>CM053272.1:49375505-49980505 GCA_028583415.1 Protea cynaroides
GATACCTCCTTCTAGTTTGCCCTTGGTCCAAGTATTCCCAAACTTTTTAAACAATTACAAAGACACTCCAAAAAATTATAAAGATACCTTTAAAAATCCAAATAAATAACAAAAAAACCTACGTCGTTAGTGATTTTTCTTTAACTGACTTCAACTCAATTCAATTTCATACACAAAACACTAAGGGTGTCAAAAATGGGCCCAACCCAGTAGCACGGACCGAGCCAGCCCGATATAACCCGAATCCAACCCGGACCGAACCTTAATGGACAGAATTCGGTCTCGGCTTGTAAAGCCCGACACCGTTTCAGCCCAAACCGAAACCAGACCGGATCAGCCCGTTAAGAAGCCCGAACTAGCCCGAACCAATAATACCTAACCCAAACACCGGTAAGGTCCATCCGGGCCCAGTTTCTTAATTTTAATGGTTTAAATTTTGATGGATTATATTACACTGTTATAGTTCACTTCTTGATCGGAAAGATTATATGAATCTATAGTTGAAAAGAGTATATTAATTGTTACAATTTACTGAATTATATGCATATAGAAGGAATGATACTAATTTTATAGATAGAAATAATAAAATAGGCTATATATCTTACATATAAAATAGGCCTGATAAGCTTGATAAGCCCGGTCCGGACCGAACCAGTCCAAAATCACCTCAATAAGCCCAACCCGATAACAAAACGACACCGGATCAGCCCGATAGTTATTGTGTCCAGCGCAGCCCAACCCAGCCCAAACTCTTAATGGATATGTTTTGGGCTGCGCTTATAAAACCCGACACCGATTCAGCCCGGACCGAAATCGGCCCGGACCGGCCCGTTGACACCCTTACAAAACACTGTATCGGTTGTCTCTTCTTCTCGTATGCATTGAACATATGCATAACATCATTGTTACTCTTCAAATCAATCTCTTGCATCCCATCTGATAGCAATACTTGCCCCGAGAACTTAATGGTCTTGCCCTCATATATCTTCCTCAACACTGTTGTGTAAGCATCATACACAACATCAATGCATATGATAAGGAAAAGAAACCCATACAGTGTTTTGTGTGTAGAGTTGAAGTGAGTTAAAGTCAGTTAAAGGCGTGGGTATTTCTTTCATTTACTTGGATTTTAGGGGGTGTCTTTATAATTGTTTGGGGTGTCTTTGTAATTGTTCGAAAAGATTGGGGGTACCTAGATTGAGGGCAAACTAGAGGAAAGGTACTTGTAATTTTTCCAATCAGTTGTCCCAAGAAACCTTAAATCAACAATAGAATTTCCAACTTCACTAAGGGAGAGAGCGCTACTAGTGTTACTAATATCAAATTAAGGGGGAAAATGTAAAGATGAGAGTTACCAAGATTGAAATAAACTCATCTGGGAATAAACCTCCAGCTCATTTGAAATACACTGCATACTGTTCCCAGGGTCACAGGAAATGACCAGATCAAGTGGCAAGGGAATGCGAGCTCCTACTACGATACGAAGGCGCTTTGGAATCTGATTAGAACCTCTAACCAAGAGGTTGGCTGGGCTAAGATCGTTGGGTTTGAAGAGAACTTCCCGAGGCAATCTATGTCCACTTGGCGATGCCTTCGGATGCCTATCCAACCAGTGACCAATTAGAGAAAAGAGATGTGAGGGTGAACAACAATTGTGTGCTTTACCCAAAAAAAAAAAAAAAAAAAATTGTTTGCCGGATGCGATGATAGAAAACATTTGTTCTTTGTTTGCCCCAGAAATCATTTGTTCTTTGTTTACAACATCAAAAACCTCTGCAACTCTGACTCCTATAGGCCCCGATCAGTGGTGGAGGATTCTGTATAGGTTACAACAAACTTCAAGGATTGTGGAAGAACAAGCAAAAATTGTCAGAATTGCATTTTGTGCCACTATCTCCTACATCTGGAAGGAGAAAAATGCCAAAAAATTTAGAAACAAGGCGAGAGACCAGAGAAAACATCCTTAAATATATTATACAAGATGTGGTTGAGAAATGTAAAGAGACCAGAGAAAACATTTTTAAATGTATTAAACAAGATGTGGTTGAGAAATGTAAACCTTACAGTATGTCCGAGACTCAATCCCAACAATGTTCCTTTATCCTCCAGCGATGGGGGCAATGTACTTTATCCTCCAGCAATGGGGGCTGGGCCGGACACTGGATGAAGATCTCGTGGCTCTGTCACAGATGAAGTGCTGTTTTTCTATATCCAAATGACGAGTCCAAGTCCTCTCCTCCCGGGCTCGCATCCCTATCCAACCATTGGAGTGTGAGCCGACTCAAACTCCAACGGTTGGATAAGGTGGGAGCCGGGGAGGAGAAGATTTGAACTCCCAAATGACATGCAATTATTTTGAAGTACAATGTTAATTTCTCTGTTCATAAACCAAACCTTAACTGATAAAGATGGGGAGAGATCCATTCATCAAATTCCGTCTCTCTTGTCACAAGAGTTCAGGCAATAAATTTCAGGCGATCAAAGCAGAACCCTCCTCAAGGAGTTATCGATCAACTGGTAATAAGCATAGATTTACACATAAGCAAGCAAGAGAATTCAAAAACCCTAAAAAAATATAAAAATAATGGAAGGATAACATCATCTACCAGTTCAATCACACCAAACATATACCCACATGCGAAACACACCCCAACGACACAATGAGAAAAAAATGGAGCCAGCATAGCCACATTATGCAAAACGAACACATCTCAGTACTCGTCTCCCTCGTCACCATCTTCTCCCTCACCAGACTCAGCACCAACCTCCTCATAATCCTTCTCAAGGGCAGCAAGATCCTCACGAGCTTCAGAGAATTCTCCCTCTTCCATTCCCTCACCGACATACCAGTGGACGAAGGCTCGCTTGGCATACATGAGATCAAACTTATGGTCAATGCGGGAGAAAACCTCTGCAACACTCGTCGAGTTGGAGATCATGCAAACAGCCCTCTGAACCTTGGCGAGGTCCCCTCCTGGAACAACAGTTGGTGGCTGGTAGTTGATACCACATTTGAATCCAGTAGGGCACCAGTCAACAAACTGAATTGTACGCTTGGTCTTGATGGTTGCAACCGCAGCATTCACATCCTTGGGCACAACATCACCTCGGTACATAAGGCAGCAAGCCATGTACTTTCCGTGGCGTGGATCGCATTTGGCCATCATAGACGACGGCTCAAAAGCACTGTTGGTGATCTCTGCCACTGAGAGCTGCTCATGGTAAGCTTTCTCAGCCGAGATGACGGGTGCATAAGAAGAAAGCATGAAATGGATTCTCGGGTACGGGACCAAGTTAGTCTGGAACTCTGTCACGTCGACGTTGAGGGCACCATCGAACCTCAGAGATGCAGTCAGTGAGGAAATGACCTGTCGAACAACAAAAATGGTCAGAGAACAGGGGAAAATTACGCCATCACAAAGGCAAGAAATAGAAACAAAAACACTACCTGAGACACCAAACGATTGAGATTGGTGTACGTTGGGCGTTCGATGTCAAGGGAGCGCCTGCAGATATCATAAATGGCCTCATTGTCCAGAAGTACGGCGACATCAGTGTGCTCAAGAAGGGAGTGGGTCGAGAGGACACTGTTGTAGGGCTCAACAACAGAAGTTGAGACCTGAGGAGAAGGATAGACAGTGAATCCAAGCTTTGATTTCTTTCCGTAATCGACAGACAGACGTTCCAAGAGAAGCGATCCAAGACCAGATCCGGTGCCTCCACCAACAGCATTAAAAACGAGGAAGCCTTGGAGGCCGGTACAGTTGTCCGCAAGCTTACGGATGCGATCCAAGCAGAGGTCGACGATTTCTTTCCCAATTGTATAATGGCCACGGGCGAAGTTGTTAGCAGCATCTTCCTTGCCACTGATGAGCTGTTCTGGGTGAAAGAGCTGGCGGTACGTCCCAGTCCTCACTTCATCAATAACAGTGGGCTCAAGATCTACAAAGACAGCACGGGGGACATGCTTCCCAGCACCAGTTTCGCTGAAAAATGTGTTGAAGGCATCATCGCCCCCACCGACTGTTTTGTCACTCGGCATTTGGCCATCAGGCTACAATAAGATACCGATAAGAAACTTTAAAAAAAATCCAGTAACTTAAACATTCAAAGGAAAAATCGAGGTGGCACTTACCACAGAAACAAAAAAAAAATCACAAAATTATGAAATCATTATAAATATTGTACAAGCAACAAACACAGTATGAGAGCATGACTGTAGTGAGAACGTATGAAAGAAAAATGAGGTAGAAAGAAGTGAGGCAAAAGATTTAAAACAACAGTCTTTTACTGCTCACGCAAAACTGATGGTAACATCTAGCGCAAGATCTA
Source organism: Protea cynaroides (assembly GCA_028583415.1). Classification (NCBI taxonomy): domain Eukaryota; kingdom Viridiplantae; phylum Streptophyta; class Magnoliopsida; order Proteales; family Proteaceae; genus Protea; species Protea cynaroides. The sequence continues at coordinate 49,379,838 of CM053272.1, forward strand.
ACTAAATTGCAAGACGAAAAACTCAGTGGAAACTCGAACATAAGGGGCAAATGCACCAAAGACATGGAAGAATATGTTGACACGTGTATGCATCTAGTGCAATGTGTAAAACATTTGTAGTTAGGCCAGTAGTATGTATATGTATAAATACATAATGTGTAAGTGTAATAGGTACGGGAAATAATAGAAAATGGAAAAGCTTTTTCTCTACTCACCATTTAACATGGTATCAGAGCTTATTGGTGTGTGTCAGTGATTTTTTTTTCTGTTCAGCTTTCTTGGTTCTCTAAGCTTCCAGTAGTCACGGTGCTTCAATCTCCATCTGTATCAGAGAAGATTTTCTCCAAATACCTGAAACCTCTTCGTCTGCGTAGCTTCATCGATTGTCGATTGTTCATCTAAAGCGTTGAGGGTTTCTGCTGATTTCTGTCCATCTTCGCTCAATCTTGGTGTTGATTTCGTTTTTTTTTTTCTCCCCCTCAATCGTCGTGTTGGTTTGACATGCATCTGGTGTTGTTCGATTCACATCTGGTGGTGATTTCAGCGATTGTTTCTTGATTTAGGGTATCTTTGAACCTAAATCTGGTTTTCTTGATTTAGGGTTTCACTGAACCTAAACTTGGTGTTCTACATTTAGGGGTTCAGCGATTCCTGGTGTTCGACCTTCATATTACAAGTCTACTTGGTTTCTTGTTTTTATGGCAACTGCTCGTCCATCTGCAATGTTGTGTCCTTCTCCATTGTCGTTATACCCAGCAGATAACCCTGGTTATGTGTTAGTGACGAAGCTGCTGGATGATGATAATTACTCCTCATGGACGCGTGCTATGCGTGTAGCTCTGAGTGCAAAAAATAAGTATATCTTTGTTGATGGTTCGTTACCAAGGCCAGACCCGAAGGTGATAAAGACGGTGCAGGGGCGTGGGATCAGTGTGATTTGATGGCCACATCGCGGATTTACAATTCTTTGAAGCCCGCTTCGGCGACGGTCTTGTATGCAAATAGCTCCAGAGAGCTCTGGTTGGATCTTGAACGAAGGTATGCTCAGTCCAATGGTCCCAGAATATTTGATTTGAAACGCCGTATCAACCTCTGTCGTCAGGATCATCTCTCTGTCTCTGGTTATTTTGCGGCTCTCAAGGTCCTTTGGGATGAACTTGGCTCTCACATCCAGCGTCCTCAGTATTCTACAGAAGTTCTCACTGTTCTTGCAAAGCATATGGAATCTGACCAATTATATCAGTTTTTGATGGGTCTCAATGATACGTTTGCTACAATTCGTACTCAAATTTTAGCTATGGATCCATTGCCTTCCTGCATTAAGGCCTACTCTATGGTGTTACAGGACGAGAGACACAGAGGATTGTCTGTGTCAATTGTTCCCACAGACAATACTGCTTGTGCTGTGAATCGTCCACAGGACTTTCGTCGAAAATTTCAGATGTGTTCATACTGCCATCGTCAGGGGCATCTCAAGGAAAATTGTTTTTCTTTAAATGGATTTCCCTCAAATTTTGGTCGCCGAAATTTCAAGCCTAATGGTTTGGGTCCGAAAAGGTTTCAGGCTCACAATGCCATATCTGCTGGGGAGATTTCATCTGATAGCACTGATGTTCTGATTGGGGCTCAGGGTCCATCTAGTGGCGAAGGTCAGTCAGTTGCTCCTCCTTTCACGATGGATCAGTACCAACAGTTAATCTCTTTTCTCGGTGCTTCTTCTACAGCTGTTAACTTTGCAGGTAACAATTTTTGCCTCTCTACATCTGTCGACAAACAGTCCCTCCCCTGGATTATTGATTCAAGGGCAACAAACCATTTCTCCTGTACTCCTATGCCTACTAGTGTTACCTCTCCTTGTGCCCCTGTAGTCTTACCGGATGGTTCTAAATACCCTGTTACACAGTTCGGCAAGTGTGTTTTGACTAAAAATGTTCAGTTGAACAAAGTATGTCATGTTCCCAGTTTTTCATTTAACTTACTTTGTGTTCGTCAGTTGACTTCTGATATGCAATGCTCTGTTACTTTCTTTCCAACTTACTATATTTTTCAGGACTTGGCAACCAAGATGGTGATTGGACTGGGCCGGCTGCATGACGATTTATATCACTTTGATCATTCCACCCCTCTTCCGACTGCATCTACTCCTGGGTATGCATCTGCTGCCTCCATATCAGTTGCTGCTACTGTTGTTTCTCCTCAAATATGGCATTACAGATTAGGTCATTCTTCAGTCGATTTACCACATATTACTTCCCACATTGATACCTGTACCATATGTCCTCTTGCAAAACAGTCTAGGTTTCCTTTTCCACATAGTGTGTCTTGTGCTACTAGTTGTTTTGAACTACTTCATGGAGATATCTGGGGGCCCTATTTTACAGCTACCCTCACGGGCTGTCACTATTTTTTGACTCTTGAAGATGATCACTCTCGGACCACCTGGGTCTATTTGATGAAAAATAAATCTGATGCCTTGTTGTACTTGACACAGTTTTTTAACATAGTTTCTACTCAATTCTCTGCCACAATAAAACATTTTAGAACTGATAATGGCCAAGAATTCATGTCTAAATCTCTGCAACAGTTGTTTCATTCCATGGGTATCATACATCAGCGTACATGTGTGTACACGCCACATCAAAATGGCGTGGTGGAGAGAAAACATAGGCATTTACTATAGGTTGCTAGAGCTCTTAGGTTTCAGTCCTCCTTACCCTTGCATTTTTGGGGCGACTGTGTATTAACTGCATGTTTTCTAATAAACAGGCTTCCTTCTCCTCTTCTTGGTGGTCTTTCTCCATTTGAGATTTTATTTCATAAACCACCACTTTATGATAGTTTTCGGACATTTGGATGCCTGTGCTATGCAAAAAATTTGTTACCCCACCAACATAAATTTTCTCCCAGAGCCTTGCCCTGCATATTTGTTGGTTATCCAATCAATCAGAAAGGGTATCGTTTGTTTAATCTATCTACAAATTCCTATCTTACTAGTAGAAATGTTTTTTTCTTTGAACATATATTTCCATTTGCTTCTGCTACCCCTAGCTCTACATACTCCTTCTCTTTACCTGTACCTGATGATGCAACTAATGTGGATGAGTTGTTTCGAACTGCACACATCATATCACCATCGGGTCCTGCTTCTGAACCCATTTCACATATTCAGGTTCCTTCCCATTCGGATATTTTAGTCCCTCCATCATCTTATTCAAATGGGCATAATTCAGTTCCTGTGCATCTTTCATCTTCATCATCTGAGCATATGTTTGATTCGGTGAGTGTTCCTCATGGCACTTTTATTTCCTCCCCTGGTCATGCTTCTGACTCTCTACATCTTACTGAGCAACCTTCTCATGGGCCCCCTTCTAATGTGCAACCTTCTTGTCCAAGGTGATCCTTGTGGGTTCGGCAACCTTCATCTCGTTTACAAGATTTTGTGTGTAATACTATCACAGGCCCAACAGTCCAGCCCATCTCTCCAATACAGTCCAGTTTAGGTAAAAAAACATATCCTATTCAAGCCCATGTTACTTTCTTTCAAAACCCAGCATTGTTAACAACTTTATGTAATCAATCTGAGCCCACCACATATAAACAGGCCTGTAAAAATCCTTTATGGCAGTCTGCTATGAATGATGAAATGACTGCCTTAGTTCAAAATAATACTTGGACAATAGAGAGGCTTCCTCCTGGTAAGACTCCAATTGTAAGTGGATATACAAGATCAAACATAAGGCTGATGGTAGTGTTGAGCGCTATAAAGCTAGGCTTGTCGCCAAGGGTTTTACTCAACTAGAGGGTATTGATTTTCATGAAACGTTTGCACCCGTAGCCAAGATTGTAACTGTTCGAAGTCTGATTTCTATAGCCACTTATCGAAAATGGTCTCTCCATCAAATGGATGTAAAAAATGCTTTTTTACATGGGGACCTCGATGAAGAGGTGTATATGTCTCCCCCAGCTGGGTATCTTCATAATGGAGGCCCATTACTGTCCGATATGGCCTGCAAGTTACACAAATCTCTATATGGGCTGAAGCAGGCCCCTAGGCAGTGGAATAAAAAGTTAGTTGATGCTCTTCAACGGCTTCATTTCAAATAGTCGTTATCCGATGCTTCTTTGTTTGTGTACAGAAATGGTAGTGTCTATACTGCTCTACTTGTGTATATTGACGATATAATTCTTAATGGGTCCGATGATATTCATATTGGACAAGTCAAAACTCAGCTACATACTTTTTTTCAAATTAAAGATCTAGGCACATTAACGTATTTTTTGGGTATTGAAGTAGTCTCCACACCTAATGGGCTAATGTTGTGTCAACAAAAGTAATCATTGGACATATTACACGATTCGGGTGCTTTGGGGTGCAAGCCCAGTCCATTTCCAATGGACCAACATCTGAAGCTGGACAATGAGACTGGGGCCCTTCTTGATGATTCAGCCTCCTATAGACGACTGATTTACCTCACGGTTACAAGGCCTGATTTGTGTTATTCGGTGCAACTCTTAAGTCAATTTATGCACTCCCCACGGCAACCTCATTTCCTTGCGGCTAACCGCGTGTTGCGTTATCTTAAGGGCACCGTCTCCCTTGGTATTCATATGACTCCATCTTCAAATCCAGTGATCACTGGTTATTGTGATTCCGATTGGGCGAGCTATCCCTTTACTCGTCGGTCGACTACTGGGTACATTACATTTTTTGGGGATTGTCCTATATCTTGGAAGACCAAAAAACAGCTTACTGTATCCCGCTCTTCTACAGAAGCGGAATATCGAACATTAGCATCTGTAGCTTGTGAGCTTTCTTGGCTGAAAGCGTTATTTTTGGATTTGGACTATGATCAAATGACTCCCATTCCAGTTTATTGTGATAATGAAGCCGCGATCCATATTGCTACTAATCCAGTTTTTCATGAACGGACAAAACACATTGAAGTGGATTGTCATCTTGTTCGGGAAAAAATTCAATGTGGTCTTCTTCGGCCATTTCATATATCTACCTTCACTCAACGGGCTGATGTTCTTACAAAGGCTCTTGGACAAAGCTCATTAAACACATTACTAGGCAAGCTGGGCCTGAGGAATCCTCAGTCCGCTTGAGGGGGGCTGTTGACACGTGTATGCATCAGGTGCAATGTGTAAAACATTTGTAGTTAGGCCAGTAGTATGTATATGTATAAATACATAATATATAAGTGTAATAGGTACGGGAAATAATAGAAAATGGAAAAGCTTTTTCTCTGCTCACCATTTAACAGAATACAACAATAACAGACAACACTAAAACAATAACAGACAGCACTAAAATTTACGAAGTAGAGAATTGGAAAAACAACACAACGTAACAATGTTGCTCACAAAAACAATCTGCCACCGGATCACTGTAAAACAGAATGATGGATCAAATCAATCACCGTAACGAACAAAAACATACAACAAATAGAGATTAAACAACATAAATCGCACAGATCAGGGATTTATGAGAGTGAAAAACCCTAGATCAGAAAGTATAGAAGAGTTTCAGCGAATTACAACAAAACATCAAACATTATGGAGATGAAACTAAAATTACTCTGTACGAACCCACGGATCTGATGATATATTAAACGAAATGCAAAATATGAAACAATATAGAGATAAAACAAAAATTACTCTGTACGAACCCACGGATCTGGTGATATATTAAACGAAATGCAAAAGTAAAATAGAAAAAGAGGCAAAAAGGAATCAAGATGGAACACTAGGAAATCGAAAGAAAAAAAACATAAAACGCGAGATAGATTGAAAGAAATAACAACAAAAAGGGGACAGCTGATTCAGATCAGGAACCAAACCTGGATGCCATGCTCAAGGCAGTAAAGTTCCCAGCACGCATTGCCGACCTGGATACCGGCCTGACCGATGTGGATCGAAATGCACTCTCTCATTTTCGCTAAAGAATAAGGAACTATCAAAGGGAATAAAAGAAATGTAGGAGAAGAGGAGGCAAGGAGAACAGCTAGGAAACAAAGACAGGCGTTTATTAAGACGCCCTTCGATGAGACTTGAAAGCGCTGGGGGGTTTTGCTTCTCGTTTTATAGCGAAGATGGTGGAAGGGAAAGGGCAGAACGAAAGGTCTGGTTTTTTAACCACGGTTAGTTAATCGGGGTTACGACAGCACCATGGCATCATTGGACACCTCAACTACTTCCGTTAACTATGGTTTCCTTTAATTAGTTTCGCCGCCAGATTTCGATTTTTTTTTCTGACGCGCCTCAACTTTTGAAAATTTGCAGTTATAATAACTAGGATCTGTTTGGGATATAAAATAAAATTAATTATATAATATTACTATATTTGTAATTTTTAAATAGATTACAACGTGTTTATCATTATATTAATAATTTATTTTTATTTTTTTTATATCAAATGATACCAAATGATTATTAATTATAATTCATAATTTATTCTCATGAATTATATATCACAAATAAGTTATAAATATAAATTATACTAAAGAAAATTTAAGTATTCTTTGGAATATATTATAGAATTAATTATATAATATATAATATATGTAATTGTTTGTTATAATTTATAATATATATTTATTTAAAACAAATTAATATAATTTAAAATCTACAAATATATTTGAAGGTGTTTATCATTATTATACTATTATTATTTTTTATGTCGAATGATATCAAATCGTTATTATTTATGACTTGTAAATGATTTGTCATAAATAGTTTATAAACATAAATATAAATTATACCAAAAAGAGTCTAAGTAGCTCAATTTATTGGGATCAGATCGATCAACTACTATTGATATAAATACAATGATTGAAAATGATTCAACAGCGATCCTATATTAGTTTTCAGAATGATCAATATCACTTCTGATTATGTGAATTAAAACCATGGATAAAAAAGAAATTATAAAACTAATGAGTCATACTATGAAACTATGAGAAAAAGTTATTGAGATATGCTTGAGAAAAAAAACTATCATTACGGAGAACCAGTTTGATTTTATGCTATGTAGATCAACGAAAGAGGTTGTTTACTTGCTTAAGAGATTCATGGAAAGATGTAGAGAAAACAAAAAGGATCTTCATATGATTTTTATCGATCTAGAAAAGGCTTATGATGGAGTCCCTATGGAGTTAATTTGGCAAGTACTAGAGAAGAGATATGTTTCAAGCAAATATGTGGACATAATTAAGGATATGTATTATAATATGGTGGCTAGTGTGAAGGGATCAAGGTTGTGAATTTTCTCAATAACAATAGGATTACATCAAGAATCAACTTTAAATCTTTATTTGTTTGCCCTCATTATAGATGATCTGACTAGAGACATTCAAGATGAAATTTCTTAGTGTATGTTTTTCGCTGATGATATTGTTTTAATAGATGAGACAAAAACAATGATTAATGTAAAATTAGATTTATGGAGATCATCATTGGAATCAAAAGGTTTTAAGATAAATAAAACGAAGACGGAATATATGGTGTGTCACTTTAATCACACAATGACGGATAATAATGTGATGAAGATTTTTGAAAGCGAGATACACAAAGTAATCATTTTAGGTATTTAGGTTCAATCATAAACAAATAAGGTAATATAGACGAAGATGTTTCACATAGGATTAAAATATGATGAATGAAGTGAAGAAGTATGTCTAGAATGTTGTGTGATTAGCGTATTCCTTTAAAACTTAAAGGAAATAGGACAATCATTTGACTAACTATGATGTATAGTACATAATGTTGGGTAGTTAAGAAGTATCATATTGATAAACTTAGTATAGTGAGATGAAGATGTTAAGATGGATGTATAGACAAAACTAAAAAAGATAAGATAAAGAATGATCGTATTAAAGTAGATTTGGGAATAGCACCAGTACATATTAAGCTACGAGAAAATCGTTTCAGATGGTATGGCCCTCTTAAACGAAGGCCTTTAGATATCCTCGTACAGAAGAGTGATTTGATTCAAATTGAAAGGTCTAAAAGAGCTAGGAATAGACCTAAAATGACTCTAAGGGAGGTGATGAAGAAAGACATGTATAACTTACTAAGAGAGGTGATGAAGAAATACATGTATAACTTAAGCCTTGCTTCAAATATGTCGTCAAACAAAACTGATTGACGAACAAGAATAAATGTAACTGACCCCATTTAATTGAGATATGACTTTGTTGTTGTTATATATATATAAAGTAGAGAAACTTTTCCTCTATTTTATTTTTTTTCTTTTTTCTTTTTTTTTCTTCAAGCTTTGAGGGTGAGGATGCACCCCTCTACAAAGGTTATAGTACGAGTTAGATTCCCAATTGATTGTAATTCCAATTCTCAATCTGAATTGGTATCAGCATAAATTAGGTCATTTCACTATTCCATGTCACTTTATCGAAGAGACAATGAGTTCGGTGGATAGGTATTTTTTTCCTAATAAAAAATTAAGAAAATAAATTTTGACGTAGGACTACAACAAGGTCCCTCACATGTATGGAGCATGGACAAATATACTATAAAGTCGTAAACTCCCTCCCATATCAAGTCATTAGGATTGATCATGTGGAAAAATAAATATTAACAATTTAGAACTACCAAGAATGTATTAGAACATATGATTAATTTTGACTCTCAAATTTGACACATGATGAATCTAAGTCTTGTTAGGCAAATGACATTAAAAATTTTAAATGATAACTCTATAGGCGTCTAAGGGTATTCTTGATATTAAAAATTTATATGAAAAGAAACAAACAAGGTCCATATGATACTTAACTACCAAATAAGGAATGTTCGTGTCATTAAGGACGACAATGGAAAGTGGCTTATTTCACCCAATAAAGTATGGTTGCAAATATATGTTTGTAAAGTTTGTAAACTGCTTAGTTACAATCAAACCGCAAAATAAATTTCCTTGTAAAATTTTATTGATTTTTCTTTTTACATTAAACCAATTTGTGAAGAATCTTATTTTACAAAAGAATTTTCATTTTTCAGCTTCTTATATGGAAAAAAATAGTACCTTAGGCTTTGTTTGGCTACCAAGGGAATTGAAGGGAAGGGAAATGAAATTTTTATACTGTAAATGGAAATTTTTGTAATAATTACAATACATGTTGTCCACATTGCTATCTAATTAATTCCAAATTTAATTATTAACTTACACTTCTTTGCATCCAAATCCCTCTCATTTGAAAAAAAAAATGTATTTTACATCTTATACGTATCATTACTAAATATGTTAAGAAAAATAAAATAAATTTTACATCTTATACAATCATATTGTGTTACCACTACAAAAGTTTTCATTTAAGGTATAAAAATTTCTTCTCTCTTTCTTTCAATTTTCCTTTACAACCAAACAAAACCTTAGTAAAATCAACTTAAAATGAAAATAAAGCAATTACTAGAAGATTTGGTTGGGAATTTTCATATTCCAGCTTTTTATATGGAAAAAAAAAAAAAACCTTTGCAAAATCAACTTAAAGGAAAATAAAGCAATTACTAAAAGATTTGGTTGGGACCCTTTCAATAGAGTGCAGGCATCCTAAGAGGTCACATCTTGTCTATTCTATCTCTATCATTTGCTTTTTAGGGGATTCAAATCCTTTCATACATTTTATATCGATACAAGAAAATCTAGTGGTTGTCATTCACTGTACACATATATCAATACATCGATATGTGCACATAATAAATTACAACCACTGAATTTCCTCATGCCGATATAAAGAACATGAGAGAATTTATTTTCCTTTTTACATACTTTAACCCACTTCCCTTCTCTTCAGTAGTTGTAGTTCAAAATCTCATGTTATCTCATGTGGCATTGAAAGGTAAATTGACCAAAAAAAAAAAAAAAAATCCATGAGGTGGTTTTTCTTATTTTTATTTATACTTAAACATGATATGGTGTTTAGTTAGACATGAAGTACAAATCCATCTACCATGGAATCTGTTGGGCAACATGCCTCATGGAACAAATATTTCATGGTGGACATGCCCGTCCAGGAAAAAATATCTAAATAAATTTAGGCAAGGGTGCCTTACACTGCCGGTGTAGGAAACCAATTGTGGAAAATTGGACCATTGAGAGGACAAAAGATGGTTTTGTTCAATGGAGAGTTCACTTTTAGGCTGTGTTTGGTATCATTTTTGTTTTTATTTTTTGATAGATTTTTATTTTTATAAATGTTTGATATGATTTTTGAGAACTATTTATAAAAAGAAAAAATAGAAAGAGGCCAAAATTCAAAAAGAGGTTGAGACCTCTTTTTTATTTTTAGCCAAAACTCAGTTTTAGTTGTTTTTGTGCAACACGTGTCTCTTTTGTTTCTATCAGTTTTAAAATTAAGGGTAAATTTATAAAATACAATTCAAACAGAATAAAACAGAATAAAGGTGATGCTGACCTCAACGGAAGAGAAGAAAGTAAGGAGAAGGACGGCAGAGAATCCACCGCTGCGTGTGAGTCACTGCCGGTGCTGGTGCTCAACACCTTTGCCACATCCTCCCTCTAAACTGGTTTTACTAGAATCCAACTATTCATACCCTGATCGAATCAATCTCTCTTCTTACCTTGCTAGAATCCAACCATTCTTGCTCTGATTAAATCAATCTCTCTTCTTACCTTGCTAGAATCCATCTATTCTAGTCCCAAGCATCTTACCCAATCCATGGGAAATATACACCTTGACATTATGATGGTTCATAATGAGCGTCCCAAATCCATCAACATCAGATTTGAATCATGTAGTTGTTAGAGGTTTGCACGATTCCATCCTATTATCAGCGAAAATAAGAATAATTGCTTATTGAAGAAGATGAGTTGCAGGTTAATTAATTACACATTATCACCACCTCTGTATCTCATCGATTAATCACTCTTGACATTTCATATCCCATAAGCCATGAAAGAACCCAAACAAATGTGATGAGATATCCATTCCTAGTTTATGCCTTAAATAAAGATCAACACTTTCCTACAACCTTTCCTCCAAATGAAGAGGATCTACAGTCCCAATTTTCGTATTCCTAGTTTTGACAGAACTGTTAGAAGAACTTCTTGAACCAAAACTGGACATACTAAGAGAACCTGAGAACACAAGGGGTTCTTTATTGAATTCGGGGGCCTCTTGAGTTTGAAACCCTTGATTTTAAGCTCCGAACAGGCAAAAGTAGAGGTTGGTTATAGATCTTGGAAATGGTGCTACTCTGTTCATCAGGAACAGAACTTTCTTGCTCAACCACAAGCATGGGTTCCCCTCTAAAGTAATGAGAGTTCCAAGTTTGGATCTCGCGGTTGTCATCAGACCTATGGCTGTCGAGATCATTGCCGAAAACTAATGATACCTGAAGAATTCTAGAGACATAGTTTTGTGCACTATCTATTTTTGACTGGTTTTCCTTCTCTATTTCGACAATTCATCCGTTGAATAGGCTTTAAGATACAGCAATACCAACAAATAGAAGATGAAAAAGCTCCCAGCTTCTGGTTAGTGCAGATTGGTTTATGAAATCAGAAACTCGAGAAGGGAAAATTGGAAGAAGAACGAACAAAACCTTGTATCTGGTCTTGTTGGCATCCAACTTCTCAGATCGAGAGGTTTCGGCTTTGCTTCAGTCCTAACGATTTCTATGGTATATAGATGGATCTATTAATGTTATAAAAATTATTTTTAGACATAGTATGTCAAATCTATTTCTTATTCTACAACCTATGTTTTTATTGTAATTACCAAACAATTTTTTATTTTTGACCAAAAAATGATTTTTAAAAATATTTTTTGATAAATAGACAAAAACCAAAAACAAAAATGATACCAAACACAACCTTAGTTAGAGAGAATATGCATGGGCCCTATGACATTATGTGAGAGAGTATGAGAAGGAATCCCCACTCAGGCGCCTGGGGATCTTTTTCTCATGAATTTAATTAAAAACTTGATGATTTTACTTAGATTTGATTATTTCCCCTTAGTTCAATTCCAACCAAACAGAGTCCAGACCTGCCACTTGGGGGGAAGTGTTCTGCTTCAGCTACATTCGGAGGACTAAAAATTTTTAAAAACAAAAACCTTAAAATGCAACCAATTAAGATTTAAGCAATAATAAACACAAAAGGTCTGCTAAAAGTGATCCTACTGGGATAAGCACTTCCCATTGATGATTCTTCCTCGATATAATTTTTTTTTCAGACAGAACAAGAAGCTTAGTTTGAACCAGCAATTGTTGAACCAGGATCCCAGATTCCCAACAACATGAGATTTCATACAGTACCACCCCTTTCCCCTGTCGCATCATTCTCTAAAACTTCAAACGCACACATTTATATCATTTCCAACCATATTAATGTAACAGTATGATTGTTTATCTGTTAACTCCAGTTAGTGACATAAAAGAATGGGAAGAAACAGCTCTAGAGTTTAACAGCATAAACAGTAAAACTCCAAGGAGAAGAAGTAATGACCTTCATGTGCAATACTAAGGTTCAAGTGCAAAAGTATGTTCCCTGATGCAAATGAGTGGCCAACTTAATTTGAGCAAACTTTCAATACCATAATCTGTACTCACATAACGATCATTTACAAAATTTCAAACGCCCTGAATCGACTCCTAATTAATCACTCATCCTAAAAGTCCAGTCCTCTACACTTGTAATAGTTGGACCTTTCTCCTAATTAAAAGCTCATCCTAAACTGCAGTGAGTTTCAACTATAACCATCCAATGGAGTCCTCTTATATTTTTTGGATAGATAACAGTAGACTACCCTATAGTCTAAGTATGCATAGTCAAGTCAACTAACACTTGAAGCTTTGTATTAGGCTTCACATTTTCAATAGGAATAACTTCATCAACCATAAGGTTTGGTCAGTGATCAAGTCCTCCAGATAGTTAACACATATCTTATGTACAAAATCAAGAAAAATCAGGATCATAGCTGGACAAGAAAAGAAAGTGTGCTGACTGTAGAACACTGATACATACACATCAACAATGTGTAAACCCAAACTGATTGAACTAAGCTGACATGTGAAAATTAGCATGTCAATGGTGATAAAAGCTCTGAATTTCAGACAGGCAAAAGTGAACCACTACACCAGCAATAAGAGTACAGATAGCAATCACCTTTGTAGCTAGCTCACAGTTTAACCCGTAATAATATTCCCATGCAGTGGGATCTCTCAGGCATGAATCAAGCTTTTGAATGATAAAACATGGAACCCCAAAATGCCACCACAGAACAGAGGTTAGCTAAATATTTCCTAGCATAAAACCACAGCACAAGCTTGACAGGAGCTAAGAAGATCAAGCACATCCAAACGGTTCCTCGCACAAAATGATGACATACAAGAAGATCTACCTTCTAGGAGGCTAAAAAGTGGATATATGTTAGCAAAGGACGCAGGCCAAATGAAGTCCTTAACATGTCCAGTGGGAATACCCTTACACTGAATCAAATGTAAGAGTCTAAAAGTTCATAGCAGATGCATCTGAAGCATACCATGTTAAGGGTTTTATCAACTGCAATTGTTCCCTAAGATAGGGCAATAAGCAACCAACGGCTCTGACAAAGTAAATTTGATAGCAATATATTTTGTGATATCAATTGGTTGGAAATATGAATCTGACAAGTAAATAACCACCATTAAGGTTACAAGCATACAAATGCTAGAGACCTGGTGACATTACGTATGCCCATTGGTGGTATCCTGAGATTGTGGAAATAATTCCCATATTCCTGAAATAAAACATTATAATTGCCAACAGTAATTGGACTACTAACAGTCAAAGAGAGATGCGACTATGAGATAGGTGAGATCACACATGACAAAGCATAGAATCAAGAGAGAAGTTTTGGGGACACCAGGAATTGGCCTAGTTAGTTCTTGGGCACTTGTTTAACTACAACTTTTCCAGATCCTAGGAATATAACAAACTGATTTGAACAAAGAAAAATAAACAATTAAAAATTCAAATCCAGAGCCATTATCGAATCTGTTCCAAACTGTAATTCCCTCTTTGGCGTTTGATAGAGTTGTCTATTGAAGACAGTTTATGGCCAATGATGAGAAACCAATAAGAACGAGCATCTTCCTGCTTGATAATTACGGGTCAAGGTCCTTCATTATCATCCTCACATTTGGCAGGATTGGTAGTCTTTAGATGACATACATCCATACCCATATGCAGATTATTGTTGAACTTAGTGCACCATGACTGATTCTGTACCTTTTAGAGCTTAATTAAACCAATGTACTCTCCGTCTTGATGTCTTCACTCCATGACTTGTCTGGATCTTGGCATTGAACTACCATTGGACACCCAAGGTTTTGCCACCCAAGTGACATAAAATATAAAGAAATAGTGTTTGATGCACATGGAATCAGCGGAGAATTCAGGACTGGTATATGGAAGAGTAGAATGGTTAGATCAGATTTAAATGGGCTACTGACGGAAAAAGATATACAGGCAAAATGAGGCAATCCATTGAAAGTGTTTAAGATGTGAATAAGGGATTTTTTTTTTTTTGGGGGGGGGGGAGAGAGAGAGAGAGAGAGAGAGAGAGAGAATATGTTCCTTGACACTACTATTGGAAACCAGAATAACAAGGTTAAATTGGTAACTGGGCACAAAAGCAGGTCAGTCTAAATAAAGGCCCTAAACAGTAACTCGAAAAATCTAACCAGCCTATTTCTCACAAAATTTCTTTCAAAACCTCAGGAAATCAACGAGTCAACTATGTAGTTACCATGCATGAATGAAAGACAGAAAAGAAGAAGCATAACCACAACAAGAATGAACATTGCCAGAAGAGAATCCACAATAGCAACCCAGGTAAAAGCAGCTCCCTCCTCTGGGAACCTAACCAGAAAATTGGGAAGCCCCTTAGTAAAAAAGGGGGAGATTCAAGGAAAATTTTCTCTCCATTCTTCATCCGTCTGAGATTCTGACTAGTTATCCTTTGAGTTGAAACAGCTCGCCCTTTCCTTCCATCTTAAAACATCCCGAGGAACCTAACGGTACTCTGAATCATGCTTCAATTCTATTTTTCAGAATTCTATTCATTTATCTCTCTCCTATGTGAATTGTCATTTCTTTTCTACCCCACTCCCCCCCAAAAAAAAAATTTATTAGGTATTTCTTGGAATGCTATTTTATTAAATGATGTTTCCTCATTTTTTTTGTGATAAATTAAGTTCTATCCTTTCATAGTTGAATCATAGGTCACACTCATTTCTATTGCTACTTTTTTATTAATAATTTTCTGTCCTCAATGATATTTTCTCTTTCCTAGTAGTTTAAATTATTTTAATTTTTGCAATTCTGGCTCGACCATGTGAATGCTAGTCAACAAATCAGACTGAAACCACCCGTAAAATTGTTGATTATTTTGTGCCTCGTTTCCAATACTGTGACCAGAATCACCAATGGCTATTTCAAATTATTGGTACATAACCTTTAAATGGAGATCTGAATAGACATAGAGAGAGCCCCAGAAGAATCACATCATCAGGAGATTTGAGTAGACATAATAGCAACCATGCTTTAAAAAAAAAAGAAAAAAAGGAAGGGTACAGTAGACCTTTGTTTAAAGGTCTCTGAGTGAACAGGGTGCTCCCAAAATACATCAAATTCACAAGATATTGGAGTTGCTAAACATGTAACTGGAAACCTCTTTAACGACACCAACATCAAGTAAAGGCACAATTTCTGACCTCTTAAACATACTCAAGGAAACACAATAAAAACCTGCCCTTAACTTCCAGCACAAAGACAGATAAACTCAAAATTAAAATATAAAAAAAAAAAAAAAAAACACTCAACCCAAAAACTGACAAAAGCAATAACTGGCTAGACATATATCCCCAAGCAAAAAAATAGAATTAAACAAAACAAAACCAAAATTCCAGTACCCGTCTGAGATCTGATAAAGAGATTTTTAATGTTGCCAAGCACAAAAGTCGCACAAGTATAGCCAACTAGTATGGTTTATCTGCACCCTACATGATTGTGTACCAAACCCCATGGTACCTATGGACACAAAATAATCCACTATGAAATTTTCAGCATAGATCCAACCTTCAAGTGGGCCCCAAGCGTACAAAATAACCCCCAAGTGAACAACACTACAGAAACCTGTAATACTGCTAGCTCCCATGACCATGAGACTGTAAAATGCCAGGTCATGTGTGGGACTATACAGAAAGGGTCCAATGTCAAGTAGGGAATTAAAATCAATTCCTTTCTATTGCCTCAAAAAGAAAATTTAACTTTTCATTCGGGTCCTTCCTGCACCACAGTTCACATTTTGAAGGATTCCCACAACTTCAACACATGCACAATTCAGGATGGATATTCACTTGAAATTTTAACCAGTTATTCACCACAATCTTACATTCTTACCTTAGACTAAAGCATTCTTTCATAGCCACCTACATGTGAGACAGTATGACATGCCTGAGATGATTGTTAACTCCTTAATTAGGGCTCTCAATGTATTTTTTAGAAAAATTGCATCTTTTATTCCATGTTTGAGGCAACTATAGATTTTGTAATGAGTGGATCTAACCATGCACAGTTGCACCAATCCAGGAATCAAAAAAGTAAGTATATCCACTTCTCATTGCTCTTTTCAAGTGTTAAGGTCCTGGGAATCTCCACGACCTCTGCCTCGACCCTGCGTCCTGTTCCTTCCACGAGCTATCTTGCTGAGTTTAACAAGAACAAATGGAAATATTTGTAGAAGCAATATATTAAAATAATGATAAAAGTTGACTGCCTTTATTCATCCGTGAGAAGCCTTTAAATAGACTTCACCCCAACGGTAATAATTCCAACGGTAAAAAACAAGAAATCCTATTCTTAAGGAAAATAACAAATATCAAAATAAACAGTTGCTACTAATCTGTAGCACTTAGGAGTAGTTGCTGAAATCCTGGTAACCATTCTTATCTAACAAAGGACCTAGTCAAAGTGGCAGTCCATAACAGCAGCCCTCCCCTAAGACACTCCTTGACCGCAAGGAGGAGGAAAATTAGGAAATTCTGGGAGAAAACTAGCTCGATGGACCCAGGTTGCATCAGAATCAGGAGTGTTCTGCCATTGGATAAAAAATTCTTGATTCCGTCCTCGTCCACAAACGCCAAGTATAGCTACTGGTTCCTTCCCGGGTTCTGTGTCATTACATAGATCAGGGAGCTCAACTAAGACTTGAGACGTGTCACCCAATTTTTTCTTCAAGGCTGAGACATGAAAGACGGTGAATTTTGCTGGAAGGGGGTAAGTCCAGCTTATAGGCCACCTGTCCAATTTTTGCAATCATTTTGAAGGGCCCATAAAAACGAGCTGCAAGCTTATGAGAAACACGAGTAGCTACTGAAGACTGTCTGTAAGGCTGAAGTTTAATATAAACCCAGTCCCCCAATGCAAATTCTCCTTCCACTCGGTTTCAATCGTAGACTTGTTTCATTCGGTTCTGGGCTCCAGAAAGTCGTGAACAGAGTTCTTGAAGAACCTGATCTCGCTGTACTAGAGAATCTTCCACAGCTTGGACTTTGGCAGTAACCCACACATAAGACAGAAGTGATGGAGGAGGGCGACCAAAAACAATTTCGAATGGAGTGAACCATGTGGAAGAATGAATACTGGTGTTGTAACAGTATTCTGCCCAAGAAATCCACTTAATCCACTCTTTTGGTTTGGAGCCTGTGAAACAGCGAAGATACATTTCAATAGTACGGTTTACCACTTCGGTTTGGCCATCCGTCTGTGGGTGGTAAGCAGAACTAAAATTAAAGTGGGTACCTTGAAGGTTGAAAAGCTCTTTCCAAAAGGCGCTTGTGAAAGTAGGATCTAGATCACATACAATCGTCTGAGGCATGCCATGGAGCTTGAAAATGTTGTCAAAAAATACTTGAGCAATGCCGGGGCCAGTATACGGGTGTGAAAGAGGAATGAGGTGAGCATACTTAGAAAGCCTATCAACCACCACAAAAAGAACATTCTTACCCTTTGAAGATGGGCGCCCATCAATGAAATCCATTGAGATATCACTCCAGATTTGAGAGGGAATTGGAAGAGGTTGGAGCAATCCTGCGGGTTTGTTTTAATTCAGCCTTGTGCCGTTGACAAACGTCACATTCCTGTATAAATTGCCGGAGGCCATCTTTCATTTTTTTTCCAAAATAATATTTCCTTGAGTCTATGCAGTGTCTTATGATACCCCTCGTGACCGACCCCATGGATTTCTTCAAGTAAAATCAGAATAAGGGCCGAGTCTTGTGGGAGGTAAATCTTCTCTTTAAAGAACAAAATTTCCTGTTTCACTTGCCTTGGTCCAATTGCCTCCCCTTGCAGCACTAATTTGTGTAGTTGTTGGAGCTCGGGGTGATTGCGATTTTCTGCTAGAATGGGATCGAGCCATTGAGGTACTGGAGATGAGATGGCTTGAAGTTCAACCTGTTCCCTTCTTGAGAGAGAATCCACCGCTGCATAGGTATTTCCTTGTTTATACTCAATGACAAAGTCAAACCCGAGTAATTTAATGAGCCATTTCTGTTGTGCTTCGGTAGTGATTCGTTGTTCTAACATAAATTTAAGACTCCTTTGATCAGTTCTGACCTTGAAGCGTCCCCCCAAGAGATATGGTCGCCATTTTTGTACGCAAGGACCAAGGCCATCAATTCCTTCTCATAGGTAGAGAGAGAAAAATTTTTACCTTGGAGACTTGTGCTGAAATAAGCAATTGGGTGCTGATTTTGCATGAGGACAGCTCCAATTCCAGCCCCCGATGCATCACATTCTACCACGAATGGAAGTGAAAAGTCGGGAAGAGCTAGGACAGGTGCTTGAGTCATCACCTTTTTGAGTTGTTGGAAGGCACATTCTGCTTCCTCACTCCAAGAGAAAGAATTTTTCTTCAGCAGATTGGTTAGAGGACGTGCAAGTATCCCATAACCTGCTATAAATCATTGGTAGTACCCGGTCAGGCCCAAAAAACCCCAAAGCTCCTTTACAGTCCGTGGTGTGGGCCTATTTGTCATTGCTTCAATTTTCTCCGGATCGACCTTGACCCCACGTTTGTTGATGAGGTGTCCCAAATAATGAATCTGCCGTTGAGCAACCTGGCATTTTTCTTTATTCACAACAAGTCTATTTTCCCTCAAGATTGAAAAAACAATCTTTACATGGTGCAAATGATCAGCTCAACTCTTGTTATAAACCAAAATATCGTCAAAAAATACTAAAATAAATTTTCTCAAATATGGTTGGAAAATTTCATTCATAAAAGCTTGAAAGGTAGAGGGGGCATTGGAAAGGCCGAATGGCATTACCATAAATTTGTAGTGACCGTGGTGGGTGCAGAAAGCCATCTTGGCGACATCCTCTGAATACATCTAGATTTGGTGATACCCGGAGGGCAGGTCGAGCTTGTGAAACCACGTTGCTCCCTTTAGTTCATCTAACAATTCTTCAATCACTGGTATGGGAAACTTGTCCTTTATAGTGAGTTGATTAAGGGCTCTATAATTTACACAAAATCGCCATGAGCCATTCTTTTCTTGACCAACAACACTGGAGAAGAGAAAGGGCTTCTACTTGGCCGGATAATCCCTTGAGTGAGCATTTCGGATACCAACTTCTCAATTTTGATTTTTTCAAAGTGGGGATATCGAAATGGTCTAACATTGACGGGATTGCTTCCTTCTTGCAACAGAATCCGATGATCATGTGTTCGGCTTGGGCGTAGGCTGTCCAATTTGCAAAAGACCTCAGGAAATTCCCATTGAAGGCTCTGCCACGCTTCTAGTTCGATAACTTCCTGATTAGGAAGCAGAGATATTTGCCACAAGACTCCCTTTCCTTGATTCTGCCGAAGCTCTCTATAAAGAGTTTTTCCCCGATCCAATTGGGCTTCAGGTTTTGAGTCCTTGCAACGTGATTGTCTTCATCCCTTTTCTGAATTTCATCTCCATGAAATTCCAAAGAATGGGGCCCAAGGTTTGAAGCAACTGGGCTCCAAGCACGGCATCACATCCATATAGCGGGAGCAACAGAAAATCAATTTGAAATGGGGAATCATAAAGGTACAGAATGACCTGCCTATAGAGACCCATGCTGTTGAGTTTCTCCCCACTAGCTATCATTACTCTCATGGGTGGGCCCGGTTCAATGGAAAGTCCAGCAGAACGTGCAACACCTTCGTTCAAGAAATTGTGGGTAGAACCGGAGTCAATAAGGACAGTGATGGGGCTGTCAACGATCCTGCTTGTACTCGCATTGTTTGAGGAGTAAGGTCGCCCGTAAGTGCATAGAGAGATATCTCAGGTGGCTTGGTCTCCGGATCAGCGTCCGCTTCCTCCAGGTGGAGCTCACTGGCTACTGCGATTTCTTGCTCCAACTAAATAAAGAAAAGCTTCTTACATTCAGGGCCTACCGTATACGGATCGTCACAATGGAAGCAAAGGCCCTGTCGCCGTCGTTGTTGCAGCTTGGTGGGTGTGAAGCGACGGATGGGAGCAGATGAAGCTGGAGTCACTGGATGAAACACTGATGGTGTCTCCCTTCGATTAGGCTCATTGATCCTACGAGGAGGTAGGCCTGGCTTTAGAACTTGAGCTCGTAACGATCTTCTCTCAAACAGCCTTGCTAGCCCGATGGCCTCGTTTAGGTTGGGTGGCCGCTGCGCTTGTACATCAGCCCGAAGATTTTCCTTCAATCCGCTAATGAACGCACCCACCTCTTGTCCATCTGTTAGAGCCCCCGCTCTAACTAGCAGTCGATCAACTGCGTTTGATATTCACAAATGTTTCTAGTCTGTTTCAGTTTACAGAGATCAGCAAAGGAGTTCTCATATGTGGACAAACCAAATCTCTTAGTAAGTCCTTCCTTCAAGGTGTGCCATGTGAGATCAGGATGTAACGTCTTTTGACGTTGTGCCCAAACCTACGCGTCCCCGTCCAAGTGATAAGTAGCTAGCCTCATATTATCTTCAGTGGTAGTATTCTGGAAGTCGAAGAATTGCTCTACTTGACTAATCCAGAGTGTAGGATGGTCTGTGCCATCGTATCGCGGAAAATCTAGTTTGGTCATTTTGGGAATGATAACTCCACTTGTTCCCTCTCTGTCGCCGTTCCTTTGGACCGGAAGAGGTCTATTTGCAGAGGACTCCTCCCTCCCCTGAAATGCTTGAAACATCTTTGTCATCTGTTTGCTAACTTTCTCAAGCTGTTGCTCAAGTCGAAGGAGATGCTAGTCGTTTGGTTCGTCAGCCATGGCCAGCTCTGATACCACTCTGTTAAGGTCTTGGGAATCTCCACCGACCTCTGCCTCGACCCTACTCCCGTTCCTTCCACGAGCTATCTTGCTAAGTTTAACAAGAACAAATGGAAATATTTGCAGAAGCAATATATTAAAATAATGATAAAAGTTGACTGCCTTTATTCATCCGTGAGAAGCCTTTAAATAGACTTCACCCCAACGGTAATAATTCCAAGTAAAAAACAAGAAATCCTATTCTTAAGGAAAATAACAAATATCAAAATAAACAGTTGCCACTAATTTGTAGCACTTAGGAGTAGTTACTGAAATCCTGGCAACCATTATTATCTAACAAAGGACCTAGTCAAAGTGGCAGTCTGTAACATCAAGCATCCGTAACATCCTTCAAAAATACCTTACCATCTCCAATTTCATAGGGATTATTGGAATTTGTCAAGGATTTCTTTTCCTCTGACCTTTCTAAAAACGATTAACTTGGGGAATCATTTCAAATGTAATAAAAGAGATGGTAGATTTGTTCTTTAAAAGACACACTGTAGGCACATTGTATAAAATCTAATCTTAAAACGTTAATGGAAAATCCAGTCAAATGGAATGCATACTTGCATTAGTATAGCCAATAAAAAACACTGGTTTTCAGGTGTCTTAGCAGTTCGCAACTGTTAATTAGTTGACAAGAGGGGAAACGCTTAGAAATAGGAATACAGGAAGACCACTAAGAGAATTATGATAATTCTAGACTTGAAAAATTCATATCCTCCATATAATATCCTGGGTTATAGGATGTGCAATCCCTATATACTCATGGGAAAAAGAATAATGTGCTGTATAGATTCAAATAAACAAATGAAATCAGCCTCGAGCTTTCTACCTACTCCGCCTCTCCGGATTCCATGATTTGTGACTCTCTTCTAAGATGTTGGTCCACTACATGCAGCTTGACGATAACATTTAGCCAACCAAACTTTTCCTCAGTGGACCAACTATGGTGAATATTCTTGGCCAATTACCTCTGCAATAATAAGATGGATTTCTTTTCTTTCCAAAGCAGGTATTCTGCAATGGTAGCATGCTTAGATGAAATAAAGGACATCAGTTCAACCATTAATTTCAAGTGATAGCATAACTGTGTTATAACATGTTTCCTCCACCAACCAGAAGGTAACTGTCATGACTGAAATGGTGGTACTGTTCAGCATTAGTCAGTTACAGTAGAAAGGTTTCAATATCTTAAGGAGGGTCACCAATCCAACCTTCAAGAGCCAGCTGTTCAAATGAAAAAAAAATCAAAAGGCCAATGTTTCCTTCTCTACTTTCCAAGCATTCTAATTGGCTTAACCTGGTTCTCAAAGATTGCTGTAGAAGATCTCCCACCATCAAATTCCACTTCCACCCACTTCACAATATCTGAACCGATGATTACTGAGCCCTATATTTCACAGATGCCGGGTTTAGATTGTGACGTGACAAAGATCCACTCAAGTGTCAAAGGAACAAAGTATAAACAACACCTTAAAAGCACCTCTAAAGGATACCACAACTGGAAATGCAAAAGATGATTTGGACACAAGCCAATAAGCAAGAGGCATCTCTGATTTCCTTGCAACATAAAAATAATCATCATAGTGATGTAGAAAGAGGAGATATGAGGATGTTGATAATGGTGGAGTATGAGAATGCCAGAGAAAAAAGTCGGTGATATTGAAAGGAATCAACTGTGGTCACTGTAACAACTGGCTTCAAACCAGATTCCCTGAAGTGAATAAGAACCAGCAATGAAAATTGGGATTACAAGGAATACTAGTCCAATACTCTTTTTCAATAACAGCTATCACCCACTACCCGACAGCCATCAACGAGAGAGACGCAAATGCAATTCCCTAAGGTGGTCCTAACTCTTAACATACCAAATTAAACCTGAAATATATAAAAAAAAAAAAAAAAAGAGAGGGAGGGGGGTATTGAGTGCACGAGGCTCCTGCCACTGCAGGTTTGGAGAGGGGCTTATTTAGGCAATACACACCCTTGACCACCAGGTCAAAATGGAGAACCATAGGAAAATGATTTCGAACCATAGGAAACAAAGTAGATCAATCAAACAACCCATTAGACAGAGATTACTAATCACAAGGCAGCCACTTCAATTGCTCTGCGTGCCTTCACAACCTAAAACTGTAAAGCCAACCAAAAAGATAGAGAAAATAATACGCTATAGTTCTCCAAACCAACAAAAGTTAATAGGGATCAGTAAATCGAAACCCATTGTATCGAATGCAGGAAGGTAAAGCAAAATAAAAAAATGAAAGATTCCGACCTTTGTTTTCCTCTTCCTTTTCTTAGGGATTGGGTATTATTAGGGACTCATGATGCTTGAGATGCAGATATGTTAAAGTACCAAGAGAAAAAAGGGAAAGAGGAGAAGTTAGATCGAAGAACACCCAGGGATTCCCTAGCTACTGCTCATTTCATATAATAACATCAAACATACTCAAACTACAAATAAAAAAAAGGTGAACATAGCGCAAATCAACCGCAGGACCAAAGTCACAATTTAGAGTTAAGACAAATCTACGCGTATAATTATAAAGCCAACAAAATCTCAGCTGAAAATTGAGGAGGAAAATGGAAAATACATCATCATCAATGCAACCAATGTCATACGACCATACATCCATCATTCCGTAATCCGTATTCATAAATACGTACACATTGGATAGACCCATTACGCCATATACGCTGTGTTATTTCTGCCGACGAAGACGATGGCCGAGGCCGACAAGATCAATGCTCGATGACGACTCTTCTTCTTCTTCTTCTTCTTCTTCTTCTTCTTCTTCTTCTTCTTTCTTTTTCCTTCTGAAAGTAAAGTAGGGGGAAAAAGGACTGCAATGGAAAGAACAAAATGGAGGATGGAAGTGGGGTGAGGTGAGGTGGGGCTGGGTTGTAGTTACTTGTGTATATAGAATCTAAGAAAGCTATACTGCCTGGCTCCATCCTGTCTGCCGTCTCTACGCTATATGAGGGGATTGTACAGAGCTACATTGTACGCTTCATCTGAAGACGCACCAAAATGACCCTCTGCTCACAACAGTCATCTTCCAGAGAAAGGGTAATTTGGTCATTGCGGGAAATGGAGGAAGATGAAGAACAAGAGGGAGACGAGGAAGAGATGGAGATGGAGATGAAGGAAGAAGACATATCTTCACGAGACCTTGCAGGATAGGTGAAAAGTGAAAACCCAACAACGACAACAGCTACCACAACTAGAGAGGGGCAGACCAAACTAGGAGATTGGTGAGAAACCCTCTCTTTCTACACTTTTTTGTTCTTCGGAAATAACAGACTCTCTCTGTCTCACACTCTATTTTCTCTGTTCTTTCTCGCTTCCATCTTGTTGTTTGGCTATTTTGGGAATTCGAGAGATACAGAAAGAAAGTTAATCCATGGTTAATGGGTTTCCTTCATTTTAAAGGAGCGAGAAGAGGGCTGTAAGATGGGTTCTTTTTTCAATTTAATATAAAATTGCTGATTTAACACGCTTTTGGTCTTACACTCTTACTCACGGCTGGTGGAATGCCTTTTTCAGCTCTCTCATTTGTTTCGTTTTCTGGTAAAGACGCCGACTCCTTACTTTCTTTCTACTGTTACTGTATTTATTCTCTCTCTCTCTCTCTCTGCACATATTTTGGCTTCATTCAACCGTCTTAATCATGTTCTCATCAGAATTTAATGATATAATAGCTGTTGTTTGCTATTAAAATTTTCTTTCACAACAATAACACCTTGCGGCTGACAACTTCCAAACAACTTCCCTTGAAATTCTTTTTTTCCCTCTGTTGCAGGGTTAAACAAATCAGGATCAACCCATTCGACATCAATTAATTTTGATTCCAATAACTTTATTTTAAATTACTATAAATGCACATATATCTCTGTTCCTTTTAGTCCTTACTTCCTTTTTTTTATTTTTTTGTTATTAAAGTATAGAAATGAATGAAGCTTACATTAGGTACTATCTACCAGACTTTTGAATCAAAAACTTCAAAAATCAATTTTATCTTGAATTCCATTTTTTAGGGTTTGATCAATTCCATTTGATTTATTTATAAATGCATTCAGAATATATAATTTTCTTTTGATTGTTCATTATCTTTTTTTCAAAACGTCTCAAAGTTTAAAAAAAAATAAAAATATTCTTACTATTATTTTATTTTTAAGAGTAATCATTTTTTGCACAAGTTCTTAGTACCCATATGAAGATAGAATTTTTTTTTTTTTTGGTGAGAGAAGTAATATGATTTTATCTTGATTAAAAGAGAAAATATTTTATATTAAAATAATAATAATAATAATATAAATTATTATTATTATTATTATTATTATTATTATTATTTGACAATTTTAAGGATGGTCAATCAGAAATCCCTTGTTAAAATATTGGAAAAAATACAGGTTTTTCTCCACTAGTTTGGTTGAACATGGGATACATCTCAAACTTTTTGAACAATTATAACTATCACATTATTTTGGATAACATTAAATTTTACATGCAATGGACAATAATACCCCTATGTTTATTAAAGCCAAAAGGTTTGTTTAAAATTGAAAATACAATTTTAACTTTCCCTTTTAACTTAAAATTTTACATTTACATTTTCAAGTTCCTTCTAGCTTTTCAAACGAGTTCATTGTTGTCCAAGAGATTTCTCCACCACGAGCTGAAATCACAATAAAGCACTCAGATCACAATAAGCCACTCTGTAATCAATATGCGTCAATTAATGCTAAGCCTAACATTTGTTATTTTGGCTTAGAAACCAAGAAATAAAAAGAGCAACAATAAACCCAAACCCATGGAAAGAGAAACTAGTTCATAATCCTCATTCCAAATCTCGAATAAACTATGACAAAACCATGTAAAGCTCTAGGACAATGTATGAAGGAATTCAAAAGAAGGATGAAATTGAAGAAGCCGAATAAGTGAAACTATCATTGTGCCACAACAAAGTATCTCAATCTTGAGACAAAAAGTTAATTATGGAGAAACGCGACCACACACCTATAAATGGCAATAGAAAGCTTTACGACATGCAAACAAAATCCCATTTGAAATAATGGCTTGAGTAGGATAGCTTACCTAAAGTCCCAAATGTCACAAATCAAGTCAGTCGTGTTGATGAACCCTAAATGTATTATCGGAATCCTTAAAAATTTCTAGAACACAATAATTTTGTAAAACCCTAGAACATAGGACAGGGAATAACTTAACTATGTTATTGCAGGTTTGGATTCGATAGTGGTGTTCCCGCCTTTCGATGCCCTTATCCCTCGAAGCTTATCGTGTAATAAATCACGGAGTTGCTTCCCCTAGGTAGGCACTTCTCTTTGATTTCAAACAGGGGATCTTCCGTCTAATGAAATTTCAATGTAGGTTCATGTTTGTCTTCTCTTTCTTTTGCATCTAATGCTTCAATGGAGGTTTAGTTTCGTCCAACGAGATTTCTTCTCCTCGTGATCGTTCTTCTTCTTCTTGCAGATCATGAAAGTCTAGAGAGACAAAGAGTCAAGACGAGAAAGAATCAATCTCTTCCTCAACAATAATGATAATACTTAATTGGGGTTATTTTTGTCGGTTTACTTTAGCATTCAGGCATTTTAGGTATTAAGATTAAACCTTCTATTGCGTCATTAATTAATGGCAAATCACATATGGCGTGGGTGATCTATTATTTATTTGGACTTTGGGGGTTGTCTTTGTAATTGTTCAAAATGTTTGGAGTATACCTGGTATTCGATCAAATTAAAGGGGAAGCACATGTAGTTTTTTTCTAAAATATTCATTTCCTCCTACAAAAATTTAGATGATGAAAAAAACAAGGGAAGGGCTAGGCTAATACACAAACCTCATCGATTAAGATAAGCAAAAAATATATATATAATATATCTTGTTGGATTTATGTGTCTTTCAAATCCAATTTAAATAGTTTAAATTATAATTAATTTACATCATGATAATAGCTCATTCGTTGTTTTTTTTTTTTTTTTTTAGGGTTTTGTACCCAAATTTTGTGAAGAAGTACTAGTTGTTATTACAACCCAATAATTATTTGTGGGTTCTGTTGTCCTTATAAAGGCTAGTTTGATCATTTGATCAAGTATTATATACTTAGGGAAAATTTATTTTTATGCTCTATTTGTTTTGGCGTAAAATTTTACGTGTAATATTTATATATAAAAAAAATTCAATGTTTATTTCTAAGAAATAAAATATAATGATCTCTATGGGGGATGGAAAAAGAAGTTCGTCTTTCTTTAACCTATTGGAAACAAATTTTGAAAATTTTTTTTACATATAAAATATTACGAGTAAAATTTTACCGTAAAATTTTACATCGAAATAAATGGAGAATTAAGGATTAACAAGTTACCCTAAGGTCTCCCATAAATTTCCACACCACATACATCTCTTCACCTGTTTAATGATTACAATAAATAAAATATACTACCTTATCATAAAACTAATCAATGTTGGAATCATTCCAAATAATTCCAACATTGAAGAACATAATTTATTTTTATTTATGATTCCCAAATGGTTTCTCTCATATGACCAGACGCATCCTTTACCAGTATTTTGAACATTTAGGCACACTACCATGTGCAACAACCCTGCTTCATGTTTTTAATATTTTTGTAAGCTGGCCCTAACTTCTGTGTATGTTCACATGGTGAAGAGAAGATTTGATCTAAGTCATGAACAAAATAGTGAAGACATTGTGAGCAAAGGAAAAATAATTTATTTGTATCTACTTGTATTTTTCATGGGACTTCATCACTGTTTATAATTAGTGGGCCCCACACTCTAGAGGTGGGTCCCACACCATATCAATGGTGATAGGATCAAATAAATAATATACGTATATGTAGATGATCCAAACTCGAGCAAGAAATGTTTTTATTTCTCCATTTTCTTTTATCATACACAAAACAAGAAAAAGAATCCTAAATCCACAAATGAGGGTGTCAAACTCTCAATGATGTATCTTATTCCATATTTGGTACAGTTTCGGTATTAATACAGAAGGCAAAATGATGATACCGTATTGTATTGGTTCTAATTTTTTATATCGTTATTATACCATCTTGATACGATTTCAGCACAATTTTCAATTTGATGTACAAGAGAGAAAAAATCGATATAAATTTATACAAGTATATATTCAATATGGTTTGTGATACAATTTTGATATTAAGTACGTACTGTACCCATTTCTATTTGGTTTTTTCATTTCGTTATCGTATCGGTTCTAATTCAGTTTGATTTGGTATGAAGTAATTTGGTAATAGAGCATGGTCTAATGGGAGGGTCCAACTTTAATAATACAAAATAAAATAGTTAATAATCTTAATGATTCTTGAAGATTTGATAGATTCTAAACACTGACAAAAAGAAAACTATGAGTCTAAGACAACTGGAGACGTGGATTGAAGATGAATTGTATCAATCGAGGAGAGAAATAAACTGGGTTACACAAGTCAAAGACGTAAATAAATAATCAAAAGACTAAATTCTATTCACATCCATATTTATTTAAGGGCATCCACATCTAGCCAAGAGTATCTAAATCTAATCACATCTACACCCATATCCGTCTATTTCCAATCCATTTACATTGTGGGATCTTTTTCCCGATAAATAATAAGATGGAAGTAGCTCAGGGAGGAATGAAATCGGCACCTTTGTCACAAATTCTATACAATTCAAAGAAAACCCATCAAAGTGCCTTTCTCATCAACCAATATCTACATACTCAGCAGCGACCGTCCCTCTTCCTATAATCATATGGTACCGTTCCATCTTGGCCCAGCTCAATACAATTCAATTCTCCTTGGCTCCTATCTACAAAAACTCACACACATACACTCGTTTTGAGACTAAATCCACGGACGGCAGGAGCGTGAGATCAACCTAGATAATGGTTTTAAAGAGTTGGGCACGGATCGACGGAATCCATTGGGGATTCACACTCATTGAAGACTTGAGTCTAGGGGTTTTAGGGTGGTTTTGGGGCTGACCTTGTCAGATTCAGGCCGAACCAATGAGGAATTGGACCGGAATCGGCCAGGTCGATCATGTACCGATCTATAATATACTTGAACCATGATTTAGATAAGGCCATCCACTGTCATGGTCGGAAGCAATCTCCAACATCTTCTTCTCGAACCAAACCCCCAGAAAGTTAAATGGATTTGAAGTTTGAAAGCCAATATCATCCCATCTCCTTCGGACCCACATCCTCTCCCGCCTGAGTTTGGGCAAGAGAGTTCGCAGCCTGGATGGATGGTCGCCACCTAGCTCTCGGGTGGATCCGAGCCCTCTATCCGAGCCGACACTCTTGTCGGCTCAGCTTGTCAGCTCAGGTGTCGGCTCGGATGGAGGGCTCGGATCCACTCGAGAGCCAGGTGGCTGCCATCCATCCGGGCCACCAACTCTCCTGCCCAAGCTCAGGCGGAAGAGGATTTCTATACATCTCTTTCTACCTCAAAACCAGCATATGAACGTTTTTTGTGGGGACCAAAATTCTTGCTTTCATGAGTTCCTCTTGCCAAGATGCGAAGATCTCCTTTCCCCACCCCACTCTATTCCCTACCTAATGTTTAGCCGATGTATCAATTTCATGTCTGTTTCAATTGGATATGCCAAGGAAAAAAAAATCCTCATAATTTCTTATATAACTCACTTTTTCTATCTCTTTTCCTAATCTTGTGGGTCTCATTAAAATTACTGACTCCTATATACTTATTTGTTGATTATGGGAACCCTCTTCCATACGTTAATATGAAAATTGATTCATTAGCAAAAACCACTCAAACCAGACATGGATTTTTTAGGCAATTTTTGTAGGGTTGGGGATTGTGTCTATTGAGTATTATTCCAAATGCCCAAAATGAGAGTGAGAAAGAGAAAGGGTTTGTTGTCATTGGATTTTGCCTGATGCTTAAGATGATGCCACCTGTAACAGGAGATCAAAATCACACAATGAAGTGGTTGGGTTTTAACCCTGTGGCCACTCGATGCCTAAGTCAGTATAGAACTAGGACAAGCAGATGGGATTCGGAAACAAAATGACCGAATCCCTATGGAGAGGGGACTAAGGTGCTTGGTTATGAAGAACTTAACCTTGCCAATAGCGAGTTTGAAGATGTAGAACAAGTTGGAAATTTGGCCTCTCATTTTCCTTCTCACTTCCTTCTATTTATAACTGAGGAGGGAGGACCTAGCATGACCCCTCTCCTAGCTTTTCGGTCTATATATGATACTCAGTCATCATTGCCAGCATGTCCAGTTCAGAGTGGTAGGTGAGGTCTACGTGCGTAATCGTGGGAGTTGTTAGCCAGTCTACAAGATTGTACGAGTAGGGTGCCACCCCTGTGGATACTCTCAAAGTCTAGGAAGGTGTGTCCCTGTGTCCTCCTTGTCACCATGCTCTATGCGGGGAGCTTTTTATACCACCGAGCCTAGCCGACGTGTCATGTTGGCGAAGATGCCCTCTTACAATTGGTTGACACGATCCATCCATCCAGCATGGCTCGCAATTATTGCACGTCCCTCACATTTATTGTTGTGCATTTATTACATATCCATTGCATTTATTACCTTAGATCACCTCCACATCAAAGTAACTGGTGTCACCTTTTTGTCCATCATGTCATGGACAGTGAGGGGACTCTTCTTACTGGATGCCTCGGTGGGTGGTTGAAGGGGATGATTGTGTTCTCCCTTGAGGACCATGCGTACCCTTTCGATTGATGCCACGTGTTTGGCTCTATTTAATAAGCCATTGGGGCCACTTGTCCGCACCAAATTACTTTGTCAGATCTCACTACCCTATCAGGGTGTAAGAGCAAAAGCCAAGAACACTAAGGCTACATTTGGTATGTATTCGTAAAATGCATTCTAGGTCAAGATCACATTCTGAAATGACAAAACAACATTTGGCATGCATTTTCGTTCATTATTCATGGATTGTGTTAGAGAAGGCAATCAATTTTGGAACACGCATTGTAGCCCATGCAGCATTTTGAGCCTAGAATAGAAATACGTCGCTCTTTATCCTATTATCGTTCTTTTTAGGAATAAATTTTCAATTCTTCAAATACATTTCTAAGAATACAAGAATGCATACCAAAAGTAGCCTAAAATTAAACACAACCTAGAGTTAAGAGTTGCTTTAGAATGTACAAGTACAAAAGCTAAAACAATAAAATTCAGAACAAAGGAAACATTCTCAATATTTGATTCAATGAGATTTTTATCCATAGGATTACATGAATAAATCAAAAAATTTAGTTTAAAGGAAAGGAGATTGAAGTAAAAAAATTTAAAACTAAAATAGAGACTTTATAATCATTACTCAATAATAATAATATAAATTGCTTACATTTTTTTACAAAATTAGAAATGATATTTTTCAGATTTAATTTTTATTTTATTTTGTATCTAAGGGATTTGGATGTAAAGTGAAGTGAAATTTAATAATCAAACATGCAATGACTTAGAATTAGTGACATAATCATGTGCTTTAATGATTCTTACAGCACTAGGGCTCTAGCGACTCTGAGTCGATATTCTTTAGTATGGTCTACAAAGCTGAAAAACTATAATGTGCACTTTAACGATAAAGTTTTATTTTAGGTTAGAAAATTTCACTTTTCTTCCATTCAATTTCCCTTGCAACCAAAGGGAACCTATTGATATACTACGGCAGACCTTGGCTTGGTCTAGCTTGGTAGAAGTGCCACAACAACCGAGTTACTTCACAATTCACACTTTCCATTTGTAAGAATTATTTGATCTCCATGTCAAAAAATTGGACACCGAATCTAAATAAAGAGGGAAAACCATACTTAGATCTATTGGGTTGGTGTCTTGTATTCTGTGGGGTCCACGTAATTATAATGGTAGTATTTGTATTAGGGTATGAGTCTATGTATTAGGGTATGAGTCTATTACATGTACGGGGATAAATTTATAATTGTGGTGGGATTAAGATTTCTAGGTTTACCTATATATAGTCTCTGTGTGGGAAAACCTGGGTAAGGCTGTAAGGGCTATCAGAGGATTCTCCTCTGACAGTGGAGAGCTGAAGGTGCTGTAAGGCTGACAGATGAGATAAGCCTGTCAGGTAGAGAATTCTGTAGACTGTTCTTGGGAATAGAAGAAAGTCACTCTTTTCTCTGGTGGACGTAGGGATCCCACGATGGGATGCTGAACCACGTTAATCTTCGTGTTTTTCTTTTTGTTTGTTTGCGTCTCCCAATCCTAACAAGATCCACTCCCTGGAGATGACCAAAAGAAGAAAAAAGAAGAGAGGCAGCAGGGGAAGGGGGAGACACCAAATTTTGTGACCCCTCCTTGGCGACGACGAATACTGGAAACAATACTCTTGATTGTTCTCTCCAAGGAAGTATTCCGCTGTGGAAAATGGATTGACCCTCTTACTCACTTACTATATTTCTTCCTACAGCCAAGAGTGTTTTTCGTAATCGGTATCTGCTAGCCAATCAATGAACGACATGTGTTGATATCGGACTAAAAAATAAATAAATAAGGGATTGGATCGGCATCGAACTGGCCATATCATCTGATCTGATACCGATTACTAAATTCCTGATTCAGTTCTCCAAACTTCCTATTGTTCGCTCTGTTTTGGGCTCATGGGTTTAAAATTCCTTCCCTAGAGCCGTGGACCAAGATTGTTGTTGTCATAGCCCATGGGCTATGACAGGGTTGGACCTGGCGTGGGCTTCAGATGATTTGTGCTGCTTTCACTAGACAGTAGCCATTGTGCAAGTGACACTAAGCCTGTAACAAAAGCTTCCTTCTTGCATCAAAGTTTCTCTGCTTTCCATGGTGGCATTCCACCGTGCCAAAAGCAAAGTTCTCTATTCAAGTGTATCTCAATCATACTTTTGAATACTATTCTTCCTCAGTGGACCTAAAAACCCACCCTCACCGGATGGGCCCACCAACCCACCAAATTAGATTCAACTCCTCATTTGATCAATCTGCTGATTTAGCCATCCAAGCTTTGTAACAATGGATATAGAACCATAAATTAGTGTAATGAAGTCTAGTGCCTTTCTTCCTTTCAACAAAATTATCAGGCTCACAAAGACAAAGATGCTCATCACTCAATGATACTCCTTCATCTTTATGACAATGGATAGCTCATATGAATTGGGTCCTACCAAAGAATCTTAACTTTTAAATCAAATATCAGGATCCCCCACTTACATAAAAAAGAAGCCCTTGACTCTTCTCCAAGATTTCTGCTTTTCTGATTCCTTTTGGTATAACTTTCATAAAATAAAAAAAAAATAAAAAAAAAGAGAGAACAAGAAGAGTAGAAAAAGTAGTATCAACCAAATAAAAAGGAGGAGAGAATGAGTTTTGTTTGTGGATCTATGATATATGTAGATGCTGTGCGTTATTATGAAGCAGTTACAATACTCAAATCCTCACATACTTACAAGAACAAAAAAACAAAATACAAAAAAGGGAAGGGAAGGGAAGGGAAGGGAAGGGAAGGGGGGGGGGGCGGGAGTGAGGGGAAGAAAGGTAGAATCTTCTGCTGCTTTCTTTTCTTTCTTTCTCTTCCTTTTTCTAAATTACAGTGAGAGAGAGAGAGTAAAAAGCTGTTATTTAATAATAATACACTGATAATTTGAACATGGTACTTCATACTTACCTATTGTCAGGTTCCTCGTGTTAGTCATAATTCAGATG
The DNA here is from genome assembly GCA_028583415.1 of Protea cynaroides. Classification (NCBI taxonomy): domain Eukaryota; kingdom Viridiplantae; phylum Streptophyta; class Magnoliopsida; order Proteales; family Proteaceae; genus Protea; species Protea cynaroides. Next base: position 49,413,929 of record CM053272.1, read on the forward strand.
GTTCTTAATCTTGGTGGCATTTGATGATTCTTTGATCTTGCTTGATGATTGACAAGAATCAAACCTACAAGGGTCTGCTTCAATTAGTGACTGAACAACCTCATTCATGGTTGGCCGGAGGGCAGGGCTGCTACAGGTACAACGGATGGCAACTCGGAGGACCTGTATCATCTCATCCTTGAATAACCCTGATAATCTATTGTCTAAAATCTCCATTGCTCCATCCTTGGTCTCCACCTTGCATGACACCCAGTATATGATGTTCTTGTTCTCTCCAAACTCTGGCTCCACTGGCTTCTTCCCAGTTATCAGTTCCATGAGTACTACTCCAAAGCTATAGACATCACACTTGACCGTTGCCCTCGACGAGTACGCATACTCTGTCATTAAATGTAAATCAGCAGATTGTAAGACCAGCAAGGTTGAATGGAGAATGATCAACCAAGGAATACTTGATATGTAACTTGATCAATTGGAAAGTAGTAAGAGTTTCAAATGATACAGATTTAACCCAAGTAAAAATATCTATGTGAGTGAAAAATCTAAATGAATTAACAGTAGATCACACTAGACTGTTGCTCTTGACGGGTAAGCATACTGTCTAATATGTCAACCAGCATGAATGGTGTAACACAAGCAGGGCTGAATAGAGAATGATTAACCAAGGAAAACTCAAAGTAATTGATATGTAACTTGATCAATTAGAAAGTAGTAAGAGTTTCAAATAATACAGAAACAAACCCATGTAAAAAAAATCCATGTTAGTGAAAAATATATAAGAATTAACAGTAGATCAAACTAGACCATTGCCCTCGACTGTCATTAAATGTCAACCAGCATGCAGATCGTAAGAAGCAGGGCAGAATGGAGAATGATTAACCAAGGAAAACTCGAAGTACTCGTTGTAACTTGATCAATTGGAAAGCAGAAGAGTTTCAGATGATACAGAAACAAACCCAAGTGAAAAAATTCATGTGAGTAAAAAATCTATTTGAATTAACAGTAGTTATAACTTGATTACCTGGGGCTAAGTACCCATAAGTTCCAGCGATAACAGTACTAGTGGAATCCTTCCCCCCTCTTGCTTGCAAGACCTTGGCAATACCAAAATCTGCAACTTTGGCCTGGTAATCGGCGCTGAGCAGGATATTTGTTGATTTGATATCTCTATGGATAATTGGCGGCATCAGATCATGATGAAGATAAGCTAGACCTTGTGCAATCCCAAGTGCAATCCGATGTCGGGTTGGCCAGTCTAGTATATTTCGCCCTCTGTGAAGTGCATCCCATAGGTTTCCATTTGGCATGTATTCATAAACCAGTAGATTCAAATCTGAGCTGGAAAAGTAGCAGTACAACTTCACAATGTTCTTATGCCTAATGCTCCCCAGTGTCTCTACCTCTGTCTTCAGTCCCCTATGTAGGATCAACTGATCCTCTGTTGCAGAATCCTTTATCTTTTCACTCCACAGTTTCTTCACTGCAACAGCTTCTCCATTACTCAACTGAATCCTGTACACGGTCCCAGATCCTCCACGGCCCACGATGTTCTTTTCTACCAGGGCGTCAATGATCTCACGCTGGTCAAAGCTGACCTTATGGAAGTTTTGGACGTGTGAGAATGAGGATAAAGACACCATTTCATCCTGGTCTATCACTACTTTCTCTCTACTATACCAACGTTTAAGAAACAGGATAGCTGCAAAGATTACAACTACAATTGAAATCCCAATGGCCCAGATACAGCTTTCCCTCTTTCGGGTATGAATTTGTGGACAGGCAGGGAAAATCGTTTCAGACGAATTAAGATAGTTAGAAACACAGAGACCTGGATTTCCTAAAAAGCTTTCCACTAAACCTCCCTTAATCAGAGAGGGAGGAACTGGACCTGAGAGCTGATTATTTGAAAAGTTGATTGAATTGGGAAGCAATTCACAGAGGCTATCTGGGATAGGTCCCGTAAGTTGGTTGTTGGAGAGATCAAGAACATTAAGAGAGTTCATATAAGAAAGTGAAGAGGGAATTGATGAATTTAGCCTGTTACCTTGCAAAAGCAATAGGTTTAACTTCCACAGGTTGCCAATTTCAGGAGGAATTGGCCCAGATATAAGATTGTTGCTGAAATCGATCTTAACCAGATTATCAGCTTGAGCGATTTCTGGTGGTATGACACCTGAAATCCTGTTCCTCTGTATGAACAGCTCTGATAAGTTCTTAGCATTTCCAATTGTTCTTGAAATTGGACCTTCCAAATTATTGGAACTCAAATCAATGATTGATACATGGGGAAGACCCAGAAGCCCCTCAGGAATTCTACCTTGCAGATGGTTAGAGTTAACTCGAAACCGAACAAGAGACTTACAGTTCTGGTAAGTCTCAGGGATCTGACCAAAAAACTGATTTTGCAAAACTAGAAAGTACACCAAGTTTCCTCCCATGCAAACCTCTGGCGGCAGCTCTCCTGATAACTTGTTCTCTGACAAGTCCAAACCAATCAAATCGGATGAAGCCCCAAGATTCAGGGGCACTTTTCCTGTCAAGTAATTGTCATAGAGGGAAAATAACCTCAAAGTAGTTGAGTTCCCAATGATGCTTGGGATTTCTCCAGTGAGGCTGTTGTTGTACAGTTGCAGAACCTGAAGATTCGGAAGTCTACAGAGAGATTCTGGAATCTTTCCATTCAGTAGATTGACAGACAAGTCCAAATCAATAAGCTGTGTCAGATTTCCAAGCTCAAATGGTATTTCACCGACAAGCAGATTATAATAGAGCTCGAGCTGCTGCAAATTCTTAAGCTTTCCAATCTCCACAGGTATCTGACCCACTAGGTAATTACCACTCAATTCAAGGTCAACAAGTGAAGTCATGTTCCCAATTGAAGCTGGAATCTTGCCATGAATTATGGCTGTCGACAAGATCATGGATTTGAGCTTTGTCAGCCGAGATAAGTCCTCTGGTAACTGCCACCAGGTGAAACGCTCATTCTCAATGAAACTCAGAACCTCTAGATTGGTGAGGTTAAAAACAGAGATGGGGAAAAGCCCAGTGAAGGAATTGTATGAAAGGTCAAGCAATCGGAGAGATGCCATAGGTGAGAAATCCGGAAGTGTTCCAGTGAGAACTGACCCACTAATATTAAGTTCTTCTAAAAGAGAACAGTTGATAATGGTAGCTGGAAATTCTCCATGAAGATTGTTCTGCCCAAGTCGGAGAATACGAAGCTGTGGAAGATAAGAACAGAGGTTGGTGGGAAGATTGCCAGTGAGTGACCAATTAGAGACATCAAGCTTCACAACATCTCCATGATCATTGCAACCCACTCCAGTATAATTACAGAAAGGAACTTGGATGTCCCAACGAGACAAAGATTTGCCAGAGAATGATTGCTTCATGAGAGTGAAGAACTGAGATTGATTACCATAGGTGGCTTGGGAGGAGAGATTGAACTGAGAAAGAACTAACATGAGGAGGAAGAGAAAATATTGGAGACCCATCTCACTGCAAGTAAGGTTGGTCAGATCAGGAGATAAAAAAAATTAATAAGAGAGAGATATATAATATAAAGAGAGAGAAGCAGATAGAAGTGTATAAATGGCAGAGTTGATGTATTGTTTCCTTATTGGCTGCCGCAATATTAAGTAGTGTTCATGATAAAAAAGTATGGAAGAAGATGCATGCAGGATGGAAGATGGTAAAACAATAAGCAAAAGAGGCAGAGGTGGAAGACGAATCTAAAAGAAAGAGTTGCACACGTTGGTTCAAAGAGGGTTTGGCATTTATACTCTCTAAAGAGTTAAAGACATGCATGTATCTATGGGAACGAGTTGGTGGCTGCAGTTAACGGTTAACTGTTAACCGTAGCCCTTGCAACAAGATCATTGGGCCCAGTTCGCTTTCAACTTACAACTATGGGCACGTGACTGTTCCAAATAGTTGGCGAGGTTTGGTTGGACCGTCCTATGGTCTAGCCACGCCGGTCGTCCATCCGACAAGTGCCAATGAATCTTAATCCATCTGATGGATAACTAGGGAGCTGGACATCATGAGATGTTCTTTTTCTTTTTTCCTTGGATCAAAGTCTCATGGTATTAACTCATGTCCCATCCATGGTTTCAGTTCGCTACATTAAAACCGGTATCGGCCACTCCGAAAACGGTATGATCTTACTTTTCTTGTTGGATCAAACACCACTCTTTGATTCGAAAAATGAAACCCCTTTGGGGCTCTAATTGAAAGATTTGGCTTAAAGATTGAGGATGATTCTAAGGCCTTTTATTTTGTGTATGAGTTATTTTTTCAGTAACAATAGGTGATGGCATTTTGCATAAATAATAGACACATGCTATAAATAATAGAATACTAAAGATTCGAGCCATAGAAATTTCTTAATTATGATACAAGGTCATTCTTTGATCAAATAAGCACATTAGATCTGATTCCAAATTGATATCCGTATTAGATGATTTAGTCTAGATACCTAAAACCATGGTTTCACTACAAGCCGTTCTTCATACCTTGTGGCTTGGATTTGGTTTTGATTCCGTTTAAGGAGATGTGGGATGCCAACCATTGCCGACAAGAACACGAGCATCTGGTTTGTATGCATATATGGTAGTGCTACAGTGCCGTTAGAATGAAATAATGGACCAACATGTAGTAGGCTGTGTTTGGTATGAATTTTTGGAATTTATTTTCAGAAATACATCCTGATAATGGAGAATGTATTCTTAAAATATGATGGAAACGGGTCAAAGAACAAGCAGTTTGTTTTGAACACTATGTGCAAATGGACAAAAGAACGTATTCCATGATTCAAAAAAGAGAATGTATACCAAATTTTGTTTTTATCATCTCAAAATATATTCTTGATCAGCAATACATTCTAAGAATGCATATCAAATGCAGTTCAAAATTTCTTATATACTTACGGAAAATCTCTCCCAAAGTCAATAGACACCTGAATTATATTATTTTATATAGAATATACGATGTTACTATAATGGAAACTAAGTAAAGAATGATTATGTGAATGCCATACACACCATAAATGATTTGCCACTTGTTAAAAAGGTGGGTGGAAAAGACTACTTCCAATGGATCCACATCCTCTCCGCCAAGAGAATCTGGAGGAGAGGTGGCGCCCCCATTGGATGGACGATGCCTGAGGCTCGGGTGAATCTAAGCCCTCCATTTGAACGGACATCCCCCTGTCGGCTCAACTTGTCCGCTTGGTGTCGGCTTGGATCCGAACCCTAGGTGTCGCCCATCCAATGGGGGCACCACCTCTCCACCAGATTCTCTTATAGGAAAGGATTTGAATCCCTTTCGAATAGGTACACTACTGCCATGTACAAAGAATGAATCCCTTATCATTGTTTGTATTTTTTCCTTTTATGTTGTGAATCTTCAATTCTATAGAGAGAGATTGTCAAATGGGTTCCTAATTCCATGGGTCCCTTTCCTTACATATCTTGTTCCTTCTTTCCTTCTGTGGCATGAATCATGATCGGTATCTTCCATAGGTGTGCCTGTTGTCTTTCCCATGTCTTAGGTTCTGACTTTGAGTTAAATTGGTTCAGATTTTTCTCAATCTAAATTAGAAATTGGTCAATTTGATTATGATTCTTAGAATGAAAAATTCATTCCTAATATAGATAGAGAACATATTTAATGATCTAAATTCTAAGATAAAAAAATATATAAAAAACACTGTTTTATCTATCAAAAAAAAAAAGAAAAGAAAAAAGATATATATATATATATATATATATATATATATATATATATATATATATATATGACACTGTTTTATCATCTTAGACTATTTTTTGACTTAGAGTGTATTCCAAGAATGAATATCAAACCCAATCTTCAAATACTCTACGGGAATAGAAACATGATCGCTAAAATCTCTTCATTAGATATGTCAGATAAAAAAAAATAAAAATAAATAAATAAATAAATATATATATATATATATATAATCGGTTTAGAGAATTTGTAATCAAATGAATATATGGTGGGTCCCCTCTGGCCTACGTGGGCTAAAGAAAATACAAAGAAGAACCTTTTTTTGGGCCTAAGTGACTCATGGTTCTCATGAGTTCCAGCCTTTCTTTTAGTCTTTCCTGATTCATGTAGGATAGACTCGAGGTTTATATGGTTCAACCATAAAAAAATAAGGATGGACTGAGGTCCTTGTTACAAAATAAATAAATAAATAAATAAAATTAAAAAGTCATATCTTAATGAAAGATGTGACTTAATCGATTACCACTGAAAATAAATAATTGCTTATTTAATTAAAGCATCCCACTCACAAGTCACATCCACACTTTGTTTCAAAAAAAAAATAAAAAAATCATCAACACTTTCTATGTGCAATCTATCGTTTTATACATGAAACGTTAATAGTCAAATGTGTACCACGCTCCACATTCCTAGACCCATAGCGTCCCACATAGCCATTATAGATCATTTCATTTATTAGCCCCTAATATAATAAAATCCTTCGGGCACAAGGTATGAGGAATCGGATCGGAATTGGTCAGTCGATTCCAAATCGGTATGGATGTCAAGTTTCACATACGTTTAGCCGATTCAGGGTGATTGGACTCGGAATCGATCATGTGATTGGCTTGCTTTCAGATTAGGTCTTCCTTGACCCTTGAGAATGGCAATGGGTAAATCATAATTGGGCCAAATTGCTGGATATGGGTTATTGTGGGCTTCCACGAAACCCAGATAAGGGTTATATAAAAGCCCATGAAAGGGAATGTATGTGGGGTAAGGGCCCTCCATGATGGAGATGCAAAGCAAGATGCTTTCTTATCGAGTTTCTTCAGTAAAAGCTATGAAAAATTCCTAATATGTTGCTCCACCTTTTCTCAGCCTTTTTCTTTAGCTAATGACCACGATGACCAGTGAAAAGCCAAAGATGGGCCCTCCTGAATCCTAACTCCTTGACTCCCTTCTTTGAACATTTGAAGGTGACACTAACATCGTTTTGGATTCAAATTGGGTGTGTTTGAACTCAATCAAACCAACAAAGGATCAGATTTTGGACTTCATAATGTCCGCCTGTCTAGTCTCTCCTAAAGATTTTTGGTTGCATTCTTCGGGGTAAAAATTATTTTATTGATATAATGATCGGTAAATCTGTTTGTAACCGTGATGATTAAGTTATAATTTATCTTTTGTAACCTAGTTCAGGTAGGTCTCCATCATCTATTTTTCTTATTTGGATTGAACTAAAAGAAAATTTTTTGACTGAAAATTCACATTATGTAAAATATTTTGACCCTCAATAGTTACATACAGGTCTATATAAGATAGAAAAGCGAGATGTCTATGACATGTTCGTGTGGGATGAATCAACGCCTCATTGAATTTTATTTTCTCATTAGCAGGAGTCCATACATGTTCTGCAATACCGTCTGTAAATACTCTGTCAGTATGAAAAGTTCTTAATGTTTGTGGAATTTTGAGTTCGCCAATAGATTGATCCACAATAATCCCTATTGCTTCTCCCAATTCCATCACGCAAACGTTGCTCGTTTGGTCTTTTCCCTGGTTTCTTTGTTACCCCCTTCAGTCAAAAAAGTATGTGAGAAGAAACACTATCGAAAATTCCAAATCGATGGGTTTGTCTCTTATGTCTTTTGAATTTTTGTCCAATTAAAAAGTATAAAACAAAATAAAGAAAACCAGCAAAGAAATGGGATCACATCACCGTCGATGTAGTGTGGGATCTACCTCTAGAGTATGGGATTCACTGAATATAATTGATGATGGAATCCCAAAGAGAATATAACTACATTCAACTATGCTGGTGAACTTCTCAATCGATTGTAGGGTCCAAAATTTATTGAGAAACAACAGTTGAGAAAGAGAAGAGAGGTGAAAAGGGAGCATGGTTTGTTTCGGGAACTAGAGACAGATCCTTAGGAACTAGGGAAAAATTCCACAAGGACGAAATTCACACTCAAAACTCACATGTTTAGGGACGTGTCAAGTTTGGACTGTTGTATTTCAAGTGAATGGATATAACAGACAATCGTTTACAACTTTCACTGTGAAAAGATAAATATGCTTAGATTCTATATCCTATGGATAAAGAGCTTTTAAGTTAGTATATAGAACAAAAAATTTTTATTTTTTCTGCTTGCCATTTGTGTATCACTTGTTTCAATTCTTTGCTTTGTCCAATGGGCATTTGGTTTTCTCCCTGCCCAAGCTGACCTTGTTCTTTTCTAAGTTATTGTTACATAACTTTAATTTTTTTTCTCATTTACTTCCAATGATAGTTTTAAATTCTAATTATGTTTTTCACTCTTTTTTCGTGTGTAAGAAATATGTATTGTGGACTGTGGATGGACTGTGGACTCACTAGACTGCGGAAAATGAGAGAGAGAGATCATTAGTTTTCACACTTTTGGCCTTTTGCTATATTCTTAGCAAAAGAGGAATATCAACAATTTAGCATTGTCTTCTATGCTACTATTTGGATTCTCATGTATTGCTTTATATTACTCTATGTTTTTATTATGTTGTGCTTTATTTTATTTTGATCATCTCTATTAAGTTATCATTGATCTTGTTACAGTATTCTTCTCTTTGAAATTAATCATTCATGTCTTTTTCTTATGAATATTTAGCTTTTATATGTTAAAATGCTGAGTTCAGGGTAAATCAGGGTAAACCCGACCTTCATTCAGAGTCAATCAGGGTAAACCTGGCCCGGCCCGGCCCAATCAAGGTAAATTAGGATAGGATAGGGTTTGGTAGTACCCTGTCAGGGTAGGGTAAGGGCTGAGGTTTTGTATTACCCTGACAGGGTAGGGTGGGGTTTGGATTAACATGAAAAATTCTTGAGTAGGCGTAGGGTTTGCAGATACCCGGCCCAACCCGACCCTGTTTCACCCCTACTCAATAGTGTCATACAAGTCAATATAAGATAGAAAAACAGGATGTCTATAACGTGTACGTGTGGGATTAATCAACGCCTTTGATTTTAATTTTTCCAATAGCAAGAGCCCATACATGTTCCGCATTGCGGGTATGAAAAGTTCTTAATGTTAATCGTGTTCAGGTTCGTCAATAGATTGATCCGCAATAATCCTACTGTTTCTCCGAATTCAATCCAGCAGTGCATGAAGACTCCAATAAAAAGAAGGTCATTTGTAGTCCAATCACACGTTTTACATTTGGTCTTTTCCCTGGTTTCTTTGTGCCCCCCTTAGTAAAAAAAAAGAATGTGGAAAGAAATACTATAGAAAATTCCAATTTGATGTGTTTGTCTCTTACAGCCGAATTTCTCTTATCTATTGAATTTTTGTCAAAATGAAAAAGCATAAAACAAAAAAAGGAAAACAAGAAAAGAAACGATTAAAAATCAAAGAAGATGAAAATGGGATCCTATTGTCGTATGTGGTGTGGGATCCATTATCGTATGTGGGCAATCTATTGATGACTCCTTTGCTGTCTGGAAAATCTCCATATGCAATGCTATTCAATATAATTCCTATTTATAATCATTTTAGAACCTTTTGCTCTCTTTATTATACATGAAATCATTCCATTGACATAAGTTTTCTCTTAGGTCCACTCCATGTATTTTTGTAAGCTATTCTACAAATCAAAAATGATATAAAATCTATGATCTGTCATCTCATACCATTTTCATAAGTAGAGACATTCAATTTTTTTAACATATTTTTCCTTTCAAGCATCATTCTGTTATTTCCACTCTTGTTTCTGACTCTTCTCAATCACCTGTCATCCTTCAACCACTTCCATCTACTTCTGATCATGATTTTCCACTACCTGTTTTAACACATATATATATATATATCTGGTTCTTCTAATCCTGCTCCTCTCTCAACAAATTCTCCAGCCTCGGCTTCTTCTATACCTGTCACAACTCACAACTATTGATACATATAATTCATCTGTTTCTGTACCTCATTTAGCTGAACCTGTTACCGCACCTCCTGCTCCTCGCCGTTCCACTCGAGTTTCTACAGCCAATACTCAACTGAGAGACTATGTGTGTAGTAATGTCATTCAACAGTACCCCATAACATCATCTTCTTCTTCCTCAGGTACTGTATATCCTATTCAGAATCACCTTGGTTTACTTTCTAATCCTTCATATAAAACTCTTATTTCCAACCTTTACTCTGAAACTGAACCAAGAACTTATAGTCAAGCCAGTAAGTTTCCAGAATGGAGAAAAGCTATGACTGAAGAAATGGATGCTTAATTTAGTTAACATTAACACATGGACTGTTGGGCCCTTACCTCCTAGTGAACGGGCCACTGGATGCAATTGGATTTTTAAAATCAAAAGACATGCTAACCGTCAAATTGAACGATATAAAGCCTGTTTAGTGGCCATGGGTTTCATCCAATTACAAGGTTTGGACTTTCACAAGACCTTTGCCTCAGTGACCAAATTAGTGAATGTGAGGCATTTAATTGCACTAGCCGCTTATAATCGATGGCTTCTTTACCAACTTGATGTGATAAACGGCTTCCTTCATAGTGATCTTGATGAGGAAATCTTTATGAATCCTCCACCCAGCTATACTATTGAGGGGGCACCATTGAGTTGGGTATGGTTTGTTATCTTAAAAAGTCTTTATATTCGCTTAAGCAAGCACCACGCCAATGGAATAGGAAGTTTGTAAGTACAAATGGACTTCTCTCAATCGTTAGTTGATGCCTCACTGTTTACATATCATGATCGGCTTATTCTTACTATAATTTTGGTCTATGTCGATGACATAATCATCACCAGCACCGATGAAGCTCATATCTCTACTACAGAGGCTTCCTTCCGATCTATTGGCTAGTAAACCTAGCTCTTTTCTAATGGATCAAAATCTTAAACTTGATAATGAGACTGACCCATTATTAGCAGATCCAACTAAGGATGTCAAAAATGGGCCCGGCCCGGTAGCACGGACGGAGCCGGCCTGATGTAACCCGAACCCAGCCCGGACCGAACCTTAATGGACAGGTTTCGGTCTCGGCTTGTAAAGCCCGACACCGTTTCAACCCATACCGAAACCAGACCGGACCGACCGCTTAAGAAGCCCGAACTAGCCCGAACCAATAATACCTAACCCGAACACTGGTAAGGTCCATCCGGCCCAGTTTCTTAATTTTAAAGGTTTTAAATTTTGATGGATTATATTACATTGTTATAGTTCACTTCTTGATCCGAAAGATTATATGAATCTATAGTTGAAAAAAGTAAATTAATTGTTACAATTTACTGAATTACATATATATAGAAGGAATGATGCTAATTTTATAGATAGAAATAATAAAATATGTTATATATCTTACATATAAAATAGGCCCGATAAGCTTGATCAGTCCGGTCCGGATCGAACTAGCCTGAAATCACCTCAATAAGCCCAGCCCGATAACAAATCGACACCGGACCAGCCTGTTAGTTATTGTGTCCAACGTAGCCCAACCCAGCCCGAACTCTTAATGAACATGTTTTGGGCTGGGCTTATAAAACCCGACAACGGTTCAGCTTGGACCGAAACCGGCCCGGACCGGCCCGTTGACACATCATTTGGTTGGTAGATTAATCTACTTCACTGTAACAAGACCGGATCTTTGTTTTTCTATTCACATATTGAGCCTATTTATGCATGCTCCTCGTGAACCCCATCTTCAGGCCACTACTCGAATAATCTGATATTTAAAAGGGTATCTTTCTCTTAGGCTTCGTATGGCCCATAATATTACCCCACATATTACAAGCTATTGTAATTCAGATTGGGCTAATTGCCATTTACTAGAGGATCAACAACTGGTTACATTATATTCTTCGGATCTAGTCCCATTTCATGGAAGACTAAGAAACAACATACGGTATCTCGTTCTTCTGCTGAAGCAGAATATGAAGCGCTAGCTATGCTCTCATGGTTGAAATTCTTATTCAAAGATTTGGGTTTTTTACATCCATTTTTAATCTCCGTCTATTGTGATAATCAAGCAGCACTCCATATCTTGGCGAATCCGGTATTTCACGAGCGTACCAAACACATAGAGGTTGATTGTCATTTTATTAGAGAGAATATTCAACAGAAAATTATTCAACTGATTTATATTTGCTCAAGTATCAGCGAGCTGAGTTATTGACAAAAAAGCCTAGGGTCAAAGCCCACTTTCATTTTTGATTACCAAGCTTGAACTTCGGCTTTCACCTTCGTCTACTTCAGGGGGCATATTGGATATATCAACTTCAGGGGGCATATTGGATATAGCTTATTTTATATATTTTATGTTATATTACGATTATAACCTTAGTTTGTTTTCACTTTTCAGTCAGATAATATAAATATAAAAAATAACCCCACAACAATGGAATTCTGCCAACGGGAAACTGTTGCATTCTCAGTTCGTTGTCTCCTTTTTTACCGCGGCCGAGAAGATTGCTCCCATCCAACCTGGTGCCTGTCCCTCATTAAGATTTCTGCATTTCTTCTTGATGTCCGACAAAAGCCACAGCCACTGGCAATTCTCCCCTCTTCTTCCTTCTCACCGTTTTTTAGATTTAAGACTAAAATAATAAGATACAGGGAAAAATGATCACCATGACAATAAAAATAGTATTGTCCCTGAAATTTTCAATTTGAGATGACATCATCATTTAATGGGACTCTACTAACGAGGTGGGTCTCTTTGATTAATAGTATCAAAAGTTTGAGTGATAGATGATGATTTCAAAACTGTGGATGATAAATGGTGTTTCACATACTTTTTGGGTGGTAAATAAAATTTTTTCTTTTCATTATGCCTAATATGAAATACGTGATACTTTATATTTATAGTTTTTTTTTATTTTTTCCAGATGCTGTTCTCTTTCTGTTTGAGGGCGGAAATGCAGCGGTTTCATCATCCCCTTTTCGATTGATGCGGTTTCATCATCCCCCTTTTCAATTGATGCAGTTTCAATGAAATCCAGAATACAAAACGGGAAAAAGAAAACATTTCTAGCCAAAGAAAAGAAAAATTCAAGCAGACCTGCATAATACTAGCTGAAACGTTGTGGGAAATTGAGAAAATGAGAATGATAAACATAAAATTAGATGGTTTGATAACGGGAGCTGAAGATTCCAACAATTAACAGCAGACAAACAGATGAATAAAAGGAGTTCATCCCCAACTCTTATGATCCAAGGATCCAATTTTCACCAAAAAAAACCCACATCAATCCCAATTTCCACGAAAGAAATTTTGTCCGACCAACCCCGATCCCATACCACCCTCGCTCGCACAAAGATCGCAAAAGAGAAAGGAAAGAGAAAACAGCTCTGAAAGACAACCTTCTTTCGTTGGTCTGGCTGCATCTTTTCACAATCTTCAAACTCAGCTCCCGCCTAAAAATACCGGTTTCAGCTCCCTTCTCTGAAAGAATCAAACACAAACTCAAAAAAACCAGGTGCCAGTCGCTGCTAAAATCAGCCACATTTATTTCCCCTACCTACCCCTGCTCTGGATCACAAGCCCAAAATCTCGCGTCACTCTCTTGGAAATCTTGATGTAACATAGAAAACGGCCCAAATCCCTCATGCACTCCTCTGCCGACGCTTCCTTGCAAACCCTAAGAACCACAAGGAAAAACGCGAAGACAAAGGAGATCATCGACAGAGTCATCGGTGAAGGTGGTTGGCGATCAGAATGACGTAGTCCCCACACGGAGGTGTCGAAACAAGGTTAGCAGAGGGAAGATGATGTGGGGGCTTTCGGCGACCGGTGCAACTTGCCGTCTCATCCTCACTGCCGTTCTAACTCACTTTCGATAAATATTCTATTTCAGTGGGGACGAAGAAGGTTAAAATAATAATTTTACAAATTTTCAATTTAAAATAAAAAGATATAAATATCTTTACTATTTTAAGTTTCTACCCGTCAATAAAAAGATGCAATTAATGATTTCAAAAACTTGTAAATAGTAGATGATGTTTCACATACTTTTTGAGTGATAGATCTTCAAATCCCATCTGGTTTTCTTCCTGGGATATCTTTCTTGCTCACAGCGGTTCCAATGTCTACATGGACATCACACTCAATCTCAATTATTTCATTAAAAATTGAGTATCTCAAAGATCAGAGCCTCAGTCATTTTTGCTTGACTAATTGAGAACTCTTATTAACCTCTTGAGTCCAAACGAAAGTTTTGAACTTAATTATAAGATAGTCGATTGTCAACACAATAATACTACTGAACTCCTTTTTTTTTTTTTTTTTTTTTTTTTTTTTTGGGGGGGTTGTAGTAATAGCACTAAACTTCTTAACAAACCACTAGTAATAAGATAAAAAAAATTGTAGAAACTTCTTACTTAAATTAGGGAATAAAGTATTGGTCCTTCCACAATTGGCTTCACATTTTTTTAATCAACTTTTACTTAAAGATGTAAATGGATCGATAACCAAAAATCCATATTCAAATTCGTATTTGTTTAGGGAAATTCGATTTTGAACAATTGGATTAGGATAGCAGGGATCAGATTCGTATATTGGTCAAACGGCAGGGATTATATCCACTTCGTTGCCTAATTTTAAGACGCATATAACCTTAGATTTTAAAGTGTTAAATCGCATATAGCCTTAATGTTTATATAGCCGTTTAAGGTTTCATCTCTTATTTTCTTTGGATAGACTATATATTTATTTTAAACTAGGGTTTTCTCTCACTTTCCTTGCGATTTGTATTCTAATTCCATTTTCCGGATTTGAATCGGATTTTAATCGAATATCTGGTTAAATTTCAAATTTGAATTTGGTTTATATACATCCGTTAGACTTTGGATTTCGGATTGGATTAGATTCAGATAGATAGTTGGTAAATTGATTCGGATAGTGATGTATCCGATTAATTCAATCTATTTACATCCCTACTTTTACTCCTTGAGATGAGACATAAAAACACATTTTTGTTATGTAAACTTATAACTTCTCTTCTTTTTATACTTGTAAAATTTGATGAATATCATCAAATTACATAACCACAAGTTTTTCAATAAATTATCTTAAGACTCGGTTATAAAAATACTTGGTATATTGGATAATCTAAATGACATGATTTCATATAATCGTCTTAGGTTTGAAAAACAGTTTTCCACTAATAGTCCGATTAGATTAGAATTTTATGGTACTCAATTCTAAGGTCAATTTTAGAAAACACCTTCGCACCATGAAACGTTTATAATATATCATCAAATCTAAGTATGAGAAACTTATTTTTTTAATTTTGATCTTGTTAATAGCACAATTATTCATAAATATTCTTCAAATTCCGTCTTGTTTCGAATAAAAGAGTTGGGATCAAACAAGAACTCATGCTCCGTCGAATATAACCATTCTTGAGAAGCTTTTCCACTTGTTTTTGAAGTTGGACATGCTCGGTTGGCCTCATCCTATAATGTGATATATTAGATAAATATAGTAAAAATTTTAAATGGGTTAACAATAACATTAGGTAATGATTACAAAATTTTATTTTCATTATTAAAATAAATTCACTTTCCTTCTCTTTATTTGCGGCCAAATGGAGCCTAGTAAGTTATTGAATGAATGGCCTAGTAGTTGAAACCCATCATGAGCATTTTACTCCCGGGGCCCAAACGCCACAGGACCAGATATTATGTTGGGTTGGGCCGACAACCCAAAAGAAAATCTCAAAATTTTTTTTCGGGTGCCAATACTTAGATCATTGGTCCCTAATGAATCTCATAATGGTAATGTGATATATACGATAACGTGAGGCAGGTTCTAAATGGGTTACTAACTTGACCATGCAAGAATTTTTTTTGTGTAAATACTATACAATAATAACAAAGCCTTATTCCAATTAAATTGAGTTGGCTACATGAATTTTTGTCCTTTAATCAACTTTGTTCGATATCATACTTAAAATAAAGTCTAAGCTATGCATTTTTTTTTCATTATTTCTCCTAAAGTCATATATGGCAAAAAATTCTTTGCATTCCCAACCCAGCAAGAGGATCCTGCACTGCTCACTGTCATTCTGCCATGTGTATAAGTGATGTGGCTATATATATTGATTGTTGGATAAAGAGGGCGTGGTATGGATTAGTCATATGCCATATTTTAGAACCTAATTCAATAAAATACACTCTTGTATATTGGTATTCATCCCATGTATCTCCATGCACGTATGTTTACTGGTACTCCAACCCCCATTATGCAATCTTTGATTATTCGGATTTTTCAAAGCTATATTTTGCCAATTGGCAACCCCCAAAAGACTAGGATCTACTTAATTCACAAAATTTGGAACCCAAGCAATCAGTAGCATAGCAGATAGTTGGACGGCACCATAAACCCTTTCTAGGTGGGACATGCAGAAATAAAAACCCATTATGGGGGGTTGAATACACATCCACCATAGGGCACTCTTTCTCACACGCCCATTTTAACTACCAATGACTACCATTTTGCAATTTTAAAATGGCATAAATTTAGTCGACATGTTATTCACAAATATCTGTTAATCGTATGCTAAATTTCAAACCAATTGCATTTCTCCACATGCTATTGCAGAATTCTTTGACTTAAATGAGTAACAAGAACAATTCAAAAACAGTCTTTTGATCAAGATAAATCTTCAAATTTACAAAACCTTTTTCCTATATAAAAACAACTTTATTTATATTGATATTTAATCAAATTGATTCCACAATAATGTTTTAGTGTATTGTGTATGGATATAAATAGATGGATATGTTGGGGTGTCAACGGGTCGGTCCTCGTTGGGTTCAGTCTAGGTCAAATTGATTTTGGGTTTTATAGTTTTTGATCAAAACATGTCCATTAAGAGGTTCGGGTCGGATGGACTGTACTGTGCACATTAACTAACAGCTAACAGGATGGTCTAGTTTCGGCTTATTATCGGGCTGGTTCAGGCCAGTTTGGGTTGAAAGCCTAATAAGAAACCCATTAAGGCCATACAGAACGCTGAAGTAGTGAAACTGGGGTTTAATATTCGATCTAAATCCATTTTGTCTGGGCCATTACCGGGTTCGGACTCATCGATCCGCTTTTTAGGGCCGGCTTTTGGCTAGAGCCTAGACTAGACCGAGAGGCTATGCCATACCTCAACCCAAAACATGTCCAGTAACAATTCGGTCCAAATTGGTTTCGGATTAATTCGGGCCTGCTTGGTTTGGGCTACCGGTTCAATCCCAAAATTGAAAATGATTTTTTTTAAGACCAATAATATGTAAAAAATAGGACTATACAAATTTTCTCATGCCCTAGAGTCTAACATAAATTCATATACAATATTAGGACATTTTTTTGGGTAAAAATATTAGGTTATATTCATGAATCTAAATATGTACCATCACTTTTTTTCTTTGGTCTAGCATACCATCCTATTTGAAAAGGACCCTTTTCCCTTTATGATATTATATTATTATTATACTTGACATTTAACTAGGCTAAATATTGGGTTCATGCAACAATGCTAGACATGAAGCCCGGCCCATCAATTGAAGTTATATAGTTTGGGGGCCGACCCAAGAGGATTCGGACTGACCAAAGATGGGACACTTTTGCCAAAGCTTCCTTTCAAGGCAAAGTCTGGATCCTCTCCCCATGTGGGTACCCTCCTTTTGAATCTCACACCATCAATGGTGCGGGACCCATCTCTGGACGGTAGGTCCCATTGAACCTAACATACAGGAGTGAGATTCTCTCAAATTCTGATCTTTTGTGTATTGAGTCCAACCCAGTTAGGTCAAGTCTGACGGATTTTGGGACCCCATTAACCAATTCCAATTTTTAAAAACTTGTAAAAGAGCAGTTATGTTGGGCTGGGCCCTACCTAATATAGTAGGAACCTAACCTAACCTAATTACAATTATGTTTAGATGTTAAGAAAAGAAAAAGCAGCATAAGACTTAATGTGTTTATCTCTTTTTTTCAATTCAAAATTTCTATTTTCATGACTTCTAAACATAGCTTTAGAAGTGAGCTGATCTATTTTTCAGTGGTGATATATAATTAATATTATTTATATGAATATTCTGTGGTAATATATTTTCTCATTAAAGAAGACACACAAATGGAGAGAGATATTCCATGTTGTTCTTATTTCCATCTTGGAACTTTTAGGTAATGAACCCATGGCTCTGCAATCATGAATCATCCAATGTTTCGAGCCCAGCGTATATCCGAACCACTCAACTGCACAACCGCTCAACCTCTTAAACCTCGAGTTCCACTCCGAACGGCGTCCCATGAGCCAATCATTCTGTGCTTCCCTTTTCATGAATTCATCGTTAATTGGGAGAGGAAATGATTGGTCATCATTACTTAATTTTAACAGAATCACGCTTTGTTCCTTTCACCCTCCAATCATTCAAAACGAAAAGAGACTCGGGCAACCAAATCCTCTCCTACGGTCCAGCCGCTTGTCAAGGGTCGGATTTCAGTCGACCCATCCCTCAATGTATTGACAGGCGGTCAGACTGAACTCAAGTTCTTGGATCGGCGACAGAAACCTCCTGCCGCAGGAGACGATTTGGATCCGAGACTCTGACACACCTTCCAACTTTATGAACCCACATCCTCTCCTGCGGCAGCCGGACCAGTCTGCTGATCCAAGGGCTGAAATTTAATTGATGCGCATACCAACACATCTATATGTGTATTGATTAAAATCCAACCTTTATCAGTGGATAATTCCATAGAAGAGGATTTCTATCTCGACTTTAACTATCTCTATCGCATTGGTTGTATCCACTAATTCATATAGAGTATCCATCATTACTAGTCAATAGGGTATCGTATTGCTAAATTGATATAAGGATATGATCGATGCCTGACTAACACGGGTCTATACAGATTGATACGTGGTCAATACTAATTAATATTAGTCAATATCAAAAAGATATATCACATCAATATATGACTGATACTTGATCAATATACTCATATCTTATATCAATTCTGTAAACTAAATCCATGTATTCAGCACACATACATCACTAGAGAACTCTTTCAAAAAACCAGCTCGAACATACCATTTACCAGAATGCAGTACACAGAGAATCAAAATGTGTTCGTTTTTAAAAACCTGCTTATAAGGTAAGAAACTAATGACCATATCAACTCACCAAATCCCTTATAAACTAATGTTGGATTAACTAACTAATTTAGGATCATAACAAAGACAGAGATCAACAAGTAGCCAAAAAGTGAATTACATTCTACAACAACAGAGTAAGGAAAAATATATTACATAAACGTACAATCAACCTGCAACCGTTAAACTGTGGAAGATTATTGATCGGATTGGAACTGTCGACTAATCCAAGGGCCGGAGTTTAGTCGACGCACATACCTATACATCGGTATGCATGTTGGATAAAATCCAGCCTTTGGCAGTCGGAACTGCCTCAGGAGAGGATTTCTATCTGATTATTTGACATCCCACAATTAAGTTTCAGGGACTACTACTAATCTTCTCCACACCCTCCACTTCCATTAATACTCTTTCTTTCTGAGTTTTACTCCGACTGAAATTAGCACTACATACATGATCATCTTTTGTCACAGCGATACTGATAAGCTTGCAAGGTTCAGCATCCTCCAGCATCTGCACCACAGTTCTCATGGTTGGTCTCACGGCCGGCAGAGTAGCTGTACACAGTGTAGCTATCCTCAACACCTTCACAGCATCTTCCTTGAATTCATTCGGTATACTGGGGTCCACCATCCCCATCACGCTCTCTCTACTCCCAACTCTTTTACTCACCCAGTACACTATGTCCTTATTCTCCCCGAATTCTGGCTCCATTGGTCTTTTCCCTGTCACCAGTTCCATCAGCACCACTCCAAAGCTGTACACGTCGCTTTTCTCGTTCACTTTGTACGTGTACGCATATTCTACAACCACACCAAATCAAACCTCCAAATAAGACAAAACATCCAACAAAAAGAGAAAAAAAATATATATATATGAAAGTTGACTCACCAGGAGCGATGTAACCGTGGGTGCCAGCGATGACGTGGTTGGAGGACGAGTCTTTGGTGGCACCACTCGCTCGAACGATCTTAGCGAGTCCAAAATCGGCGATCCGGGGTTTCAAAAACTCGTCCAGCAATATGTTGCTGGACTTAACGTCACGGTGTAACACCGGACGTTCGCAACCGTGATGCAGGTACTCCAACCCTTTCGCCGCTCCAACCGCGATCTCGTACCGAGTTTCCCAGTTCAAATCCACCTTTTGGCACGTGTGTAGACGGTCCCACAAGCTTCCATTCGACATGTACTCGTACACCAATAGACTGGAATCTTCGCTCGTGAAGCAGCAATACAGCTTCACCACGTTAACGTGACGGATAGAGCTGAGCGTAGCCACCTCCGCCTCCAACTCTCCCTCGAATCCGCCTGTCTTCCGCTTCGGAACCGCCGGGCTCCTCCTGCTTTTGGATTCTGGATTAGTCCGTATATGCTTCACAGCCACCTCTTTACCATCACTCACCGCCACTCTGTAGACATTGCCAGAACCACCTTTTCCGATCAAATTCTCCTGTTTGATCGAATCCAGAATTTCATATTCACTGAAACTCATCAAATGAAACGATTTCACATCCCAAGAATCCCTCGAAATCGTACGTTCTTGATTTTGTTTCTTCCTCTTCTTTAGGAAAAGGAAGCAACCCGCCGACAGAATCAATACAGCTGCTGCAACTACGAAGCAAGAAACAATGATTCGAATCGCCACCGTATGGGAATCTGATGAACAGGGCTGGAAGCTCTGGATGTTTGAACTACAGAGTCCTGGATTTCCTGCGAAGCTACCATTATAGGCATCTATAGAGAGTGACTCTGGTATCTGACCGCTTAATTCGTTGTGGGACAGATCGAGAAGGCTTAGTTTCAGAGAGGATAAACTAGAAGGGATTGATCCAGAGAGTTTGTTGTCTGATAGATTTAAGGAATTGAGAGCTGGTAATGATCCCAGGACTGAAGGAATTGAACCAGAGAATGAATTCCAGGCCATGTTAATCTCGTTGAGATACCTGCAAGAGCCTAACGAGGATGGTATGGAACCAGAGAATTGGTTATT
Source organism: Protea cynaroides (assembly GCA_028583415.1). Lineage (NCBI taxonomy): Eukaryota > Viridiplantae > Streptophyta > Magnoliopsida > Proteales > Proteaceae > Protea > Protea cynaroides. The sequence goes on from CM053272.1 coordinate 49,435,060, forward strand.
CTGCAAATAAAGACGATTAAGACTCTGTAAATCTCCAATACTCGACGGAAGGGAGCCGGAAACCTTGTTATAGCTCAGGTCAATCAAAACCAGAGACGATGCTTTTGTGATCTCCGGCGGTAATTCGCCGGAAAATATATTGCTTCCGAGGTATAACTGCCCAAGGGATTTGGCGTTTGCAATGTCTGAAGTCACAGAACCTTCAAACTGGTTCATCCTGAGATCGAGGAAAGCGAGATTCGGCAAACCCCACAGACCAGGGGGCACACTGCCGGAAAGAGAGTTGTTGTTCACTCGGAAACGAAACATTGTGGTACAATTAGCATAATTGGCTGGGATTTCGCCTGTGAGCTGGTTCTGCAACATCAGCAACCTCTGCATCGTGCCTTTCTTACACATATCCGGTGGAATTGGACCTGTCAAATAGTTCTCTGATACATCGATGAAATTGAAATCTGCCCAAGACCCAAGTTTCTGAGGAAGAGGGCCCGTGAGTTGATTTGTGTAGAGCGAGAGATTCACAAGATTCCTGAATTCTCCAAATTCCTCGGGGACCCCACCTGAGAATTGATTCTCGAAGAGTTGCAGAGAAACGAGCTGGGTCGAGAATCTAAGCTCCGATAAATCTCCTTCAAGATTATTATTGGAAGCGTCAAAGAAAGCGAGACTAGTAAGGTTCCCAAATCCAGTTGGAATTTTTCCTGTAAATTGATTATCGTAGAGCTCCAGCTGCCATAGATTCTTAAGATTCACGATATCCGCCGGAATCTGACCGGTTAGATAGTTGTCAGCGAGTTCCAGGTCGATGAGCAGAGTAAGATTTCCAATTCCCACTGGAAGATCTCCTTCAAGACTGCAATTGGAGAGGTAAAGCCAATACAACTTCTCCAGCTTCAAAACCTCCGTGGGGAACGGAGCTTTGTTGAAGGTATTGTCCCCAAGACTCAAAAATGAGAGATTTGCCATGTTCGCCAGTGAACTCCATGGAAAAGTACCAGAGAATCCACTTAAATTCAAACTCAGCAGCTCTAATTGGGTTAAAGTGGATAAATCAGGGACAGCACCAGAGAAGGAATTAAACCCAAGATCTAAATACCGCAAGCTACTGCAATTCCTCAAAACGTCTGTAATGGTACCGTACAGGAAATTATATCCCAGACCCAGTTTCTGTAGGGATTGAAGCTGGCAGATAGAATCTAGAGGTAGAACCCCTGTTAGATTACTGGTGCCCAGTTCAATACTTGTTACAGAATCCTCGGAATTGCAGGAAACTCCGGTGAAATTGCAAGGGGAATTATTTGGCGTCCAAGAATCGAAAACATTAGTGTTGGATTTCTGAAACGCAGACTTGAAATTCATTAGGATGTCAAGATCATTTGACTGACCAACAGAGAAAAGGGAGAGGATAAACAAGAGAAGCAGAAGAAATTCCTGTAACACCAACATGGTGGACGGTGAAGCTAGAGAAGAGACCCTTCTCATCTTGGTCTCAGGACGACGACGACGACGACGACGACGACACGAGCATTAAATGAAGAGTATGCCGCAATTTAAAGTAGAGAGATCATGTCCACACCTGTTGAAAATCTATAATTGTGATCTTTTTTTGGCTCACTTACATACAGTCTTTCAGTGGTGGAGACTCATCCTCTGGTTTTGGCCTAAGATTTATCTCTGTTCTTAATTAACATTTAACCATGTGTTATTAGTCATTTAATTATTAAGTGAATGTTTAAAGAATGAGATATAATAAAAAGAAGTATACTTAAATGAAGTACGTCTGTATAGGATAGGCTTTAATGGATCCACATCTTCTCCTTACAAACCCTCTCAGGGGTTCGGGAGAAGAGGGATTCACATCGTTTTTTCTCAGTGGTTCTAGGAGGATGCGGTAATCTATTTTGATGGCCGCCACGTGGTTCTCTGGTGAATCCGAGACCCATGTCTGAGCCGAACCGATAAGGGGTGTCGGCTCAGACGTGGGTCTTCGATTCACCGAGAGCCACATGGTGGCCATCCAATGCAGGTTGCCACTGTCCTCCCAGAACCACTGGGAAGAGAGGATGCGGATCCGGGAGAAGAGGAGGCGACCCCATTAGGTGGCCGACGCTTGGGGCTGGCTTTAATAGTCTGGTTCTACACCCGGATTGAATATATGAAAAGGTATCTCTATTTTTGTCATGTGGAGATATGATATGGTCATTCCAACCGTTGGATGTCTTTAGAATAATCTGGATTGAATACATGTCAAATTTTAAATTCAAAAATATTATGTTTTCTTGGTAATGGTATATATTTTTAGGGACCGAGATCAATGTTAGTGTGTAGAGTCGAATAGGAGGACAAACACAATATGGGGATAAATGTCATTTCACAGTCCATGTGAACGACAACAAGAGACATAGCTAGAAAGAAATTTTTTTCCCAGATTTCTATTACACCCTCCATATAGTCCACATACCTTATTTTGTAATTTTGGAGTTTTCAATACTATGTTTTGCCACATGATTAACTCCGTTTAAAATTAAATTCGATAAATGATCAAGATTTGAGGAATCGAAAGATTGGAATTGTCAGATCTAGAATTTTTCTACCATTTCTGTCAAGTTTTATAGGGTTCAAGCGATTTTAGCCAATTCCAACCAATTTATATGGAAATTGAATCTTCTGATTTTATTTATTTATTTTGTTCTGATAACTTGAACCATTCATGTGAGCCAGGGCCTTTGGGATCTATATATCCACAAAATTTATGAAATTTTGATTTATTCTGTCAATTTTTTATAAACTTGCCAAGGTTGACAAATTCTGACTTATTTTATTGGAAATTGAAATTTTATTTTATTTAATTTTTTATTCCCCTACCTTAAATCACGCAAGAGAAAAAAAACTTTGGGATTTATTTATCCATAAAATTTCATTTGTATATATAATACAATAATATGTATGAATACGAAAACAACCTTTCAGTATTGCAAAGGTAAAGCTATATACATTCGGTTCCTCCTCAAATCCTATAATAACAGAAACCTCGTGGAATCAGACGTGTTTTTATATACACTAGATGATCTGTTGTGCCCATTAAATAATTTAATTTTTTTTTAGTAAAACATTAAATAATTTGATTGATGATAGAGACAAAGGAAAAAATTGCCTAGTCAAGAGAAGCCAATAATCCAGAAGGGCACTTCACAGGTGTATGCCTGAGGCAGAAGCTTCCGGCCGCCCTCATTGACTTTGAAAATTACTTTCAGCTTATTTATTTATTTATTTATTAGGAAAACGATTGGTGATGTAATCCACAGGTTCCTTCGTGGGCCATGGCTTATCAAGCAGTGAAGCTCACTCATCAAATTGTGTTTTCAGAAGTAGCGTAGATGTTTCTGTTAAATGAATGAGACATAGAAAGATGAAAGGACGAAGTGTTTCTCTCAGCACCAGCCACCCATAAAAAAGTGGGGTGCTTCGATGGCTAACCTCTTTCCATGGCACAAGTGACCCATCTTAATTGGTCATGGAGGACAAATCTGCAACACAATAACGTATGGGTCCCACGCAAACACCATGATTGGACAATTAGATGAGTCATGATTGTTGATAGAATCCGATCAAATTCAAGGTTCAGGATAACCACTCTGATGCTGAAGTCAAATTTAGATGAAAATAATCAAATGTAAAAAAAAAAAACATATAAAAAAAATACAAGCAGTTAAAATGTGAGATTCCCTTTCATTTAGATGAGGGTTGTCGTCCATTCTTTTTATAGATTACTTAGACGATTTTGGTCGATGGTCGTCTATGGATTACTGTCTATGGATTACTGGATAATGGTGTGAGTGATGATGTCAGTTACGTCTCCACAACATAATAATAGTAATCTATCTTCTCTAATGCCAGGGGATCGATATGAATTTAGATTTTCTGCAACCATATAGGCCTTGTAATCAAATCGAGACTATTGAAAATGCATCAACACTTATATCAATTCACCAAATTAGATGCAGCTGCAGGGTTGCAGACCGCCCAAGCCTGGTTAATATTCTCATCCCCAAGCCCACATTATTTACGCACGTCAAAGTTGTAATCATTTTGTGACTTTATTATAAAGGGGCGTGTCTGAAGACAGACATGTTCTTTACCAAAAAAAAAAAAAAAAAAAAAAAAACGACATGTTCATTTTCACACGTGAGTTTTAAGTTATGTGATTAGTTGACTTTTATAGTGGAGTACTACCTCGGTCATGGCACATGGGAATAGGAGTCTACGGACTGACGACCTTATCTCTATACATATTCGCCCATCCACAGAAGCGATGCTATGGACATCCAACGATCATCAGAAAATGAACCGAATATACTATTACACCAAATTAAATATTGATTAAACCAAACAAATAAAACTATAACTAAAAACTTAAAATATTAAATCGTTTCTTATTTTCTTTTATTTCTTGAGTCTTGTATATATTCTTTTCGTCCTTATCTTTGTTTACACGGATGATCATAAGTTTAATAAGAACCTATTACAATCCTAAATGAGAACAATTATATATTCTAAAACCAACATCTCTCTATTTTTATTTACCTTTTACCATAAATCTGTGACAGTCTGTTTACAATCAATTAATCCAATTAACATAAGCCCGAATATGGATCAGGATCAAGACCAAATTGATAGAATATAAACTGGTTTTATGCCTTGCCAATGAGAGAGCGATTAGCTAAATGAACCGTCCCAGTGTGAAGTATTAAAATGGCAGAGGCCTATTAATCTCGATCGAAACAGACCAATTGATGTAAAGATAGAATGAATAGAATGATAAATTCAAATTCAAAAGTGAGATAATTTCCCTAAATATGGTGACAACCAGACAATCATTTAGCTGAAATTGGTTAAACGGACCTGTCCATTTCGTGTACAAGAGAATGAGTGATATGCGCTCTGTGGATTTAAATCGTCTCCTGCAGTAAGATGATTTCAACCAGAATCCAAGGGCTGGAACTTATCCCATGCGTATACCAATACATCAGTATGTACACTTGATAAAATCCAATCCTTGACAGCTGAAACTACTGCAGAAAAGAATTTCTATGGCTACTAAATTTTTGTAATTCTAATACTTCATATTCTTCACGTGATAAATAAATTCATATTTACCATATATATATATATATGATATTCGTTGGTGGTGGAGGGTTAGTTTAATATTTTATTTATTTTTTTAAAAAGAGAAAAAAATAAGACGTTAAAATGTGAGAAGGTGGACCCACCACAATAGTGGCTTAGAGAAGGATTTGGGGTATGAGGAGGGGAAAGATGGGAAGAGTGGGGATGGAAAAAGTGGGTGGCATGATACCTGTCAGGAGGAGTAAGAGAGTTGAATGGGAGTGTTAATTGGTTAGTCTTGATCAGGCTTAATCAATCCCCCACCATTTAACACCTAGCACCGTGATGGCTCATTTAGTTAATCGCGCCTTCATCGACAAAGCATGGACAAGTTTGTATTCGGTTTAGTCGATCTCAGTCCATATTTAGTCCTATGTTAACTAGGTTAATTGATTGTAAATGGACTGTAACAGACTCATGCCCCAAGGGTATGTAAATAAAAATAGAGAGATGTTGGTTTTCGAATCCATAACTGTTTTCATATTGTAGAGTAGATACCTTCTTAAAGAATTGAAAAAGTCTCTGATTAAGCTCGTTCATAGAAACGAAGATGAGGATGAAAAGAAAGTGTGGAAGAAGACTCAAGAAATGAAAGAGACTAAGAGACGGTTTAATGTTCAAAGATTTTAGCTTTAGGGTTATATTTGTTTGGTTTAAATCAAGATTTAGTTCGGTTTAAGGTATATTCGGTTCATTTAGTCAGTTTGATCAGGCTACACCCTTCCACCGTGAATGTTCATTTAATAATCATCCGGGTCTAAATCCAACACATTTAATAATCGAACCTTATGTAGTGCCCATGCACCCAGTGATCTCCAGCCATTGCATCACAGACGTGGGATGGGGGTGAGGTGAAATCAAGAGCACATTTTGAAATGATAAAAGTAGCGTTTGGTATGTATTTTTGTTCTTTGATAATGGAATGGGTTAGTAAACACAGCTTATTCTAAAATGCGTTCTTTAAGTCATTCCACATTTTGATCCCATAATAAAAATGTCTCATTCTTTAAACTATTTTCATTCCATTATAGAAATGCATGCACTCTCCATATTTCAATATGTAAGACCCGTACTCAAAAAATCCGGTTTAACCTATGTTTCGCATCATGACAGGTCTTCCAATCATAACCGGGCAGGAAGATGAGGCCGGATGATGAACCACGAACTTCAAGTACGAAAACAAGCATTTTCAGACCAAAATATGCATACCAGTCTGACATACCGGTTGCACTCTAAGTGAGACCGATATGTCCAACCGGTATGTGCTAAGCGAGGGATGACGGACTCCAGTGGGTCCCCCACACTCTGAATCTGATTATAGGGGATCTTCTAGACAAGGGAAACTTCCTAGAATGGTCTCCCACTCTATATATACATCATTCCCTCCTTCTTAGATCTTTTCCATTGACTCTTGTTGTCGGTGGAATCCGTTCAGCTTCTCCGATCCTGCCACGTAGATGAAACACCAACACAATAAGAAAGTGGACGGAACCCTAGAGAAAAAGACACATGGCATGCATCTAAGGCGCGAGGAAAAGATATCTGAGAAGGATCGGAGGCACTTAAAAAGACACATGGCATCCATCTAAGGCTTCTCCGATCCTGCCACTTAGATGCATGCCATGTGTCAGATTTGTATCCTTTATTATTTTTCCCCAACAATTCTCAAACCCTAGAACAGTCTGAAAAGATATCTGAGAAGGAGCAAAGAGGAAGGACGTTGTTCGAGAAGGGATTTTCCATTGGGAGGAGAGCATCGTCATTCAACAAACACTAGTAAGTGCTCTACTTTTGTAATAATGCTTGGATTACGGATCAAAGCTGTGAAACGGTGTATTGATCCAAAACTTTAGAACTGTAAAACCCTAGTTCTCATTGAGATCCATTTTTAGAAGGATGGAAACATCGTTCTACGAGGTGAAACGACGAATAATCTAAACCTAAGTGACCTAACAGGTAGTTTGACTTTAGAATGGTTTAAGAGGAACCTTGAAGCTGAGCCGAGGATCGATGAGAGAGAGAGAGGTCAGAGAATGGACTCTCGGATCCATACCGTCTGACATACTGGCTAGACTAAAATGTTTTGCGGTATAGCCTAGCGGTATATACCGTAGGCACATACGGATTGGACAAAAGTCCTGTGGTATGGCCATGCGGTATATACTGCAGGCACATACCGGCTAGACTAGAGCAAGACTGGTATGTCTATTGAGCAAGACCTGTATGTTTGTCCGGGCCTATTTGCTTGGCCAGACTTGGTTCTGACCAACTTGAACCTTGTAAACCTAATTCTAATAAATGAATATCGTCATGTAGGACTTGTAGACGGTGTAAGTAGACTCTATGACGCAAAGCAGATTTGCAATCACGCATCAGGTAAGGGACAAGACCCCAAACTCTAATTAACTAAATAACAGTAAACCGTTGTAAATCTATCTGTTTCTATAATTTATTTGCTTGTTGCTTGTGAAATAATCTAGTTATTTAGTTTTATTATCTGTTCATGCATATTTGTATGCTAGGAATGATGTTTGATAGGCATGTGAATGTCTTCGTTAGTGTGTAGAATGTGAAGGGGAGTGGAGCCCTGAATATATCCTCACACTAACACCTTTTTGTATCACCATTTACCTTATTGAGCTTGGTACGAGTAGGGAATCAAAGGGAGGATGTTGGATTATGGCTCTACCTGCCCACCAGACTTAGTTTAATCTCTATGTTGTAGGGAGCTACGCTGGGGTATGGCCATAGATACTGTGATGGCATATAGGACTGGTTAGAAATGAAACTCACTTGCAAGCCCTTGCCAATAGGGGTGTAGGTATTAGTGCGATACAAGGTATCAGGGGGAAGACGTGGGATGGTGACTCTGCCTGCCCACCAGACTTTAGCTCTATCTCTATATCGGAGTGAATGATGTGGGGCAATAGCAGTATTGTGGATCAGAACCTGACTATTGGGTGTGCTCACACTCTCGTGCATGGAGGTGCGGTGGCCGTCAAACCTTACCATAACACTTTGGAAGTTATACTTGACCTAAATAATGTTATCTCATGCATTTTGTATGTTGCATTGGCCTTGTGTTTTACTGAGCTAAGTTGTGAGCTCACCCCATATATATATATATATATATATATATATATATATATATATATATATATATATATATATATATATATATATATATATATATATATATATATATATATATATATATATATATATTCTTTTTTAGATATTGATACAGAATATACTGTGAAAGATTTTATGACTGCTCCAGCGGACGGGATAGTGGCTGCTATAGATACACAAACAGTGGAGGACGAGCATGATGCCTCATGCAAGTACTCTTACTTTGTGTTCCTTTAGGGATTATTTAATTATTCTTTTCAGTTATTATACAGGGATGTATTAAATTATTTATTGATGTTTTGGGATTTGAGAATAATTAGATAATTATTTATTTACCACTAGAAACTCAGTTCATTTATTATTTAATTTCGTTGCTATTTATATTTTTCTGATTGTGGTTAGTTTACTTTGAATGATTTGTTGACACGGTCTATTGAGATCCTGGTGTGAACCGCTAGATTTTGAGACGGTTCACTTACACTTCTGGTTCAATCGAAATTGGGGTGTGACATAATACATGTGGGTTTATTGACAATACCCTTTTTAAAGAATGTTATTAAATTCCAAATAGCTAAATAGAATTGGGATATTGATGGAAGGAAAAATTTCATATACACCTCAATAAGAATTGCTAACATCATCTTCCACTTATAAGTTTGCAAAAACATCAACCGCACTCACTTAACTGATGAAAATCACTTAAATTGTTGATATACAGTTTTACCCTTCATATTACAAATTGAAAATTTTAATAATTAAATTGAATGACTAGTTTGACCTTCGACATCAGATGGAAACTCCTTTCACCCATTTCCTTAGTCGGAGCATTGGAGGGCCCAATGATGATATTGCCCTGACGACGCTGTTGTCGTCGAAACGGAGAGGTCGCACAAGTGACTGCTATTGAGAGGGCTCACGACGATAACAAGGTATCATTTGAGAGGGGTTTTAGACAAGGCAAAGACGTACAAGTGACTGTTCCTCCTCTCAAGCTCTGAATTCACTCATCAAGCTAGGCAACACAATTCGAACTATGATAACAAAATTTGAACTTGCTATTCAAAATGACTATGTGAAGTCCCCTATTCGAGGTGGGGGTCTTCAACCTCGAACTCGATATGTGATGAATTAAATGTCTTTCCTCACCGGTTAGAGAGGAATCCTCCCTGAAATAATGGCTGATTGGCGACTGTCAGAAAACATGTCTCTGCCAAAATCTTACTTCCAGAACCCTAACCTTAACGACCACCCATCGTCAGCGTTATCCGTTAGACTGGCTTGGATCATACTGATGCTTCTTTGCAAGCTCAACAACAGTGCGAACCTATACAAAGACATGTTCCCTCTTCTCTCTTTCGATTTCTTCATCGAACTCTCCCTGCATCCCTATTGTTAAAGCCCTAACTTTATTTAGTTGCAGGAAATCTCTCCCTACCAATCTCTCCTCTTCATTCGGATTCTCCAAAATCACTTCCTTCCGCTTTCCTCCCCATCTTGGAGCCGTCTATCCTGTTCAATCTCTCCACCCAAACCCCTCTATGTTGAGTCTAGGAGAGATAAAATCAGGGGTAGCGTATATGTTGATGACATATTCCTCTTTACTTATTATAATGCGACACGTGTCTCTCCCCAGAATTCAATGGGGATGTGACACGTGTTCGGCCATGTGTTACCACCAAAATGCTCCATCAGAGGAGTAGGTAAGTGCATGATCAGCAAACACGTGCGAATCTCTAGATCAATTGTTCGCGTACCATGAGAATTCCAATGGGAATGTGGTCCAGAGTCTTGTACCTGGACAGCCATTCCTACTCTTGGAGAACGCGCTTAACATATTATAAGTACCAAGACGTTGCTCTTGGGGGATCGTAAGATCTTCATCCTGCCCACGATAGATGATCGATTCTCAACAGAATCATAGATGATCATAGACGCTTGACTTCTGGTTAATACATTTACACTGATTCTAAGTGAATCTGCTATATAAACACTCAATGATCATAGGTATGGGCATTTTGAACCTCTTTGACTTACGATTTTCTAGAATACTCAGGGATCCCACCTCTCTGAGGAGCTTGCCATCTCTATCGCAAGTTCCATACTGATTGCTCTGTTACTGACTTGATCATCGGAGTGGACTCCGAACATTATCATCCAACTCCAATAACTTTCTGTTCCATCTTGCAGGAAGCATGACACGTCAGCTAACCCAGTTTCAACAACAATAGTATACAAGGTGGGTTTCTGACAAAGATAAAGGAAGGTCATGGGAGGGAGACGGATTAGGGAGAGAAGGAGAAGAAATCAAGACCGAAGGAGGAGGTTCAGGGAATGGATCAGAGGCTCAAAACAAGGGATGGTCCTTCGTAATCGATCAATCTCATATGAATCATAAACAATCTTCCCCGAAATCTCTCTTTTTTGGAAACCCATTTTGGGATTATCATAGAGATAGCTCAGGGTAAGCTCTTGCAAGCCCTGATTCCTAATTCTTGAAGAAGATTTCAAAAGGAACCTATCAATACCCACCTCTGATTCTCGCAGCAAATCGGTACCCTTTCCAGACTAGCCAACTTTCTTATCTGGGTTCTCGAGATTTTGTACAGAAACATGTTGTCTAAGCTTGTTTGTTGTAGAGCCTTCAGTTGCGAACTTCGAGTTCTTAAGATTAAGGTATGGGATTGAGAGCTGTGAGTGCTACTGCAGTTGCAGTTATTGTTAATGAGGTTTTCAAAGGGAAATAGTCCCTCTCGGATCTAGTTTTGGTAGGTCTCGATTCAAAGGCAAAAGTCTCTGGTTATCATGCTGATAATATTGCACCAACAATTATGGGGGGTTTTGTGCTGATCCGTAGCTACCAACCTCTCCATATAATGCCTCTGAAGTTTCCGGTTGGGGAGGAAGAAGACATGCACCGTCATCAGCGAAGAAGAAGAGGTTAGAGAATCTTGTTGTCGTCGTCGTCGTCGAGAAGAACTGAACAGAGCGTTCAAAGGGTTTTTTTACTGTATTGTTACGAAAGGAATATGATTTTGGGGGTAGGGAAAAAATTGAAAAAAATGGTAAAGTCATCTTTTAACTCGGCTCAAAGGGTACTATTGTCCATCAACAGTTCTATTTCAGCTGACATCAACAACTAACGAGAATCTATGGATGGAGGTGCAAAGGTTTTTGGTGGTAGATGATGTTTTTGCAAACTTATGGGTGGTAGATGATGTTGACAATTCTTATTGGGGTGTATATGAAATTTTTCATTGGTGGAATATAACGAAATAGAGCCCCTTTAGGGTAGAGATGTAAATGGTTAATGGAGAGCCATTTTAGGGTAGAGATGTAAACGGTTCATGGACAAGGAAACATCATTTTCAATGGTCTCAACAGTTGGATCAAAATGAGGAATCAAAATAGATTCGAAACGAGTCAAAGAAAAGGTTTTCGGATATAAACGGATTCGGATCCAAATATGATCGGATCCAGATACCCTCAACTTGTATTCAGACACCCTTAAACTTAACAGATACGGATGCAGATCAAATTTGGATTTTCATTTATCCGTTTACACTTCTAACTTATGTGTTTGAACATTTCTTTCCAATTGGATACGATCTATTTTAAATCCATATCTCCCAATATGTATGATTCTATTTTCCTTATCCTCTAGAACCTATTAAATCATCAAAACCCTTAATTAAATATTTATATGGATTGAATAGACTATGTTTTAGATTAATCGAGTTCAGATCTGTATAGCCTTGACTGGATATGGACGGGGATTGAATTCGACTTTTCGACTACCCATTTACATCCTTACTTTAAGATTCCTTATAAAATGAATGGCAGAGTTCGTCTGACGTAGGTGTCCCAGAAAAACTGTTAAGATAAATCAACAATTTTCAGATTACCGATCATGAAGTTCAATCACAAACTACTATGATATTTCTAAGAAAGACAAAGTCTCTTAAGTTCTCTTTGATATGTATTATAGAATTGATATATGTATTATAGAATTGATTATATAATACATTATGACATATGTAGTTGTTTAATATAACATGCAGTTGTAGATAGGTACAGACCGATAACATGCAGTTATAGATAGGCATAGGCCGATGCCACAAAATTAAACAAAAAGAAAATTGTATTATCGGTGAGCGAAACTTCGCCATCATTCCAACAACAGTTAGCTCTGATGGATTAATCTATTAATCCAATAAATCACATTCTACAAGTTAACATAATCTCAGTTTCTAGAAGTCTGGGGAGTTGACTTCTGATTGGCAAATCATGATGATTTGCAAATTGAGATGGTTGAGACGTGGCCAGTGATGTGTTAGAATTCTAATGGAGGACATTAACGTCCACAGCAAATTTAGAAACGGGATTTGTAAGTTCTCGCAAATCTTAATCTTTATAAATAAGTATACATAAGTTACAATTTTTTTTTTTTTTTGGTTGCATCACTTCTTACCTTGGTGATTTGTACTATTTTTATTTTTCTTTTTATTTTTTATAATGCTATTTGTTTACCTTTAGCGAAAAAAAAAATAGTTACATCACTTTTTACATCACACTTATTACCATACATTCTTTCTATTCTTGACTCACACATTTCAATGTTATTTAAATGTTTAACTTTAACATAAGGTTTTAGTTTTTTTTTTTTTTTTTCGATTATGACATGGTAATTTTTTCAATGTTAATTATAATTTTCACATTTTGGGTCACCGTTGGACCCTCTCTATTACTTGATTGCATAGAACTCCCCACGACACAACTCCTCCTATTTTAGTGCAACAATAATAAATTTTGTTAAATACATAAGGTAAATGGACAAGTAACAGTGCAAATAAAAGTGTGATCAGATGCCGAAATAGAAATTTACATTAAATTATGTCTTATGAGTTATGATGTTAACAATTTAACCACTTGTATCAAAATTCGGACAATGAGTCTTGTAATATCATTTAATTTCTTGCATTGAGAAGAAGTGAGGAAGTATGTAGAAAGAAATTTTAGCAAAGCTTTTACCCTCTTAAGCTAATGAGACTCCACCATAAAGTTATGATGATCTTAATATACAATAATTTTGCTGTCAAGTCAACTTCAACTTAATCTCCAATTGAATTTGGGCCCTCAAATGAGATTCCTCTAATTTCATTCTGACATTGTGGGTGGTGTTTATTGTTAAAGATATTCTATCCCATAGATGGTTTTATTTATTTATTTATTTTTATTTTAATTTCAATTGAGTGTTATTTAATTGAGATAATATCTCATATTCAAATGATTGAAATTAGAAAAAACATTGGGATAGAATATCCTTAACATTTATCATTCTTTTTAATTGTTGGAAGTTTAATTTCATATCGATTATCAGATAGTTTACATTTCCTTAATACAATTAGAAGTCTTTCCATCTACTAATTCGTATTTTTGTGATAAAAATTTTATATGGTATCGAAACGGATTTTCTCTGTCTCTAATCTTAGATCCCCGCATCCATAATACGTACTGTCACACATGTGGATAATATTGAAAGTTAAAATTTTTATCCCACATCCACCGCCACACTTGAATATCTATTCGCCTACCTAAATAAAGAAGGGTTAATAGAGAGATGCCGTTTGAAAGTTTCGATTTTGACTGTACTTAAATATATCAGTAGGCATCTTTATTGTAATCTATTTTTAATTTTTTTTTTTTAGTTTACATGAAATTAATCTTCATCGTCCTTGACTTTCAAAGTCTTAACTGCTATCCTTGACTTTCAAAGTCTTATTTTCTTAATTTACAATATGGTCAATTTCCGTTTGAATTAAAATTTGATGTGCTTTGGGATTTTAGTCCTCAGGGATTTTAGTCCCATTGGTTTTGGTCTGATGCTCCCGGAGTAGATACCTGCCAATAAGAAATAAAAAGACAATAGACTAAACAAGAACTCAAGAACAATAAGAACCGATTTCAAGTAGGTGAGGTTCAAGCAATTCAACAATAGAGAGAGTGAGTATTTAGAATAGGATCACATTACCTTTGTTCCGTGGGAGAGGGGGGGTGGTTTATTTGTAGAGTGGCATGGAATAACATGATTTCAGGAGATGATCCCTGTAGTTGTGTAAAATAGCAAGGTACGGTGGCATGGAATATCAAGATTTCAGGAGATGATCCCTGCAGTTGTGTAAATATCAAGGTACGGTTCGACTTTCGAGTTCTTTAGGAGATTCACATCATGGGGAGAAGTGCATTCCCATCCATCGGCTTTCCTTGAAAATAAGGGTCGTGTAGGTGTGGGGGTGTATTTTGACTGTCCGAAGACGATCTAACCGTCCAGCCCTTTGTAACTGTTCCTTTATCCGAGCTTGACAATGATATAATGTCTTACACATGTAGCATAATGGAGTAGATTTGGTTATGCACAGTTATATTGACTTCATTGGGTACATCGGCTAAGGATTCTGACAATGATATAAAAGTTTCTTTTTCAAATTTAAAAATTTCATTTTCCTTCGCTTCAATTCCAATTGAGTTTTAGAGATCATTGTATTTTACCTCTTAAAAGCAAACATTGAAAAACAAAATTACATATAAAATATTATACGTAAATTTTACATCAAAACAAACAGAACTGAATTAAAAAGGGATAAGACTAGAAGATGCTCTTTGTAAGACCCGCATTCCGAAAACCCGGTCTAACCTAAGTTTTCGATCGTGACAGGTTTTTCAATCATAACCAGACCAGAAGAAGAGGCCAAATGACGAACCACGGAATCCAGGTACGAGAAACAAAAAATTTAGACCAAGATTATACATACCGGTCTGACATACCGATTGGACTATTCATCCGACCGGTATGTCCAACCGAAGTGACTGTCGGAGTGGAACGGACTCCAGTGGATCCCATACTCCGAATTTGATTCCTAAAGACCTTCTATACGTAGGAAATCTTCCTAGAGTGATATCCCATTCTATAAATAGACTCCTACTCTTTTTTAGATCCCTTTTGTTGACTCTCAAACCCTAGAACCGTCTGAAAGAAGATCTAAAAAAGAGCAGAGAGGAAAGAAAGCTCTGTAAGAGGGGATTTCGTTGGGAGAAGAGCATTCATTTCGAGTCCAACAGTAAGTGCTCTATCTCTATAGGAAGATTGGTTGAGGATCAACACCATAAAACGACCTATTGATTCGAAACCCTAGCTTCTGTAAAACCCTAAATCTCTGTGAAATCCATTTTGAGAAGGATGGAGCTTGGTTATGATTTGGATCAAGTAATAACCTAAACCCAACGGACCTAACATGCTCGCAAACCCTAGAATGGTTTAGGAGAAATCCTGAAAACCAAGCCGAGGACTGACGGGAGAGGGAGGTCTGGACTCTCGGACCCATACTGTAATATCCACACGCCACGAATCCGGTCTAACCTTACATTTCGTGTCATGATCGGTCTACATATCATGGTCGAGCCAAGTGGATCAAGTGTGTGAAGAAACCCAAGACCCAATATGAAATTTTACTCAAAAACAGTCAAAATGAGGGTAGGGTCGCATGCCTAAACAGGAAGGGTCGACCCCCTGTCCGTCCCATGACTTTTTGGTCTGGGGGTCGCAGGGGTCTCGATTGTCCGATCCCCCCATCGACCCCCTACCATCGACCCCCGAAAAACAGCAAAAACAGCACGAACCGAAAATTAGGAAACTTTTCTAATTTCAAGGGGAACCTTTCCTAAACTCAATGAGACTTATTTTGGGAGGTTTTACTCTATAAATAGGACGTCCCTTATCCTCTTTCACTCCTTTTACAACCCTAATTGGATTGGGAGAAAGAGAAGAGAAGGAAGAGAAGTAGAAGAGAAGGAGAATTGAAGAAGAAGACTAAGGAGGAGGAAATTCAGAGAAAACTCTGAATCTCAGCAAACCTAAGGTATGAATACATTCTCCATGATTTATTTAGGAGCCTAGAATGGTTCATGAAGAGGGTATGACTTAGGAGAAACCCAAATCATTCATCCATGGGAGGATTTCAATGAAATCCATGGAGGAAATCATGGTAGGCAAAGTAAGGAAGAAACCTAGAGTTTTAAGCCATAGAACAAGCATAGAATGGATTATGAAAGTAAGCCATAGGATCCAAACATGAAAGAATGGACTGTAGGATGAAATTCTGGACTCAAACCATGAGGGGTCGCACCTAGGGTCGATGGAACATCCGATCCTAGCATCGACCCCCAGCATTTGGGAAGCCCAGGAAAGGGGTGGTCGCACCCAGGGTCGATGGAACATCTGACACTGGCATCTACCCTACCCCTGGGGGTCACAGAAAATAGCTACCCGTCCTGCTACCCCCACTTAACAGCAAGCCTAAAATTTTCGGAATGAATTCTAATTAAAATCTATCGACGTGTTAGGTTTGCTTATTGATATAAAAGTGATTCTTAAAGCTTGAAAGATGATCTACACTCAAGCAATGGTGAGGGAACAAGACCTAAACTAATTGGTTAATAATAAACTGTTTTATTTCTTGAGTCCAATGCCATGATTGATTCTATGCGTGTATGCTTGTCATGTGCATTTAACATGTCATCTAATATTTCTATTATTACTGTTCATGCATATTTAAATTTATTGTTTATAACATGATGATGATGATGATGATGATGATAGAAATAGGCATGTGAATGTATGTGTGTGGTTAGTGTGCTTGATGCGAGCGAGTATCAGGGAGGGTGTCATAGGCCGGGCCTCACCACTCTAGCTCTATCTCTAACTCAAGTCTTATCCACTGACATTGTCGTATCGCCACTACTTTAGCAGAACTATTACGTCGTAGAGTATCAGGGGAGGTGGTCTCGGACCGTGTAGTCTCTGATTCTGCCGGGGGGCCTTAGCTCTATCTCTATGGACGTATTGAGGGATGCTGGGGTGAGGCCTTGGATACAATGTTTGACATTAGGATTGGTTAGTTGCGAGCCCAGTTTGCAAGCCCTCGCCAACAGGGGCTTATGTGTTGGTATGGGTAGAGTAAGCCCTCGCCAACAGGGGCTTACGTGTTGCAAGCCCTTGTGTGTGTGTGTGTGTGTGTAAGTGTGTGTGTGTGTAGCCGTAAAGGATGAAGAGAGTGGGGGTTATAAAAAAAAAAGAAAAAAAAAAGAGGCCAGCTAAATTCCTAAATCAGAAGAAGGAAAGAAGAGAAAAAGGAGCAGATGTAGAGTGAGAGAGAGGCGGTGAGGGAGAGAGTTGCAGGGGAAGAGGGGAGGTCGACACCTCATCTCTTCTCCCTGAAATCCCTCCCCCAAAAACTGCCGACTCCCTCTCCAGCCTACCTCTACCCGATGGTCCTCTCTCCCATCGACAACACATTACCCAACATACCTACCCAGTCGCTTGGAGGATCTCCCATCAATAGCTCATCACCCAACGAGGCTGCCAAGGAGGGATAAAAGAGCACCTGGAGGGTGGGGTTTGAGAGGGGGTTTGGAAGTTTCAACTAGTTGCAGTAGCAGAGAAGCAAAAGGAGAAGAAGACCGGAGGGTTGGGTTTTCTAATTTCTGGGTTCATTATCAGCAATCAACAGGAGAAGAGGAGAAAGAGAGAAAAAAAAAATCAGAGAGGAAAAGGCGGAGAGGAGGCCAGAAAAAAAAAGAATTAGGGGGAAAGAGAGGGCTGCTAATCCAAAAGGAAGAGAAGAAATCGAGAGGGGAGAGGAGAAGCAAAGAGGAAAAATCGAGATTGGGGATTTTGCAAAAGTGAGAGGAATTTCAGAGGGCGAGCAGCAGAGGGAGCCGATTCGAAGAGAGGGAGAGGTTCTCACTGAACCTTCCTCAGCCGATTCAAGGGAGGAGTTCACTTGGGATTTCTGGGTTCCAATATCTATCACTGCGAGCAGTGAGAGGAAGAGAGTTGCGGGTTCGGCTGTTGGAAGAGAAAAACTAAGATCTCTTTTGGGTTTCCGGCAGCGGATGTTATCGACAATTGCGCTGAGGGAGGCAGAGCCCAGGTATGTTTCATTCTTCCCCATTAATTTCTTCTCTATTCCTTTCTTGTTCTCCTGTGAATGTCGTTTCTGTTAAGTGTACCTGTACTATCTGAGCTGCCTGTCAATCTCATTTACTCATCCCTTCTCTGTAATTTTATGCTTATAATTCCTATGTGCTTACTGCTTAGTCCCCGAAGCATGGCCTTCTTGTATTTTATTTATTTATTATTTATTTTTTCTTGGGTGTTTTGTTGTTTTGTTTCTGCTCTTATGCTTTGCTTAATGGAATTTGATTGGGATCAAGCTGGGTTGCAGATTTCTCGTAGTAGTCCTAAGAGGTTGCTTTTCTCTCCTTTACCTAATTGGGTTTGATCTCGTTCATTCCCTTTGAGTTTCTCAATGGCTTCGATTAATGGGATAGGGTTCTTCTCTAGCTCTTCTCATCAATATCAATTAAGGAGGAGTGCTGGTTTCATATGCCAATATGTGCATCGGTTAGGCTCAGTTCTGGACACCTCCATGGTGCCCAGGCTTCATGTCAGCTCTAGTTTGATTTGTTGGTTTGCCTTGTATAACTTGTTTAACCATTTCTGTCTTCGATTAGGATAGTGGGGTATTGTTTGTTGAATCCAAAACAGGGTGTGGGTAAAGCTGCTTTGGGTTAGTTTAGGCCCTTTTGATTTACATGGTCCAATCTGGTTTTCTGTGATTTATGTTGGGTTTTGGATTTGATCAAGTTGGGTCTGGGTTGGGTTTGAGTCTTGGTTCGGTTGAGTTCAGATCAAGACCGAGTGACTCATATAGGCTTTACTGAGTTTGGGCTCAGTTTTGTTTACTTTGGGTTTAGCTTAGGGGTAATTTACTCTCAGGATCAGTTTTAAATTTGGATTTAAATAAGATGCAGATAACAATCTTTTTTTAAATTTGTATAGCCTTTTCTTTGATATTTTTGTTCTTTGTTCTTTGTTTGTTTTGCAAAGTAGGTTTTTTTTTTTATATGCTTTTCTGTCAATGCCTTTTCCTGTAGGGTAAATCCACATAACCATGTTCTTCCCGCTTTGCATTTGGTCCATGATGTGGCTTGGCTTGGCTGGTTTTAACTATGGGTTAATTTAGGTACAGGTTTGGGTTGGTTCAGATTCGATTTATGGGCTTTGGTTTGAGTGGAGTTGGGGTTTGGGTTGGTTCAGTTTAGGTTATTTGAGTCAATAAGGTATGGGTTTAGGATAGGTTGGTCCAGGTTCGGGTTAGGACCGGATTTGGTTTCCTTATGGTTGCATGAGTGTCGTCTTGAATTGGCTAGTGTGGTCTATGGGTTTAGTTTGGTTTGGGTTTGGGTTTGTTTGATTGAGATTGATTTGGTTTCTTTTGTTTGATTGGACTTAGGTTGGATCGGGGTTCCATGTATGCTTCGGTTTAGTTTAGGCTAGACCCATATGGTTTGAGTTGGGTTTAAGTTTGGTTTTCTGTTTATTTAAGGTTTGAGTCAAGTGGGTTCGGTTAGGTTAGTTCCAGCTTAGTTTGGTCTGACTAGATTTGAGTTTATTTTGACCAGCCTCATTTTGGCATAATCCTAGTCTTGGACTAAGTGTGGGAGCCTTTTGTAAGATATTTTATGGGCTAAATTAATTATAAGGTTAGTTGGTTCAGTGACAGTCTAGTTACAGATAGACCGATTTAAGTATGATTAGAGATGGACCAACCTGGTCCACTGTGGGACTGGTCCAGGGTTGGGGATGGTATTATAAATACCAATGATTAGAGTCCCCATAGCCACGGTGTTATTTTCTTCTCCTATTCTCGTACACAGAGAGAAGTTCAAGGGATCCCGACCGACTGTGGAAGACTTCGATCCAAGCATTCCAAGCATTCCAAGCATTCAAAGCATTCAAAGCAAGGAAAATGATCGAAAATCAATCTACAACAAGAGGTATGTATCTTATCATCTCTTTTCAATACCCATTGTATTCTAGTAATCTGTGTGGTGTGTTCGTTAGGGTTCATGGAAAATTTCATGGGAAAAATTCAAAGTGAATCTAAAAAATCTTACAGTGATATCAGAGCCACTCACACAGACCTATGATCGATGGGAAAGCATTGTAAAGATTGTATGTTTGAACGGATTGGAAAAGGGAGAGATTTTTCTCCCAAAATTCTCTATGAACCTATCTAGGGTTTGGACCCTTGAAATTTTTTTCAGACCATTAAAAAGCAAAATAAATTATATAGAATTGTAGACCTCAGAGAGACGGAGCCGGCGACATAAAGTAGGTCGCCGGAAGCATCCAGAGGCGCCCTCACTCGCCTTCTAAAAAAGCGCGTGAGATCTATGCCCCAGCATCTATTATTAAAAAAAAAAAAAAAAGGAAAAGGTAGGGCTGACGTCACCTGGTCAGCCCTGTACTAGACCGAGCTGATCTGGGCCAATCTGGGACTGAACCCGCGCCCAGACCAGCCCGACGGGGCCCAAGGGGACCCGTAAACCCGACTCAGGGTGCACGTGTGACCCGAGACCAATCCACGAGCCCGAATATTTGACCAAACAACCCGACCAGTGGACCCGAATATGTGACTCGAGAACCCAGACGATGACCCTAATTTTTTATCCAAGGACCCGACCCACTAACCAGGAAAATGGACCCGAGAACCCGGATGGGGTGGGTTGGTTGGACCGGAGGTTGAATTGGAGGTTGAACCATTGGTTTACGGTTCGGTTTAAAGGCCAGACCATTTGGTTTGGCATGGACCAAAGCATTAAAAAAAAGATTTTAATTTGTGGGTTCGGTCTGCCCATAACCTTGCCCGGCCAGACCGAACTAACCCAGACTGAACCGCCCCGAACCTTTTTCAGGATGCAAGAATGTAGGTGCCAACTTTGATCGACGATTGTGGGAGCTAGGAGTGTCGGATTTTGACACGGTGTTTTGCGTTGTGTTCGTATTTTTGTGCTCTATAATTTGATACATAGTTTGACACAGTTTGATGATTTTGAAATTTATTTTTGACTAAAAGGCGTCCCAAATTAGTTTGGTTTGTAGTTTTCTGCTTGTTTGTCAGTTATTTTTGTACTAGATGCTTGTAGAAGTTTATGTGTGCATGAAATTTTATTTATTGACCTACAAGGTACTATAAAGTAGGGTTTAGGGATATCACAGTGGAATTGGAGTAGAACTCACCAAAGTGGTACACCTAGTTTCATCTTGATGTCATCAAATTCAAAGTTCATGTATTTGTAAATACTTATGTAAGGACGATGTACACCCAAAGGTGGCATTGTCAAGTTTTGATCAAATTAAGATTTGTAGGTGTTATGTGAAGATTGGATGGAATCTACCAAAGTGGTACACTCAGTTCCAACATGGTGGTCCTCAAACCCCAAATTTATGCATTTACATATACAATAAAATATATATTTTAATACACTGTTCTCCATGGTGTTAAAAGCAGCTAAGAAAGACAGTGTTAATCTAAAGGTGGCATTGTCAAAGTTAAAGGTCAGTTAATGCACATGAGTTGAAAGGGTTTTGACTTAGGGGGTCTCATTAACCCAAAGGTGGTGGGATTTTTGAGAGTCATTATTCTTTCGCAGTCACTACACAGAAACTGAGAAGACCACTGCATGTTTATCCCAAAAGAGAATGTGTAGTTGGTTAACTCTTGAAAAATGATATTTATTTGCATAAATGGTTTATATGGTTAATGCAAGTAAATGGTATGTGTATGAGTCTTCAATTGTTTGATATTGTATTTAAACTCATACACTGAAGTGTTCATCTAAGTATGACTGTCCCAAAGAATGTTTTGATATCTATCTTTCTCTATTTGGGACAAAGTATAAATAAATATAAATTGCATGTGTTTATATGAGTCTTGTGTAATTTATCTATTGCAAGACATTTGTGTTTGAACTCATATAATGATGATAGTTTATGTCTTCTAGGATGTCTGTCTTAGTGAATGTACCATATGGTTTAGTAGTTTCCTTCCCACTCTTCCTGGGACAAAGAATAAAATTTATTATGAAAAGGTTGGAGACTAGTCTAGGATCGTTTGACTTAGATGTATCTTTCATAGTAGTTTACATAAGTTGTGAGGTATTCTACTATTGAGGTTATGTATAGCAGTATTAAGATGAGAAATATTACGAAGGGATTATCTAAGAAAAATCCAAAGGATAAGAATAATGTTTTAGAGGGGATCAGAAGATAGTTTATTAACCTAGCTCTCTAATACCAGTTATGTTGAAAATGGTAATGTGATGAAGTATTTTTAGGAGCTAATAACTATCACTGAAAAGCTCAAAGACAATGAGACCAATGTAATTGATATATTAAATATTCCATTTCTTGCTAGAAAATATATTCAGATCTAGGTGGCTTGCATTACCAAATGGAAGAAATAGCTAGTGATAAGATTGTTGTTGGGTAACTCCAAGATGGGTAGATTGACCAAAGATAGGTGTCACACCCCAATTTCGTACCATTCCGAATGGTGTGATGAACTGTCAATAAACCAATGGTTCAACCAGGATCTCGAATAGGCTATCCCACATATGATAAATCAAAACACATTCCACATTAATCAGAGATAATAAAGTAAATAGCGAAAGTTTTACAGATAATGAACTGAGGTCTAGTCGTGATAAATAATTAATATTTTATTTATTTCCAAATAACCAAAACATAACTTAATACATATTACAATATCCATATACGAAGTCTAAACATTAAACGTATCCACAGTTGAAACGCTCTCTTAATGAACCATGTTCATTCTCCACAGCTTGCTCATTCATAGCCTCCACCCGTTCATATGTTGGCGTGTCGACATAACCTTCAATCGTAATACCTGCAACATCAGAAACTAAAAAGAATTACACATGCGAGGGTCAGCTCTCCAACTTGAGCTCAGTGAGAAAACAAAACAATGCAACAAACATACGCATGCATTCATTCATATATTTGGTCTGGTATATAAGTTTGCAATGCGCTATAGAAAGGTTCGGTGGCCGCATCGCCTCTATGCACAGGGTGTGCAGGTCCGCCCAAAGGTTAACGTTTATTGTCGTCCTCATCCACCGTACCATGGAATAGAGATAGAGCTAAAGTGTTGAGGCCCGGCCTATGACACTTCCCCTGATACTCTACCCATACCGACACGTAAGTCCCTGTTGGCAAGGGCTTGCAAACTGGGCTCGCAACTAACCAATCCTAATGTCAAACAGTGTATCCAAGGCCTCACCTCAGCATCCCTCAATACGTCCATAGAGATAGAGCTAAGGCCCCCCGGCAGAGTTAGAGACTACACGGTCCGAGACCACCTCCCTTGATACTCTACGACGTAATAGTTTTGCTAAGGTAATGGCGATACGACGATGTCAGTGGACAAGACTTGAGTTAGAGATAGAGCTAGAGTGCTGAGGCCCGGCCCATGACACCCCCCCTGATACTCACTCGCATCAAGCACACTAACCACACACATACATTCACATGCCTATTCCTATCATCATCATCATCTTGTTATAAACAATAAATTTAAATATACATGAATAGTAATAATAGAAATATTGGATGACATATTGAATGCACATATAAGCATACACGCATAGAATCAGTCATGGCATCGAACTGAAGAAATAAAAAATAGTTTATTATTAACCAATTAGTTTAGGTCTTGTTCCCTCACCTTTGCTTGATTGTAGATCCTCTTTCAAGCTTTAAGAATCACGTTTATGTCAATAAGAAACCTAAAAAGTCGATAGATTTTAGTTAGAATTCATTTCGATAATTCTAGGCTTGCTGTTAAGTGGGGGTAACAGGACAGGTAGCAGGACGGGTAGCTATTTTCTGAGACCCCCAGGGGTAGGATAGATGCCAGGGTCGGATGTTCCATCGACCCTGGGTGCGACCACTCCTTTCCTGTACTTCCCGAATGCTGGGGGTCGATGTTAGGGTCGGATGTTCCCTCGACCCTAGGTGCGACCCCCCGTGGTTTGAGTCGAGAATTTCATCCTACAGTCCATTCTTTCATGTTTGGGTCCTATGGCTTACTTCCACAATCCATTCTATGCTTGTTCTATGGCTTAAAACTCTAGGTTTCTTCCTTACTTTGCCTACCATGATTTCCTCCATGGATTTCATTAAAATCCTCCCAGGATGAATGATTTGGGTTTCTCCTAAGTCATACCCTCTTCATGAACCATTCTAGGCTCCTAAATAAATCATGGAGTATGTATTCATACCTTAGGTTTGCTGAGATTCAGAGTTTCCTCTGAATTTCCTCCTCCTTGGTCTTCTTCTTCAATTCTCCTTCTCTTCCTTCTCTTCTCTTTCTCCCAATCCAATTAGGGTTATAAAAGGAGTGAAAGAGGTTTAGGGATGTCCTATTTATAGAGTAAAACCTCCCAAAATAAGTCCCATTGAGTTTAGGAAAGATTCCCATTGAAATTAGGAAAGTTTCCTAATTTTCGGTTCGTGCTGTTTTTGCTGTTTTTCGGGAGTCGATGGTAGGGGGTCGATGGGGGGGTCGGACAATTCGAGACCCCTGGGACCCCCAGACCAAAAAATCATGGGTCGGACAGGGGGTCGACCCTGCCTGTTCAGGCATGCGACCCTACCCTCATTTTGACTGTTTTTGAGTAAAATTTCATATTGGGTCTTGGGTTTCTTCACACGCTTGGTCCACTTGGCTTGACCATGATGTGTAGACCGGTCATGAAACGAAATGTAAGGTTAGGCCGGGTTCGTGGCGTGCGGGTCTTACAACTCCACCACCCTTAAAAGAAATTTCGTCCTTGAAATTTGAACGTACGGATCTTACAACTCCCCCCTCCTTAAAATAAATTTTGTCCTCAAAATTTGAATTTACTTCGGAGTCAATAAGTGGAAATTTTGTTTCCACATCGCATCTTCTTTCTCCCATGTAATCTTCTCCACGTCTTGTCTTCGCCAGATTATCTTTATATAATAATTATCCCAGTTTTTGAGATGTTTGTACCTTCCAACTAGTGAGCTAGGATGGTACCACTTCAATAGTTAGATTTTCTATCTAATCCAGTGGATCCGTGGTCAATACCTTTGATATGGATCTCCAATATACTTCTTCAATAGAGACAGGCAAAATACGTCATGCACACTAGACAAGGACAGCAGTAACGCTAGTTGATATACAACTTTTTTATATCTCTCTAAATTTTATGAGGTCCAAAACATATATCGGATACAACTTTCCCTTCTCGTTGAATTATTTTTAATCTGTGCATAAGTGATATTTTCAAGAACACTTTATCACTTATAGCGAACTCGAGGTCTTGGTGTCTCTTCTGAGAAACTTGAGCTATCTTGGCCTTTTCCTTGATCTTCTCTGCTACTCGACAGGCTTCTTCAACAGACTCAGGTCTTACCATTCCTTATTCACCAACTTTATTCCAAAACAAAAGAATTTGACGTTTCTACCATACCATGCTTTATAGGTGACATCTACATAGTAGCTTGATAGCAAATTCAATCCATATATAGCTTAGTCAGCCGCTCCAAAGCATACTGAGGTCGTATAGCAATGGAATGAGCTATCTTCATAAGGCGATCAACAATCACCCAAACCATGTCAACCGATCTGGGAGTCAGTGGCAAATCATTGATATAGTTCATTGTTCTGCAGTTCCACTTCCAGACTGGCTCTGATAGTGGTTATGGTAAGCCACGTTGGTCCTTGTCTTTCAGCCTTTGCTTGCTGATAATTCAAACACTGAAACATGCATCTAGCCACAACTACTTCCATTCCCTTCTACCAAAATAATCTCTTCATGTTTTGGTATATATTATACTTCTGGAATGTATCTAATACGGAATAGAATGGGCTTTTAACATTATTTTATAACTTATGATCAATATTTTTCTCTTCAGGTATACATAATCATCTTCTGTATTATATGACCTTTTTCACATCCGGAGTAAGTCAGGGTTTGGTTTTCCTTCCTCTAAATCTGCTTACACCGTTCTTATATACAGATCTAATAAAATTGCTACTTTTACTTCATCCATCAATTCAAATATGATCTATAATGCCACAAGCGCAGCCGACGAACTATTGCTCCATAAGTTCATCCATAATTTCTCGCTCAATTGGATCATCACGAGTTTCTATTATATGTTACTCTCCTTCCAAATCAGAATCTATTGCTGTGAAACATAAGGCAGCATCTATACTGGTTCCTTCCTCGGACTTCATAATTCCCTTTTTTCTTAAGGCCTTAGCTACTACATTAGCCTGGCTTGAGCTACACTGCGTATCACGGTCTTAATCCTTGGGCAATTCCAGTCATTTTCTTATCTTTATGTTCAACTCTTTCTAATGAAGAGATAAATAAAACTCTTGTAATCCAATTTAATTTGAAATTCTTCTCTATATAGGTAATGTCTCCAAGCCTTGATTGCATAACTCATCACCGGTATTTCCAAGTTATGAGTAGGGTAACTCTTCTCATGCTCCTTTAGTTTTTTTGAAGCATATACAATTGCTTATTTACTTTGCATCAATCCGCATCCTAGATTCAATCAAAAAGCTTCGATGTTTAGGGTAAACGGTTTCCCTGATGTCCGAATGATCAAGATGGGAGTTGATATCAACCTTACTTTAGAATCTGGAAACATTCTTCACACTTGTCCGTCCAATTAAACTCCTTTCCCTTCTTGGTTAGCTTGGTAAGAGGTTTTTACGATCTTAGAGTGGTCCTCTACAAATCGTCTGTAATAACTAGCTAAACCCAAGAAACTTCTGATCTTCACAATGTTCTTAGGAGTTTTTCACCATACAATTGCTTCTATCTTAATAGGGTCCACTTTAATCCATTTTTACGATGTTATATGATCTAAGCAGGTCACTTTGTTTAATCGGGTCTCATATTTCTTGGACTTGGCATAAAAATTTTCCCTTTTCAACTGTTGTGAAGCTGTTCTAAAATCCATTGTATAAGTTGCTTCATTCTTGGAATAAACTAAGATATGATCTATGAAAACTATGATCGACATGTCCAACATGTCATGAAACACCCAGTTCATCAGCTCTATAAAAGATGTAGGGGCATTGGTTAATCCCAACGTCATAATCGAGAACTCAAAATTGCCCAATCCCGATTCAAAAAGTATCTTCGAAATATAGCTGTCCAAATTCTTTAGCTGTTGATATCTTGACCGATGATCAATCTTAAAATTACCTTTGCTCCTTGCAAATGTTTAAAACAAGTCATCGATCTGAGGTAGTAATTATCGATTCTTAATCATGAGCTTATTTAGTTCTCGGTAGTCTATACATAATCTGACACTACCGTCCTTCTTCTTCATGAATTGGCACTCCCCGTGATGCAATACTTAGCCGATTAGAACCATTGTCTAATAACTCTTGTAGTTGAGTCTCAATCCCTTCAACTACATAGGAACTACTCTATAGGTGCATTTGACACAAGTATCGTCCTTGGTAACAAGTCGATGACAAACTCGGTTGCATGATCAGATGGTAACCCAAGTAAGTCTCCTGAAAACACATCAGAAAATTTATGCATCACATCAATATCTTCCATCTGTGGTGCTTCTTTGGTAACGTATACCACATATACCATATCTCCAACTCATTTCTCTTCAAAGCATCTCTTCGCCCTTAGCATAGAGAGGATCAACTTTCACTTCTTAGGCAACATGCTTCCGATAAAACTAAATTATATCTCATCTTTATTCTTGAATGATAACCTCTTCTATGCACATACAACTTTGTAGAGTGTTGAGATAACCGGTCTATCCCCAAGATGATGTCAAAGTCTACCATCTCAAGTCGAATTAGGTTGCATCCTACTTCTGTCCATCCATACTATTCGGACATTGTTCATAACACTCATCTAATGCACATCTAGTCCAAAAGGGCTTGAACTAGTAAAATCTGGTGTAAAGGCCTTAAAAGCTTGTCTAGTTCCTTCATCTCTTATGATTTTTCAAAGACTATCGTCAAAATCTCATATTGCACTCATTAGCTTATATTTCTTTTATCCTTGTTGTTCTACCCTGATCTCTCTTTCATATAACTCGAAAAATATTTTATGATTGTTACTTCATATCCCAAGTCTATCTATAAGCATTAGGGTATATCCTTATAATTTCATTAATTCAGCTAACTCTTTTGGTCTTTACTTAATCATCTCAATCGACATTGGGCATAACTCAGTATTACTTATACTAATCCGAATACTATCAATGCCACGATTTTTGACTTTATCCTTGTATCCACTCTTAGATTTGTCTTTAAGAATCTTCTACCTTGTCAAAATTCATACCGATATAACCATCTTTAACTTTACTTGAGTCTTTCCTAGTTACTCTTGATAGTTTTTACTTTTGCTCATGCACTCTTTTATGACTATATCCAACTATTCAGCAATCTCGAAATAGATCCTCCATTTCTTCATCTGAGGTTCCTTGGCTATAGAATCAAATCTGAATTTAATCATCTTACTTTCCATAATTCCTTATCAGTAAACAGCTTATCAATGGATGTCGAGAAATGTAAGAATCAGAATGTTTATCCAAAACAATTCCTTTCCTTCTTTCAATTTAGTATGACGACAAATACTTTCTTTATCTAATGAACTTAAGTTTAAAAGATCAGGAGTAAATCTATGATAATCCAACCGGCATTAAAAGGTCGTTAAGTTGCACGGTGGTCTAAATTCATGAAAATAGAGGTTTTATAATTCTTAACCTCATGGTTACAAGTCCTATTGAGTGTATAACGCCATTGGTCAAGGCACTACAGGAGTAAATCTGAAGAAAATTTTTGTACATCAGTAAATCAGGTAAAAAAAATCAGAAGATGTACACTCAACATGATTAAACATTTAACTATTCATTCAGTTCATATCTCTATTCATGTTGTCGATCATGAGAGTGGCTCAGTTTGGTATAACTAGGACTAATACTAAAGAAACAATATCTATAACTCCAATTGACATCTTAAATCAAGAAGGTATCCTATCAAGACACGAGAATTTAAAATCTGGTATGTGCATCCTCTATAATCATAAGAGTAAGTCAATAATGTAACGCATCCTATATAAACCTATCTATTTATAAGGCCACAATAGATTTGATCCTCTGTTGAAAACGTTTAAGGCTTCGTCTTCAAAAATATTCCTCAATCCTTGGTCGGATCATCGTGTCATGATGCAGCTATCCCATACATCGGTGGCTGATAAGGGTAACCACCTTGATATACTGCTTGTTGTGCACCAAGCTTCTGCACTAGGGTGTGCGTTACTGAGACTTGCTGTATGGTAGGCACTGTGTTATAGGTAACAGGTGCTGGGGGTACAGTGTTGCTACCAATTGATACCGTACTTGGTCTGACTCGGAGGTGTTGTTGTAACATTGGCAACTTGGGTAGTGATTCACATAGCGACTTGCATAGTTGGTCTCATCTGTTGTTGCTCATGTATTTTGTCTGACTGAATTTATTACAATCATGGCCAAGGTACTTGGTAGTCCTAGTGATTGGCTGGAGTGGCCTGGTTTTTCATTTGCTTTAATCGATTATCGTTATTTAGTATCTACTCAGATGAGTTTTCACTACTCGTTCTCAACCTAGATAGTGGTGGGGTCAAGTTGCCACTTCTACTTAATGCTCAGCGGGTAATGGATCAGCTTGTGGTGGATCTCATTCCGAGTCTCCATGTTACCCTGGAGTATAGCTTTATCTTCTTGTAGTTACTCTTATTCTTAATGTATGACCATTATTCTCTTATCTCTGTTGGATTAGCCCGAGATCTTTCCCTTTATCTCTACAGGGATTTTGGTATTACTAGCCATTTTCTTCTTCCTCTGTCATACATCGAGTTTCACATCTTGTGAGTACCAACTCGGTATTCCAATTTCTCTGCTTTACAGATGCTCCCTTCTTGCTACTTTACTATATCTTTTGTATACTTAGGTAACTGCCCGATTTATAGATAGTACCCTATATTATTTGTTTATCAGGATAAATTTTGGCTCTTCTCTTTCTGTTTGAGTGTATATATATGGTTCCACCTTTAATATGTACATTATTGTCTTGTTTAAGTTCTGTCTCAACCAACACAGGTGCTTATGGTGTGTTTGTATTAAAGCTTTTAATTTATCCTAATTCAGTTCATGGACTCAAGTGGAAGTATTTAGGTTTCATGGGAAAGGCCTGAGAGCTCTGATACCAAGTTGTCACACCCCAATTCCACACCATTCGGAATGGTGTGATGAATTGTCAATAAACCAACAGTTCAACCAGGATCTTGAATAGGCTATCCCACATATGATAAACCAAAACACATTCCACATTAATCAGAGATAATAAAGTAAATAGCGGAAGTCTTACAGATAACGAACTAAGGTCTAGTCATGATAAATAATTAATATTCCATTTATTTTCAAAAAATCAAAACATAACTTAATACATATTATAATATTCAAATACGAAGTCTAAACACTAAACGTATCCACAGTTGAAATGCTCTCTTAACGAACCATGTTCGTTCTCCACAGCTTGCTCATTCATAGCCTCTACCCGTTCATATGTTGGCGTGTGGACATAATCTTCAATCGTAATACCTGCAACATAGGAAACTAAAAAGAATTACACGTGCGAGGGTCAGCTCTCCAACTTGAGCTCAGTGAGAAAACAAAACAATACAACAAATATATACATGCATTCATTCATATCTTTGGTCTGGTATATAAGTTTGCAATCCGCTATAGAAAGGTTCGGTGGCCGCCTCGCCTCTATGCACAAGGTGTGAAGGCTTGCCTAAAGGTTAATGTTTATTGTCGTCTCCATCCACCCTACCATGGAATAGAGATAGAGCTAAAGTGCTGAGGCCCGGCCTACGACACTTCCCCTGATACTCTACCCATACCAACACGTAAGCCCCTGTTGGCGAGGGCTTGCAAACTGGACTCGCTACTAACCAATCCTAATGTCAAACAGTGTATCCAAGGCCTCACCCCAGCATCCCTCAATACGTCCATAGAGATAGAGCTAAGGCCCCCCGACAGAGTCAGAGACTACACGGTCCGAGACCACCTCCCCTGATACTCTACGACGTAATAGTTCTGCTAAGGTAATGGCGATACGATGATGTCAGTGGACAAGATTTAAGTTAGAGATAGAGCTAGAGTGCTGAGGCCGGGCCTATGACACCCCCTGATACTCACTCGCATCAAGCACATTAACCACACACATACATTCACATGCCTATTCCTATCATCATCATCATCATCATCATCATCATGTTATAAATAATAAATTTAAATATGCATGAACAATAATAATAGAAATATTGGATGACATGTTGAATGCACATACAAGCATACACGCATAGAATCAGTCATGGCAACGGACTCAAGAAATAAAAATAGTTTATTAATTAATCAATTAGTTTAGGTCTTGTTCCCTCACCTTTGCTTGATTGTAGATCCTCTTTCAAGCTTTAAGAATCACTTTTATATCAATAAGAAACCTAAAAAGTCGATAGATTTTAGTTAAAATTCATTCTGAAAATTCTAGGCTTGCTGTTAAGTGGGGGTAGCAAGACGGGTAGCAAGACGGGTAGTAGTTTTCTGCCACCCCCAGGGGTAGGGTAGATGCCAGGGTTGGATGTTCCATCGACCCTAGGTGCGACCACCCCTTTCCTGGACTTCCCGAATGCTGGGGGTCGATGCTAGGGTCAGATGTTCCATTGACCCTAGGTGCGACCCCCCGTGGTTTGAGTCGAGAATTTCATCCTACAGTCCATTCTTTCATGTTTGGGTCCTATGGCTTACTTCCACAATCCATTCTATGCTTGTTCTATGGCTTAAAACTCTAGGTTTCTTCCTTACTTTGCCTACCATGATTTCCTCCATGGATTTCATTGAAATCCTCCCAGGATGAATGATTTGGTTTCTCCTAAGTCATACCCTCTTCATGAACCATTCTAGGCTCCTAAATAAATCATGGAGAATGTATTCATACCTTAGGTTTGCTGAGATTCAGAGTTTCCTCTGAATTTCCTCCTCCTTAGTCTTCTTCTTCAATTCTCCTTCTCTTCCTTCTCTTCTCTTTCTCCCAATCCAATTAGAGTTGTAAAAGGAGTGAAAGAGGCTTAGGGATGTTCTATTTATAGAGTAAAACCTTCCAAAATAAGTCCCATTGAGTTTAGGAAATGTTTCCATTGAAATTAGCGAAGTTTTCTAATTTTCGGTTCGTGCTGTTTTCCTGGGGTCGATGGTAGGGGGTCGATGGGAGGGGGGTCAGGCAATTCGAGACCCCTGCGACCCCCAGACCAAAAAGTCACGGGTCAGACAGGGGGTTGGCCCTACCTGTTTAGGCATGCGACCCTAGCCTCATTTTGACTGTTTTTGAGTAAAATTTTATATTGGGTCTTGGGTTTCTTCACACACTTGGTCCACTTGGCTCGACCATGATATGTAGACCAGTCATGACCTGAAATGTAAGGTTAGGCCGGGTTCGTGGTGTGCGGGTCTTAAAATAGGTGGTTTGACCAAATATTATTAAGCATATCTAGAAAAGGATAATGATTCTAGGACTCCCTAGGCATTTGGGGTAAGGGGGTCTTGAAGACTGTTGGCTTGAATATTGTAAAGGTTTTTTTACATTCAAATAATTTTTCAGCTCTTGATTTTACTTTGTTTTATGTTTATTGTTTGACTTAACATATTATTCCCATATTAAAAGTGTAATGATGTTATTTGAAATATCAGAATGTAAAGTTTTCCTTTTCAACTAAATGAAAAAAAATTATGCTATTATGGTGCTTATAATGTTGTAAAGTAAATGACTGCATGTAATGTTGATTGTATTTGTTATGTGATATTGTGAATATTTTTTCATGTTTGACTGTACAATCATAGGTTCGACTAGTTGTACCAGTCATACTTGATCTCTAGGGTAATGTAGAGACAGATTAAGGTAGTTTTATTGGAATGGTTGAAAATTTTTGCCAATAGGAGTCTTTAGATTCTCTTAGTTAGTGGGAGTATTCAGATCTACTTGGTTAGTGGGAGATCTGATAATTGATGATTTATCTGTAATTGTTTGTTTTTCTTGTGATTTAATGGGTGGGATTATTAGTGAGCATTTATTGCTTGTATGTGTTCTTGATTATTTAGGACATGTCAAGTCGCAAGGTGGTATTTTGCCAAAGAAGGCGATAAGCCAAAGTATGATATTAGTCTAAATTGGAGGCGGTTTGCCTATATAAAGTTGGATAATATCAAAATGCGTTGACCTATAAAGATTTTAAGGTAACGAGATCGTGCTAATTCGATCATTGGACTCAAGTATTCATCTCAAAGTGATTTATGTCATTAAGTAGACATTTGTATGTGACTGACAGAAGGGAGTACACCACAAGTGTAGGAGTACTTTCCGCTGTTGTTCGACATCGGTAGGTTTGATGACTAGATCAAAGTAAATGATGGTTTTAATGTAATTACATTCCATGGTCACATTGGATCAATGGTGAATTTATAATTAATATAGCTCAAGTGGGAAATTGTAAGATATTTTATGGACTAAATTAATTATAAGATTAGTTGATTTAGTGGGAGTCTGGTTACAGATAGACCGGTTTAAGTATAATTAGAGATGGACCAATCTGGTCCACTGTGGGACTGGTCTAGGGTTGGGGGTGGTATTATAAATACCAATGGTTAGAGTCTCCACAGCTATGGTGTTATTTTTTCTCCTGTTCTCATACGTAGAGAGAAGGTTAAGGGATCCCGACAAGCTATGGAAGACTCCGATCCAAACATTCTAAGCATTCAAAGCATTCAAAGCAAGGAAAATAGTCAAAAATCAATCTACAATAAGAGGTATGTATCTTATCATCTCTTTTCAATGCCCACTATATTCTAGTAATCTGTGTGGTGTGTTCGTTAGGGTTCATGGGAAATTCCATGAAAAAAACTCAAAGTGGATCTAAAAATCTTACACCTTTGCCTTATTCTACTATGATATTAATACTGTTTGTTTTCAATCATGCTTTGCCATGTCACATGTATGTAAACTACTGAGTTTGACATGAAGGGATATAAGTGCTTTAATTTCTTGCCTTTTATATTGCCCCTCTTAATGACTACATTGCAAGCTACCTTATTCTTTGATTTTATTGTGAGATGGATGCCTAAATATGGTGCTTAATACAGAGCATGGATCTAAGCCCAAGTGTTTCATCCTATTTCAAACATTCAATTTGTAATAGATGTATGTTAGGATGCGCAGTTCCAACGATGTGATTGGCTAGAGGACTCCAAAGAGTCTAACCCATTGTGGGCTCATTTAGAATGAGCCCACCCAACCCTAGGATTGAACCAAGAGTGTGAAAAATCGTTGTATCAAGAATGTATTAATGAAAAAATACGATTGAGTATATGTATGCATATGATGGGTGGCCCGACGGACGGTCCACCTAGATATCCCAAATGTGGGATATGAGCGAGATATTAGTGAACCCCATGTGTAGGGAGTTGAGGCGTTGGGCCTCTCTTGAGTATTGCCACGCGTGTCCATGACTTCTCAATTCATGGGAACTACGCTTGATTTAATTCTGGAGAGACAGAGATCTCGAGGGATACGTAAACTGCGGGGGAGTTTGGTCGCTCTATGCTCAGTCAAATTGAGGTAATTTCCATATTGTATGGGATTACCTCATTGCTGGGGCTCCTTATGGTAGGAGTGTCTCTACACCCTGAGATGAGTTTTACTATTGTGGGAACACCTCTCTGCTTGATGTGTTTCAATATTTTGGGGGCATCATTTTTACACACACACTCAAATTGAGGTAAGTTCCATATTGTATGGGATTACCTCACAAATGAGACTTCCTTGTGATAGAAAGTACCTCAACACTGAGATGGATCCAACTGTTGTGGGGGATATCTCTCACCATCGGATGTGTTCCATGATTATGGGAGCATCCATCGCTTGGGAAGCGTTTTAATATTTTGGAAACGTCCCTCTTCTTGCACACACCTGGTACATACACATCCGCCCGAACTACATTTGGTCTGATTCCCGCCGCGCAGGGATACGTAGGCGGTCTGGGTTTTTCCTAGACCTCGATCATATGTTATGTTGTATATCATTTTTTTCTTTCTTTAAATGTATGATTAGGTTATTCATTAAATTCTTTAGTTCATTTTGTAATTATTTTTTTGTTTAATTTGCTTACTTTTAGCTTATGTCATGCATAGTTAGCAAAGAATTAGAGATCAACTTAGGATTCTCCCTTCTACTTTATAATGTATTTAGATAGCCCCAAGTGTTCATAAACTATAAGAAAATGATAGAATTTAGGGAGACCGATTCAACCGGACGAGTTGGGTGCCTAACACCTTCCCAACTCGTAATTTGGCACTTACTCGCCTTTGGTGAGACGAGATAACCATTCCATTTGCGTGAGTCATTAGTGTCCCTCCATTGAGTGACATGATTTATAGGTCTTAGACCTTATCTAGGTGGCAACTCCAGTTTTCTTACCCTCCACTGGCATGAGTGGATGGGATCTGAAGGTGAGAACTTTCCAGATCCCAGTTTGAGTGTAATGAGGGTAGACAACTTTAACTACATAAAAATTCAATTTAAAAATGAGGATAAATCAAATTCTCAAATGATTCCACTAGTCCTCATAGGTTGGTTTCGGTCCAAAACGATTTTGTTTTTGTATCGACGAGTCCAAAACAAACCAGATTGACTTAATGGGTTTTTATCATCGACTCGATTCAGTTTTTCCATATACATATAAAAGGATTGGATTAATAGACCCTTATCAGTCTAGTATCAGATTGGTACAGGTTTGGTTTCGGTTTCCTAGATGTATATTTATTAAAAGATTGACTTAATGGACTCTCATCAGTCTAGTATCAGGTTGCATATTATCTCTAGGTTGCAACTATGGTCTATTCGATCAATTTGGGTTTGTCTGGTCCAATTTCATTTTTTTTTCATTGATCTCCAAAAATCAAATTCAATACTTACCGTTAAGACTTTGATTCCATTCAATTAAATCTTTCCGACCGATTTGAAATCCAATTTTTTTATTTGGACTCAATGTTGACACCCTTAAATTACACCACTCTCTTTTAAAAGTGTCAATTTGGATAAGGAATCAGAAACCGTCCCAGAACCAAACTGCTAAAACTCTGGGAATTAGTTTTGGGACCGAATAATAAATGGGACATGACAGATATCCCAAAGGATTCAAAACTGATAGACCATTAAGGAACCATTAGGAACCATAGGAACCGAACCATCTAGAACCATTTAAGGATCCTAATATAAATTATTTCTTTTTAGCCATTCTCTGTTTCTTCCTCTATGTGTATGCATACAGCACAAGAAACTCCTCTTCGTGCATCTAGAGAATAAGCTCTTCGTGTACGTAAAGATTCAGAGACCATCCACATTCCACTGGATCTAAACATTGATTTCTTCTTCTTACTTTCTTCATCTGATTATGAATCTATGACTATTCACATGATTTGCAACTACATGGAGCCAAGAAAGACTACCACAAGGTGTGAATGGATCTTGATTACTCTGATTCTAACACATGAACTCTCTCCCTCTTATTCTTCTAATTTATTCTCATTCTTTTTTTATTAAGATTTTTTTTAATAACGAATTTTTCTATCATACGTAGTCTCCAATTTGAGTGTTGAGTACTCAAAACTGTTAAGAAACTAAAACCAAATCATTCCATTATTAAATATGACTAGTTCCTAGTTTTGATACAGTTGAGTAAATAAGTCAGCTCAATTACTCAGCACGGTCCCATTTGACACCCATTACTTACCTTAAATTTGTCCCAAGTGAACCATTTTGGGTAAGTAGAAAAAGGGGAAACTACTCCTGGTCAGGCAGTCAAAGTATTCACTACACTTTGTCCGACAAGAAACCGACCCTTTCTACCTTTGTCATATTTTTTTCTTCGGAATGAAAAAGGTGATAAGACTAGAAGATGCTCTTTACTATTCTATCAACCCCAACCAACAAACTCATAAGACTAAAAATTAGTATTTTTCTTGCCCATTTGGACTCAAGTCCACTCAGAAAAGAACCGGGTTGGGACTCAAGTCCACCCAGAAAAGAACCGGGTTTGGTCCAAATAAAAATACTTGTCCTGATTCCAAAATGCTATTAAACCACAAAGTAAGGGCAATTTCCTTATCACTGCTCTGATTCTCATCATGCTGGTATTACTCATGCTGCCGTTTTCTTATTTGTTTTATGTATATATAATTTTTTTTGCTAACCAAGGGTATCTAAACCTTTGGTCTAATCAATCCTACGGACCCATATTGACCCTATAACCGCATAAATTGAGTCATTCTAGAGTTAAATGAGAAACATTCCACTTGCACTCATAATAGAAAAAAAAAAAATACTTAACACCCTAGGTGAGGGGCCCCAAAATTGTTTTATACATATATAGATGGTCCCACTGTTTATATTAATTTTCAGCGACTCACCACTAGTGCATACATGATAATCTAAATTATTCATAATTCAATATCAATGGTCTAAAGTTTTTTATTTTTCCCATAATAATCAATTAGGGAGCGCATAAATCGTAAGGGGTCCCAAAGAGAGTTAAACTCAAGACTTTTATTTCCTTACAAAATACAAGATTAAGATTAATGGTCTAAAATTTAAATAGTTGGGAAAAATAAAGCCGGTCAAACCAATAAGAACAGAGTCAAAAAAACCCAGATAGTAAGTGACATATGATATCTATGATTGGAGATTTCTCATTTCTAAGAAAAATGGGCTAAAAAAATCCAAAAGTTATTGATTAAAGTGTGAAGTGCTTTTAAGCCCATGATAATGTGATGGTGGAATACGCACTAACAAACCAATTATCCCACTGAAAAAGTGTGTGGGCCATAGATGAATGGGCAAAGGTCAGGGGCAGCACTTTATTAGATTTCCATCTTAACAATTATCACTTGGGTGTCTTTTTGTTTGAATTGGTTAGATTCACTTAACCTGGGTCAGTTGAAGCTACACTCAACTGGTGGGTCTTAGTTTATGGGGCCCCATAATAAATGGGGCCCAGTAGAGATCTTTGCTGAGGGAAGAAGATATGGTATCCTGTGGGCTGATGCAGGTTTTCATTGGTGGAATCACTGGAATGGATATGCTTGTGTGAATGAGCTGTGATTGTGATAGATGAGACAGTATTTTGTGGCAGATACTTGCACCCAACCCAACACGGATTTCACGCTTTGGTTATCCTGACAACAGCAATTGTCATAAGAAAATAAATCTTATGCCCCCTCGTCGGCATGATGAAATCCAACGAATGTAGTTTATTGTGTGTACATGTTGATATATTAGTATATGCATACAATGAGTAACAGTCATTGAATTTTCTCATGTCGATATAAAGAACATGAGAGGATTTGAATCTATCGTCATACAACAAGCAACTTGTGCTGTAGTCTGTCGTTGTCTAACTAGGTGTGTCAACCCACCACTTTGCCCTGGGTCGTCTGATAGTTCGACTCTTTTAGTTCAGATTTCGGGAAGAAAACCTTTTTGGGATGCAAAATGTATTGCTCTGCAAACAACCCCATGCTTGGATTGATAGAAAACGATTTCCTCTTGTTGTTTAGTTTATCATTCGTCCATCAAATGGGTTGGGATGCATTGACATACATGTCAAGATGCATTGACATACATGTCGAGCATCCTAGGATGAAAGATGCGGTTGGATGAAAAGGGAGGATCTAGGTCCTGAATTGATTCATGCTCTCGTGTAGTTGTGGTGCAAGTTCATTTATACACCCGCAAGGGCAATTCCTACTGATGATGTTGCAAGTACATATTCTATATGGCAATGGAAATGATGTTGTTAAGCATGAGGTTTGATTCAGGGAGAGGTTGTTCATCTCCCATGCATCCTCCATTTGATCCCATCTACTTTCATGGGATATGGAACCCATATTCTAGAAGTGGGTCCTACACCCTATGGACGGAGATAGAATCACATAAAAAAGACACGTAACAAACAAACAAACTAGACACTCCTCTCTAAATACCCTTGTGCTGTCTACTCTCCCCGATCCCCTTCAGTTGTAGTTCGTGTGGCATTGTTTACTCTTCTCCTCACTCCCCACAACACAATAAGTCCAAGTTCATGTCCCCACTGGTTTTTTCCCTTTTTTCTTCCCTTTCTTGGGGGGGGGGGGGGTAGAAAAAAAAATTTTTTTTTTTTTTTTTTTTTTAAAAAGTGATTTAGTTTATGTAAGGGGGGGGGGGGGGGGGGGGGCCGGGGGGGGGGAAAAAAAAAACCCACGTGGGTAATGCCTACCTCCACCATAGAGAAACAAAGATTATTTATTGCCAAGAAAACTGTCTATAATTTTCTCCACCTGACACAATGTCCTCCTTTGCTCAGATCTTACCTAGGTTTTCCCATACAGAGACAATATATAAGGAAACCTAGAAATCCTAATCCCATCACAATTATAAGATTACCCCCGTACATGTAATAGACTCATACCCTAATACAAATACTATCTTTATAATTACGTAGACCCCACAGAATACAAGACATCAATCCAACAAATCTCTACCTGGCTTGGATTCTGCAAACCACCTTGAAGACCCATTGATGTTGATTCTGAAAATTCGTCTCTGTCAAATCGTTACACCCAAACCGGCATAACCCACACCCTGTCCGGGTGTTCTGTACAGCTCACCGTTGCACGATGTGAAGTGACTCCATCTCTCTCATTGCTGCAGTATCACTAGAGAGATCACTT
Source organism: Protea cynaroides (assembly GCA_028583415.1). Taxonomy (NCBI): domain Eukaryota; kingdom Viridiplantae; phylum Streptophyta; class Magnoliopsida; order Proteales; family Proteaceae; genus Protea; species Protea cynaroides. The sequence goes on from CM053272.1 coordinate 49,475,162, forward strand.
CCACTCATAAAATTCGAAGCAAAAGAAACTTGTTTCTTTCCAGATCTGCACTTGTTCACAACTTGAACTTCTTGCATCTTTTGTCTTCCATTTGTGCTCCTTGCCTGAGTTCCAACAGAAACACCATCTGTTTCAACACTCCCTGCAAGTCTGTATAGATCACCAATCTTTTGTCCCTGCATCACAACCATGATCCCTTTGGAGACCTTATGTGCACCTTCAGATGAACACCTGTAGCCTCTCGCATCTAGTGTTCCCAATGAAATTAGATTCTTCCTTAAGTCCGACACATGTCTAACCTCAGTTACAGTTTGCACAATCCCATCAAACATGCGAATCCGCACAGTCTCAATCCCGACAACCTTGCTTTCAGCATCATTTGCCATTCTGATTGTACCCTTATCACATTCATGATACGTAGCAAACTATTCTCTAGCTGAACACATATGAAATGAACAACCTAAATCTAAAAACCAATCTGAAGTATTCGTACCTGATGAAGTAGTGAGAAGGAGATCTCCATCACTCCACTCTTTTGTGACACCAGTAGTAGATGATTTTTCTCCACTCTCCTTGTCTTCCTTTTTCTTTTTATCCTTCTTACGCTTTGGACAATCCCATCTTATATGACCTTCCTCATCGCAATAATAACAAATTATTTTGTGACCTTGTGACTTGGAGCGACCCCTATTCTTGCCATATTCCTATCTCCCATTTGATCTTCCTCTACCTTGACCACCAACTGTAACCAAGGCATTACCCTCATCTGACGTCCCCTCACTACTATTTTTCCGTCGTGTCTCATTCATCAGCAAAGCTGTAATAATATCATCAAATTTGAAAGTATCCTTACCAAACAACAGTGTAGTCACAATGTGATCAAAGAATGAGGCAATGATGCCAACATGATAAGGGCTTTGTCCTCCTCTTTGATCTTTACATCAAGGGCAGACAACTCCGTCAGAATCCTATTGAACTCGTCAATATGCACCTCAAATTTCACTCCATCTGACAAACGAAAGTCATATAATTGTTTCTTCAAAAACAACCTATTTGTCAACGACTTGGACTTGTACCTGCTCTCCAACTTCATCCAAACTTCTTCTGGATTCTCCAAACCAATGACCTCATGAAGAGTATTATCTGCCAGAAACAACTGGATCATACTATTTGTCAGATCCCTCAACTCTAGCCACTCATCATCTGTCAACTTTTTTGGTTTGTCGGATTTCTTCTTAAGAGCCTTAACAGTCCCCTCCAGCGTAAGAATATTCTTCACCCGTTGTTGCCACAAGGTGAAATCATTATAGCCATTGAAGGGTTCTATGGAGAAGTTTGAACCCATCGCCATCATTCTATTAACTCGATTTTTACCTTCTGTGCCTACCATCAATTTTTAAGAGCTTTAATCACCGTTGATCTTGTACAAGACTGTCCGATTGATACTAAAGACACCGAATCTGTCCAATCGGTGTCTTTCAATGAAACCGTAGCACCCAAAATCCTTTGGGATAGCAACCTTTATGTTTTTCCCCTTCTACTTTGGATGATACAATGTACGTACACTCTGTAGCGTACAACTTTTTTTTTTCACTGTACGAAGCACCCCCCCTTTTTTTTTTCCTTCTTTAATCCTCCACCTTAGCCGTGGAAATTTAGAAAAACATCTCACGATTACTTTTTATAATCCGTGTGACTTCTCCTTCTCCTCGGTTTCCACAAAAGAAGAGAAAAATTTGGCTTAAAAAAATTTTGCATCAATACTTTTTTTTTCTTTAAACCTTCTTATCATTTATCGATCTTCACATAAATCGAGAATACTTAGGTTCAGAAAAAAATAGATTGTACCTTTTTCTTTTCGTCTGTTGCTTTGTCACTGAACTCTTTCAGTTCCGATCGATGTTGAGAAAACAATACCTCCTTCTCCAATAATCCTTGTGCACTTCTCTTCCTTTGGATCTGTAATCGATCTGTCGAACTTGGCTTTGATGCCACTTATTAGGGATGAACGCACAACCACAAGAAAGAGGCGAAGATCAAGCAAACACACAACACAGGATTTGCTGTGGTTCAGCACCTAAATCGGAATGCCTACCTCCACCACAGAGAAACAAAGATTCTTTATTGTCAAGAAAACTCTCTACAATTCTCTCCACCTAACACAGTATCCTCCTTTGCTCACACCTTACCTAGGTTTTCTCACACAGAGACAATATATAAGAAAACCTAAAAATCCTAATCCCACCATAATTATAAGATTATCCTCGTACATGTAATAGACCCATACCCTAATACAATATTACCCTTATAATTACGTGGATCCCATAGAATACAAGACACCAACCCAATAGGGTGTACCCATGTGGGGGAGAAGGTATGGTTCCCACATAAGTCCGAAACGCGCCAGATCTTCTTGGACGCTTTGAATTGATTGGTTGACCAGCACAGGAGAGGATCCAGTCCAGAACCATCATCTCTGATTATAAAGTTACAACCATGGGGGCACTATTATAATACCCGTATCGAACTAACCGGTCTTACCACCTTGTACCAGGTCTACCTATCATAGTTGAGGCAAATGGACCAAGTGCGTGAAGAAACCACAAGACTAAGTATGAAATTTAACTAAAAAATAGTCAAATATGAGTGTGTGGTCGCATGCCTAAACAGGTATGACCGACCCCACCTCAAAAGAGTCAATCCCATGACTTTTTGGTCCTGGGGTCGCATGTTTTAAAAAATGTAGGGTCGACGGATTCTGCGACCCTACATCCGACCCTACGAAAACAGTCAGAAACCAAAAATTAAGAAACCTTCCTAATTCAAAGGGGGTCTTTCCTAAACTCATTGGGGCTTATTATGGAGAGTTTTTCTCTATAAATAGGACGTCCCTTAACCTCTTTTACTCCTTTAGAACCCTAATTGAGAGTGAGAGAAAGAGAAGAGAAGGAGGAGAAGGAAAAATTGAAGAAGAAGACCAAAGAAGAGAAACTTCAGAGAAAACTCTGAATCTCAGCAAACCTAAGGTATGAACCTAATTTCCTACATGAATTAAGAGTCTAGAATAGTTCATGAAGAAGATAGGATTAGGAGAAACCCAAATCATCTATCCATGGAAAAATTCCAAGAGAATCCATGGAGGAAATCATTGTGGACAATGGATAGTGTATAAAATTTGTAGTTTGAGCCATAGAACGATCATAGGAAGGACCATGTTGATAAGACAAAGGATTCAAACATGAAGGAATGGACTTAAGAGTGAAAGGTCGACCAAGAACACGTGTTGTCGCACATAGGGTCGAATGATATTCGACACCACGAGACCACATGATCGACGACATGCCCTCGGGAAGTTCCAGGGAGGGTGTAGTTGCACGTATGGTCGAATGATATTTGACCCCACCTGTGACCCTACACCCTGGGGTCGCAGAAACTGAGACCCCAGGTGCTACCCTACCCTGTGACCTTACCCCTGTGGTCGCAGAACTGAGACCCAGGTGCTACCCCACCTGCGACCCCTCAGTTTTTAGTTTAAACATATTGAAATTAATTCTAATTAAAATCCATCGACTTGTTGGGTATTTTCAGTGATTTAAAAGTGAATTATAAAGCTTGAACGAGGATTTACGATCAATCAAAGGTGAGGAAACAAGACTTAAACTAATTAGCTAATAATAAAATATTTTTGTTTATTAAGTCCGATGCCATTAATGATTCTATGCTTGTTTACGTGTAATGTATATTTAACATGTCATCCAATATTCCTATTATTACTATTCATGTATATTTAATTTTGTTTATTTATAACATGATGATGATGATGCTAGAAATTGGCATGTGAATGTTTGTGTGTGATTAGTGTACTTGATGCGAGTAGGGCATCAGGGGAAGTGTGATGCGGTGCGGTCCTAAGCACTTTGGCTCTATCTCTACTCAAGTCTTGTCCACTGACATCATCATATCGTCATTACTTTAGGAGAACTATTACGTCATAGGGCATCAGGGGAGGTGGTCTCGAACCGTGTAGTCTTCGACTCTGTCGGGGGGCCTTAGCTTTATCTCTATGGATGTATTGAGGGATGCTGGGGTAAGGCCTTGGGTACACTGTTTGACATTAGGATTGGTTAGTTGCGAGCCCAGTTTACAAGCCCTCACCGGCAGGGGCTTACGTGTTGGTATGGGTAGGGCATCAGGGGAAGTGTGATGCGGTGCTGTCCTAAGCACCCTATTCCATGGTGGGGTGGATGTGGACGACAATGGTGTTTGATCCATTGGGTGACCTTACACACCTTGTGTATAGAGGTGAGGCGGCCACCAAACCTTTCTATAGCACATTGCAAACTTATGAACCAGACCAAAGATATGAATTGAATGCATGCATATGTTTGTTGCATTGTTTTGTTTGCTCACTGAGCCGTGATGTGTGCTCACCCTTTCGACGTCGAATATTTTTAGTTGATGATGCAGGTACCACAGTAGAAGACTATGTAAATGCTCTGATGTATGGGCATGTTGCGGCGATGGATGCAGAGGTTGTAATGGAGTCGCATGATTTGTCATGCGAGTGCAATGCATGCGTCTTCGATTAGTTTTCTTTGAACTATTCAGACGATGTTATTGATTAAATTATTTTATTTTATGTCTTTGTTATTTGGAGATAAATGGATAATTTATTTACTTTATCACCGCTAGACTTTCAGTTCATTTAATATTAAAGACTTCTGCTATCGTGTATTATTCTGATTATGGTTGTGGATGTATATGGTTTAAGCAAACGAACACAGCCTATTCGAGATCCTGATTGAACCGTCGGTTTATTGATGGTTCATCACACCATTCTGGTTGGTGCATAATTGGGGTATGATAACTTGGTATTAGAGCTGTCGGGCTCTGTCTATTAAATCGATATACTTCCACAAAAAGTTTGTGAACTGAGTTAGGATAAAATTTAAAAACTGTAATAATAACACACTATAAGCACCTGTGTTGTATGAGACAAAATTAAGAAAAAGAATAATGCACTATTAAGATGAGGAACAAGTTTTATATACACATCAAATAACAAGCAATGTATATATATATATATATATATCAAAAATCAGAGTATGGTCCATAATCCGGACAGTTACTTTATAGTACAAGAAAAAAAAATGTGCATCATGGAGCTGGAGGTGCTGGAGGAGTAGGTGCCTCGCGATCTCTATCGTAATCCTCAACATACACTATAGTCAGTCAGGCTACCTGAGTCTGGGTCACCTAGAGACTAGCTGTCAGGTTGGCTATCCGCTGATTAGACGCTCGTTGGGCATCTAGAAGCTCTCCTACCCTCTCATCAGTCATGCACTGAGCCTCTTTAATCTTACGCAGTAGGCCCATCACATCATCAGATGGTGGGTGTGATGGCCAGCAATATGTGAATGAACCCGAGATGGGCCAGCTCCAGTAGAATGTAGTGGTGATGGAGGAGGTATGACGTCTACATCCATGAACATACGATCATCATCCTCAGCATCACCCCCATGGACCCTTGCTGCTGCTGCTGCTGCTGCTGCCGCCTCAACGTCTGCCATCTCTACCTGGGTGCAGGGACGCACTAGAGCATTCCTCTCATCATCACTAACCTGCGCATCTTGCATACTCATCCTTCAGATGACCTCCTAGTCCAGGTCAGAAGAGAAGGTATCCTCATGAATCCTCTCATCCAATAAGTCGACGTGTAGGCGTATGAGCAGAGTAGTGATCAGACGTCCATAGGGTAGGTTGTCTAGCTGACCAGGCAGCGTAGCACGGATCATCGTCCTGATGATAATATAAGAAAGCCAGACAGGCTGCCTAGTGCAAATGCAGTACAGGATATACTAGGTCAACTGACCTATCATAATGACCACTCTGGGGGATCAGGTTGTGCTGAATGATCTTGCAGTACACTCGAGGCTCTGACCGTAGGTTGATCGCCTTCATCTCCCAGTGATCACCTCTAAGAAACTGACTATCAATCTCAGAACGCATCATCAAGGATAGAAACTGGGGTTCCTTAAGAGCACTGTACACCAAGGGGCCATCATTTGACATGCCCAGGAGATCAGCCAACTCCTGGCAGTTGAAGGAAACTTCCTCCCCTTTCACATAGCTGGTGATCCTGAGCTCCCTACCCCTCTCTATATCATTGCGATCACCCACTACCTGGAGGTTGCAATAGAACTATTTCACCAAAACAGGACAGGTACAAGCCTCATATGTGATCAGGGGAAGCCAACCCATGTCATCGAAGGCACCCTTTAAGTTAAACAAGGCTAGACTAGCCAAGTTTACACAGCGACCCCCTTCCACCTTCTTACGCTCATAACGAGCATACTGAACCTCTGCCTCGTTAGAGAAGAAACGAATGGGATCATGAGCTCGAGGAACCTTAGTACGAGCCATGCTATCTGCAAGGACATAGAACAATAAACAAGATATTAGATATGATGAAAAATTCAAAAATTCGGCATTAAAACGACATGATTTGGCCAAAAGCCTTACTTCTCACCCAAACAGCTAGGCAGGAGGACTTACATATGTTCCAAACCATCATGCAAAGCACATACAATTGGAAATTTAATCTAGGAAGATCGAATTTGAAGAAATTTCAATAAATTGGAAAAATCCTGAAAAATTAGGTCAAAAGAGGAAAATTTCAAGTTTCTCAAAAACCAACCGATGAAACTCAAATTTTCTTGAGGGCTTTCGTCCATTGGGTGACCAATAGCAAAAGCCCCCAATAAAAATTAAATTTTGACGGTTAGAAAAATTTTAATTTGAATAAAACGATATAAATGGAGAAAAATCTAGTTTTGAAAGCTTAAAAATGAGAAACAGTAGAGAACATACCTGAAGGAAAGGAACGGAAGTCGTGAACGGAAGAAATGATCACCTAACACTAGGGGTCGATACTGTAGCAACCCAGGGGAAATGAGTTGAGTTGGAAGAAAAAAGAACGAGCAGGAAATGAATCCAAAATCAGGTTTAAAATCCTAATTTTGGGTCGTGGGGTCGCAGAATTCGACAAAATGTGCGACCCTTCGACCGATCCTACCATCGACCCTAGGCTCTTGGTGATCTGACAGACATCGTGTGGTCTGTCACACCTCAATTCCGTACTATTCAGAATGGTGTGATGAACCGCTAATAAGCCAACGGTTCAACCAGGAACTCAAATAGGCTGTGTCCGTTTGCTTAAACCATACACATCCACAACCATAATCAGAATAAATACACAATAGTGAAAGTCATAATATTAAATGAACTGAGAATCTAAATGTGATAATCATAAATAAAATCTTTAATTATGTCGTATTGACCGAGACATAAGTAAATAAAATATCAAATTACATTTCTTTAATGGTCCAAATAAAAATCTAATCGAAAACGCATGAGTTGCACTCGCATGATGAGTCATGCGTCTCCACTATATCTTCGGCGTCCATCGCAGCAATGTGCCCGTATGTGGAAGCATTCATATAATCTTTCACAGTCGTACCTGCATCATCAACTAAAAATATTTGAATTAAAAAAGGGTGAGCACACATCACGGCTCAGTGAGCAAACAAAACAATGCAACAAACATATGCATGCATTCAATTCATATATGTGGTCTGGTATATAAGTTTGCAATGTGCTATAGAAAGGTTTGGAGGCCGCCGCACCTCTATACACGAGTGTGTGGAACCGCTCAACGGATCAAATACCATTGCCGCCCCCACATGCACCCACCATGGAATAGAGATAGAGCTAAAGTGCTTAGGACCGCACTGCATCACACTTCCCTTGATGTTGTACCCATACCAACACTTAAGCCCCTATTGGCGAGGGATTGCAAACTGGGCTTGCAACTAACCAATCATAATGTCAAACAGTGCATCCAAGGCCTCACCCCAGCATCCCTCAATACGTCCATAGAGATAGAGCTAAGGCCCCCCGACAGAGTCGAAGACTACACGGTCCGAGACCTCCTCCCCTGATGCCCTACGACGTAATAGTTCTGCTAAGGTAATGGCGATACGACGATGTCAGTGGACAAGACTTGAGTAGAGATAGGGCTAAAGTACTTAGGATTGCACCGCATCACACTTCCCTTGATGCCCCACTCGCATCAAGTACACTAACCACACACAAACTTTCACATGCCTATTCCTAGCATCATCATCATCATCATGTTGTAAATAAACAAAATTAAATATGCATGAACAGTAATAATAGGAATAGTAGATGACATGTGATATGCACATTACAATCATACATTCATGGAATCATACAGGGAGTTGGACTCAATAAACAAAAATAATTTATTATTAGCCAATTAGTTTAGGACTTGTTCCCTCACCTTTGCTTGAGTGTAGATCCTCTTTCAAGCTTTAAGAATCACCTTTATATCAATAGGAAAACCTAACAAGTCAATAGATTTTAATTAAAATTCATTTCAACAGTTTTAAGCTTGCTGTAAAGCTAGGGTCGAAGGATGGGTCGCAGGATACATCGCAGGTATCTGAGACCCCAGGGTATAGGGTCGACCATAGGGTCGGTTATCCATCGACCCTAGGTGCGACCATAGCTTCCCTGGACTTCCCGAGAGCTAGGAGTCGATCCTATGGTCTGATAGGGTTGGTTACCAGTTGATCCTAAGTGCGACCATATGTAATTTGAGTTGACTTTTCATCCTACAGTTCACTCTTTCATGTTTGGATCCTTTGGCTTACTTTCATGGTCCATTCTATGATGGTTCTATGGCTTAAAACTCCAAGTTACTTCATTTACTTTGTTTACAATGATTCCCTCCATGGATTCCCTTAGAATTTTTCCATGGATGGATGATTTGGGTTTCTCCTAGATCCTACCCTTTTTATATACTATTCTAGGGTCTTATACAATTCATGGAGAATGTTTTCATAACTTAGACTTGCTGAATTCTGAGATTCCTCTGAAACTCTTCTCCTTAGCCTTCTTCTCCAACTTTTCTTCTCTTCCTTTTCTTTCTCTTACTTTTAATTAGGGTTTCAAAAGGAGTGAAAGAGCCTAAGGGACGTCCTATTTATAGAGAAAAACCTCCCAAAATCCATCCCAACGAGTTTAGGAAAGGTTCCCTTTGAATTAGGAAAGTTTCCTAATTTCTGATTTCTGTCAGTTTGCCTAGGGTCGATGCTAGGGTCGCAGAATCCATCGACCCTAGGGTCTCAAGTCATCCGACCCTAGGACTCAAAAGTCATCGGTTGGACCTTACTGAGTTGGGGTCGACCCTACTTGTTTAGGCATGCGACCCTACCCTCCATTTTAATGTTTTTGGGTCAATTTCGTACCTGATTTTATGATTTCCTTCACGCACTTGGTCCATGTGGCTCGACCATAATGGGTAGACTTGGTACAAGGTGGTAAGACCAGTTAGTTTGGTAAGGATCTTACAACTCTCCCCTGCTTATAAAAATTTCGTCCTCAAACTTTGTACATACCTTTCGAGTCGAAAAGATGAGCGTATTGCTTCGCATAGCAGTCTCTTCTTCCCATGTGATTTCTTCTATATTTCGGCTTCTCCAGGTGACTTTAACTTAATAGATGTAACAGTTTCGCAGTCGTTGAACCTTTCGGCTAGTGATTTCAGTTGGTGCTACTTTAAATGTCAAATCATCAGTCAAATCAGGAAGATCTACTGTCAAAACGTGCGTTGGATCTCTGACGTACTTCTTTAATAAGGAGATATGAAATACATCATGAACACTTGACATAGATGGTGGTAGTGCTAACTGGTAAGCCACATTTCTACGTTTAGCTAGAATCTCATATGGTCCAACATATCTCGGACTTAGTTTCCCTTTCTGTCTGAACCATTTTTGTCACACCCCAATTCTGCACCAATCAGAATGGTGTGATGAACCGTTAATAAACCAACGGTTCAACCAGGATCTCGTATAGGCTATCCCACCATGTTAAACCAAAACACATTCCACATTAATCAGAGATAATAAAGTAAATAGCAGAAGTCTTACAGATAATGAACTGAGGTCTAATCATGATAAATAATTAATATTCTATTTATCTCCAAGTAACCAAAACATAATTTAATATATATTACAAATATATAAATATGAAAATTTAACACTAAGCGTATCCATAGTTGAAACGCTCGCGTAATGAACCATGTTCGTCCTTTACAGCTTGCTCATCATAGCCGTCACCTGTTCATATGTTGGCGTGTCGACATAATCTTCAATCATAATACCTGCAACATCAGAAACTAAAACGAATTACGCGCACGAGGGTCAGCTCTCCAACTTGAGCTCAGTGAGAAGACAAAACAATGCAACAAACATATACATACATTCAATTCATATCTGTGGTCTGGTATATAAGTTTGCAATGTGCTATAGAAAGGTTCGGTGGCCGCCTCACCTCTATACATGAGTGTGTGAAGCCGTCCAAAGGTTAACGTTTATTGTCGTCCCACATGCACCCACCATGGAATAGAGATAGAGCTAAAGTGCTTAGGACCACACCGCATCACACTTCCCCTGATACTCCACCCATACCAACACGTAAGCCCCTGCCGGCGAGGGCTTGCAAACTGGGCTCGCAACTAACCAATCATAATGTCGAACAGTGTACCCAAGGCCTTACCCCAACATCCCTCAATACATCCATAGAGATAAAGCTAAGGTCCCCCGGTAGAGTCAAAGACTACACGGTCTGAGACCCCTGATATCCTACAACATAATAGTTCTGCTAAGGTAATGGCGATACGACGATGTCAGTGGACAAGACTTGAGTAGAGATAGAGCTAGAGTCTGGTGACCAGGCTGAACCACAATGTCACGTCCTCTCCCTGATGCCCCACTCGCATCAAGCACACTAACCACACACATACATTCACATGTCTATTCCTAGCATCATCATCATCATCATGTTATAAATAAAATAGAATTAAATATGCATGAACATTAATAGCAAGAATATTGGATGACATGTTGAATGCACATTACAAACATACAAGCATAGAATCAGTCATGGCATTGGACTCAAGAAATAAAAATAGTTTATTATTAGTCAATTAGTTTAGGTCTTGTTCCCTCACATTTGCTTGAGTGTAGATCATCTTTCAAGCTTTAAGAATCACTTTTATATCAATAGAAAAACCTAACAAGTCGATAGATTTTAGTTACAATTCATTCCGATAATTTTAGGTTTGCTGTTAAGCTAGGGTCGCCGGATGGGTCGCAGGTAAACCTGCGACTCCAGGGGTAGGGTCGATGCTAGGGTCGGATGTCCCATCGACCCTAGGTGCCACCACAGCTTCCCTGGACTTCCCGAAAGCTAGGGGTCGATCATGTGGTCTGGTAGGGTCGATTCCCAATCGACCCTACGTGCGACCGCACGTGGTTTGAGTCGACCTTTTCATCCTATAGTCCATTCTTTCATGTTTGGGTCCTTTGGCTTACTTTTATAGTTCATTCTATAATTGTTCTATGGCTCAAAACTCCAAGTTACTCACTTTTCATAGTTTTCCATGATTTCCATTGGAATTCATCCATGGATGGATGGTATTAGGGTTTTTCCTAACCTAACTTCATCATAATCTATTCTAAGCTTTCAATTCAGATAGGGATTGAGGTTCATACCTTATGTAGTCTGAGTTTCAAAGATTTCTCTGAGCGTCTTCTTCTTCCTTAGCCTTTTCTTCAAGTTTTCCTTCTCTTATTCTCTTCATTCTCTTCTCTTTCTCTCACTTTCAATTAGGGTTCTAAAAGGAGTGAAAGAGGCTTAGGGACGTCGTATTTATGGAGGAAAACCTCCCAAAATAATTCCCATTGAGTTTAGGAAAGGTCCCAATTGAAATTAGGAAAGTTTCTTAATTTTCGGTTCGTGCTGTTTTTGCTATTTTCCTAGGGTCGTTGCTAGGGGGTCGATGAGGGGGTCGGACAATCCGAGACCCCTACGACTCCACGACCAAAAAGTCATGGGTTGGACTTCTTTTGAGGTGGGGTCGACCTTACCTGTTTAGGCATGTGACCCTACCCTCATTTTGACTGTTTTTGAGTAAAATTTCTTATTGGGTCTTGGGTTTCTTCACACACTTGGTCCACTTGGCTCGACCATGATATGTAGACTGGTCACGACACAAAATGTAAGGTTGGACTGGGTTTGTGGCGTGCGGGTCTTACAGTTTCAAACCTCGCATAGGTGATACTTTGAGGAATACCTTATCACCTATGACAAATTCAAGGTTTCGGCGCTGAGCATCTGCTTACTGTTTCTGACAATTCTGAGCCATTCTTACTCTTTCCTTCATAATGTCGACTACTTGACATGTAAGACCCGTATCGAACTAACTGGTCTTACCACCTTGTACCAGGTCTACCTATCATGGTCGAGCCAAATGGACCAAGTGCGTGAAGGAAATAGCAAAATCAGGTATTAAACTGACCCAAAAGTAGTAAAATAGAGGGCAGGGTCGCATACCCAGATAGGCAGGGTCTGACCCCCCTCATTAGGAAGTCAGACCCCTAAAATTTTAACTGGGGGTCGGACAATTTAAACCTGAGGGTCGACGGGATCTCTGACCCCCTCATCGACCCCCTCTTTGCTCACAGAAACCGTAAATAGGAAACTTTTCAAATTTCAAGGGGATTCTTTCCTAATCTCAATGAGACTTATTTTGGGAGGTTCTCCTCTATAAATAGGACGTTCCTAAGCCTCTTTCACTCCTTTTAAAGCCCTAATTGAAAGTGAGAGAAAGAGAAGAGAAGGAGAAGAGAAGGAAAATTGGAGAAGAAGAATAAAGAGAAGAATTCAGAGAAACCTCTGAATCTCAGCAAACCTAAGGTATGGGTATGTTTCCATTAATGACTTAAGACCTTAGAATAGTTCATGAAGAGGGTATGATCTAGGAGAAGCCCAAATCCTCCATTCAGGGGAGGATTTTAATGAAATCCATGGAGGAAATCATGGTAGGCAAAGTAAGGAAGAAACCTAAAATTTTAAGCCATAGAACAAGCATAGAATGGATTATGGAAGTAAGCCATAGGACCCAAACATGAAAGAATGGACTGTAGGATGAAATTCTTGACTCAAACCACGGGGGATCGCATGTGGGGTCGATTGGGAATCGACCCTACCAGACCACAGGATCGACCCCCAGCATTCAGGAAGTCCAGGGATGCGGTGGTCGCACCCAGAGTCGATGGAACATCCAACCCTGGCATTGACCCTACCACTGGGGGTCGCAGTAAACTGCTACCCTACTTGCGACCCACCCTGCGACCCTCGCTTAACAGTAAGTCTAAATTTTTTGGAATAAATTCTAATTAATATCTATCGACTTGTTAGGTTCTCCTATTGATATAAAAGTGATTCTTAAAGCTTGAAAGTGGATCTACACTCAAGCAAAGGTGAGGGAACAAGACCTAAACTAATTGACTAATAATAAACTATTTTTATTTTCTTGAGTCCAATGCCATGACTGATCTTATGCGTGTATGCTTGTAATGTGCATTCAACATGTCATCCAATATTCTTACTATTAATGTTCATGCATATTTAATTCGGTTTATTTATAACATGATGATGATGATGATACTAGGAATAGACATGTGAATGTTTATGTGTGGTTAGTGTACTTGATGCGAGTGGGGCATCAGGGAGGTGTTATGCGGTGTTTAATCCGGGAACTTTAGCTCTATCTCTACTCAAGTCTTGTCCACTGACATCGTCGTATCGCCATTACCTTAGCAGAACTATTACATCGTAGGGTATCAGGGGAGGTGGTCTCAGACCGTGTAGTCTTCGACTCTACTAGGGGCCTTAGCTCTATCTCTATGGACGTATTGAGGGATGCTGGGGTGAGGCCTTGGATACACTATTTGACATTAGGATTGGTTAGTTGCGAGCCCAGTTTGCAAGCCCTCGCCAGCAGGGGTTTACGTGTTGGTATGGGCAGGGCATCAGGGGAAGTGTTATGTGGTGTTTGATCAGGACACTTTAGCTCTGTCTCTATTCCATAGTGGGTGCATGTGGGACGGCAATAAACGTTAACCTTTGGGCGGCTTCACACACTCGTGTATAGAGGTGAGGTGGCCACCAAACCTTTCTATAGCACATTGTAAACTTATATTCCAGACCACAGATATGAATTGAATGCATGCATATGTTTGTTGCATTGTTTTGTTTGCTCACTGAGCCGTGATATGTGCTCACCCTTTCGATGTCGAATATTTTTAGTTGATGATGTAGGTATCACTGTGGAAGACTATATGAATGCTTCTGTGTGCGGACACGTGGCTGCAATGGAGGCTGAAGACATAGTGGAGACGCATGACTTCTCATGCGAGTGCAACTCATGCGTTTTCGATTAGATTTTTATTTGAACTATTAAGGAAATCTAATTTGATATTTTATTTACTTATGTCTCGGTTGATACAACATAATTTGATATTTTATTTATGATTATCACAGTTAGATTCCTCAGTTTATTTAATATTAAGACTTCCGCTATTGTGTATTTATTCTGATTATGGTTGTGAATGTGTATGGTTTAATTTAAATGGACATAGCCTATTAGAGATCCTGGTTGAACCGTTGGTTTATTAGCGGTTTATCACACCATTCTGAATTGTATGGAATTGGGGTGTGACACAACATGTCTCTTCAATAAATTCTGGTCCAACAATGCTACGTTCTCCAACTTCATTCCAAAACAAAGGAGTTCGACACTTCCTGCCATACAGTGCTTCATAGGGTGACATCTATATAGTAGCCTGATAGCTGTTGTTATAAGCGAACTCGGTCAGTGGTAATTTTTCATCCCACGATCCTTTAAAATCAATTACACAGGCTCGGAGCATGTCTTCTAAAATCTGAATGGTACGCTCCAACTGTCCGTCTGTCTGAGGATGGAATGCCTTACGGAACTTCAATGTTGTACCCATAGCCTTTTGCAATCCTTCCCAAAACTTCGAAGTAAATCGTGGATCTCAATCGGACACAATGCTTTCAGATACACTGTGTAATCTAACAATACTATATAAAAAAAACTTAGCTAACCTCTCCAGTGTATACTGAGTTCGTATAGCTATAAATCGTGCCGTTTTAGTCAGGCAGTCTACAATCACCCAAACCGCATCAACTACTTGAGAAGTCAATGGTAACCCGGTGACGAAGTCCATAGTGATGCAATCCCATTTTCATGCTGGTTCCGATAACGGCTGTAACAGTCCTGCAGGTCTTTGTCGTTCAGCCTTCACCCTCTGACAGTTTAGGCATTGAGACACGAACTTAGCTACTTCTGCTTTCATTTCTCTCCACCAATATAATTTCTTTAGATCGTGATACATTTTTGTATTTCCAGGATGTATCGAATAGGCGGTGGTATGGGCTTTCTTCATTAGTCGGTGTCTAATGTCCAAACTTTCTGTTTCAGGTACACATATTCTTCCTTTGTAGTTCAGTACCTTTTCATCATTTAAGGTGAACTCAGGAATAGTCCTATCTTTTTCGATGTCTTCTTGTACTATTCTTAGATAAAGGTTTGATTTAATAGCTGTTTTCACTTCATCAATTATATCAGGTACAATCTTCAATGTGGCGAACATATTTGAAAACCGATGGATAAACCCTTGGTTGGTTGATTCACCCAGTGCATCTATCACGAATTGCTCATTACCGTAGTTGAACACTTTTCCGATAATACACATTGCGGCAGTTGTGTTAACCTCTCCTTGAGATTTTATCATCGCATTTCTACTCAGCGCATCAGCAACCACATTAGCTTTCCCCGGATGAACTGGATATCACAATCATAGTCTTTCAACAGTTTCAGCCACCTTCTTTGTCTCATATTCAGCTCCTTCTGATTAAAGAGATAAGTGAGACTCTTATGATCTGATTTAATCTAAAATTTCTCTCCGTACAAGTAATGTCTCCATATCTTGACAGCATGTACCACTGCCTCTAATTCCAAGTCATGAGTGGGATGGTTCTTCTCATGTGTCTTCAGTTGTCTTGAGGCATAAGCAATTACTTGTTCCCCTTGCATAAGTACACATCCTAAACCCAATCCTAATGCATCAATGTACAAAATAAATGGCTGTCCTGGTATAGGAATAGTCAAAACCAGAGCTGATATCAATCTAGTCTTCAATGTTTGAAAACTCTGCTCACATTTATCAGTCCAAACAAACTTTTCACCTTCTTAGTCAAACTGGTGAGAGGTACGGCAATTCGGGAATAGTCTTCCACAAATTGTCGATAATACCCAGCTAGACCTAAGAAACTTCTAATTTATGCAATGCTCTTCGGTGCTTCCCACTTCACAATAGCTTCAATCTTGCTAGGATCCACTTTAATTTCTTCAGCGGATACAACATGGCCTAGGAATGCAACCTCATTTAGCCAAAAATCATACTTTGTAAATTTGGCATAAAGCTTCTCATTCCGTAATCGATGCAGAGCGGCGTTTAGATTCATAATATGAGTTTCCTTGTCCTTGGAGTAGACCAATATATCATCGATGAATACAATGACCGACGTGTCCAACATATAATGGAATACCCGATTCATAAGTTTCATAAAAGTTGCTGGTGCGTTCGTCAATCCAAAAGAAATGATCAAAAATTCATAATGTCCATATTTGGTCCTGAATGCTGTCTTGGGAATATCACCGTCCTTAATCTTCAACTGATGGTATCCGGACCGAAGATTGATCTTGGAGAACACCTTAGCACCTTGTAACTGATCGAACAGGTCATCGATCCGAGGCAATGGGTACCTATTCTTGATTGTTAGCTTATTCAGTTCCCGATAGTCTATACACAGTCGAACACTACCATCCTTCTTCTTTATGAATAGTACTGGCGCTCTCCCTGGTGATATGCTAGGTTTAATGTAACCCTTGTCCAGTAGTTCTTGTAGTTGTCTTTTTGTTCCTTTAGTTCAGTAGGAGCCATTCGATAAGGTGCTTTAGACACTAGTACGGCTCCGGGTATCAAATCTATAACAAATTCTGTAGCTTGGTCAGGTGGTAGTCTTGGTAGTTTTTCAAGAAATACATCTGAAAAGTCACGCACGACATCAATATCCTCCATTCGTGGTGTTTCCTTGGTGAGGTCGACCACTGAAACTAGATACCCAACTCTTCCTTTCTCGAGACATTTTCTAGCCTTTAATGCAGAGAGAATGAGCTTTCGTTTAAGGGGAAGTTTGGTTCTCGCAAAACTGAACTCTGCTCCTTCCTTGTCTTTAAATGTCAGCTTCTTTTCGGCACATAATAGATTTGTAGAATGTCGAGCTAACCAGTCCATTCCCAAGATGACGTCAAAGTCTGCCATCTCAAGTTGAATCAGGGTTGCATCCAAAGTTTTCTTGTCAATAAGGACTGGACATGGTCCATAACCTGTTTCTAATTCCACTTCCAATCCCATCGGTGATCGTACAAGCAGTTTATAGTCTAGATATTTAAGGGGTAGGTTCAGCTTCTTTCCAAATGACACAGATATAAAAGAATGAATAGCTCCTGAATCAAAGAGTACTCTGGCGGGGATGCCATTAATGGGTACTATACCTGTGATTTATTTTAATTTAGTCTACATGATCACACAATGTAACACAAAATGAAAGGTTCAGGTCATACCTGTGATCACATCAGGTGATGCGACAGCATCCTCAGAGGTAACAGTGTAAACTCTTCCTTGTTGTGTTTGCTTTCTGGGCTTGGGGCACTCCTTTGAATAATGTCCCATTTGATTACTGTTAAGGCATTTTACTCCTTCATTATTTGACTTTTGTTGCTGTTGAGCTGCTGGAGTAGTCTTGGCTACAGCATTAAAACCTTGAGTACAAAAAAGTTTGAATGTCCTTGTATTCCCTCTGTTATATGAATTTCCAGTTGGCCTCTTAATACCCCTGTTTTGAGCATAATAGCTCTCTTTCTGGCTCGACTCTATCACCCGAGCAATTTGTACAGCTTCATTGTAGACTTTCTTCTCAAGTCCTAGTACATGTTCACGAATACTTCCCCTAAGTCCCATGTCGAACCATCGGGTCTTCATATCTTCCGCTTGCATATTGTCTGGTGCAAAGAAGAACATCTCCTCATAACGCTGTTGATATGCATCGACAGTCATCTGTCCCTGATACAAACTCAGGAACGTTTTCTCCATAGAATCTTTGAAACTCTTAGGAAAATACTTCTCAAAGAATGCCTCTTTATATATACCCCAAGTCAGTTGGACGTGCTTTGTTAACAGATAGGTCCGTGTGGACTTCCACCAGTGGTGTGCATCACCTTTCAACATGAACGTTGCACACAACACTTTCTCCTCTTCATTCACCATTATGATCGTGAAATTCATCTCCATCTCATCGATCCAGTGTGTTGGCCACAACGGATAAGCTGGCTTACCACTATACTCTCTGGGCTTCATCTTTAGAAAACGCTCAGCTAGTCTGTAGTGGTCTAGTTGATGAGGAACATAAGCCCCATACATAGGTGGTTGGTATTGATAACCACCTGGAGCTACTTCAGGGTTTTGCACTTGAGCCTGCATGATGGGAGTTTGAGATGCATGGGGTACTGTGTTACTTCCCCCTGGTACTGTGCTTGCCTGTCCTGCTGGCATTGATGTCGTCTGTGCAGCTGGAAAAGCCGTGCCTATGGCAGCTTGCACAGTAGCTTGTACCTGTTGTATTTGCTGCAACTATTGTGCCAAGTTCATTACGGCTGTAGCCAGGTCTGTAGGTGGAGTTGGCAGATTTGTAGGATTTGTCTGCCCATTAACTAAGGATGGTGTCGTGTTCAGATTCTCCTATGTTTTAGGATGTATAGCCGTCTTCCTCCACTGGTGGTGGTGGTGGAATAGAGTTTCGGCTTTGTCTGGTTACTCTTCGCCCAGCCATTTTTCCGTTCTGAAGATAGTAGTGCCTGTAAGTAACCATAACACATGTGAGGCAATCAATATAATTGTTCTCCAGTAAAAAATTCAACTAATCAAGATAATTTTCAAAATTTTCAAATCATTCTGTCAAAAATACTGTATTTTCCATCGTAGGGTCGATGGTAGGGTCGATCCTTATGCGACCCTAGGGTATGCGACCTTGAGAATCACTATCAACTTACCGAGAGCCTAGGGTCGATGGTAGGGTCGGTATATGTCCGACCCTAGGGTCGACCCCTAGTTCTCTATCAGATCACCGAGAGGCTAGGGTCGATGAGGGGGTCGGAGGTAGGGTCGCATGTTTTGGTTGAATTATGCGACCCTAGGACCCAGAATCAGGTTTTAAATCCCGATTTTGGATTCATTTCTCATTCTTTCTCCTCCTTTCCGACTCTGCTCATTCCTCTGAGTTACTACAGTGACAATCCCGACCCGTTGGTGATTCTATCATACTTCCGAGACTCTCACTTCTTCTCTTCAGGTGTGTGCCCTACTGTTGCATGTTTTTAAGGTTTCTTAACTAGGGTTTCACCCATTTTTATAATTTTCTTCAAATTAAAATTTCTCCAATCGTAAAAATTCAGTTTTTATTGGGGGCTTTTGCTGTTGGTCACCCAATGGACGAAAGCCTTAAAAGATATTCAAGTTTCATCGGTTGGTTATCAAGAAACTTGAAAATTTCAAATTTTGACCTAATTTTTTGAGATTTTTGAATTTCTTGAAATTTCTTCAAATTCAATCTTCTTAGATAAAATTTCCAACTGTATGAGTCTTGCAGGATAGTTTAGAATCTATGTATGTCCTCCTGCCCATGTATATGGGTGAAAAGTGAGGCTTTTGACCAATTTATGCCGTTATAATGCTGAAATTTTTAGGTTTTTCATCATTACTGAGCTATTATCTGTTTTTCTTTGTTTTGGCAGATAATATGGCTCGTACCAAAGTACCTAGGATTCACGACCCAGTTTGCTTCCATTCTAACGAGGCCGAGGCTCAGTATGCCCGCTACGTTCATAAGAAGGTAGAGGGAGGTCATCGTGTAGACTTGGCTAGCCTAGCCTTGTTTGATGTAGAGAGAGCATTTGGTGACATGGGCTGGTTTCCCATGATTACCTACGACGCCTGTACCCGTCCGGATCTGGTGAGACGGTTCATTATAATCTCCAGGTGGTGGGAGATCACAATGACACTGAGAGGGGTAGGGAGCTCAGGATCACGAGTTACGTCAAGGGAGTAGAGATTTCCTTTGACTGCCAGCAGTTAGTGGACCTCTTGGGCATTTCATATGACGGCCCCTTGGTATACTGTGCTCCCAGAGAGCCCCAGTTCTTTATCTTAGAGATGCAGGCTGAGATAGACTGTCAGCTTATCAGAGAGGATCGCTAGGAGATGAAGACGATCAACCTACGTCCAGAGCCCCGAGTGTACTGTAAGATTATCCAGCACAACCTGATACCCCAGAGTGGACACTACGAGAGGATCTCCTAGTTGTCCCAGTATTTACTTTACTGTATTTGCACTAGGTAGCCTGTCTGCTTCCCTTATATTATTATGCGGACGATGATCTGTGCTACGCTGCCTAGTCAGATAGGCAACCTGCCTTATGGACGTTTGATCACCACCCTGCTTATCCGCCTGGGTGTTGATTTAGTGGATGAGAGGATTCAGGAGAAGACTTTCTCATCAGTGCTGGACTGGAAGGCTATCTGTAGGATGGGCATGCGGGAGGTTCAGGTTAGTGATGAGGAGAGGAACGCTCTGGTGCATCCTCGTACTCGGGTGGAGGTGGCAGACGCTGAGGCAGCAGCAACAGCCGCTGGAGCAGGGGTTCATGGGGATGATGCTGAGGATGAGGATCGTATGTACATGGATGTGGACTCCATACCTCCTCCATCACCCCTGCATTCTATTGGAGCTGGTCCATTACAGACTCCTTCACGTACGACTGGTCCTTTACGCCCACCATCTGATGATGTGATGGGATTACTTCATGAGATCAGGGAGGCTCAGCGTGTGATAGATTCGAGGGTGGGAGAGCTTCTAGATGCTCAGCGTGCGTCTGATCAGCGGATGACTGCATTGACGGCTAGTCTCCAGACGACCCAGACTCAGGTAGCCTGGTTGACTAGAGTCTATGTTGAGGATTATGACAAAGATCGAGAGGCACCGCCTCCCCCATCATTTCCAGCTTCATGATGTATTTTTCTTTCCTTTGTATTACAAAGTAACTGTCCGGGTTTTGGACTGTACTATGTTTTGGATATGTATATAAACTTGCTTAGGTTTGACGTGTATATACGTTTATCATTCACTCGAGTGTATATGAACTTGTTTCTCATTTAATAGATGCATTATTCTCTTTCTAAATTTTGTCTCAAACAACACATGTGCTTATAGTGTGTTATTATTACAGTTTTTAAATTTTATCCTATCTTAGTTCACGAACTTTTATGGTAGTATACTACTTTAACAGACAGAGCCTGAGAGCTCTGATACCAAGTTGTCACACCCTAATTCTGTACTATTCAAAATGGTGTGATGAACCGCTAATAAGCCAACAGTTCAACCAGGATCTCAAATAGACTGTGTCCGTTTGCTTAAACCGTACACATCCACAACCATAATCAGAATAAATACACAATAGCGGAAGTCTTAATATAAAATGAACTGAGAATCTAAATGTGATAATCATAAATAAAATATCCAATTATATTGTATTGACCGAGACATAAGTAAATAAAATATCAAATTACAATTCCTTAATGGTCCAAATAAAAATCTATTCGAAAACGCATGAGTTGCACTCGCATGATGAGTCATGCGTCTCCACTATATCTTCGGCGTCCATCGCAGCAACGTGTCCGTATGCGGTAGCATTTATATAATCTTCCACAATTGTACCTGCATCATCAACTAAAAATATTCGAATTCGAAAAGGGTGAGCACACATCACGGCTCAGTGAGCAAACAAAACAATGCAACAAACATATGCATGCATTCAATTCATATCTGTGGTCTGGTATATAAGTTTGCAATGTGCTATAGAAAGGTTTCGAGGCCGCCGTACCTCTATACACGAATGTGTGGAACCGCTCAACGGATCAAACACCATTGTCGCCCCCACATGCACCCACCATGGAATAGAGATAGAGCTAAAGTGCTTAGGACCGCACCGCATCACACTTCCTCTGATGCTCTACCCATACCAACACGTAAGCCCCTATTGACGAGGGCTTGCAAACTGGGCTCGCAACTAACCAATCATAATGTCAAACAATGTATCCAAGGCCTCACCCCAGCATCCCTCAATACGTCCATAGAGATAGAGCTAAGGCCCCCTGGCAGAGTCAAAGACTACACGGTTCGAGACCACCTCCCCTGATGCCCTACGACGTAATAGTTCTGCTAAGGTAATGGCGATACGACGATGTCAGTGGACAAGACTTGAGTTGAGATAGGGCTCAAGTGCTTAGGACCGCACCGCATCACACTTCCCCTGATGCCCCACTCACATCAAGTATACTAACCACACACAAACATTCACATGCCTATTCCTAGCATCATCATCATCATCATGTTGTAAATAAACAGAATTAAATAGGCATGAACAGTAATAACAAGAATAGTAGATGACATGTGATATGCACATTACAATCATACATTCATGGAATCATACATGGAGTTGGACTCAATAAACAAAAATGGTTTATTATTAGCCAATTAGTTTAGGTCTTATTCCCTCACCTTTGCTTGAGTGTAGATCCTCTTTCAAGCTTTAAGAATCACCTTTATATCAATAGAAAAACCTAATAAGTTGATAGATTTTAATTAAAATTCATTCCAATAGTTTTGAGCTTGCTGTAAAGCTAGGGTCGCAGGATGGGTCGCAGGTATCTGAGACCCCAGGGTATAGGGTCGATCATAGGGTTGGTTATCCATCGACCCTAGGTGCGACCATAGCTTCCCTGGACTTCCCGAGAGCTAGGGGTCGATCCTGTGGTCTGATAGGGTCAGTTACCAATCGATCCTAAGTGTGACCATATGTAATTTGAGTCGACTTTTCATCCTACAGTCCACTCTTTCATGTTTGGATCCTTTGGCTTACTTTGATGGTCCATTCTATGATTGTTCTATGGCTTAAAACTCCAAGTTACTTCCTTTACTTTGTTTATAATGATTCCCTCCATGGATTCCCTTGGAATTTTCCCATGGATGGATGATTTGGGTTTCTCCTAGATCCTACCCTCTTTATATACTATTCTAGGGTCTTACATAATTCATGGAGAATGTTTTCATACCTCAGACTTGCTCAATTCCGAGATTCCTCTGAAACTCTTCTCCTTAGCCTTCTTTTCCAACTTTCCTTATCTTCTTTCTCTTCTCTTTCTCTCACTTTCAATTAGGGTCTCAAAAGGAGTGAAAGAGCCTAAGGGATGTCCTATTTACAGAGAAAAACCTCCCAAAATCCGTCCCAACGAGTTTAGAAAAGGTTCCCTTTGAATTAGGAAAGTTTCTTAATTTTCGGTTTCTGTCAGTTTGCTTAGGGTCGATGCTAGGGTCGCAGAATCCATCGACCCTAGGGTCTCAAGTCATCCGACCCTAGGACTCAAAGTCATGGGTTGGACCATGCTGAGGTGGGGTCGACCCTACCTGTTTAGGCATGCGATCCTACCCTCAATTTTAATGTTTTTGGTCAATTTCGTACCTGGTTTTGTGATTTTCTTCACGCACTTGGTCTATGTGGCTCGACCATGATGGGTAGACCTAGTACAAGGTGGTGAGACCGGTTAGTTTGGTACGAGTCTTACATTGTCGGACCTAGGATCGGACATATACCGACCCTACGACCAACCCTAGGCGCTCGGTGAGCTGACAGGGTTTTTGGGGTCGTATACCCTAGGGTCGAATATAGAGTGACCCTACGATCGACCCTATGGTGGAAAATTCATTATTTTCACTGAATGACTTGAAAAATTGGAATTTTACATTGATTAGTTTGATTTTGACTTAGAATAACTTATATTGATTGCCTTACATGTTCTATGACTGTTTTTCAGACACTACCACCACCAGAACAGAAAATGGCTGGGCGAAGAGTGACTAGACGAGGCCATAACCCAATTCCACCACTACCAACTGTGGAGGAGGACAACCATGAAATTTCAGAAGTCCAAGAGAATCCGAATATGGCACTGCCAAGGGCTAATGGCTAGGCAAATCCTATAAACTTGCCAGTCCCACCTATAGATTTGGCTACAGCTGTAATGAACCTAGCACAATAGCTGCAACAAATACAGCAGGTGCAAGCCAATATGCAAGCTGCTATAGGAATGGTTTTTCCAGCTACACATACGACACCTATGCCAACCGGACAAGCTAGCACAGTACCAGGGGGAAGCAACACGGTACTTCACACACCTCAAACGCCAGTTGTGTAAGCTCCAGTACAGAACCCTCAGGTAGCTCAAGGCAATTATCAGTATCAGCCACCGATGTACGGGGCCAATGCTCAGTATCAGTTGGACCACTCTTGACTGATCGAGCTCTTCCTGAAGATGAAACCTAAAGAGTATAATGGCAAGCCAGCAGATCCTTTGTGGCCAGCCCATTGGATCAATGAAATGGAAATGAATTTTATAATGATAACAATTAATGAGGAAGAAAAAATACTGTGCGCCACATTTATGCTGAAGGGCGATGCACACCATTGGTGGAAGTCTACCCAGACATATTTATTAACAAAGCACGCCCAATTGACCTGGGCTATCTATAAAGAGGCATTCTTTGAGAAATACTTTCCCAGAAGTTTCAGAGATGCTATGGAGAGAGAGTTCCTGAGTATATCAGGGACAGATGACTGTGGATGCATACCAACAGCGTTATGAAGAGCTATTTTTATTTGCACCCTCTAGCATGCGAGAGGAAAATACTAAAACCCGAAGGTTTGTCATGGGACTTAGGGGAAGCAATCGGGAGCATGTTCTGGGACTGGAAAAGAAAGTTTACAATGAGCAGTACAGATTGCTCGAGTAATAGAGTTGAGCCAGAAGGAGAGCTACTTTGCTCAGAATAGAGGTATCAATATGCCAAATGGAAATTCTTATAACGGAGGAAACACAAAGACATTCAAACCCTTTCATACTCAAGGCTTTAATACTGCAGCCAAGACTACTCCAACAACCCAACAACAACTAAAGCAAAATAATGAAGGAGTAAAATGCTATAACTACAATCAAGTGAGACATTATTCCAGGGAGTGCCCTAAGCCCAGGAAGCAGCTACAACAAGGAAAGGTATATGCAGTTACATTTGAGGATGCTGTCGCATCGCCTGATGTGGTCACAGGTATGACCTGAACCTTTCATTTTGTATTACATTGTGTGAGCATGTAGACTAAATTAAAACAAATCACAGGTATCGTACCTATTATTGGCATACCCGCTAGAGTACTCTTTGATTTTAGAGCTACTCATTCTTTTATATCTGTGACATTTGGAAAGAAGCTAAATATACCCCTTAGATCTTTAGACTACAAATTGCTTGTACGATCGCCTATGGGATTAGAAGTGAAATTAAAAAAAGGTTATGGATCATGCCCAGTTCTTATCGGTGAGAAAATTTTGGATGCAACCTTGATTCAACTCGAGATGGCAGACTTTGACGTTATTTTGGGAATAGATTGGATAGCTCGGCCTTCTGCAATCCTATTATGTGTAGAAAAGAAGCTGACATTTAAAGACAAGAAAGGAGCAGAGTTTAGTTTTGAGGGAACCAAACTTCCCCATAAACGAAAACTCATCTTCTCTGCATTAAAGGCTAGAAAATGCCTCGAGAAAAAAAAAGGAGTTGAGTATCTAGTATCCGTGGTCGACCTCACCAAGGAATCACCATGAATGGAGGATATTGATGTTGTGTGTGACTTTCCAGATGTATTTTCTGAGGAACTACCAGGGCTACCACCTGACCAAGCGACATAGTTTGTTATAGATCTGATACCTGGAGCCGCTCCAGTATCTAAAGCACCCTATCGAATGACTCCTACTGAACTGAAAGAATTAAAGGTACAGTTATAGGAATTACTGGACAAGGATTATATCAGTCCCAACATATCACCATGGGGAGCGCCAGTATTGTTTGTGAAGAAGAAAGATGGTAGCGTTCGATTGTGTATAGACTACCAGCAACTGAATAAGCTTACAATCAAGAATCGGTACCCGTTGCCTCGGATCAATGACTTGTTCAATTAGTTGCAAGGTGCCGAGGTGTTCTCCAAGATTGAACTTCGGTCAGGATACCATCTGTTGAAGATTAAGGAAGGTGATATTCCAAAGACAGCATTCAGAACAAGATATGGACATTATGAATATTTAGTCATGTCTTTTGGATTGATTAATGCACCCGTAACTTTTATGGAACTCATGAATCGGATATTCCATGATATGTTGGATACGTTAGCCATTGTGTTTATTGATGATATATTGGTCTACTCCAAGGGCAAGGAAACTCATGTCATGATTCTAAGAGCCGCTCTGCAGCGACTAAAAAAGAGAAGTTTTACACCAAATTTACAAAGTGTGAGTTTTGGCTAAATGAGGTCGCTTTCTTAGGCCATATTGTATCCGCTGAAGGAATTAAAGTGGATCCTAGCAAGATTGAAGCCATTGTGAAGTGGGAAGCACCTAAGAGTGTTGCATAAATTAGAAGTTTTCTAGGTCTAGCTGGGTATTATAGACGATTCGTGGAAGACTATTCCAGAATTGCCGTACATCTCACCAGTTTGACTAAGAAAGGAGAAATATTTGTTTAGACCAAATGTGAGAAAAGTTTCTAAATATTGAAGGCTAGATTGATATCTGCTCCCATCTTGACTATTCCTATTCCAGGACAACCATTTACCTTGTACACTGATGCGTCTGGATTGGGTTTAGGATATGTACTTATGCAAGGAGAACAAGTAGTTGCGTATGCCTCAAGACAACTAAAGACACATGAAAAGAACTATCCCACTCATGACTTGGAATTAGCAGCACTAGTACATGTTGTCAAGATATGGAGACATTATTTGCATGGAGAAAAATTTCAGATTAAATCAGATCATAAGAGTCTCACTTATCTTTTTAATCAGAAGGAGTTGAACATGAGACAAAGAAGATGGCTGAAATTATTGAAGGATTATGATTGCGATATCCAGTATCATCGAGGAAAGGCTAATGTAGTTGCTGGTGCGCTAAGCAGAAAAACAATGATAAAATCTCAAGGAGAGGTTAACAGGACTGCAGCCATGTGTGTTATAGGAAAAGTATTCAATTATGGTAATGAACAGTTTGTGATAGATGCACTGGGTGGATTAACCAACCAAGGATTTATTCATCGTTTTTTAAATATGTTCATAACATTGAAGATTGTACCTGATATAATAGATGAAATGAAAGCCACTCTTAAATCAGACCCTTATCTGATAACGATATAAGAAGACATCGAAAAAGGTAGAACTATTCCTGAGTTCACCTTGGACAATGAAAAGGTACTAAAGTACAAAGAAAGAGTATGTGTTCCTAAAAAGGAAAACTCAGACATTAAACACAGACTAATGAAGGAAGCTCACTCCACTACTTATTCGGTACATCCTGGAAGTATAAAGATGTATCATGATTTGAAAAAATTATATTGGTGGAGAGGAATGAAAGCAGATGTAGCTAAATTCATGTCTCAATGCCTAAATTTTCAGAGGGTAAAGGCTGAACAGCAAAGACCTGCAGGATTGTTACAGCCACTACTAGAACTAGCATGGAAATGGGACTGCATCACTATGGACTTCATCACCAGGTTACCATTCACTCCCCAAGTAGTTGACGCGATTTGGGTGATTGTAGATCGTCTGACTAAAATAGCATGCTTTATATCTATACGACCACAGTATACCCTAGAGAGGTTAGCCAAGCTATATGTGGATAATATTGTCAGATTACATGGTGTACCTGAAAGCATTGTATCCGATAGAGACCCACACTTTACTTCAAAGTTTTGGAAAGGATTGCAGAAGGCTATGGGTACAACGCTGAAATTCAGTACTACATTCCATCCTCAGACAGACGGACAGTCAGAGCGTACCATTCAGATCCTAGAAGACATGCTTCGAGCCTGTGTTATTGATTTCAAGGGATCATGGGACGAGAAACTACCATTGATCGAGTTCGCCTATAACAACAGCTATCAGGATACTATACAGATGTCACCTTATGAAGCACTGTATGGTAGGAAGTGTCGAACTCCTTTGTTTTGGAATGAGGTTAGTGAACAGAGTATTGTTGGACCAGAATTTGTTGATGAGACTTGTCGTGTAGTCGACATTATTAAGGAAAGTGTTAGAACAGCTCAGAAACAGTATGCAGATACTCGACGTCGAGACCTTGGATTTGTTGTAGGCGATAAGGTATTCTTGAAAGTATCACCTATGCGAGGATTAAAACGATTCGAACAGAAAAGGAAACTAAGTCTGAGATATGTCGGGTCATATGAGATTCTAGCTAAACGTGGAAAAGTGGCTTATCAGTTAGCACTACCATCATCTATGTCAAGTGTGCATGATGTATTTCATATCTCATTATTGAAGAAGTACGTTAGAGATCCAACACACGTTTTGATAGCGGATCCACCGGATCTGACTGATGATTTGACATTCGAAGTAGCACCAACTGAAATCACCAGCCGAAAGGTTCAACGTCTACGCAACCGTGACATTTATTATGTTAAGGTCACCTAGAGGAGCCGTGATATAGAAGAGATCACATGGGAAGAAGAGAATGCTATGCGGAAGTAATATCCTCATCTTTTCAACTCGGAAGGTATGTGCAAATTTTGAGGACAAAATTTCTAATAAGAGGGGGGGAGTTGTAAGACTCGTATCGAACTACCGGTCTTACCACCTTCTACCAGGTCTACCTATCATGGGTGAGGCAAATGGACCAAGTGCGTGAAGAAACCACAAGTCCAGGTATGAAATTTAACTAAAAAACAGTCAAATATGAGTGTGTGGTCGCATGCCTAAACAGGTATGACCGACCCCACCTCAAAATATTCCAACCCATGACTTTTTGGTCATGGGGTCGCATGTTTTAAAAAACGTAGGGTCGACGGATTCTGCGACCCTACATCCGACCCTACGGAAACAGTCAGAAATCGAAAATTAGGAAACCATTCAAATTCGAAGGGGGTCTTTTCAAAACTCATTGGGGCTTATTATGTAAGACCCGCACTCCGTAAACCCGGTCTAAACCTTGGTTTTGTGTCGTAACCCGGTCTAAACCTTGGTTTTGTGTCGTAGCAGGTCTTCCGTTCATCACTGGGCTAGACGGGACGAGCGGATGACAAACAGGTACGAAATCAGACCAAAGACGATCAAATCAACATGATTTTATGTTGACCGGTCGATGGTACCGGTCGACCGGTCAGCTCTACGCAGCTGACTACGGAGATCCAGAATTGGATCTCTGTGGCTTCCACTTTCCTGATTTCAAATCCTAAGACTTTCCTAATCTTAAGAGGGTTACTAAACCCTAATTCTAACCTATAAATACACCCTTAAACCTCCTCAAATCCTTTCCATTATCTCTCATAAACCTTAGAGAAGAGAAGGAGGTTGGAAAGGAGAAGGAGCTAGGAAGAAGAAGAAGGTGTCGCCATTACCGTTCGACGACGCTCACGTTACGCCCGTCAACGGTAAGTGTTTTTAATCATTCTTCTTACTCTGTGACTTTAGGTTGTGGTGCGGGTGGATCAATACCATGCAAAGTAGGTATTGATCTAAAACCCTAAATTGACCAATAAACCCTAAGTTGCCTTCAAACCCTAGATTCGAGTTCCGAGATGATATTCATCGAAACGAAACTTGAATGAGTTGGGGATAACTCTAACTCCGAGATTAGACTTAGAATGGATAGGTGAAACCCTGGGAATCCATGGAGGATGATCGACGACAGTCGAAAGAACCATGTATGGTCTTCCGGAGACATACCGGTCGACTATACCGGTTGCACACAGTGTGGCTGGTATGTTGCCACCGGTATCTTCCGGGAGGCTGGTCTGTGGGGACCGACTGACCATACCGGTCGCCAGTGTTCCCCACAGAGCTACGACCGATACATGCCACCGGTCAGCTCTGTGAGGGTATTTTGTAACTTTGTTGGTTTCCGACCAACGTGAAACCCTAAGAACTATTCTAATGAAACCCTAATAATATTATAGGACTTTGTGATATTACGTTTGAATCTTGCGACGTGGAGCAAGCTAACAAACGAGCGTCAGGTAAGGGAATCTGACCTAAACCTATGATTAATGGACAGTAAATCGTTGTTAATAACCTGAATATGTATGATGTGTTGTTTGTGCATTTTCACATGCCATCCTTTACTTTTAGTTATTATTATTGTTCATGCATGATAGGATGTGATTGTTAGGCATGTGATTGTTTTGGTTAGTGTGTGGAGTGGGGCATGGGCCTGGGATCGCTCCTCACACTAGCATCTTTTGTGGTATTCTGTCTTAACATGCTTGGTACGGGTGGGGCATCAGGGGAAGATCGTGGTACGGTGGTCTCCGATATTGATGTTGGCCTGGCCATGGTTATGTGGCACTGTGGTTTCCAAGTCGACGCTGGCTTGTCCACGATGCTTTAGCTCTATCTCTATGCCGTAGAGAGTTATGTTGGGATAGGGTCTACCTGCGTATTGTTTCTATCCTAGTGGGTTAGTTGCGGATAGGGCATCAGGGGAGGTGTGGGAATGCCTTAGCTCTATCTCTATGCCGTAGACGGCTGTGCTGGGATAGAGCATACATTGATGACATATAGGATTGGTTAGTTGTGAGCCCAGTTTGCGAGCCCTGGCCAGTAGGGGCTTAGGTACTGGTATGAGTAGAGCATCAGGGGAGGTACGGGGGTATCTTAGCTCTATCTCTATTCCATTTTGGGTGCATGTGGGCCAATGGGGGTGTGATCCATGCGGTGCCACACACTCGTGTATAGAGGTGCGGGGGCCACCAAACCTTTCTATAGCACATTGCAAACTTAAAACCAGACCACAACATTAAATGATTGTTACTTATGCATAATATTATGAAACTGTCTGATTGTCTTACTGAACTGAGTTGTGAGCTCACCCTTTGTACGTACACTGTTTTAGATGTTGATGCATGTTACACTGTGGATGACTATATGAACGCTCCGGTGTATGGTGGTGTAGCTACTCTGGCCGTACAGGCAGGAGAGGACGAGCATGACGCTTCATGCGAGTGCCCTTTCTGCGTGTACCTGTGATCGGATTTTATTTATTCGTTTCAGTTATTTTCGTTTGATATTAAAGAGTTGTAAAAGATATTTATTTTATGTTTGGGTTTGAATAATTGGATACTTATTTAATTTATCAATAGATACTCAGTTCATTCTATTTTAAAGACTTCCGCTGTATTATTTATATTCTGATTGTGGTTATGTGTAATGATTTTTATGAGTGGACACGGCCTATTCGAGATCCTGGTGTGAACCGTTGGTTCAATGGCAGTTCACTCACACCATTCTGGTTAGATCAGAATTGGGGTGTGACATATTATGGAGGATTTTTCTCTATAAATAGGACGTCCCTTAGACTCTTTTACTCCTTTAGAACCCAAATTGGAAGTGAGAGAAAGAGAAGAGAAGGAAGAGAAGGAAAATTGAAGAAGAAGACCAAGGAAGAGAAAGTTCAGAGAAAACTCTGAATCTCAGCAAACCTAAGGTATGAACCTAATTCCCTACATGAATTAAGAGCCTAGAATAGTTCATGAAGAAGATAGGATTAGGAGAAACCCAAACATCTATCCATGGAAAAATTCCAAGAGAATCCATGGAGGAAATCATTGTGGACAATGGATAGTGTATAAAATTTGTAGTTTGAGTCAAAGAACGATCATAGGAAGGACCATGATGATAAGCTAAAGGATTCAAACATGAAGGAATGGACTTAAGAGTGAAAGGTCGACCAAGAACACGTGTGGTCGCACATAGGCTCGAATGATATTTGACCTCACTTGTGACCCTACACCCTGGGGTCGCAGAAACTGAGACCCCAGGTGCTACCCTACCCTGCGACCCTACCCCTGTGGTCGCAGAACTGAGACCCCAGGTGCTACCCCACCTGTGACCCCTCAGTTTCTGTTAGTTTAAACATATTGAAATTAATTCTAATTAAAATCCATCAACTTGTTAGGTATTTTCAGTGATTTAAAAGTGAATTATAAAGCTTAAACGAGGATCTACGATCAATCAAAGGTGAGGGAACAAGACCTAAACTAATTGGCTAATAATAAACTGTTTTTGTTTATTAAGTCCAATGCCATGAATGATTCTATGCTTGTTTGTGTGTAATGTACATTTAACATGTCATCCAATATTTCTATTATTACTGTTCATGTATATTTAATTTCGTTTATTTATAACACGATGATGATGGTGATGCTAGGAATAGGCATGTGAATGTTTGTGTGTGGTTAGTGTACTTGATGCGAGAGGGGCATCAAGGGAAGTGTGATGCGGTGCGGTCCTAAGAACTTTAACTCTATCTCTACTCAAGTCTTGTTCACTGACATTATCGTACCGTTATTACTTTAAGAGAACTATTACGTCATAGGGCATCAGGGGAGGTGGTCTCGGACCGTGTAATCTTTGACTCTGTCGGGGGGCTTTAGCTCTTCTTTATGGACGTATTGAGGGATGCTGGGGTGAGGCCTTGGATACACTGTTTGACATTAGGATTGGTTAGTTGCGAGCGCAGTTTGCAAGCCCTCGCCAATAGGGGCTTACGTGTTGGTATGGGTAGGGCATCAGGGGAAATGTGATGCGGTGCGGTCCTAAGCACTTTAGTTCTATCCCTATTCCATGGTGGGGTTGATGTGGACGACAATGGTGTTTGATCCATTGGGTGACCTTACACATCCTGTGTATAGAGGTGAGGCGGCCACCAAAACTTTCTATAGCACATTGCAAACTTATGAACCAGATCAAAGATATGAATTAAATGCATGCATATGTTTGTTGCATTGTTTTGTTTGCTCACTGAGCCGTGATGTGTGCTCACCCTTTCGACGTCGAATATTTTTAGTTGATGATGCAAGTACCACAGTAGAAGACTATATAAATGCTCTGATGTACGGGCATGCTGCGGCAATGGATGCAGAAGTTATAATGGAGTCGCATGATTTGTCATGCGAGTGCAATGCATGCATCTTCGATTAGTTTTTCTTTGAATTATTCAGATGATGTTATTGATTAAATTATTTTATTTTATGTCTTTGTTATTTGGAGATAAATGGATAATTTATTTTCCTTATCACCGCTAGACTCTCAGTTCATTTAATATTAAAGACTTCCGATATCATGTATTTATTCTGATTATGATTGTGGATGTGTATGGTTTAAGCAAACAGACACAGTCTATTCGAGATCCTGATTGAACCGTTAGTTTATTGATGATTCATCACACCATTCTGGTTGGTGCAGAATTGGGGTGTGACAACAATAGTTGTCACACCCCAATTCTGGACTTACTAGAATAGTGTGATGAGCCGTAAATAAACTAACGGTTCAACTAGGATCTCCGTTAGGTAGTACCCACCATATCAACCACACACACCTTCTACAGAAATAATAAGAGATAAATAACAAATAAATAGAAGTCTTATAGATAATGAACTGAGTGTTTAACAATGATATAATATTATCTAATCCAATTATTTTCCAAAAACTCAAGACATAAAGGTAAATAATCCATTAAATGTTTCAATAACCAAATATAGTTAACTAATAAAAAATACACTGGTTACACTCGCATGAAGGATCATGCGCATATTTAACAACTTCTACGTCCATGGCTGCAATGTGTCTATACATCGGCACATTCACATAATCTTTAATAGTAAGACCGACATCATCAACTAAAATATTCGACGTCAAAAGGGTGAGCACACATCATGGTTCAGTGAGCAAACAAAACAATGCAATAAATATATGTATGCATTTAATTCATATCTATGGTCTGATTTTTTAGTTTATAATATGCTATAGAAATTTTTGGTGGCCCCCGCACCTCTATGCACGAGTGTGTAAATTCGCCCAATGGATCAAACATCATTGCCATCCCACATGCACCCACCATGGAATAGAGATAAAATTAAAATGTCCAGATCAAACACCGCCCATACTTCCCCTGATGCCCTACCCATATCAACACGTAAGCCCCTATTGACGAGGACTTGCAAACTGGGCTCGCAACTAACCAATCCTAAATGTCATTCAGTGTATTCAAGGCCTCACCCCAGCATCCCTTAATACATCCATAGAGATAGAGCTAAGGCCCCTCGACGGTCAAGGACTACACGGTCCGAGACCACCTCCCTTGATGTCCTACGACGTAATAGTTCTGCTAAGGTACTGGTGATACGACGATGTCAATGAACAAGACTTGAATAGAGATAGACCTAGAGTCTGGTGACCAGGTCAAGGCCACTATGCCACGTCCTCCCCCTGATGCTCCACTCGCATTAAGCACACTAACCATACACACATAATCACATGCCTATTTCTAGCATCATCATCATCATCATATTATAAATAGACAGAAATAAATATGCATGAGTAGTAATAGCAGGAATATTAGATGATATGTGAGACGCACATTACAAACATATAAGCATAGAATCAATCATGACATTGGAGTCAAATAAATAAACAGTTTGTTATTATCCAATTAGTTTAGGTCTTGTTCCCTCACCTGTTAACAAAACTTGATCTCCTTTCAAGCTTTGTAATTCTCTTTGAATTGATTTAATAACCTAAAAGTTATATGAATTTAAGTTAGGGTTCATATGTAACATGTTACAGTAGTCAAAAATCGAAATAGAGCACTGATATGTGTCTAATTGGTCCAATGGTCTCATACTGTGCCGACCTTACTGCCTACAGTCGATACCCTACGGTCACATATGGTACGACCGTAGCTGCTACCATATGGTTTCTAAAATCTTCCCGAATGCCTATGGTCGATCTTCTGGTCATGCTGGTCATGCTATGGTCGACCGTAGTTGCGACCTTAAGACTTCTGGTCACCAACTACATTCAATTCGAGTTCATCTTGGGTCAACTCCTTGGCTTTTCTCTTGGGTTCATACTAAGGTTATTCTATGTCATCATTAGTAGTTTCTCATAAACCAATATCACCAAACTCACCCCTCATGATTAGCCTTGGGATTTACTCAAGGAATCACATGGATTATACTAGTTTGACATCTCCAATCCCCCATATAAGTCTTATTCCATAGAATTTACATCTTCAGGGATTAGGTTCATACTTTTGCCTATAGTAGAGAGCTAAAATCTTCTCAGCAAACCTTCTCCTTAGTCTTCTCTTCTTCTCCTCTATTTCCTTATCTTCCTTTAAGATTTACTAATATTCTAAAAGAGTTAAAAAGGTTGAGGGACATCCTTTATATAGAGAATAATTCTTCATATAGAGTTCTCCAACATTTGGAAATAAATCTTCCTCAAATTAGGAAAGTTTTCAACTCAAAATCTGGTTTGGGGTCTCACGGTTGATGGTTATGGTTGCAGAACCCATCGATCATAGGTTCAAAAACATTGACTGTAGGGCCATTGATTAGTGACCTTTGATTATTTCCATATGGTTGACCGTACCTACCCAAGTATGCGACCCTACATATACTTTTGAGCATTTTAACTTGATTCATACCTAGTTTTGTGATCCATCTTTATACAGTTAGTCCACCTGGTCCAACAATGATGGAAAGACCTGACATTATATGGTTAGACCAAGTTAATGGAGTGCAGGTCTTAAAATTGTACATCACATACCTTGATTAAAAAAATATATCATTTCACTCTCCAATGGGGAGAAATTTACATGTCAGTTAATGTGATAACAAGACAAAACTCCGGGAGATTCATCTACGGGAACCCACAAGTCATGGGATCCAAATCCTCGCCTCCTAGGGGTTTGGGAGGAGGATAAATCCTGCTAATCGATGCTTGATACGTGGGTGTCGACTAGATCTGAACCCTTTATCCGAGTCGATAAGGTGAGACGACAGAGGGTGTCAGCTTATGCATCGGCTCGGATGGTGAGCTCGGATCCAGCTGACACCCATGTGTCGGGCATTGGCTGGTGGGGTCGCCTCTCCTCCCAGACCCTTGGGAGGAGAGGATTTGAATACCAAGTCATGAGGGAGAGACGCTGTGAATAAGCCGTATGGCCGTATGTGTTCTTTTCTTTACTTTTTTTTTTTATATAATTATGTAAGACAAAGAATCGTGATTTTTTTGAATAAATTATAGGTACTTTTCTTATAGTTTACCCTTAAATCAAGTATATCCTAAAATTTTCAAACAATTTCAAAACACCCCCTTAAATCAAAATAAATTCATAAAAAACTCACTCCATTAGTGAATTTTCGTTAACTGACGATATAAGCTAAAAGTAAGAATTGTAATACATAAAAATTTTAATACCTAAATACCCCCTGCTTAAGTTAAAGGACTATTTTATCCTCATTTAGGTCTCTCTTTTACACAAAATCCATTCCCATAAGTTAACAAAAATTCACTAACGGAGTGTGTTTTAGGTAAATGGGACGTTTAAATGGGGAAAAAATAGTCATTTAACTTATTTAGGAGAGTATTTTAGGTATTAAAAATTCTAATTTTTAACTTTTGTCGTTAATTAATGAAGATTTACTAACGGAGTGGATTTTTTTAGAATTTATTTTGATTTAAGGAGTTATTTTTGAAATTTTTTGAAAGATTAAGAATGTACTTGATTTAAGGACAAATTACAAAGGACGTACCTATGATATACTTCTTTTTTTTTTTCTTTTTTTTTTGTTTTAACCAAGGGTATGGATGGCTGAGGGATTCGGCTTGTCTCAAGTTCAACTTGAACATGAGACTTGCCAGTGATGCCTTGATGGGCAACACATAGCCTATGTCTAGATGATCAATAGACATTTCTTATGAAAAAACCATGACTTTTGGGGGTTTCTCTTTGGAAGAAAACATTTTGTGGTATCTATTATTCTTCATATGTAAAGAGGATGTGTAGCAAATTTCTCTATGGGTGTAAACAATATTTCTCAAGCTGACACTTTGGTTTCTCTTTTTCTCTATTTTTTTTAAGTTTCATGTTTTATCTATTGAGCATAACCTGACGGTGTCCTAACGGGTGCCTAATCGGTGAGTGCACGTGGACTATGTGCCTACTAGCTAGGCTATTTTATCTTGGGAGACCAGTTCCCGACAACCTGGTTGGATTAGTACGGGGAAACTCATGTCTTAAGGAGAGTGACCGGTTTAGGCATGTCAAAATTGAGGCTCAAACTAAAAATCTAAACTAAAACCAAACCAACCTGATTCTGCTTGGATAAAACTGAAATCGAACCTTATTGAACATATTTGGGCTGTGCTTCCTAAAGTCTAATGAAAAATTGAAACCGGACTAGACCCATTGATAAATCCTAACCAAACAGGATCAATAAGACTAAAACCAAATTGGTCTGATAATGGACCGATAAGAGTTCATTAAGCCAACATTTTATTAAATATACATGTAGGAAACTAACACCAAAACTGCCCAATAGTGGCCCGATAGAACCCATTAATCTAACTTTTTTTTTACTACATACACATTGTAAACCAAACTAATAGAGGGTTAAGAGTCCATTAAGCTAGTTCGACAAGAACCCGACATTGGACCTGCCCGTTAACTAACTTGTAGAGTGCAGCCCACCCCAACCCGAATCTTTTATTGAACATGTTTCAAATTGCCTTTGAAAACCATGATACCAACTTGGTTTGGACCGAAACCACCCCCAACCGACCTGTTGACAGCCGTAGACTAGTGGCACAACTCAGCCCCACTGATTTTTAAGTTTTTGATCCGTTCTTGTGGATATTCGATGCTTCCATGGTGCATATAATTGATAATGTCAATTATGATTTGTCATTATTAACAGATAAGTTCTCTGACTGCCTTATTAACTTGTGGTTTGGATTAATAATTTCAATAGTATTATAATGAATGAGAATTACTTTGAAATATATATATATATATATATATATATATATATATATATATATATATATAAAAGATGTAAATGGATAGTCGAAAATCCGACCGATTCGAATCCGCATCCGTAAAGAAATTAATCCGAACAATCGGATTCGGATGCGTCGGATAGATGAGAACGGATTCGAGGCGGATTCGGATACCACTCTAACCGAGCAGATATAATCCGCTCCGATCCCTCTACATGTAACTTTAAGATAAATTATATTATATAGCTAAACAAATAGGAATAGTATAACAAAATGGAATGAGGTTACAATGTAACCGTGTAACTGTTTTGTGTAATTATTCCTTTTCTTGAGAGTGGAGAGAATAGAGACGTATTTTGTGCTTTTCTTTAGGAAGTTTATTTCTGCATTTACTTTTTCTCGAGAATTGATAAACATGTTTTGGGAGCCTTTACTTTCTGCTTTGTAAAGTGAACAGTCTCTCTCTCTCTCTCTTTTGGGAGCATTTACTTTCTGTTTTGTATACTGAACAGGACTATGAGGGTTTTGTAAAGTGAACAGACGCCTCTTACCTAACGAAATTGAGAAGGTTGGAAGGAGAATCATGAGATCAGAAGAAGCAAACGAACTGATCGTGGCTATGAAGAGGCGGTGATCTTGGGTATGAAGATAGTGGTGATGGTTACTCGAATTGGAGAAACTAGGGTTAGATGGAGATGGAGATGTTTTAAGGTTGGATTTGATGGGGATGTTTTAGGGTTTGTTTTCTTCTTCCTGGTTATCGTTGTGTTGCAAGGTGAGGCTTCGATCTTTCTTTCCAAAACTTCCGCCTAAGAAAGAGAGCATTTACTCTTTCCATCACTCTCTCTCTCTCTCTCTCTTCCATGGTCTTATTCCCATCATTTTTGACCGCATTTAAGCTTCTGAAGAAACATAAAGCTTTCCAAGTACGAAGATAGAAATTAAAATGCTGTTTTAGTTCACTTTGATTCGAATCGGATTTTAACCGGAACGTTAAAATTCAAAAGAATTAATTTTTATAAATCTATCGGATCGGGTCGGATTCGGATAAGGTGATAAGATATCGGATTCGATTGGATTATACCCTATCGTGCCGAACCGACCGTTTACATTCTAATATATATATATATATATATATATATATATATATATATATATATATATATATATATATATATATATATATATATATATATATATATATATATATATATATATATATATATATCAATGCTAAAAATCAGAATTTCATACTTAAGGAAAACATACCATCATGGGAAACTTTTTATGGTGAAGCGAGACCTGATCATTATTCTATTTCAAATCCATAGTCTATTGGATTTGCCAATAAATGTGCACCTCTTTACGAGTGATTCAAACCCTCTCATACCCCTCATGTCAAGGAAATCTAGTGATTGTCATCCATTGTGCGGGTATATCAACACATTGATATGTGCACATAGTCAACTACAACCATTGAATTTCTTCATGCCGACATGAGGGGCATGAAAGGTTTTAGTTCCCTTTGCGAGAATAGTTCACTTTAGAGTAAGAAAGGGATTTCCATAGATGATCCGGTCCCCATTTTGTCAAATATTTAACTTGTTTCTAATATTCATCAAGTCCTATGTGATTTGGTTGTGAATTATTACATACAGGTGATTCTTTTTTTTTTTTCTTTTTTGTAAGAAAAAAATCTATTTAATACTTAAAAGATGAAGACACAGAGTTCTCATTACAAACAAGTTTCTGAATCCAATCCTCAGAAACTGACGACCTCACCAAACCATGTTCAGTGATAGCCTTTTTAACAAGAACATGGGCAATCCCATTATCAATTCTTGGAATAAAAGAAAAACAACATGCATCGAAATCATCTCTCAAACTAAAGATATCTCCCACTATGGAAAGGATATTCTTAAGACAATCCTTTCATTTTCCATCGATAAGTTGTTTGCAATCCGATTGAAATAGGACTCTTTTCCATTCCTCAGAAATCGTCTCGATCATAGCCAACCTTAATGCAAGAGCTGAAGAATAGTAACATAATGCTGCTTGTCCAAAATGGGGATCTTACAAAATGGATTGGCACCAATTTGTGTGTAACTTCAAATAATAGACGTTTAGTAGTCAATGTTCTCCAAGTTGACTGCAATAAATTGAAACTGTAGTCCATATAACAACTTTGCTTATCCGAACCAGACCGCAGTCAGAATTATTCACATGCCTTGCAGGCAAAAGTTGGGGCTGGCTCTACAACATTATCAATGGCTGGGAAATTTTCTATTATTTGAATCTTAGTTACGTTGTGCTTTTCAATTCCACATGAAACTTGACTGACAACTGCTAACTAACTGAATTGAATTTGAAAAACAAAATGTAATAAAATATAAAGGCATATGCTGCTGCTAAGTGTGCAGACGCATGTCTACGTGGCTTGAGAGGAAATGCAAGAATTCTGGATTGCTCTTTTGTGGCTTCTCAGGAAATTATGCTATCTAATCTCCCAAGTATCTGAAGCTTCTTTCGAAGAAATAACAGGAAAAGAAATATTAAATAATTTCTTTTTGTAATAGGTAACGGAACTCCCTTTCTTTGCATCCAAGGTATGACTTGGTCGTGTTGGAGTGGAGGAGATCTTCCCTCTCAGCCCCCTGAATTAGTATGAGAGGTATGCAAACTGTACAGTCGCCCGTGTATGATTTGATACTGATAAAGTTGCAGTAACAGTGTTTTGTTTTGGTTTGCTTTGTCTACCACACCATTTCTTCAGGGCTGCTTGGAGAAGGCATAGAAAGACTTGGCAGCAAGCATTCAAAAGGGATTTCTTCTGTTGGCAATTAAATCAATTACCTTAATGTCATAGTCTCGGAGATGCTCACACCTTTAATAGGATAGATATATTAATTAGTCCTCTAATAAGTTGGTCAATTTCCCTTTGAAAACCACAATTCCTTATGAATAAGCTGTCTCCTGTTCCCAAATCAATATGGTAGTTGTATCAATATTCATATGTTGAGGCTCTAGATCAACTGATCACAGGGAGGTGAGAATGAAAAGAATTATTGCTCATTTCTGCATGTTGGGATCCTATGTGGTGCACTTGAGGTGAAGTTTCTAATTTCTAGGATAAAATGCCAAAGAGATAGGCTGTATGAGATATATCATACAAGTTCTTGGAGTGGCAGGAATCCCCTATTACAGTGGGATCCATCCGCATATAAATGTGGGGCCTATTGTATGAGCAAGATCCTTTCTCTATGTGTGATAAATGAACATTTTAGATTTTCCACTTCTTTTATGGAATATTTGTTGATTACTATTGCTCATATTAAAATTTTCGTTTAAAATAAAACTGGAGCAAAAGTATTAGTGTTGTAAAGATCCTCTTTTAAGATTCATTAGACTCTACTGATTACTCTTAAGATTTCAATTTTGTTTCCAATAGATTGTGCTTCGTTTTCATGAAGAAAAAAGAAAAAAACCAAAAAAGAAAACTTGATTACCACCTTTGAAAGTTGTCAAAATAGACAATAGTAAACCTTGAGTTGAGAAGAGTTGT
Source organism: Protea cynaroides (assembly GCA_028583415.1). Classification (NCBI taxonomy): domain Eukaryota; kingdom Viridiplantae; phylum Streptophyta; class Magnoliopsida; order Proteales; family Proteaceae; genus Protea; species Protea cynaroides. Next base: position 49,516,806 of record CM053272.1, read on the forward strand.
CTTAGGCCTATCATAGGCCATTTTTTTTCACAATAGGTACCACCAACTTACTAAAATATAGGTGATCATATGATTTTCCTTGTATTATATATACTTAGATTAGTCCCCCTTCGAACTCCCCATTTTTTATCTATTGGAACCTTGGCCAAGTTAAGATTGTCATTGTTGGCAACTCTGAGTTGACAAGGTGATATGGAAGAGAGAGAGTGTCTGAAGTCCCACTGGCAGACATGATGACTGGGACAGTGCTCTAATAGCAGTTGATGTGAGAGAACAAATGAAGAAAGTTGATAAGAAAGTCCAAATAAGAAGAGAGAGAAAGAAGAGAGAGAAACTGAGGATAGAGAAAGAGGAGAGAGAGTGGGTGGGGACCAGGTGGGTCCCACCTTGGGTGGCTAGGCCAGCATGGCAGCCAGCCCAGGGCAGCATGGCAGATGCCCGCGGCACCAAGCCAGCAGGCCATGCCAGCATGCACGGCAAGGGGGCCATGCACACAGGCCATGCACGGCAAGGGGGCCATGCACACTGGCCATGCACAGCAAGGGCCAGCATACACAGCCACGCGCATGCCGCACATAAGCACAGCCTCGCAGCAAGGGCTTTGCGCGCAGCATGCTGCAAGCCAAGCTCGGCAGCAGCAGTAGCGCGCAGCAGCATTGCCGCGCGCGCGCAGCAAGCAGACAGCGCAGTAGCGCGCAGCAGCATGGCATCGTCGCGCGTGCGCCGCAAGCCAACACAAGGCAGTTGGCCTGCACACAAATTGTTCGACCTAATGCCGCAAAGAAGAAAAAGTTTCGGACCCTACTGGAAAAAATTCGACTTACAGGGCATTACCACTCATTCACAGGGGCATTTTCATCATTTGGAAAAGGGGCATATTCGATATAAGTGGCTCGGATCAAGCCACGTCTTTAAAATTCCAAATCGACGATCGACAAGAACGCGGGCTATGGTGTTGTGCAGAAATCGCGCTCCGATTCTTGCGCGTACAAAATGTCACGGGTTCAAATCCTGTCATCCATCCCGATCATGATTTTCCTACCCCCAGAGGTGCGCGAGGCTTCTCACTGGCTGGAGCATCGTATAACTGTGTTTCGCGCCGCACGGAACCAGATCCGTGATTCGGTGCTGCGCGCACATGATACACCAGCGCCGATGATTCCAATCTGAGGGATCGCATTGACGCCAAGTTCCGCTGACGTGATTTGGATGATCTAAGGCCTAGATCAAATCCCGCTTTTCTCTGACCGATCCAACGGTCTAAAAAGGAAGATTCCATCTCCGCCAATAGAAGTTCGACAACGGTGTACAGTGGGTCAGAGGCGGGCGCGGTACGGTGCTTCGCCTCACATGGAATCAGCCCAGAAGATTCCTTTTGGAATAATCTGATCGGTCGAACTTCAGATGGCCATATCTTGGTCGTCCGATCTCCGATTGAGGCGATTCAAAAGCCCACGAGCTTCTCTCTTCGAGCTGAATCTGTTAGAATGAAGAAACAAGGGTTTTGAAGAGCTGAGCTGTGGGTTTTGTGGAAAAGAGTGATTTGGGGCTTTCTTTGAAGAAAAAAAATCACTCTCCACCTTCTTCCATCTGATATACATGATTATTTGAGTAGTTTGGAGGGAAGTGTGAGCATTAGTGATAGCTTGATGTGAATGATGTTGTGCGAGATGCATTGGAAGAATGTCGGAGTTCCATTCTATTGAAGAAGCGTATCTATCACTACTGGAGAGCTTGGAACATCTATTTTGTGAGCACCAAACTTGCTATGATCACGCTGGGAAGGTAATCACGCACGCAAACCTTATGTTGTGAGATGCATTATGTTGGGAAGGGTTTGTACACATTTCATATTAATTTCATTGTAACCTGTCAAGTTGGGGCTTGACAGGATTGAGGGTAGTTGCCCAGAATTCCAAGTTGCAGCTTGGATTACATTGGTGGTATAGCACCAAGTTGTTGTAGCAGTAGAATACTATTGAAGTAGCGTATTGGGTATAATACGAAACCCTGGTTAGGGTATTGCTCCGTGGAGTAGCCATCACAGTGTGTGATAGGTGAACCACGTTATATGGTGTGTCTTGTGGATGTGCATATCTTTGCTGTGTATGTGAAGTGCGTGGGTTGCAGGTCTGGGTGTACACACTAGGTAGGCCAAACCTCTGGTATGGATACTTGTAGGTGTGTGGCATGGTGTGTTACACGAAATGTGAAAATGAACAGATATGTGAACTAGTCAGCTCAAGGCAAGCACGGCTTAGACAGCAGACTCAAGGGCAAAGTGTTTAATCAATCGGGACATAGCTCACATAGTTGGGAAGATTTTTAGTGGTTACTGATTAACCCCCCCCCCCCCTCTTAGTGTCAACCTGGGAATCACATTATCCAAGTATTAATACAAAGAAAACCATATGATCACCTATATTTCAGTTAGTTGGTGGTAACTATTTGAAGCAAGCCAATCTTGGCTTTTCAAAATAACGGATTGAGTGAATAAATTTCACAAGGTCCAATACAAGTATGAAATGTTTAAAATTGGTAGATTTATATGATTTCAGAAGAATGACTGTAACTTTCTCAATACATATAGGAATGATCTCATTCTAATGGAAAATTAAAGATAACTCACGAGGGTAAAAGTTTGGTGAAATATGTTTCCCAGATTTCTAGTGAAAAATATCACAAAATGGGCTAAAAGTAATATAAAAACGGTGTAAAAACGGATTCTGAAAAATTTTCAGGTTATAAGAACAAGAAAATAGTTTTTGATGGAGTGAAGATAGAGTAATTTCTCTTATAGTATATAAGTCAAATCCAAAGATGTCCTACAAGTCTTTTAGGATGTAGGTGAAATAATAAAGTTCAGACTCTTCTAAGAAGGAATAAAACTTTTTCAAGATTTTAAAGGAGAACTCTTCTAAGTTTAAGGTAAGATAAGAGAGGTCCAACTCTTCAAGGTGGAAGTAAAACTCTTTTAGGTTTCAAGGTGTAATAAGAAAATTCAAATTCTTTAAGGTTGAAGTTGTGAAACTCTTCTAGGTTTCATGTGTGATAAGAGAGTTTTAATTTTTCGAGGTTGTGGTGAAGCTCTTTTAGGTTTCAAGAAATGAACTCTTTAAAGTTCAAAGGAGAAGACAAGCTTCAATTCAAATTTCATCACCAATCATCTTTCTATTACATGAGATTTAGTCATTATTTATTGGATCCACAAACCATTAAACAACTCAAAATAATCTTAATCATATCTTATAATCTTAAGGTTGATATTTATATAAAAAAAATAAAAGAGAAACATAAATGGTTTAAAGTTTTCAGTACATTGAATATTATGAAATTTTAACTCTTAAGGCAATAACTTCTATGTTTTGAGTAATTTAAAATTTGAAATATAAATGTTATGTAAGTAGTTTTGAAGTTCAGATATGTGCTGAAAATTGATTTTCATAGCATAAACCATATGGGCTGGTTATGAAATTAATTGTAGTTGTTGTGAGCCATGGGTTGAACTTGGGCTTTGCCTTGGGCCTTGCCTTGAATATGAACTAACTTTCTGAAATCATGGGGTTAGCCCACTTGAATCAGAATTGATCGGCAATGGCTATATGGGTGTGGGCATGAGTTGCATCACTATTGTGAAAAAAAAAGGAGCTATGATCGGCCTCTAATACAACTCTTCTCAAACCCCCCATTTCTTTTTACCCCCCCCACAAAAAAAAAAAAAAAAAAGAAAAAAAGAAAAAAAAAAGAAAAGAGAAACTCTTCGTATTCTTGTCCTTGGATTCCCAGCCGCAATGTGTGTTCTACTCCATTCTTTATTTAAAAAAAAAAAAAAAAAAAAAAATTTAGGAGACTCTACAGTAGAGTATTTCATCTGAGTTGCTGGGAATTTATTGAGTAGGTAAATCCTCATTACCCAAAAAAAAAATTAAATTAAAGTACAGATAAATCCGTAGTGACATAAAAGTTTTAACTTTTTACTCATCCTAAAGTTGATTTTACCTTTTCTTGGACATGATTTTTTATTTTTTTTTGTGTGCTTAATTTCAGCAAAGAACATATTAAGAATAACAAATGATATACAGAGAATTAAGGACATGGCATTCCATGATGACAAATCCTAATAAAATGTACCCCTGGTCAATCGGATTCCTCATCTTAGGTAGTGCCATAAGCAATAAGAGAGATTGGATTCAAATCCTCTCATGCCCCTCATGCTGACGTGAGGAAGGTGGTTGTCATCTATTGTTAGTGGTTGTCATCTATTGTATACGTATATCAATACATCGGTATATGTGCACAGTAAACTATACTTACTGGATTTCCTCATGCCAACATATCCTTTCCATCTAAATTTATGTTTGGATTATGGGAAAAAAAATTAAGTACAGTCGAGGCCATCAGGCCCTCCAAATCGAAAATTTGTTCCGTATGTAGGAGAATAATCTGCAAAATGAAGGTCCTAGCAATTCGCTGAATCCTCAGGTATTCTTACGCTCTTTTGGTTTAGAGGACGTGCTAGATTATACTCCCCATTCACAAACTCTACCCTATTAATGAACTTGAATAATAATTGTTGATCCCAGGTAGTCACTGAGAGAGGGGGGGTGAATCAGTGCTCTCAAAAACATTCCCACTGAGATGATCTGGCCTACTGCTTTAGAAACTGCTGCCAAGAGTTGTTGTTCACTATGCGCTGCCTTGAGCTTGTCAAATGGATTTTTCACACTGCCAATTTGTCAAACACATTTCGTGTACACACCAACCACACACCCACAGGTATCCATACCAGGGGCTTAGCCTGACAAGTGTGTTTATCCAGACCTACAACACACAGACTTCTATTCCACACACATAGATAATCACATGTACATTTACAACACAAGATGTAACGTGGTTCACCGATCACTCACAGTGATGGCTAGTCCACGGGAAAATACACTAATCAGGGTTTCGTATTATACCCAATACACTACTCTGATAGTGTTCTGCTGCTACAACAACTAGGTGCTATACCACCAATGTAATCAAAGCTGCAACTTGGGATTTTGGGCAACTACCCTCAATCCTGTCAAGCCCCAACTTGACAGGGTACAATGATCTTAATATTGAATGTTTACAAACCCTTCCCAGACATCACATATATCTCAACATAGGTTTGTGTGCGTGATTACCTTCCCAGCGTGATCACGACATGTGTGGTGCTTACCAAATGGACTTCCCAAGCTTTCTAATGATGGTGGGTAAGCTTCTTCAACAAACTGGGACTTCGGCACTCTCCCAATGCTTCTCACACAACATCATCCACACCAAAACTCTCACCACATGCTTACACTTCCTCTCCAAAGCTTCAAATGACCATTAATATCAGAGAGAAGAAAGTGGAGATGGATTCATTACTCAAGGAGAGCCCTCAAACCCTTTTTTTCAAAAACCCATAGCATTTTCACACCAAAACTCAGTTTTTTTTTTGTTCCAGGTCGATTCTACTCGAAGAGACAAGTCCAGAGCAATTTGAATCACCCAAATCCGAGATTGGATGACCAAGATATGGCCAACCAAAGTCCAGCCGATCAGATTATTCCAAATAGAATCATTGGAGCTTAATACCGTGCGCTGAGACGCACCGTAACCGACGTCGTTTGACGTTACCGTACGACGTTGTTGAGTTTCTATTGGCGGATCAGCAAATCTCGATTTTCAGCCGCTGGATTTGACAGATAAAAGCGGGAATTAATCTGGACCGCAAGATCTTCCTCATCGCGTCAGACGTGATCGGGATTCATTGTGGCCGTCAGATCTGTATCTTTTCACCTTCGTTTCATACACGCGCTACACTGAATCCTGGATCCAACTCCACACGATGCGGAACACCATACTAAAACTGCATTCAACCAATCACAAGATTCGCGCAAGAATCTAGACGCGATCAAAGAGAAGCACCATAGCCTGCCTTAATTTGAGTTGGCGATTTTGGATCTAATATGTGTGGTACTTCCCTGGCCGTAGATTTAGAATCCCCTCCTTTTTAGTTGAAAAAAAGTGCCCTCTACAATCTCGAAAATGGCCTCTGTAACCAGTGAGTATCACCTACAGAGAAGGCCATTCCAGTAGGGTGCAAAGGGCGGGGCCTTCTCTGCGGCAATGTGTCGAACAGGTGCGGGGCATGCTGCTATTGTGCACCTTGCACGCGGGGCTAGGCCCTGCGAGCCTTGTGGGCTTGCGGGAGCCAACAGTTGCGTGGTGGTCTTGCGAGGCTGGCTTTGCGAGGCTGGCTGTGCTGCTGGGCACGCGGCATGGCCTGATGCTGTGCTGCTGTGCGCGTGGCATGGCTGTGCAACTGTGCTCGCGGCATGGCCTAGTGTTGTGCTGTTGTGCGCGCGGCATGGTTGTGCTGCTGAGCTCACGGCATGGCCTGGCCACCTTAGGTGGGACCCACACAGCCCATAATCTCTCTCTTCTTTCGCTCTCCTCATCTTCTCTCTCTTCTTTCTCTCTAATCATCTTCTCTCTCTTCTATTTTCTTTCCTCTTGAACTGGAGAATTACCAGACTGCCCATACTGCCACTGGATTACGCATATGCAAACCATGGTTGCCAACAATGACAACACACTTGGAACTACCCATGAACTGCTCAACATTGGCCAAGGTTCCAACAATCTCTCCCTTTGGAATTGTTGGCAACCTAAACGCAATCCAAACGTTATCTCACATATGTAGCCTTTCTCAAACGTTATCTCACATATGTAGCCTTTCTCCCCCTTTGACAACAAGCTCAAAGGGCGTATTGACATGTGATGAAGCTCCCCCTTCACATATGCTCCCCCTATATAGCCTCACCAATATGAGTGCCCACCGCATCTTTCCAATCTTATTGGTGAAAGATGATGCTATGGAGATAGCAGCTCCCCCTACATACATGCCACTACAATGTGCCAAGAGGTATTACTCCTAGCTGGTCCCTTAGTTTCTCAAAAGAATCCTTAGGGAGTGCCTTTGTGAAGATATCTGCCACTTGGTCTGCAGTAGGAACAAAATCTAGTTTCACCTCTCCTTCAAGCACCTTCTCCTTCAAGAAATGATATCTTATGTCAATATGCTTTGTTCTCGAATGTTGCACATGGTTCTTGGAGATGTTGATGACACTCATGTTGTCACACTTGATTATTACTGGCTCCTCACAGGTAATACTGAAATCTAAAATCTGCCTTTTCATCCAAATTACCTGAGTGCATGTAGCTGTTGCTGCAATGTATTCTGCCTCTACTGTAGACAAAGAGACAGACTCCTGCTTCTTGCAATGCCATGCAACTAAGCTCTTCCCTAAAAAGAATGCACCACCACTTGTGCTCTTCCTGTCATCAAGACTTCCTGCCCAGTTTGCATCTGAATATGCAGTCAAAGTGAACTTCTTAGTTCTAGGATACCATAGACCATGGTCCACTGTGCCTTTTAGGTATCTCAAAATCCTCTTCACTACCATCAAGTGAGTCTCCTTTGGGCAAGCCTGAAACCTAGCCACTAAGCAAACTGCCTGTAGTATGTCAGGTCTAGAAGCTGTCAAGTACAATAAACTGTCAATCATTGATCTATACAGTGTCTGATCAACTGTTGGTGAATCATCTTCTGAGCTCAACTTGATATTCACTGTCATTGGTGTCCCACTGGTTTACAGTCCTCCATCACAAATTTCTTCAACATCTCTTTGGTATACTTCATTTGAGAGATGAAGATGCCATTTTCTTTCTGATGAATCTATAGTCCCAGGAAATAGGACATCTCTCCAAGCATAGACATCTCAAACTCTGTCTTCATCTTCTCAGCAAACTGCTTGCAGAGCTTCTCACAGTGTCCCCAAAAAATGATGTCATCCATATAGACCACAACTACTAGTTGATTCTGTCTTCTGTCATGACATATAGATTGTTGTCAACTACTCCTCTTCGTAGACCCAATTGATGTAGATATGTGTCAAACCTTTCATACCAAGCTCTTGGAGCTTGCTTCAACCCATATAGAGCCTTCTTCAACTTGCATACCATGTCTTCATCATTACTAAGTTGGAACCCTTCAGGTTACTCAGTGTACACCTCCTCTTCTAGATTGCCATTCAAAAATACAGATTTTACATCCATTTGATAAACCTTGAATCCTCTGTGCACAGCTAATGCTAAGAACATTCTGATAGACTCAAGCTTTGCCATAGGTGCAAAAGTCTCATCAAAATCAATTCCTTCTACTTGGGCATACAAGTCTGGCCTTGTTTCTCACAACCTGACCATCTTCATTTAGTTTGTTCCTGAAAACCCACTTTGTGACAATCACATTGTTCTCTGCTAGTCTACCCAAGTGTTGTTCTTCTCAATTTGGCCAAGCTCATCATTCATAGCTTTCAACCAAAATTCATCCTTGCTAGCCTCATGTACAGTCTTAGGCTCTACCTCAGACAGTAATGAATAAGCAGCAGCTTTCATCCTTCTGGTTTGCATTCCTGCATTTAGATCTCCTATCACTTGATGATTAAGATGAATTCTCAACCATTTGTTGTCTTTCGATCTGTCATCTTTCTGCCCTTCAATTTGAATATCTTGCATTTCAGATTCTTCTTCATCTTGTTGCCCTTTGTCAACTGATACTATGTCATCTTCATCAAACTATTCAAGAATGGAACCTTTTGGTTCAACCCCTTTTAGGTTCCCTATTTTCTCATCAATTTTCACATCTGAACTCTCCACAATTCTTCCTAGTCTTTTGTTGTAGCACTTGTGTGCCTTACTTTTGAAAGAATAGCCCAGAAATATGCCTTCATCAGCTCTGTCATCAAACTTGCCAAGGTTCTCCTCCTTTCGCTTGATGTAGCACTTGGAACCAAAGATCCTGAAATACTTTACTGTAGCTTTCCTCCCAAACCACAATTCATAAGGTGTCTTATTCTCATGAGGCCTTAGTAGACATCTGTTGGTGATATGCACTGCAGTATAGATGTCTTCTCTCTAGAAATGCTTCACTGTGTTATTTTCTACCATCATAGTTTTAGCCATTTCTTGTACTGTTCTGTTCTTTCTTTCAACCACTCCATTTTACTGAGGGGTTCTAGCAGCTGAATGTTGAATTCTGATTCTACTTTCACTGTAAAAATTTGAGAATTCATTCCATGTAAATTCCTTGCCTTGATCAGACCTCAAACACTTAATTGTGTTTCCTATCTCATTTTCCACTCTCTTCTTGAATTCTTTAAACTTGTCAAGAACTTCAGTTTTGTCCTTCAGAAACATCACCCAGGTCATTCTAGAGTACTCATCTATGAACAGGATGAAGTATCTCTCACCTCCTATGGCTTGTGTTCTCATAGGTCCACACAAGTCTATGTGTATCAAGTTAAGAGGTTTAATTGAATGGTACTCCTTTGATTTATAAGTGGCCCTTGCTTGCTTACCCTTCTGACATGAACCACAGACATGATTCTCTGGAGTCTTCATCTTGAAAAGATCTCTAACTGCTTGCTGCTTGCTTATTTTAGTTAAGTTCTTGAAATGAATGTATCCCATTCATCTATGCCACAACCAATTTTCATCTTCTTGAGTTATCATGTACTTGTTGATGGCATCTGTCAGCTCATAAAGATTTTCAACTATTTTTTCACCAGCGGCCACTACCTTTCCTGCTCCAACTCTATGGACAACAAATCCTTCATTGTTGAAAGTGATCTCATGTCCTTGATCACATATCTAACTCACACTGAGTAGATTATGTTTCAACCTATTAACAAACAAGACATTGTGAGACTTTATCTTCCCATTGTTAATGTTCACTGAACTTCTTCCTTCAACTCTAGCACCTTTATTATTTCCAAATCTCACTGTTCCTCCTTCTGCAGCATTGAGACTTGTGAATTTTTCTTTGTTGCCTGTCATGTGTATAGAGCATCCATTATCAAGAATCCATGGAGATTATTTACTTTTGTTTACTTTAAGTGCTGCTTGCACCATCAAGGAATTGTTTCTTTTCATCTGTGGTCTTTCCACCCATATAGCCTTGTGTTATTCCCAGGTAGACACTGAGAGGGGGCGGGGGGTGAATCAGTGGCCACTAAAATTCCTTTTCACTATTCTGTTTGGCCTGATGCTATGAGCAATGCTGCCAAGAGCTGTTGATCAAACTGTGCTATGCTGCCTTGAGCTGATTTCTTGAGACTTTCTCACAGACAATATGTCAAACACATTTCGTGCACACACCCACAAGTATCCATACCAAGGGCTTGGCCTGCCATGTGTGTACACCCAGACCTGCAGCACACAGACTTCTAATCCACAACCACAAGCACATGCATGGGACACACAATATGATGTGGTTCACCAATCACACACTGTGATGGCTACTCCACGGGGCAATACCTTAACCAGGGTTTCGTATATACCTAATACACAATAGAAATGCTACGGTTGCACCTACAACCCCGATGCTACGACATCAACCGCATTCACAGCTACAACTGTGTCCTAGGCACCAACCCAATTCCATTCAAGCACCCACTTGACTTGATTACACAATATGTACATTAAACATTCATACAAACCCTTCCCTTATATCTTTGATACAGTAAATAGGATTTGTGTGCGAATTTACCTCCCAGTCTTGCTCGCTACTGATGCAAGCCTTACTGTGCAAGCATCTCGGCCTCCTCTTGGGCTCCACAGCTTGTTCTTCACCACAAGAACTCCATAGGATGCTCACAGCTGGTCCACACACTCTCTTCAAGCTTCAACTAAGCTTTCATGGCCTCACAATGCCAGTAGGAGTCTCTCTCTCTCTTGGAGAAGCTTCAATGGAGGTTCTCACAAAAATCTCCATTAGAGGCTTTCTTCTCGAGCTCAAACCACTGCCAATGTCTTCTACTCAGAAAGTCCTTCAGTTTGACATAATATATGCCTCGATCCGACATCGGACGGCCGAGATATCATCAAAAGAAGTTCGGTGAATGAGATTATTCCAAATGGAATCTTTCTCCTTGATTCCGTTCTCCGCGACGCACCAAAACAACGCCGCATCTGACGTACGAACGCTGCTTGTCGATCTCTGATTGGCCGAGAGGGTATCATCGTTTTCAGGCCACTAGATCAACTGCAAAAGGCGAGATCTCTTCTGGACCGTCAGATAGGTCAGATCCCATCACCAAAGTTTGGGATGCGCTACAGCCTTCGGATTAGAATCTTCGCGCCTCCGCATCATGCACGCGCTCCATCGAAACATGGATCTGCTTCTGTGTTTTGCGACTTACTGTTTTAAGCTGCTTCCAGCCAATTGGAATCATCGCGCAGGCATCTGAGCGCGAATCTGGCGCTACACCATAGCCCGCATTATCGTGAGCCCTCCATTTGGAATCATGCTACCGTGGCTTGATCCAAGCCATCCATATCGAATCTCCTCTTTTTCAAATGACCAAAATGCCCCTGTGAATATGTGGTAATGCCCTGTAAGTTGAATTTTTTTCAGTAGGGTCCGAACATTTTTCTCCATTGCGGCATTACATCGAACACCTTGAGCGCATGCCGAAGGACCCTGTGCAGGCTTGCGAAGAGCGCGCGCGGTGCTTGCGCTGTGCTGCTGCTCGCTGCCTGCTTATGTGAGGCATGGCATGGCGCGGGTGCTGCTCTGTGCAACCTCTATGTACGCGGCAGCTGTTGTGCGTGGCATGCTGCTGCTTGGCTTGTCCATGTGCGCGGCTGTGCTGTGCGCATGGCCCTGGCATGTGTGCATGGCTCCCCTTGCTGTGCATGCTGGCATGGCCTGCTGGCCTGGTGCCGCGGGCATCTGCCCTGCTAGCCTGGGCTAGCTGCCATGTTGGCCTGGCCACCTAAGGTGGGACCCACCTAGTCCCCACCCATTCTCTCTCCTATTTCTCTCTCCTCCATTTTCTCTCTCTTTTTTCTCTCTATTCTTTCTCTCCCTTCTTTCTCTCTCTTCTTTCTCTCTCTTCATCTGGGCTTTCTCATCAGCTGAATTGCATTCTCTTCGACTACTGCATAAACCCAGTCACCCTGTCTTGACTGCCCAGTCACCTTGTCTATTAGAGAGTCCTACAAACACTCTCTCTCCTCCATATCACTCTCTTTGCTGAGGTTTCCAACAATGACAACACTTACTGCACTGTCTGGACAGGGTTTCAACAATCTCCCCGTTTGGAATTGTTGGCAACAAACCTCCCCTTCTTGAGGTATCTCTCTCAATGTGACACAACCATCTTCTCCCCCTTTGACAACAAGTCCCAAAGGATGTATGAGCTCCCCCTTCATATCAACTCCCCCTACATAGCCTCACTTGTAGGAATGCCCACCGCATCTTTCCAATCCTACAGATGAAAGATGATGCTATGTAGTCAGCAACTCCTCCTACACATGTGCCATCTACAATGTGCTCAAAGTCAGTACTCCTAGCTGAGCTCTGAGTTTCTCAAAAGAGTCTTTTGGAAGAGCCTTGGTGAAGATATCTACCACTTGATCTGCTGTAGGAACAAAGTCCAATCTTACTTCCCCTTCAAGCACTTTCTCCTTCAAATAATGATATCTGATGTCAATGTGCTTGGTCCTTGAGTGTTGCACAGGATTCTTAGATATGTTGATGGCACTCATGTTATCACATTTGATGACCACTGGTTCTTCACAAATAATACTGAAGTCTGACATCTGTCTTTTCATCCAGATTACCTGAGTACAAGTAGCTGCTACTGCAATGTACTCTGCCTCTGCTGTAGATAAGGAGACAGACTCCTGTTTCTTGTTGTGCCATGCTACTAAGCTCTCTCCCAAAAAGAATGCACCACCACTAGTGCTCTTTCTATCATCAATGCTACCAGCCCAGTCTGCATCTAAAAAAACTGTCAAAGTGAAACTTCCAATCTTTGGATACCACAAGCCATAGTCTGTTGTGCCTTTCAGATATCTGAGTATTCTCTTCACTGCCATCAGATGAGTTTCCTTTGGACAAGCTTGAAATCTGGCCACCAGGCATACTGCTTGCAGAATGTCAGGCCTTGAAGCTGTCAGGTACAGCAGACTGCCAATCATTGACCTATACAGATTCTGATCAACTGTTGGAGAATCATCTTCTGAACTCAGCTTGATATTCACTGTCATTGGTGTCCCCACTGGTTTACAGTCCTCCATCACAAATTTCTTCAACATCTCCTTGGTATACTTCATTTGAGAGATGAAGATGTCATTTTCTCTTTGATGAATTTGTAGCCCCAGAAAGTAGGACATCTCTCCAAGCATAGACATCTCAAACTCTGTTCTCATCCTCTTAGCAAACTGCTTGCAAAGCTTCTCACAGTGCCCCCCAAAGATGATGTCATCCACATAGACCACAACTACCAGTTGACTGCTGTCTTCTGTCATGACATAGAGATTGCTGTCCACAACTCCTCTTCGCAGACCCAACTTATGTAGATATGTATCAAGCCTTTCATACCAAGCTCTTGGAGCTTGCTTCAACCCATATAGAGCCTTCTTCAATTTGCAGACCATATCTTCATCATTACTGAGTTGGAACCCTTCAGGTTGCTCAGTGTACACTTCCTCTTCTAGATTGCCATTCAGGAATGTAGATTTCACATCCATTTGATAAACCTTGAATCCTCTGTGCACAGCTAATGCTAAGAACATTCTGATAGACTCCAGGCTTGCCACAGGTGCAAAAGTCTCATCAAAGTCAATTCCTTCTACATGAGCATATCCTTTGCATACAAGTCTGGCCTTGTTTCTCACAACCTGGCCTTCTTCATTTAATTTGTTCCTGAAAACCCACTTTGTGCCAATCACATTCTTGTCTGCTGGTCAAGGAACTAGCTCCCAAGTGTTGTTCTTTTCAATTTGGTCAAGCTCATCATTCATAGCTTTCAATCAAGATTCATCATTGCTAGCTTCATGTACAGTTTTAGGCTCTATCTCAGACAATAATGAATAAGTGGTAGCTTTCATCTTTCTGGTTTGTATGCCTGCATTTGGATCTCCTATCATCTGATGATTAAGATGAATTTTCAACCATCTGTTGTCTTTTGGTCTGCCATCTCTCTGCACTTCAGTATGAATCTCTTGCACTTCAGATTCTTCTTCATCTTGTTGCCCTTTGTCAACTGATAGAATGTCATCTTCATCAAGTTCTTCAAGAATGGATCCTTTTGGTTCAGTCCCCTTTTGATTCCCTATATTCTAATCAATCTTCACATCTGAGCTCTCAATAATTCTTCCTAGTCTCTTGTTGTAGCACCTGTATGCCTTACTTTTGAAAGAGTACCCAAGGAATATACCTTTATCAGCTCTGTCATCAAATTTGCCAAGATTTTCTTCCTTTCGCTTGATGTAGCACTTTGAACCAAAAACCCTGAGATACTTTACTGTAGCTTTCCTCCCAAACAACAATTCATAAGGTGTTTTGTTCTCATGAGGCCTTAGAAGACATTTGTTAGTGATACGCACTGCAGTATAGATACCCTCTCTCCAGAAATGCTTTGCTGTGTTATTCTCTGCCATCATAGTTCTAACCATTTCTTGCACTGTTCTGTTCTTCCTTTCAACCACTCCATTTTGCTGAGGTGTTCTGGCTGCTGAGTGTTGAATTCTAATCCCACTTTCACTGCAAAAGTTTGAGAATTCACTCCATTAAATTCTTTGCCTTGATCAAACCTTAAACACTTAATTGTGTTTCCTGTCTCATTTTCAACTCTCTTCTTGAATGCTTTGAACTTGTCAAGAGCTTCAGTTTTGTCCTTTAGAAACATCTCCCAGGTCATTCTAGAATACTCATCTATAAACAGGATGAAGTATCTCTCACCTCCTATGGCCTGTGTTCTTATAGGTCCACACAAGTCTGTGTGTATCAAGTCAAGTGGTTTACTTGAATGGTACTCCTTTGATTTATAAGTAGCTCTTGCCTGCTTACCCTTCTGGCATGGACCACATACATGGCTCTCTGGAGTCTTTATGATGGGAACTCTTACTGCTTGCTCCTTGTTTATTTTAGTCAGATTTTTGAAGTGAATGTGTCCCATTCTTCTATGCCACAACCAATTTTCATCTTCTTGAGTTATCATGCACTTGTTGATGACATCTGTCAACACATACAGATTTTCAACTGTTCTTTCACCAGTAGCCACTGCCTTTCCTGTTCCAACCATGTGAACAACAAAACCTTCACTGTTGAAAGTTATCTCATGTCCTTGATCACATATCTGACTCACACTGAGTAGATTATGTTTCAGCCCATTAACATACAAAATATTGTAGGACTTTATCTTCCCATTGTTAAAGTTCACTGAACCTCTTCCTTCAACTCTGGCACCTTCATTATTCCCAAATTTCACAGTTCCTCCTTCTGCAGCATCGAGGCTTGTGAATTTTTCTTTGTTGCCAGTCATGTGTGTTGAGCATCCACTATCAAGAATCCATGGAGATTGTTTTCCTTTGTTTGCTTTAAGTGCTGCTTGCACCAACAAAGAATTGTTCCTTTTCTTCTATGATTTTTCCACCCATGTAGCCTTGTCCTTCATTGTAATAGGCTTCCTTGTATTTCTTACCATTTCATTTTCTTTCTTTTCTCTGAATTGGTTTTCTTGGAGGATCTTTTCTTTCCTTCCTCTTAGCTTGCCTTTGAGATGGAAGGATTGTTTTGCAGTTTCTGGCTATATGCCCAAGTCTTTCACATCTATAGCATATTACTCCCTCATCAGTAAGGGGAGCAAATCTATTCCTGTCAATGAATACTGGAGGTCTTTGTTATCTTCTACATTCTGCCACTCTATGCCCATAGGCATTACAGCCATAACAGTATCCTCTGAATCTGATTCTCTGTACCTGCTTGTTTCTCTGAAACTGACCATTCCTCTAGAACTGACTTTGTTTTCTCTGACTGCCTTGCCTGACTGTCTTGAAGCCCTCTTCATCATTCTTGCTTTTAGTAGCTCCCATAGCTGGTGGTTCCTTCTCCTTTTCTTTCACAAACATAACGGGATTACTTGCAGATCCCTTTTCTCTTATCTCCTTAAATAGCTGCTCAGTGTATCCAAGTCCAAATTTAATATGAGAGGATCTCTGGTAACTCAGAATCTCATCAAGGATGTTGTCTTCCTCCTTGTCTTCATCTTTAGAACTGCTACTTTCTTCATCTTCCTGTAACCTGACATTCTTATCTTTTGACTTTAGAACGGTTACATGAGGGACTTTTGTAGTAGCTTCTGCATGATTTTTTATTTTTGTAGACTTGACCAGATCTGCAATAAGTCTTACAATTACTTCCTCAAGCTTCTTACACTCAGAAGTCTTTTGTGTAAGATCATTGTCGAGCTCATCAGCAATTATTTTTGCTTTCCTAAGAGTCTTCATAAATTCAGCATTTATCTCCTTTGCTTGGTTGAGTTGCTCATTCAAGTTTTTGTTCTTCTTTCTTTCTGACTTGAGCTCTGTGAGTGCGGAAAGCAACTCTGCTTCAAGATCTGGATTGTCATCTTCTTCAATTCTTTTTTTGACATTATCACCTTTCTTTTTTGTTGTATCACTCCCTGTAGAAGTTTCTTCCAGTCTTGCCATAAAAAGAATATCATCATCATTTTCATCTTCAGACTCATCAGAGAGGTCATCATGCTTTGACAGATAACTTCTCTTTCTTGGAATGAATTTCTTCTTTCCTTTCTTTTCTTGACTTCCTTTAGACTCTTCTTCATCAGAGTCATACACTATTCCCTTTTTCTGACACTTAGAGGCAAAGTGTCCTAAACCACCACAGTTGAAACATCTCAATGAAGACTTATTTTTGAACTTCTCAGATCTCTTCTTGAGTTTGTTAGCCAGATAGGCTATAAGTTCATCATCAAAATCATCTGTGTCCTCCTCTACATCAGCTTTTGAGCTTTCCACTGGCTCCTTCATTTTTAATTTTTTAAAAGCTTTAAAAGCGGCTTCCTTCTCGGCTGGTACTGGCTCAAGCATTCTCATCTCATAGGTGGTCAAGATACCATGCAGTTCATCTATGGTCAATGTATCCAGAGTGGAAATTTCTTCAAGGGCCGACACCTTGGCATTATACAGTTTTGGAAGTGTCCTCAACACCTTCTTGACCACATGAATCTCCTTCAACTCTTCACCCAATGCTCTGATTGCATTGGTGATCTTGTTTACTCTGTTCAGGTAAAACTCAATTGTCTCACCTTCACTCATTCTCAGACTTTCAAATTGAGATCTCAATATCTGCAATTTAGCCTCCTTGATTTTGCTGTCTCCTTCATGTACGCTCTGCAACTTGTCCCATATCTCCTTTGATGTTGGACAACTGATTACTCTAGTAAGCTCATTACTTGAAAGTGCAGCTAGAAGAGCTGTGACAGTCTTAGCTTCAATTTCTCTCTTCTTCATCTCAACAGCATCACTAATATCTTCAGTTGTGTGCCTGTACCCATTTTTCACTGCGAGCCATACCCATTGTCCTTGTGCAATCAGGTAAGCCTCCATTCTGATTTACTTTCCATATGTTGTAGTTGGAGCCATTAAACATCGAAATTCTGCTGTGCCCATGATGTTCTTCACTTGTAGCCATAATTCAGTCTCAATGCACTATCTGTACCCGAAGCTGTCAGTCTTCTTCCCTTGGGAACCTAGCTCTGATTCCACTTGTTATTCCTAGGTAGA
Source organism: Protea cynaroides (assembly GCA_028583415.1). NCBI lineage: Eukaryota > Viridiplantae > Streptophyta > Magnoliopsida > Proteales > Proteaceae > Protea > Protea cynaroides. The sequence goes on from CM053272.1 coordinate 49,534,479, forward strand.
CACTGAAAGGGGGGGGGGGAGATGAATCAGTGGCCACTAAAATTCCTTTTCACTATTATGTTTGGCCTGATGCTATGAGCAATGCTGCAAAGAGCTATTGATCAAACTGTGCTATGCTGCCTTGAGCTGATTTCTTGAGACTTTCTGTAAGACCCGTGTCAATCTAACCCGGTCTTACCACCTTGAACCAGGTCTACCCATCATGGTCGAGTCAAGTGGACCAAGGGCATGAAGGAGATCGAGATCCCAGGTATGAAATCGACCCAAAAACACTTAATTCTAGGGGAGGGTCGCACACCCAGCTAAGCAGGGTCGGACCTCCCAAACTAGAAAGATCGACCCTCAGTTTTTGAGGGAGGGTCGGACAGCTTAAGACCCTAGGGTCGACGGGATCATCGACCCTCCCATCGACCCTCGGTTTCTGACGAAAACTGAAATTAGGAAATTTCCTAATTTTCGGTTGGATTCTTTCCAAATCTCAATGGGATTATTATAGGACATTCCTAGTCTATTTAAAGGACGTCCCTAAGCCACATTCACTCCTTTCACAACCCTAATTGAATTGAAAGAAAGAGAGAAGAAGGAAAAGAGGAAGAAATGAGGCTAGGAAGAAGGCTTAGCAAAAAGGAGAAGAAATTGCAGAGGAAAGTAATCTTCTCAGGTATGGATACTAATTCCATGAGTTTCTACAGACCTTAGGTTAGATATGGTTGAGTGTAGGATTTCGGAGAAACCCAAACCATCCATCCATGGTTAGGTTTTCATGGGAAACCATGGGAGGATGCACGAAAGCTATCTAGATGAATCATACTTGGTTCTAGACCATGGAATGAATGTTGGGTGAATGTAGGAGGCAAGCCATAGGACCCCAAACACGAAGAATGGATTAAAAAGTGGAAATTTGACCAGAGTGCACCAAGGGTCGCACCGAGGGTCGATAGACCATCCGACCCTAGGTGTTTCTGACCATCGACCCTCAGCATTCGGGAAGTTCAGAATGCTGGGAGGGTCGATAGACCCATCGACCCTAGCATCGACCCTCCCATCGACCCTCGATTTACAGAATGGTTTTTAAATTCTGAATTAATTCTAATTAAATTCTATCGACTTTGTTAGGTTTGGTAGCAATATAGTACCGTTATAACAGTGAATCGAAAGCTTGGAAAATATCTATTAGCAAGCTAAGGTGAAGAACCTTAACCCCAAACTAAATTGGTTAATAATAAACTGTTTTTCTTTTCTTGAGTCCTATGCCATGTTTAATTCTATGCGAATATGATTGTAATGTGCATACAGCATGCCATCCAATATTTCTATTACTTGTTCATGCATATTTACTTTACTGTTTATAACATGATGATGATGATGATGATAGGAATAGGCATGTGCTTGTATGTGTGTGGTTGATGTGCTTGATGCGAGAGAGTATCAGGGGAGGTGTGATGAGAACGTCAATAAACGTTAACCTTTGGCGGGTCTCAGCACTTTAGCTCTATCTCTAACTCAAGTCTTCTGCATTGACATCGTCGTATCGCCATTACCTTAGCAGAACTATTATGTCGTAGAGTATCAGGGGAGGTGGTCTTGGTCCTTGTAGTCTCTGACTCTACCGGGGGGCCTTAGCTCTATCTCTATGGATGTTCTGAGGGATGTTGGGGTGAGGCCTTGGATACACTGTTTGGCATTAGGATTGGTTAGTAGCGAGCCCAATTTGCAAGCCCTCGCTAACAGGGGCTTACGTGTTGGTATAGCATTATATAGCAATAAACGTTAACCTTTGTTGTATAATGTTAGGGTAGGGTGGATGGGGACGACGATAAACGTTAACCTTCGGGCGGGCTTCCACACCCTGTGTATAGAGGCGGTATCAATAAACGTTAATCTTTGATCACCCAACCTTTCTATTGCACATTGCAAACTATAAACCAAGACCAAAGATATGAATTGACTTTTTGCATGCATATGTATTGTTGCATTGTTTTGGCTACTCACTGAGCCGTGTTGTGTGCTCACCCCTCGACGTCGAATATTTTTAGTTGATGATGCAGGATATACTGTTGAAGATTATATGAATGCGTCAGCGTATGGAACTGTAGCAGCTATGGAAGTTGGAGCTGAAGACGATACACACGACTCCTCTTGCGAGTGCAACTCGTGTGTATTCGATTAGATATTTTGTAGTTTTCTTATTTGGATTTATAAGACATGTATTGATATTTATATATTTATGTCTTAGTTAAACACAGAATAATTTGATATTATTCATGGGTATCATTCTAGTACTCAGTTCATATTATTTATAAATTTTCCGCTATTGTGTATTACTCTGATTATGATTGTGGATGCGTGTAAAGTTTGGATAACGCGGGGATAGCCTATTAGAGATCCTGGTTGAGCCGTTGTTTGTTTAGCAGTTCATCACACCATTCTGAACAGTGTGGAATTGGGGTGTGACACTTTCTCACAGACAATATGTCAAACACATTTCGTGCACACATCAACCACACACCCACAGGTATCCATACTAGGGGCTTGGCCTGCCAAGTGTGTACACCCAGACCTGCAGCACACAGACTTCTAATCCACAATCACAAACACATATATGGGACACACAATATAACGTGGTTCACCAATCACACACTGTGATGGCTACTCCACGGGGCAATACCCTAACCAGGGTTTCGTATATACCCAATACACAACAAAAATGTTACGGTTGCACCTACAACCATGATGCTACAACATCAACCGCATTCACAGCTACAACTGTGTCCTAGGCACCAACCCAATTCCAGTCAAACACCCACTTGACTTGATTACATAATATGTACATTAAACAATCATACAAACCCTTTCCTTATATCTCTGATACAGTAAATAGGATTTGTGTGCGAGTTTACCTCCCGGTCTTGCTCGCTACTGATGCAAGCCTCACTGTGCACGCATCTCGGCCTCCTCTTGGGCTCTGCAGCTTGTTCTTCACCACAACAACTCCATAGGACGCTCACAGTTGGTCTACACACTCTCTTCAAGCTTCAACTAAGCTTTCATGGCCTCACACTGCCAGTAGCAGTCTCTCTCTCTTAGAGAAGCTTCAATGGAGGGTTCTCACAAAAATCACCATTAGAGGCTTTCTTCTCGAGCTCAAACCACTTCCAATGTCTTCTACTCGGAAAATCCTTCAGTTTGACATATTATAGGCCTCGATCCGACATCAGACGGCCGAGATATCATCAATAGAAGTTCGGTGAATGAGATTATTCCAAATAAAATCTTTCTCCTTGATTCTATGCGCCGCGACGCACCATAACAACGCCGCGTCTGACGTACGAACGTTGCTTGTCGATCTCTGATTGGCTGAGAGGGTATCATCGTTTTCAGGCCGTTGGATCAACTGCAAAAGGCGGGATCTCTTCTGGACCGTCAGATAGGTCAGATCCCGTTACCAAAGTTCAGGATGCGCCACAGCCTTCGGATTAGAATCTTTTGCGCCTTCGCATCATGCACGCACTCCACCGAATCACGGATCTACTTCCATGTTTCGCAACTCACTGTTTTAAGCTGCTTCCAGCCAATTGGAATCATCGCGCAGGCATCTGAGCGCGAATCAGGCGCTACACCATAGCCCGCATTATCGTGAGCCCTTCGTTTGGAATCATGCTACCGTGGCTTGATCCAAGCCATCCATATCGAATCTCCTCTTTTCTAAATGACCAAAATGCCCCTGTGAATATGTGGTAATGCCCTGTATGTCAAATTTTTCCAGTAGGGTCCAAACATTTTTCTCCATTTCAGCATTACGTCGAACACCTTGAGCGCATGCCGAAGGACCCTGCGCAGTCTTGCGGTGGGCGCGCGCGGTGCTTGCGCTGTGCTGTGCGCATGGCCCTGGCATGTGTGCATGGCTCCCCTTACTGTGCATGCTGGCATGGCCTGTTGGCCTGGTGCCGCGGGCATTTGCCCTGCTGACCTGGGCTGGCTGCCATGCTGGCCTGGCCACCCAAGGTGGAACCCACCTGGTCCCTACCCATTCTCTCTCCTCTTTCTCTCTCCTCTATTTTCTCTCTCTTTTTTCTCTCTCTTCTTTCTCTCTCTTCATCTGGGCTTTCTCATCAGCTGAATTACATTATCTTCGACTGCTGCATCAATCCAGTCACCTTGTCTTGACTGCCCATTCACCTTGTCTATGAGAGAGTCCTACAAACACTCTCTCTCCTCCATATCACTCCCTTTGCTGAGGTTGCCAACAATGACAACACTTACTGCACTGTCTGGACAGGGTTTCAACACCTTGTCTTTTATTGTAATAGGCTCCCTGGTTTTTCTTTCCATTTTTTTTTTCTCTCTGAATTGATTTTCTTGGAGGATCTTTTCTTGCCTTCCTCTTAGCTTGCCTTTGAGATGGAAAATTTATTTTGCAGTTTCTGGCAATATGTCCAAGTCTCTCACATCTATAGCACATTACTCTCTCATCAGCAAGAGGAGCAAATCTATTTCTGTCAATGAACACTGGAGGTCTCTCTTGTCTTCTACACTTTGCCACTCTATGCCCATAGGCATTACAGCCATAGCAGTATCCTCTGAAGCTGTTTCTTTGAACCTGTCAGTTTCTCTGAAACTGATTATTCCTCTGAAATTGACTCTGTTTTATCTGTCTGCCTTGCCTGACTGTCTTGAAACCCTCTTCATCATTCTTACTTTTTGTAGCTCTCACTGCTTGTGATTCCTTTTGCTTTGCCTTTACAAACACAATGGGATTATCTATAGACCCTTTATCCTTTATCTTCTCAGATAGTTGCTCAGTGTATCCAAGTCCAGATTTAATGTGAGAAGATCTCTGGTAACTCAGAATCTCATCAAGGATGTTGTCTTCCTCCTTGTCTTCATCTTCAGAACTGCTAGTTTCTTCAACTTCCTGTAACCTGACATTCTTATCTCTTGACTTTAGAATGGTTACAGGACGGATTTTTGCAATAGCCTCAACATAACTTTTCTTCTTTGTAGACTTGGCCAATTCTGTGTCAAGTCTTACAACAACTTCCTCAAGCTTCTTACACTCAGAAATTTTTAGTGTAAGATCATTGTCAAGCTCATCAGCAATTATCTTTGTTTTCTTGAGTGTTTCTATAATCTCAGCATTTATGTCATTGGCTTGGTTGAGCTAATCATTCAAACTTTTATTTTTCTTTCTTTCTGACTTGAGCTCTGTGAGTGCAGAAAGCAACTCTGCTTCAAGATCTGGGTTGTCATCATCTTCTACTCTCCTCTTGAAATTATCACTTCTCTTCTTTGTTGCTTCAATCCTTGTAGGAGTTTCTTCAAGTCTTGCCATGAAAAGAATATCAACATCATTTTCTTCCTCAGACTCATCAGAGGGGTTATCATGTTTTGACAGATAACTTCTCTTTCATGGAATGAAATTCTCTTCTTCATCAGAATCATACACTCTACCCTTTTTCTGGCACTTAGAAGCAAAGTGTCCTAAGCCACCACAGTTGAAACATCTCATTGAAGACTTGTCATTGAACTTCTCAGATCTCTTCTTAAGTCTGTTAGCCAGATAGGCTATAAACTCATCATCAGAATCATCTGAGTCATCCTCTGCATCAGCTTTTGCATTCTCCACTGGCTCTTTAATTTTTTATTTTTTAAAAGCCTCAAAAGCGGCTTCCTTCTCAACTGGCACTGGCTCAATCATCCTCATCTCATAGGTAACCAAAATACCATGCAGTTCATCTATGGTCAACGTATCCAAAGTAGTGATTTCTTCAAGGGCTAACACCTTGGCATTGTATAGTTTTGGAAGAGTCCTCAACACCTTCTTGACCACATAAATCTCCTTTAGTTCTTCACCCAATGCTCTGATTGCATTGGTGACCTTGTTTACTCTGTTCAGGTAAAAATCAATTGTCTCACCTTCACTCATTCTCAAGCTCTCAAATTGAGATCTCAGTATTTATAATTTGACCTCTTTAATTTTACTGTCACCTTCATGTACACTTTGCAACTTGTCCCATATCTCCTTTGATGTTGGACAACTAATTACTCTAGTAAGCTCATTGCTTGCTAGTGCAGCTAGAAGAGCTATGACTGCCTTAGCTTCATTTTCTCTCTTCTTCATCTCAACTATATTACTGATATCTTCAGTTGTGTGCTTGTACCCATTCTTCACAGCTAGCCATACTCCATACCCTTGTGCTATCAGGTATGTCTCCATCCTAACTTTCGACACACTGTAGTTGGAGCCGTCAAACATAGGAATCCTACTGTGCCCATGATGCTCATCATTTGTAGCCATATCTCTGTTTCAATGCATAATTTGTACCCGAAGCTATCAAACTTCTTTCCTTGGGAATACAGCTTTGATACCAATTGTTGATCCCAGGTAGACACTGAGAGGGGTGGGGGGGGGGGTGAATCAGTGCCCTCAAAAATATTCCCACTGAGATGATTTGGCCTATAGCTTTGGAAACTGCTGCCAAGAGCTATTGTTCACTGTACGCTGCCTTGAGCTTGTCAAATGGATTTTTCACACTGCCAATTTGTCAAACACATTTCGTGCACACACCAACCACACACCCACATGTATCCATACCAGGGGCTTGGTCTGTCAAGTGTGTACACCCAAACTTGCAACACACAGACTTCTATTCCACACACATAGACAATCACATGTACATTCACAACACAAGATGTAACGTGGTTCACCGATCACTCACACTGATGGCTAGTCCACGGGATAATACCCTAACTAGGGTTTCGTATTATACCCAATACGCTACTCTGATAGTGTTCTGCTGCTACAACAACTAGGTGCTATACCACCAATGTAATCCAAGCTGCAACTTGGGAATTTGGGCAACTACCCTCAATCCTGTCAAGCCCCAACTTGACAGGATACAATGATCTTAATATTAAATGTTTACAAACCCTTCCCAGACATCACATATATCACAACATAGGATTTGTGTGCGTGATTACCTTCCTAGCGTGATCACGGCATGTGTGGTGCTCACCAAATGGCCTTCCCAAGCTCTCCAATGATGGTGGGTAAGCTTCTTCAACAAAATGGGACTTCGGCACTCTCCCAACGCTTCTAACACAACATCATCCACACCAAAACTCTCACCACATGCTCACACTTCCTCTCTAAAGCTTCAAATGACCATTAATATCAGAGAGAAGAAAGTGGAGATGGATTCATCACTCAAGGAGAGCCCTCAAACCCTTTTTTTCAAAAACCCATAGCTTTTTCACACCAAAACTCAGTTTTTTTTGTTCCAGGTCGATCTACTCAAAGAGACAAGTCCAGAGCAATTTGAATCACCCAAATCCGAGATCGGACGGCCAAGATATGTCCATCAAAAGTCCAGCCGATCAGATTATTCCAAATAGAATCTTTGGAGCTTAATTCCATGCGCGGTGACTCACCGTAGCCGATGCCGTCTGACGTTACCATACGACGTTGTTGAGTTTCTATTGGCGGATCAGAGAATCTCGATTTTTTGCTGCTGGATTTGACAGATAAAAGCGGGAATTAATCTGGACCGCAAGATCTTCCTCATCGCGTCAGACGTGATCGAGATTCATTGTGGCCGTCAGATCTTTATCTTTCTGCCGCCGTTTCATACACGTGCCACACTGAATCCTGGATCCAGCTCCACACGACGCGGAACATCATACTAAAACTGCATTCAACTAATCACAAGATTTGCGCAAGAATCTTGACGCGATCAAAGAGAAGCACCATAGCCCGCCTTAATTTGAGTCGCCGATTTTGGATCTAATATGTGTGGCACTTCCCTGGCCATAGATTTAGAATCCCCTCCTTTTTTAGATGGACAAAAATGCCCTCTACAATCTCAGAAATGGCCTCTTTAACCAGTGAGTATCACCTACAGAGAAGGCCATTCCAATAGGGTGCAAAGGGGGGGCCTTCTCTGCGGCAATGTGTTGAACAGGAGCAGGGCATGCTGCTGTTGTGCACCTTACGCGCGCGCGGCTAGGCCCTGCGAGCCTTGCGGGCTTGCGGGAGCTAGCTGCTGTGCGGTGGTCTTGCGATGCTGGCTTTGCAAGGATGGTTGTGCTGCTGCGCTCGCGGCATGGCCTGGTGCTGTGCTGCTGTGCACGCAGCATGACTGTGCTGCTGTGCTCGCAGCATGGCCTGGCCACCTCAGGTGGGACCCACATAGCCCACAATCTCTCTCTTCTTTCTCTCTCCTCATCTTCTCTCTCTTCTGTTTTCTTTCCTCTTGAACTGGAGAATTACCAGACTGCCCATACTTCCACTGGATTACACATATGCAAACCATGGTTGCCAATAATGACAACACACTTGGAACTGCCCATGAATTATTCAACATTAGCCAAAGTTCCAACAATAATTGTGGGAGAAAAACCACTTCCCATTCGAGGACCAACTCCATTAGAATCAGCTTTTGCAAGTCCTCCCCAAGAAACACTGTCTGCACCATCTGCTAAATAACTAAATAACGACTTCGGCCAATAACCAATATGTCTTTCACCATTTCCGAGATACAACCACCAATTCCCAGTGTCGCGATCCTATTAGCGATACGGAAAAAAAAAGAAAGATTTAGTAAATATTAATGAGTTGTTCTGTTAATCCCTACTAATCCTAGAGGCCTCCATGTTTTGGTTAATAGGTGCTTAAGTGGGTTAATGTCATAAAGATCATATGCACAAGCCTAAGTTAAAAATAAAAAAAGTTTGTCCCAAGACGGAAACACGGCTTTGGGTTTTATACGAGTCTCATACTCAATTCATACTCAATTCATACTCAATTCGTTTAGATGTGAGGTGATCTATCACATTGCACCCTACTACCACACAAGTTTCAAGTGCATGGACTCATGAATGGGTCAAGCTGATCATGAGTTAGTTTGGCATGGATCAGGCTTTACTGAGCCAGAAACCACCATGAATCACCTCTCACATTTACATATATAAACTCGACCGTGGGACTGACTCGGTTTGCTGATACAGGATTGACCCTGCTGATCCAAACCGATCCATAAAACCTTGCTACCACAGTGCCACATGAAAGGTCAAGAACATTAATATTCACACCAGGATTGTGGACCTTAGGTTATACCTTTATGATTGAGGTTACTTTTCATGATATATGAGGTAGATATCCCAAATCACAAAAAGAGAAAAACTTCAGGGAAGAGGTTCTCCAGGAAGTGGAGCAGAAAAAAGGAATCAATACGAGACTTCATTATATAAGGGAAGTAGGGTTTTGTGCTTTAGTCCCTTAGTTGATTGACAATGCATTTTCTTCTCATAAATATAGTACAATATAAAAATAAAAGAGAAACACAAGCTATACCTGAAAAAGACTTTGATGGCGTATTGAGGTCCACCAATTGTAGAAATTGGAGCTAAAACTGCACTTGGAGGGATATATCTATCAACTTGTACAAAACCTCTGCAAAAAGTATTATTGCACCTGTTCCAATAACCATCTCCCTATGCATTTTAAAATATTTTGAGATTCAATTAGATAATTATAAGTGAAAATGATTTTTTAATTTTTTTTTTTGAATGAGAGGGCTTCTAAGCATTAATCGCTTGATGACATTTTATCATCAACGCTAACTTATAACATCTGAAAAAATATATAGATAAGATGTGTGTGTCACCATGAAGTAGGCGAGCACGAATTGTTAACATCTTGTCACGTTGAGTTTCACAAAAATTGGAGAATCCAAGGGTTTGAAACACACCGTCTAAAATGTAAATAACCAAGTACGGTCATCACCATATAAGCTTGGATTAACCTGATATTGTCAAGTGTAAAAACTAAAGTTAAACCAAAATTAACTTCTTTTTTTTTTTTTTTTTTTTTCAACTAATCCATCCATGGAGGTCATGGTTAATCCCAATGGGAGAGACCTAGGAAGCAAAGGTCACGAGATCAACTCTTCTTAACCTGTTGGGTTGGATTGGGATCAACTAGGTCCAAAACCGATATAAATTGATCAATGCGATCAATCAGATACCGATTATTTGAAACATGGTGCCGGATGAATCATAAGTGACCACAAAATGTTGAATAAATTTAGATAATTATACATACCTTCCATCTAGCCATTATATAATTAGGGTTTTCATTTGGACCACCATTAATCCAAATTTGAGCATTTGTATACTGTGAAGGGTTGACAAATGGATTATTTAGACTGATTTCTGCATAAGCTCCATGAATTAGTCCACTTTTCGCGTAATTAACATCTACGATTTGAGGGATCATCAGTTCTTCTGGTTAATAAAATATTTGAATGCATTCACACTCAAGAAAACATGATGGAGATTCAATCTACTACAATGTTCTAATTAAAAGCTATGAAGCTTATACAACTTTATAATCTAACATTTTTATGCAAATTTTTCTCGACTATACTTGATTTTGAGCAAAAACTATGAATAAAAAAAAATCGTAGTAAAAACAGTGTTAATTCTTGAAATAAATTTTCATTAAAATTTTCTTTTACATAATTGTTACATTGAAAAATAAAATAAAAATAGAGCCTTAAATCTTTAACGAAGTTGTGGCAATCACAGACTTCAATGTTGCATTTCTTTAGACAAACACTTTTATTCGGATGCTCAGGGGAGGTCATATTATCATTTTTCACTAAAGTTTTCATTCTTGTTGATAGTAATGCTGAAGGTGAGATGAAAAATCTTAGTTTTGACTAAGATAACTTTACTTGATGTCCATGCCAAAGGTGAGAAGATAAATCTAATTCCTGTGTTAGTATTTCCATTTGGGTATACACAGATGTTAACCCTGTAATCTTCCATTTTTTTTTTCTTTTAATAAAAAATTTCTACTAAGCTATAGCCTAAAAAAAAAACTTAAGAATAATTTTATTTTTTCAAACGGAAATCCAGATTTTCTAACACAAAAGCATGCCACTTATAGAAGTAGTAAAATTTTCACGTAAAACATCATTTGCATGGAGAATTTTTCAACGAAACAAATAGGGTCATATAGAAAATTTTGTCGTAGAAAATCCAAATTGAAAATTTTCTAAATAGACTGAGTTGAATGACGAAACAAAATTAGTGTAGTCAACACCATTTAGTTGGGATAAAGCTTAATTTAATCATGAATTATCGAGAAGATAAGTTGAAGATTGCTTACGAGTTGTCGAGGGAAGTGTTTCTTGCTTCGATTAAAATTGGTAGTATTGAAGTCTCTTGATAAACCTCCAGCCCGTAAAAGATCTTCTTTTGAAGTCCTTCGAATGGAAACTGTTCCTTCGGGACATCTTTTTCGGTTTAAACTAATTTGCAAATGTTCAGTAGTTGACGATATTTTGTTTGCTTTTCCTTTTGGGAAAAAAGTAGGTTTCATCTACAAGAAAATCAATAATAATATTATCAACTATATTTTCAATCTTTTTTTTTTTTTTTTTTTTTTTTGTAAGAAAGAATTTTATTTAATAGTAAATGTGGCACTCAAGAAATTCAAAATACTATTTTCCTAATTACACAGATCAGAATTCGGCCAAACAGTTATACACAGCTAACAATAGGACCCTCCTAGAAAAGGAGGTGTAAAACCATATTTTCAATTTTCCACAACTAGCAGAAACGGTAAAGATTAATTCCTAAAACTACTAAAATATAAATATTTTTTTGTAATGGAATTTAATGGTGATTGGGACCTGTTTGTACGACACTTTTGGCCCAATTCGAAACTTTATTAGATTGTAATTTGAGTGTATTTTTAGAACCTGGTAAGAAAGGGATCGGATGGATTGATTAGCCCGAACCAATCCAATGGGCCCAAACTTAAACTGGAATTGAACCGGCCCAATAATGGATCGATGAGAGTTTATAAAGTCAATCTTTTGTTATTTATGCATGCAGGAAACCCAAATCGAAACAAACCGAGCCAACTTGTTACTAATTAGATATACATATAGGAAACCAAAATGAATTAATAGTGGACCGATAAGAGCCCATTATGCAACACGAAAACCTCGAAGCTGAAGTCTACTTATTGGATTGTATTTGGGCTTGACTGCATAGGACCAAAACCAAATCGGCCAAGACCGAATAGAGCCATTGACACCCTTATTTTATGGTCTATTATGCTGATCACGTTATGCTGATGTGGAAACTTACGATAGATTCCATCAATCACCCACAAGTTGTTATATAATTTGGGTAAGGATCAAGTAAGAAAGAATTAAATGCTAACAGTGTATTCAGAGATATACATACAGTGGGGGAAAATGAGAATACATGGAGAACTAGTAGTCGGTTCATTGGGAGAGAACCCGTATATTAAGGAGGAGATAGAAAAAGAAATTTAATCGGAAATAAATACCAGCAGCCTGTATTTCATTTTGCCATTTGAATATTTTAACCCTAGCATCACTTAGGCTAAATTTGGTTGCATGAAGCAAATTGAAGGGAAACTAAACTAAAACAAAATATATTGAAACCTTTTCTGATCATTACAGTGATTGTGTACTAACTGAAAAAGTTATTATATAGTAATTAAAATTCACTTTATTTGCCACCAAATTACTTGGATACGAATGATATAATATAACAATGCTAAAAAGCTTCATCCAAGAGTTCAATTAGCATATTTGATATGATTTGAAGTTCGCATTTCTATTTTCATTTTTAGAAATAACTTATACTTTCTTTCACTTCAAGCATAAAACACTAATAAAATTTTATAAAATGTTCCCGTGGCCCTGATTTTTATGGAAAAAAGGAGAAATAAAATAAATATAAGGTTTCGATAAAAAAAAGATAAAAAGAGAAAAAATAAATCCCCAAACTGTCAGTGTGGAGATCCATTTGCACGTCTTTCCCTCTTCTTAAATATAAATATAAGAGAGAATGACAAACCTGGATTTTGTGATCTTTAAGTAATGGATGATCAAAAGCGGGTTGTTTGTAGAAATCAACACAGTCTAGGATGTCACCCTCTTTTGTCTGCAAGAAGAAGAAAGAATAAATAACCAAAAGAGATCAAACTTTACTAAATAAAATTTCCTTTACACGGTTTTTTTTTTCCTTGGAACAACCAGAGCCTTTGTAACATAAAAAGATTTGTAACATAAAAAGATCTTCAAACAGAATTCTTATTTGTTCCCTTCTCTCCCCTTGATCCCTAGAGAGAGAGAGAGAGAGAGAGAGAGAGAGAGAGCATATAGCTTCCATACCGTAGTTATTTTTAGAGCAGGCTTCTTTAGAATCTTCAGTTCCCTTTCTAAAGCCAAATCGTCTTCAATTTGATCCACTTTTTTGGCTTCAACTCCAAGGCCTTTCAAATTCACAAGATACAGAACTACCAAAAACAATGTAATGATACCCCTCAAACCCTTTCTCAGCCCAAAAGAAGCCATTGGACAATTTGGAAAAACTTGTTTACATGTTCATTTCAACACACAAAGACCTAATTATAAACCTAATTAATTTCTACAGTGAAGAAATAATGAATTGTAAGGAGGTTGAATTGTCCAATATATGATATCTATTTATTCAGCCATTGGATGAATAAATGTAATCTCAAAGCTCTCCCTCCCTTGTTAAAATCATGACCGTAGCCTGTACCCCTACCATGTACATATGAAGTATGTGTCATAGTTAAAACAGGAACGGAAAAAAAATAGAACGTGACAATACGGGTTTAAAACAAAATAGAATAAAAACGGTACAGTAAAAAAAGGTCAAACATTTTGGGTACAACAAAAAATGAAATTAAAACGCCTTAAGTTTGAGCCGATTTGAAACTCTCGCTCCTTGATTTTGAGGAGTGGAGAGTGAGGTATATGTATACTTGAAAAATAGATTACAATCCCTCTAATTTCTAGGGATAAAATAAGAGTGATTGTAGGAATACAATGAGGTGAGTGATTCTAGGAATTTAAAATTCAAATGGAGAACCTAATCTATAGAGTGATAAGGATAACTGACTAGGTATCCAAGTCAGCTATCCTTATCCTTAACATCGCCCCACAAGCGAATGGGTGGTAACTCCACTTTGAGCTTGGATCGTAGCATCCTGAACCGTGGACTTGGTATTGGTTTGGTGAAGATATCCATTGATATGGGGTAGGGCGTCTCCCCCAATAAATCTTTGATACATATACACCGGGACCTAAGTCCTCATGGGGAACGCTCGAAGTAATGCTCAACCTTGGAGAAAGGACCAAACCAAGCAGCCCACTTTGGGAACCTTGGATAATGGTCTTGGTTCGGCCTAGAAGGATGAAACAGCAATAAGCGCTTCAAAGCCTCGCCATCATGAAGGCCTCGAAGCCTTGCCACCATGAAGGCCTCGAAGCCTCGCCACCATGGAGGCCTCGAAGCCTCGCCATCATGGAGGCTTCGAAGCCTCGCCGTCATGAAGGCCTCGAAGCCTCGCCACCATGAAGGCCTTGAAGCTTCACCACCATGGAGGCCTCAAAGCCTCACCATCATGAGTGCCACGGAACCTCGGAACTTTACAAGATCGAGAGTCTCGGTGCTTTGTCAAAGATGGACCCTCTAAATAAGTTTGCCAACTGGATATTGACGTGTGATCAGGGGCCCACTCCGAGAATCCCTGGTACGAACATCAAGATTCTCCTCATATTGACTATAGAGCAATCAACAGAATATCAAGAAGGGAGCCAACTGTCGAGTGATTCAGCAAAGATTCATCTGATCTCCAAATCAGCGGGCTTAAACCACACTCAAAGGGAGAACATTCCTCCACAATAGAAGACATATCCAGCATCCATACTTAGGTCACTCCCAGCCTATAAATTGATGGAACGGACACAGGTAACGGGGAGAACAAACCCTTAAGCTTTTAAGTTCAGAGCAAGTTAGCTATTCGAATATCCTTGACCAAAGGGACAGTCTTTTTGGTCTGTCCCATATTGCTTGTCCAGCGAACAAACTTAGGCATCCGAGTAGCCATAGGGTGTAACCACCCGACCAATATTGCGGTGTCATTTCTTCCTTGTGCAGGAAATCTGATCGAGCTAAGGATTAGTCCAGTTCGGTGCAACAACATCTACCCACTGATCTATGGATGAAACTAGTCGAACTTCAATCTCCTTGTTCATGACCTTTTCTCTTACAAAATGGAAGTCTATCTCAACGTATTTAGTCCGTGCATGAAATTTTGGATTACAGTAAGATATGTAGCACCCAACTTGTCGCACCAAAGAGTCAGAGGGATTGAAATTGGAATATTCAGCTCCTGTAACAAGTGACGGATCCAAGTCAACTCGACAGTAGCAAGTGATAAGGCTCTATATTCTGCTTCGGTGCTGGATTTGGCAACGGTATGTTGTTTCTTTGAACTCCATGCAATGAGTTTAAGACCCAAGTAAATATAAAATCCAGTAGTGGACTATCTGTCATTTGGGTTTCTGGCCCAGTCAACGTCATAGTAAGCAGCGAGAGAAAGGTTATTTGCTTTATGTAAATAAAGACTATGAGTAATCGTTTGCTTCAAATACCTGAGAATTCTTTTGACAATAGTCCAATGTTGGTCAGTTGGAGAGTGCATGAACTGACAAACACGGTTGACAGAATAAGCTATTTCGGGTGATGTGATAGTGGCATATTGAAGTGCACCGACTGTGCTCCGATACAGTGTAGGATCAAAAAATTGGTCATCATCAGATTTGCATTATTGTGCACCTAAAGCTGCTGGAGTAGATATGCCTTTAACACCATCCATATGGGTCCGCAATAAAACATCTTGGATATATTTGTGTTGGTTCAAGAATAATCCAGATATCATTTTTGAGCTTCAATCCCCAAAAAATAATGTAAATAACCCAAATCCCGTAACTTAAAAGTTTGATGAAGATCTTGGATCAAAATTGAGATGGTCGTCTCATCACTGCCCGTGATGATAATATCATTCACATAAACTAGAACAAGAGTGATTGTGCTAGATGTGTTGTGGATAAATAAAGATGTGTATGATTTGCCACCTTTGAACCCCATTTCCATAAGCCTTTGACTGAGGTGAAAGTACTAAGCCCTTGGGGTGTTTGAGCCTATATAGAGCTCGATGTAATTTGCAGACCTGGCCAGGTGCTGTGGGGTCAACAAAACTAGTTGGTTGAACCATATAGACCTCCTCTTCCAAGAGTCTATGTAGAAATGCATTTCGAGCATCAAGCTGCCGTATATTCCATCCTTTTGATAAGGCCAATGTTAGAATAATGCTAATTGTAGTAGGCTTGACAACGGGACTATATGTCTCATTGTAATTTACACATTCTGTTTGATTAAATCCCTTTGCAACCAAACGAGTTTTATATCTGTCAATCATACCATCTGATTTTCTTTTGATACGAAATACCCACTTGCAACCAACAGCTATTTTATGTGGTGGTAAAGATACCAGAGTCCATGTGCCATTTTGTAGCAAAGCATTATATTCTTCCATCATGGCATTGTGCCAATGAGATGATTTGTTGGCTTTAGTGTAGCATATAGGTTCAACTTCAGTGTATGCTGTCAAGGCTACGAGATGTTTGGTGGTGAGATAAATGACATGGTCTGGAAAAACACGTAGTTTATGAGTATGATCCGCAGTTCGTGTTATCATTTTATGAGGTATGGGAGGTGGAACGATTGGTTCGGTAATTGGGTCAGGTGGTATGGGTGATGGTATGGGAGGTGAGATGATTGGTTCGGTAATTGGGTCAGGTGGTAGGGTGATGGTATGGGAGGTGGGATGATTGGGTCGGTAATTGGGTCTGGTGGTGTGGGAGATGTTGGAGCCCGTGTGGAATGGGCCATAAATATTATTGGAAGTGGTTCATGGATGGCAGATGGTGGGGCCGAATGAAGTGATGATGTGAAATTGGACGAGGGGTTTAAAATAGGAGAGGGAGTAGTGGAATGTATGGATGAATTAGTAGCCCCTGTTTCTAGTATAGGTATCAAACTATGATTTGGAGTCACAGTGGGAGAGATCATGATGGATTCATTATGACTAGCATTACTGAAGGGAAAGTAAACCTCATTGAATAGTACATCACGTGCTATGTAAACCCTTCCTGTAGATTGATCGAGGCAATGATAGCTCTTATGCTGAAGACTATACCCGATGAACACACATAATTTTGAGCGAGGTTGCATCTTCTTGGTATTGTATGGTTGCAATAGTGGGTAACAGGCACACCCATACACTTTAATTAGTGTATAATCAGGAATGGTATGATGAAGCAACTCCCATGGGGAAGGATGACTTTCTATTGGCATGCGATTAATGAGGTACACAGTTGACTGAAAAGCCTCATCCCGATATTCCAACGGAATAGATACTTTAGACATTATGGTCAATCCCGTTTCTACAAGGTGATGGTGTTTTTGCTCTACTCATCCATTTTGTTCATGAATGTCTGGACATGAGAGACGATGCAGAATACCATTGTTGGTGAGATATGATGAAAGATTGCGGTATTCACCACCCCAGTCAGTTTGTAATGCTTTGATCGATCTTTCAAAGTACTTTTCCACATGTTTTTGAAAGCTTTGAAATATTTTAAAAACCTCAAATCGAGCTACCATTGCAAAAATCCAAATGAACTTGGTGAAATCATCAATAAAGCTCACATGATACCCATTTCCATTAGTAGAATAAATAGGTGTTGGACCCCATACATCGGAGTGAATTAGAGCAGATGGGGCTAGGGAAGGGTAAACGAAGATGGAAAGGGTAACTTATGAGACTTTCTTAATGGACAAGAATTGAAAAATGACAAACGATTTGGACCTTGAACTGGTAGGCCACTTTTGGAAATAATTTTACAAATGATGGTGGGGGAGGGATGGTCCAACCTTTAATACCAGACGTCAATGAAAGTGCACACACCCAAGTAGACACGAGAATTGGAATGCAGATTAGGATGAAGAGAGCTTGGTTGTAGATGGTAAAGACCACCATCAAGTATGCCATGTAGGAGGACCCGTCCTAAGGATCGATCCTTGACAAGAGAAAATGAAGGGTGGAATTCAAAAATAACATCATTAACAGGTGTAAACTTAAAGACACTTAGAAGATTTTTTTGTAATTGATGGGACATGGAGAATACTGTGTAAATGAAGGGATTGGGTGGGGGAAGGAATAAAAGAATAACTAATACGAAGAATTTTCAGACCTCGGCCATTTCCAACAGTCACCAGATCTAAACCATGGTAATCGATATTGAGATTCATATTTTTGACCTCTGTCGTGATATGATCAGTTTCTCCAGAGTTAGGATACCACATTTCATTGGATGGTTGCATCGATGTCGAGGGTGCCACATTAGCCACAAGTGCATTGGGCCGAATTGGTGCTTGTGTATAAGAGTGATCAAACTGATGATAGCAATTGTTGGCAGTATAATTGGGACAACCACAAACTTGGCAGAACATTCGTTGATTAAAAAGGGGTGGATTATAATCACTGTTTGATTGTCTCCCTCTATCACATCTACGACCTCGATTAGACATTGATGAAAGAGGAGCTGAGTTAAAACTGATTTGTACAATTGAATTTTCTTTTGTTTATGAAGGCTGTATTAGCCTGAGGGGTGGGAAGAATGTGATTTTGATTAATTCAGATTTCACGGGTAAGGAGCATACCCAGAAGATCCATCATGGAGACATCATCGGTTCTTGTAGATATAACAATAACAAATGCATCCCATTCTGAACCAAAACCGGCCAAAACATGGAGTACAAGATCATGATCGGGAACCGGGTGTGGTACAACAACCAAGTTGTTAGCAATTGACTTCATATTTTGAACATATTTATATGGTAAGTCATTTCTTCTTCTTACTTTGCAACTGCACCCTAAGTTGCATGATGCGAGACCGAGACTGAGAAACAAATGAGTGTTCCAAAGTAGACCAAATAGAGAAAGACGTGAGACAGCTTACCACCTAAGCTAGGACTGGTTCAGTTAGGGAAGACATAATCCAGCCTAGCAGTAATTGATCTTGACATATCCATGTATCATGTTAGAGTTAAAGATATGCTGTGGGTTCCAACTATCGGTGCTACATATGGTCTTGCTTCTATTAATTATTTTCATTTATTGTAGTGGATTTGTTTCCACCATAGTTATTTATTTGTTTCCTTATTAGTTAGAGTTTATTTCCTAAGTTGTTTAGGTCTATTTTGCTAATTGGTTTATGATTGTATTTAGGTAAGTTTCTTAAACTATTGTTTATTCTCTTTGATTATAAATAAAAGAACCATAGGAGGAGGAGGATACACACATTGATTCTCTCTCCTTTTTTTTCATTCTTTATTCTCTCCATCTTTCTTTTCTTTATTTTCTATTTTGTTACATGGTAACAAAGTGGGTACCATTTTGAGAGTCATTCGGGCGGGCATCCTCCACTGCTGCTGCTCCTTATTATTATTTTATGCTCCTTGCTACCGCAAGGTGTTATTGCCATTGGCTGCTACTGCCTTGATCTAATGATCCTCTGCTTTTCTGTTATTGTCAACATGTAATTTGATCTACTCTCCTCTGCTACTGTCGATACTTATCAGATCTAAACTTAGATTTGACCTGTTGCTACCTCTAATGATATGCTATTCTTTAAGTACCTCTTACTGTCATCGTGATCTGTTTCTCATATCTATTCTACGTTGAGATCCAAACCTACTGTTTCTTCTCTTCTTTATTTTCCTCTGTTTCTGGGCGGTAACTCTAGCCCCAGTTCCTGGTTTAGATTTCCTTCGTTTCTCACCTGTTTACCTTGAAACATTGGGCATAATATGTTCTCCCATAAATGACCTAAATCCCCCAAAGCCCATGATCAGAAGCCTGTTCAACAAGGGAGAACCAAAACTTGCAACTAACCTTTTATCTTTCCTACCATTAGTTTTGGTTCAGAGTTCCTTGCTTCAGTTTTGGAGTGTTGTTCTTGCTGATTGAGTAGGTTCTACGAGTGGTGAGCATAACCCTGAAATTTCAGATCAAAAGGAATTTAATTTGAGTGAGTTCTCCCATTTGAAAGAAACGTTGTTCTTCCGTCCCTGTTTTTTGTTTGTGAATGGCCTCCAACATAAGGTTGAAGAAGAGTGATTTATTTCTGTATTTCCTATTATATCCCTTCTTAATCCTTATTTCTTAAGTTATCATTCTTTTGTTTCAATACCCACACTGCCCTATCTCTTTAAATCGAATCCCTACCATATCCTAGGTCTTGTTTGTTTACCCACATAGTTTAATTCTTGCTGGAAATTATAGAAGTGCCACTCATCATTATCACTTTGATTTAATTATAGTTTTTGCCATTGGATCTAGGTTCTCTTTTTTTTAAGGGTCTGTTTCCCTTTTCAAGATGTCCAAAACAAAATTGAATACCTCATAATTTTGGATCCAACCGTCAGATCGACTTCAAATTTGGATATTAATTGCAACTGCTCTTTAATATGTAATTTCTTGTGCTGTGCATCCTTCGAGATGCTGCTTACTACTACTACATATGATGATGGATTTTTTTTTACTTGCATCCTCTGTATTATTTTTCCACGTAGAATGTTCCACGTGAGAAGGGGATTATATATATTCATATCTGTTCAAGTCATCAGTTGAAGATTATTATTTGTTTGTTCGTGTCTATTCATGGAAGGGACACTTTTCTCTATCCTTGCTCATGTTGGAGCCTATTACTACTTTGCTCATATTAGAGCCTACTTGTTGCACGTGATGCAACTTCTACTACCTACAACCTACTACAGTTGCACGTGATACAACCTTTATCTATTTATTGCAAATGATGCAACTTCTATTACATGCAGTCTGCTATAGTTGCACGTGATGCAACCTCTACCTACTTGTTACAGAGGATGCAATTTCTACTACTTATAGCCTACTACAGTTGCACGTGATGCAACCTTTACCTACTTGTTGTATATAATGTAACCTACTTGTTTGTGTTCGAGCTGTCATTATTGTTGCTCCTGCTATAACTGCTACTGCTACAACAACTGCTACTTGGTGTCTGCTCTATAATTGATGTTACTTCTATTTGGTTCACAGTGACCTCAAATTATGCTATTGTTGTTGCTTGGTTCACATTAATCTATATTGTGTTGTGTTACTACGATTACTATTGTTCTTACTTTTGTTGATAAGTTGTTTTAAGCTGAAGCTCTTACATTCTCCAGTGTTCTAGTTTGAGGGGGAGTGTTAGAGTTAAAGACATGCTGTGGGTCCCAACTATCAATGCTACATATGGTTCTGCTTCTATTAGTTATTTTCATTTATTGTTGTGGATTTGTTTCCACCATAGTTGTTTATTTGTTTTCTTATTGGTTAGGATTTATTTTTTAAGTTGTCTAGGTTTTGTTTCCTAATTGGTTTATGATTGTAATTAAGTAAATTTCCTAAACTATTGTTTCTTCTCTTTGATTATAAATAAGGGAACCATAAGAGGAGGAGGATACACACATTGATTCTCTCTTCTTTTTTTCTCCATTCTCCATTATCTCCATCTTTCCTTTCTCTATTTTTTTATTTTGTTACATTTCATATTCTGGATTTTCAACTGCAACATTTCTGTGGGTGCAAGTTCCGTTGGAGATGATGCAGGTTGTATGAACTTTGGTGGGCATGGGAGAGTTCCATCTACATAACCAAGAAGCCTGTGGCCACGGATCACGGGTAACAATTGAAACCGACAAAGGAGATAATTGGTAGGATCTAGCTTGATGGAGATAGGATGGCTAAACTTTGATGATAGAGAGGAAGAGTTTGGTCATTAGAAATTGTAGGACAGGTGAGAGAAGAAGAAGATGAGGCCATTTCAACGTGAGTTGTATATTGGCTCTGATACCATTAAACGCCTAAAGTTTGAGTTGATTTGAAACTCTCGCTCCTTGATTTTACGGAGTGGAGAGGGAGATATATTTATACTTGAAAAATAGATTACAATCCCTTTAATTTCTAGGGATAAAATAAGAGTGATTGTAGGAATACAATGAGGTGAGTAATTCTAGGAATACAATGAGGTGAGTGATTTTAGGAATTTTAAAATTCAAATGGAGAGCTTAATTTGTTGAGTAATAAGGATAGCTGACTAGGTATCCAAGTCAACTATCCTTATCCTTAATAGAAATGGACGATACATGTCTTAAATGGATTAAAACTAATACATGCAGTACGATGAAAAAAGCGGCAATATACTTTCATAAATTAGGGAATAATAAATATATACCCAAGGAGAAATAGGTAATGAGGGAGATATTACGATTTCCGTTGGAACAGATGAAAAATCCCATGTTTCAGACCCTCCTGCAGGTTTTGCATTTCACAAGGACATCCACTATAAATCCTATATTTTAATGGTTTGCATGCAATTTTCAAGATTTAAAAGGGGCGGCTACAATTATCGTAACATCTGTTAAAGTTGATCGGACAGGTGTGGCTGAGCCACGTCGGCAATATGCCGATCACAAGGTCGTTGAAAAAGGGCACTGACACTCTAACACATTGACAGAACTAGATGCTTGCACCTTTATTTTGATTGGCTGGATGCAAGTTAATATGTTGTTTTACACTGCGCTGAAGCACCTTCTTGATTCAATGTGACATGCTTATAGTGCATTGTCAAAGGAAATTCAAATCCGATGGTCTAGCTCATATCCGACTTTCCTCTGACGCCATTATGGTCATTGAACGTCTAGTATTCGACACCACCATTTTTTGCAGAGATCCGACAGTAATTATCGAAGATACTCTGATCAACGAATCAGAACTCGATCTTGTGCCTCCGTGTCAGTGGTGGCGTTGCTAATGTGTGGCGCTGGTTCACCGTATGGTTTAAAAAGTTTTCTTTCTAATACAGAACTTGGGAACTGTTACCAAATACTTCTTGTGGGATTATCCTTGTCACTTGAAGTCTAGACCCATTTAATACTCATACATACCCGTACCGAATTTTTGCTGTTCCCGAACTTACTAACTATGGACCGTGCACCCTACAATATAAGTTAAAAACATTTATTTTATGAAATCCTACAAATATCTCTTTTTTAATTAAAAAGGGGAATGCACTGTATTGACATTTTTTCCCATATCTTTGGGATCAATATGTAATATGTGTTTTAAAGGGCACAAAATGATCCCCTTTTGTTCATTTTTAAATTTTTTTTCTACTATATCATTCTAGTTCATATGAAAAGGCAAGTAATCTTCAATTCATCTATAATTGGATGGACTTTGAGAAAGCAATTGGGTCTACATAGAAGAAAACCCAAACCCAAAAATACATTGACAATCCATATCTAACCAGAATAATGTGATGAACCGTAAATAAACTAATCGTAAAATACATTGCTCATACTTTACCTAGGTTTTCTCACAGAGAGACAATATATAAAGAAACCTAGAAATCTTAATCCCACCACAATTATAAGATTATCCCCGTAAATGTAATAGACCCATACTCTAATACAAATACTACCCTTATGATTACGTGGACCCCATAGAATACAAGACACCAACCCAACATGGTGTACCCATGTAGGGGAGAGAAGATATGGTTCCCACACAAGTCTAAAAAGGGTCCGATCTTCTTCAGCACTCTGAACTGACGGATCCCCTCATTGGTTGACCAGCGCAGGAGAGGATCTAGTCCAGAACCATCATCTCTGATTATAAAGTTACAACCATGGTGGCACTATTGTTGTCACACCCCAATTTTGGATTAATCAGAATAGTGTGATGAACCGTATATAAACTAACGGTTCAACCAGGATCTCCATTAGGTAGTACCCACCATATCAACCACACACACCTTCTACAGAAATAATCAGAGATAAATAACAAATAAACGGAAGTCTTATAGATAATGAACTGAGTGTCTAACAATGATATAATAATTATCTAATCCAATTATTTTCTAAAAACTCAAGACATAAAGGTAAATAATCAATTACATGTTTCAATAACCAAATATAGCTAAACTAATAAAAAATACACTGGTTGCACTCGCATGAAGGATCATACGCATCTTCAACAGCTTCTACGTCTATGGTCACAACGTGTCCATACATCGGTGCATTTACATATTCTTTAACAGTAAGACCTGCATCATCAATTAAAATATTCGACGTCGAAAGGGAGAGCACACATCATGGTTCAGTGAATAAACAAATCAATGCAACAAACATATGCATGCGTTCAATTCATATATTTGGTCTGATTTTTAAGTTTGCAATATGCTATAGAAATTTTTGGTGGCTCCCGCACCTCTATACACAAGTGTGTGAATCCGTCCAATGGATCAAATACCATTGTCATCCCACATGCACCCACCATGAAATAGAGATAGAACTAAAGTGTCTAGATCAAACACCGCCAACACTTTTCCTGATGTCCTACTCATACCAACACATAAGCCCCTATTGACCTGGACTTGCAAACTGGGCTCGCAACTAACCAATCCTAAATGTCATCCAGTGTATCCAAGGCCTCACCCCAGCATCCCTCAATACATCCATAGAGATAGAGCTAAGACCCCTCGACAGAGTCGAAGACTATATGGTCCGAGACCAACTCCCATGATGTCCTATGACGTAATAGTTCTGCTAAGATAATGGCGATACGACGATGTCAGTCAACAAGACTTGAGTAGAGATAGAGCTAGAGTCTGGTGACCAGGTCAAGATCACCATGCCACGTCCTCCCCCTAATGCTCCACTCGTATAAAGTACACTAACCACACACACATAATCACATGCCTATTCCTAGCATAATCATCATCATCATATTATAAATAGACAGAAATAAATATGCATAAGCAGTAATATCAGAAATATTGGATGACATGTGAGATGTACATTACAAACATACAAGCATAGAATCAATCATGGCGTTGAACTCAAATAAATAAACAGTTTTTTATTATCAAATTAGTTTAAGTCTTGTTCCCTCACCTGTTAACAAAACTTGATATCCTTCCAAGCCTTGTAATTCTCTTTGAATTGATTTAATAACCTAAAAGTTATACGAATTTAAGTTAGGGTTCATATGTAACATGTTACAGTAATCAGAAATCAAAATAGAGCACTGATATGTGTCTGATTGGTCCTATGATCTCATACTGTGTCAACCTTACTGCCTATGGTCGATACCCTATGGTCGCATATGGTGCGACCGTAGCTGCTATCATATGGTTTCTGAAATCTTTTCGAATGCCTATGGTCGATCATCTGGTCATGCTGGTCATGCTATGGTCGACTGTAGCTACGACTTTAAGAATTCTGGTCACCAACTACATTCAATTCGAATTCTTCTTGGGTTAACTCCTCGACTTTTCTCTTGGGTTCATACTAAGGTTATCTTATGGTCATCATTAGTAGTTTCTCATCAATCAATATCTCCAAACTCACCCCTCATGATTAGCCTTGGGATTTACTCAAGGAATCACATGGATCATACTCGTTTGACATCTCCAATCCCCCATAGAAGTCTTATTCCATAGAATTTACATCTTTAGGGATTAGGTTCATACATTTGCCTATGGTAGAGAGCTAAAATCTTCTCAGCAAAACCTTCTCTTCTTCTCCTTCATTTCCTTCTCTTCCTCTAGGATTTACTAATGCTTTAAAAGAGTGAAAAATGTTGAGGGACATCCTTTATATTGAGAATAATTCTCCATATAATGTTCTCCAATATTAGGAAAAAAATCCTCCTCAAATTAGGGAAGTTTTCAACTAGGAATCTGGTCTGGGGTCTCAAGGTTGATGGCTACAGTTGTAGAACCCATCGACCGTAGGGTTCAAAACATCGACTGTAGGGTCATTGATCAGTGACCTTTGTTTCTTTCCATATGGTCGATCGTACCTACCCAGGTATGCGATCCTACGTATACTTTTGAGCATTTTAACTCGATTCATACCTAGTTTTGTGATCCATCTTCACACGGTCAGTCCACTTGGTCCAGCAATGATGGGAAGACCTGACACGACACGATTTGATCAAATTAGTGGAGTGCAGGTCTTACAATTGTACTTCACATACCTTGTTTAAAAAAAATATCATTTCACTCTGTAATGGGGAGGAATTTACATGCCAGCCAATGTGATAACAAGACAAAACTTCGGAAGATTCATTTACGAGAACCCACAAGTCATGGGATCCAAATCCTCTCCTCTCAGGGGTTTGGGAGGAGGATAAATTCTGCCAATCGATGCCCGATACATGAGTGTCGGCTAGATCTGAACCCTTCATCCGAGTCGATAAGGTGAGCCACAGAGGGTGTCAGCTTATGCATCGGCTCGGATGGAGAGCTCAGATCCAGTCGACACCCATGTGTTGGGCATTGGCTGGTGGGGTCGCCTCTCCTCCCAGACCCCTGGGAAGAGAGGATTTGAATACCAAGTCATGGGGGAGAGACGCTGTGAGCAAACCGTATGGCCGTATGTGTTTTTTTCTTTATATATATATATATATATATATATATATATATATATATATATATATATATATATATATATATATATATATATATATATATATATATATATATATATTTTTGTGGTGTGTGTGTGTGTGTGTGTGTGTGTGTGTGTGTGTGTGTGTGTGTGTGTGTGTGTGTGTGTGTGTGTGTGTGTGTATATATACATATGTGTGTGTGTGTGTGTGTGTGTGTGTGAAAAAGAATCGTGATTTTTTTTTGAACAAATTATAAGTACTTTTCTTCTAGTTTGCTCTTAAATCATGTATATCTTAAAATTTTCAGACAATTTCAAAACACCCCCTTAAATCAAAATAAATTCATAAAAAAACTCACTCCTTTAGTATAATTTCGTAACTGAAGACATAAGCTAAAAGTAAGAATTTTAATACTTAAATACCTCTTGCTTAAGTTAAAGGACCATTTTATCCTCATTTAGGTCTCTCTTTTATGCAAAATCCATTCCCATAAGTTAACAAAAATTCACTAACGGAGTGTGTTTTAGGTAAATAGGACATTTAAATGGGGTAAAATGGTCATTTAACTTATGCAGGAGGAAATTTTAGGTATTAAAAATTCTAATTTTTAACTTTTGTTGTTACTTAATGAAAATTTACTAACGGAGTGATTTTTGTAGAATTTATTTTGATTTAAGGGGGTATTTTTGAAATTGTTTGAAAGATAAGGAATGTATTTGATTTAAGGACAAGTTACAAAAGACGTACATATGATATACTTCTTCTTTTTTTTTTTTTAACCAAGGGGATGGATGACTGAGGGATTCGGCTTGTCTCAAGTTCAACTTGAACTTGAGACTTGCCAGTGATGCCTTGATGGGCAACACATAGCCTATAGTTCATCAGATGGTAAAGCAACATGATTTAGAGTTGCTGAGATGCTTTGCATTGTGGAGTTGCTTTTACAGTTGAAATCTGAAAAACCCTTTTGAAATGAAAAAGGAAAACCCCTCTTTGCACGATCTTCCTCTCTGTGTCTCTCTCTCTGCAACTCTCTCTCACTCCTTCTCACTCTACACAAAATAGAGGGAAAACTTGAGATGGGGTTTCAGACTTCGTTTTAGACGGAAATGGGTTATTAAAGGGAACAAAGTTTCGACATTTTGTTTCTATGGGAGAATGGTTTTGCTACTATAAAGCTTTTTGACGACATTTTGTTTCTATGGGAGAATGGTTTTGCTACTATAAAGCTTTTTGACGGAGAAGGGTTTCCAACAGAGAAGGCCATTGACGGAGAAGGGTTTTTGTTTTCAAGTTCTCATTTTAGATCTTTTTTGTATTTTATAGAGTTTATTTTGGAGGAAACAAATTTATCCCTCTTTTTTTATTATTATTATTTTCTTTAATGCAATCTTTTTCTTCATGTTCTTGTGAGATCCGAGTTATACCTTTTGAACTGAACATGAAGATGAAATAATATATTGATTTTAGTTTCATTATTTTCTTCTTTCTTGTTCTTCTTTTTTCTTTCAAGGCGATGCTTTTCTTCCTCCCATTGACAAATTAACAAAAGAAACCATCGGAATCCTTTGATTTTGATTAACTCATAGAGTTTCCTCTGACAAAACACAACTCTTGGGAAAAGTAAATAACAATACAAAAATTTGATGAATAGAGTTTCCATGCCATGTGAATCAGAGTTTCATAACTCACAGATCATCACTTTCACAATCTTTCGAAAGACTTGGAAAGAGTGAGAGAGTAAAAGAGGGAAATCCAAAAAAGCTTCTCATGATTTATGAAAATGAACTCGTTACGTTTTAGTTTTTTGAAATATTCCATATTACATGCTATATTGAACTTCTGTACATCACTTTAATTATGACAATCAGATTTAAAAAGTGTCACATAGCGGCCATCGGAGGCATCACTGGCAAGTTTCTTGAACTTGGGAGGAGCCGAAGGAAAAAGATCCTCTTAAGTTCAATTGCCCTCAAGTTAGTGATCCAGTGGCTAGAGTCAGTTCAGCGCACAAACTAATGTATTGACATGCGTGCAGAATAAACTTCAGCCATCGGCTCACAACTTAAAAAGTAATTGGACTTGAGAGGAGCCGAGTCCGGAGTGGAATGCTTGATTGAGGCCGGTTCGTGCATATACATGTACTTTTATGAGACTCACAATTCAAGGGATGTGGGACCCATTTTTAAAATGTAAAAGTCATTGATCATTGATGAAGATAGGGTCTCATGAAAAGAATACGTACGGACAGAAAACCTACGCTTCTGATGATGATCATTTTATTCCAATTTCCAATACAGTACACTGTCCTCCCAAACCACTGGAAGGAGAGGATGCGGATCCCTTCTTTCCATGCCTCTACCATCCAATTTTGTGTGGACGTACACTTACTTTGTCACGGGTTTTTTTAGTCCTTTGGATCTTAAAGATTATGCTCTTTTATAAAATTGAAATCACCTCTTTCAATTTCATTGGTTTCGGAAAGAGACTTGATTTTTTTTACCTCTGGCTCTACAGATTGTATTTATTTGAATTTTAAATTGATCTTAAAAATATAGTTTCAAGATATTCTTTAATCGATTTTATGTGTGTTATGGAGGATTGTGTTTCTTTAATAGGCATTTAAATGATTAACATTGTGATTATTAGTGACATGTCTAGATGCTCAATAGACGTTTTTTATGAAAAAAAAAAACTTTTGGGGGTTTGAAGAAACCCTTTTGTGGGATCCGCATCCTCTCCTCCCAGTGGTCTGAGAGGACAGTGGCAACCTATCCAGGATGGTTGCCACGTGGCTCTCGGTGAATCCGAGACCCACGTTTGAGTCGACACCCAGCCGACAAGCCAAGCCGACAGAGGATGTCGGCTCGGACGTGGGTCTCTGATTCATCGAGAGCCACGTGGCAACCATCCGGGATAGGTTGCCACTGTCCTCCTAGTGGTTCTAGGAGGAGACGATGTAAATCCCCCTTTTGTGGTATATATTATTCTTTCATATATAAAGGGTATGTGTAGCAAATTTCTCTATGGGTGTTAACAATGTTTCTTAAGGTGACACTTTGGTTTCTCTTTTTCTCTATTTTTTTTTTTAAGTTTCATGTTTTATCTATTGAGCATAACCTGACGGTGTCCTAACGGGTGCCTAATCGGTGAGTGCACGTGGACTATGTGCCTACTAGCCAGGCTGTTTTATCTTGGGAGACCAGTTCCCAGCAACCTGGTTGGATTAGTACAGGAAAACTCATGTCTTAAGGAGAGTGACCGGTTTAGGGGTGTTAAAATTGAGGCTCAAACTAAAAACCTAAAACTAAAACCAAACCAACCCAACCCAACCCAATTCAGCCTGGATAAAACTGAAATCGAACCTTATTGAACATATTTGAGTTGTGCTTCTTAGAATCCAATGAAAAACTGAAACCGGACTAGACCAATTGATAAATCCTAACCAAATAGGATCAGTAAGACTAAAACCAAACTGGTCCGATAATAGACCGAAAAGAATTCATTAAGCCAACATTTTATTAAATATATATGTAGGAAACTAACACCAAAATGCTAAAAGTGAGACTTTCATACTTAAGGAAAACATACCGTCGTAGGAGACTTTTTACGGTGAAGCGAGACCCGATCATTATTCTATTCCAAATCCTTAGTCTATCAGATTTGCTAATAAATATGCACCTCTTTACGAGGGATTCAAACTCTCTCATATCTTTTGTGCCAACATGAAGAAATCTGGTGGTTGTCATCTATTGTGTAGGTATACCAATACATTGATATGTGAACATAGTCAACTACTACCATTGGATTTTTTCGTACCGACATGAGGGGCATAAGAGGTTTTAGTTCCCATTACGAGAATAGTTCACTTTAGAGTAAGAAGGGGATTTCCATAGATGATCCGGTCCCCATTTTGTCAAATATTTAACTTGTTTCTAATATTCATCAAGTCCTATGTGATTTGGTTGTGAATTATTACATACAGGTGATTTTTTTTTTTTTTTTTTTTTTTGTAAGAAAAAAATCTATTGAATACTTAAAGATGAAGACAGAGAGTTCTCATTACAAACAAGGTTCTGAATCCAAGCCTCAGAAACCGGCCACCTCACCAAACCATGTTCAGTGATAGCCTTTTTAGCAAGAACATGGGCAATCCCATTATCAACTCTTTGGAATAAAGGAAAAATAACATGCATCGAAATCATCTCTCAAACTAAAGATATCTCCCACGATGGAAAGGATATTCTTAGGACAATCCTTTCTCTTTCCATTCAAAATATCGATAAGTTATTTGCAGTCCGATTGAAATAGGACTCTTTTCCATTCCTCAGAAATCGCCTCGATCATAGCCAACCTTAATGCAAGAGCTGAAGAATAGTAACATAATGCTGCTTGTCCAAAATGGAGATCTTACAAAATGGATTGGCACCAATTTGTTTGTAACTTCAAATAATAGACCTTTAGTAGTGAATGTTCTCCAAGTTGACTGCAATAAATTGAAACTGTATTCCATATAACCACTTTGCTTATCTGAACCAGACCGCAGTCAGAATTATTCACATGCCTTGCAGGCAAAAGTTGGGGCTGGCTCTACAACATTATCAATGGTTGGGAAATTTTTTATTATTTGAATCTTAGTTACGTTGTGCTTTTCAATTCCACATGAAAGTTGACAACTGCTAACTAACTGAATTGAATTTGAAAAGCAAAACGTAATAAAATATAAAGGCATATGCTGCTGCTAAGGGTGCAGACGCATGTCTACGTGGCTTGAGAGGAAATGCAAGAATTCTGGATTGCTCTTTTGAGGCTTCTCAGGAAATTATGCTATCTAATCTCCCAAGTATCTGAAGCTTCTTTTGAAGAAATAACAGGAAAAGAAATATTAAATCATTTCTTTTTCGTAATAGGTAACGGAACTCCCTTTCTTTGCATCCAAGGTATGACTTGGTCGTGTTAGAGTGGAGGAGATCTTCCCTCTCAGCCCCCTGAATAAGTATGAGAGGTATGCAAACGTGTATGTTTTGATACTGATAAAGTTGCAATAACAGTGTTTTGTTTTGGTTTGCTTTGTCTACCACACCATTTTCTTCAGGGCTGCTTGGAGAAGGCGTAGAAAGACTTGGCAGCAAGCATTCAAAAGGGATTTCTTCTGTTGGGAATTAAATCAATTACCTTAATGTCAGTCTCGGAGATGCTCACACCTTTAATAGGATAGATATATTAATTAGTCATCTAATAAGTTGGTCAATTTCCCTTTGAAAACCACAATTCCTTATAAATAAGCTGTCTCCTGTTCCCAATTCAAAATGGTAGTTGTATCAATATTCATATGTTGAGGCTCTATATCAACTGATCACAGGGAGGTGAGAATGAAAGAATTATTGCTCATTTCTGCATGTTGGGATCCTATCTAGTGCATTTGAGGTTTTTTTTTAATTTCTAGGATAAAATGCCAAAGAGATAGGCTGTATGAGATATATCATACAAGTTCTTGGAGTGGCTGGAATCCCCTATTACAGTGGGACCCATCTGCATATAAATGTGGGGCCTATTGTATTAGCAAGATCCTTTCTCTATGTGTGATAAATGAACATTCTAGATTTTCCACTTCTTTTATAGAATATTTGTTGATTACTATTGCTCAAATTAAAATTGGAGCAAAAGTATTAGTGTCGTAAAGATCCTCTTTCAAGATTCACTAGACAGTGATTACTTTTAAGATTTCAATTTTGTTTCCAATAGATTGTGCTTTGTTTCATGAAGAAAAAAGAAAAAACCCAAAAAAGAAAACTTGATTACCACCTTTGAAAGTCATCAAAATAGACAAGAGTAAACCTTGAGTTGAGTAGAGATGTCTTAGGCCTATCATAGCCCATTTTTTTTCACAATAGTTACCACCAACTTACTAAAATATAGGTGATCATATGATTTTCCTTGCATTAAATACTTGGATTAATCCCCCTTCGAACTCCCCATTTCTTATCCAAGTATTTAATACAAAGAAAACCGTATGATCACCTATATTTCAGTTAGTTGGTAGTAACTATTTGATGCAAGCCAATCTTGGCTTCTCAAAATAACGGATTGAGGGAGTAAATTTCACAAGGTCCAATACAAGCATGAAATATATAAAATTGATAGATTTATATGATTTCAAAAGAATGACTATAACTTTCTCAATACATATAGGAATGATCTCATTCCAATGAAAAATTAAGATAACCCGAGGGTAAAAGTTTGGTGAAATATGTTTTCCCATATTTCTAGTGAAAAATATTCCAAAATGGGCTAAAAGTAACATAAAAAAGGTGTAAAAACGGATTCTGAAAAATTTTCAGGTTAAAAGAATAAGAAAATAGTTTTTGATGGAGTGAAGATAGAGTAACTTCTCTTCTAGGATATAAATCAAATCCAAAGATGTCCTACAAGTCTTCTAGGATGTAGGTGAAATAATAAAGTTTAAACTCTTCTAAGATGGAATGAAACTTCTTCAGGATTTCAAAGGAGAACTCTTCTAGGTTTAAGGTATGATAAGAAAGGTCCAACTCTTCAAGGTGGAAATAAAACTCTTTTAAGTTTCAAGGTGTAAAAAGAAAATTCAAATTCTTTAAGGTTGAAATTGTGAAACTCTTCTAGGTTTCATGTGTGATAAGAGAGCTTTAATTTTTCAAGGTTGAGGTGAAGCTTTTTTAGGTTTCAAGAAATGCACTCTTTAAAGTTCAAAGGAGAAGACAAGCTTCAATCCAAATTTCATCACCAATTATCTTTCTATTACATGAGATTTAGTCATTATTTATTGGATCCACAAACCATTAAACAACTCAAAATAATCTTAACCATATCTTATAATCCTAAGGTTGAAATTGTACATAGAAAAAATAAAAGAGAAATATAAATGGTTTAAAGTTTTCAGTACATTGAATATTATGAAATTTTAACTCTTAAGGCAACAATTTCTATGTTTTGAGTAATTTAAAATTTGAAATATAAATGTTATGTAAGTACCTTTGAAATTAAGATATGTGCAGAAAATTGGTTTTCATAGCATGAATCATATGGGTTGGTTATGAAATTAATTGTAGTTGTTGTGGGCCATGGGTTGAACTTGGGCTTTGCCTTGGGCCTTGCCTTGAATATGAACTAACTTTCTGAAATCATGGGGTTAGCCCACTTGAATCAGAGTTGGTCGGCAATAGTTATATGGGTGTGGGCATGAGTTGCATCACTATTGTGAAAAAAAAAAGAGCTATGATCTGATGAACTTGATATGACACTGAGAAAGGAGGGCGGGGGTGAATCAGTGTCTTAAACTTTTCCCTGAAATTCACTACTGCCCAGAGCTGATGGATATCTGATTTTTTTTATACACACAAGCGTATGCAAATCCACCTCGCTACCAAAATGGCCAGGTCTACTAGATTTGCACACCCACCTTGCAAGTCATTCCACACACTCCAAAATATACCAGAAAGCAAACACAAAGAACACAGAGATATTACGTGGTTCACCACCACAGTATGTGATGACTAGTCCACGGAGTAATACCCCACAGGCTTCGTACTTACTCAATACTCTTTTTTTAGTCTCTTACAGATAAAGATACTAACCTTAGATTTTTCCAGTATAAAACTGAGAAGGCGTAACAACGCCAGGATTTAGGCTTCAATGGCCAGTGTGCAGCACCCACTGAACACAACACAAATAAAATATTTTGGGGCTTATAAGAATTGCCCTACAATGAAACCCATAAATTAGATAGGTATTTTTACTTTTTCTTTTCACCTATACTAGCATACAGTGCATAAAAAACATTAAAAAGATAGGGAATGAGAAAATCTCACAATCGATAGTCTTGAATGGCCAGCAATAATTTTTGAGGCTCCACACTACTTTGAGAAACCTTGAACAACCTTCAATGATAGTAAAACTTGATTCATAGAGCACACCTTGCTCATAGGCTTCAAATCTCCTCCATACAACCTATAATCACCATGAATGGAAAAATAAAAAGTCTACCAACCTCTCACAGGGATTCAGCAATCCATCGATGAGCAGAGAAGAGGTAGTTGGTGATGAATCATCCCACAGGGTACGAAAACCTAGAAAATCCTTCTCTTAAGCTTCAAAGCACTCTTTTTTATTTTTCTTAGCACTTTTTCGACTCTCAACGGTGCCCAATGTATAGAGCATCCGAAAATATGGAAGGTAAGACCCGTGTCAAACTAACCCGGTCTTACCACCTTGAACCAGGTTTACCCATCATGGTCGAGTCAATGGACCAAGGACGTGAAGGAGAGCGAGACCCAGGTATCAAATCGACCCAAAAACACTTAAAATAGAGCAAGGGTCGCATACCCAGCTAAACAGGGTCGACCCTCTCAAATTAGAAACTCAGACCCTGAAAAATGGACAGAGGGTCGGACAGTGTCAGACCACAGGGTTGACGGGATCATCGACCCTCTAATCGACCCTCACTTGCCGCCGAAACTAAAATTAGGAAATTTTCTAATTTTCGATTGGGATTCTTTCCAAATCTCAATGGGACTATTATAGGACATTCCTACTCTATTTAAAGGACGTCCCTAAGCCACTTTCACTCTTTTCACAACCCTAATTGAATTGAGAGAAAGAGAGAAGAAGGAAAAGAGGAAGAAAAGAGGCAAGGAAGAAGACTTAGCAAAAAGGAGAAGAATTTCCAGAGAAAAATAATCTTCTCAGGTATGGATACTAATTCCATGAGTTTCTACAGACCTTAGGATAGATATGGTTGAGTGTAGGATTTCGGAGAAACCCAAACCATCCATTCATGGTTAGGTTGTCATGGAAAAACCTAGGATAATGCATGAAAGCCATCTAGGAGGATGAATCATGGTTTCAGACCGTGGAATAAATGTTTAATGGAATGTGGAAGCAAGCCATAGGACCCCAAACATGAAGAATGAATTAAAAACTGAAAATTGGACCTGATTGCACAGAGGGTCGCACACAGGGTCGATAGACCCATCGACCCTATGCACCCTGACCATCGACCCTCAACATTCGGAAAGTTCAGACAGAGGACAGGGTCGATAGACCCATCGACCCTATGCATTCTAAGCATCGACCCTCTGATCGACCCTCAGTTAACAGCATGGTTTTTAAATTCAGAATTAATTCTAATTAAATTCCATCGACTTTGTTAGGTTTGCTAACATTATAATAACACTGTAGAGGTGATTTTAAAGCTTGAAAAAGTATTTTATAGCAAACTAAGGTGAGGAACCTTAACTCTAAACTAAATTGGTTAATAATAAACTGTTTTCTATTTCTTGAGTCCTATGCTATGTTTGATTCTATGCGAATATGATTGTTATGTGCATACAGCATGCCATCAAATATTTTTATTATTTGTTCATGCATATTTACTTTATTGTTTATAACATGATGATGATGATGATGATAGGAATAGGCATGTGCTTGTATGTGTGTGGTTGATGTGCTTGATGCGAGCGAGTATCAGGGGGGGTGTGATGAGAACGTCAATAAACGTTAACCTTTGACGGGTCTCAGCACTTTAGCTCTATCTCTAACTCAAGTCTTGTGCATTGGCATCGTCGTATCGCCATTATCTTAGCGGAACTATTATGTCGTAGAGTATCAGGGGAGGTGGTCTCGGTCCTTGTAGTCTCTGACTCTACCGGGGGGCCTTAGCTCTATCTCTATGGGCATTCTGAGGGATGCTGGGGTGAGGCCTTGGATACACTGTTTGGCATTAGGGTTGGTTAGTTGCGAGCCCAGTTTGCAGCCCTCGCCAGCAGGTGCTTACGTGTTGGTATGGAACTATATAACAATAAACGTAACCTTTGTTATATAATGTTCATGGTTGGGTGCATGTGATTTGACGATAAACGTGATCTTCGGGTAACGTCACACACTCGTGTATAGAGGCGGAGTCAATAAACGTGACCTTTGGCTACCTCAACCTTTTTATTGCATATTGCAAACTATAAACCAGACCAAAGAGATAAATGAATGTGCATGCATATGTAATGTTGCATTGTTTTGGCTACTCACTGAGCCGTGTTGTGTGCTCACCCCTCGACGTCGAATATTTTTAGTTGATGACGCAGGTTACACAGTTGAAGATTATATGAATGCGCCTATGTACGGGACGGTAGCAGTAATGGACGCTGGAGCTGAAGATGATACACACGACTCCTCTTGCGAGTGCAACTCGTGCGTATTTGATTAGATATTTTTTTATAGGTTCCTTTATTGGATTTATAAGACATGTATTTGATATTTAAATATTTATGTCTCAAGTTGAATACAGAATAATTTGCTATTATTTATGGATATCATTTTAGTTCTCAGTTCATTTATTTATTAAGACTTCCGCTATTGTATATCTACTCTGATTATGATGGTGAGTATATGAAGGTTCAGGTAACGCGGGGATAGCCTATTTGAGATCCTGGTTGAACCGTTGGTTATTTAGCGGTTCATCACACCATTCTGAAATGTGCGGAATTGGGGTGTGACATGGAAACTATAACTTGAACGGACCGATTTGGAGCTCGGATGAGAAAGTTATGGCAGTTTAAAGTTCGGCCAACCAAAACATTCAAAATGAAATCTTTCCTTTCATAACCGTGCACCCACGCCGCACCGTAGCCGCGCCGCGCCGATGTGTTTTTGTGTTCTGATTGGCCGCAGTAGAATCTCTAATATCGGTCGTTCGATATTCTTAAAAAGGTGGCAAACTGTCTTGACCGTCAGATCTGCATAATCACGTCAAATAGCAATCGAACAAACTCTCGTTCGCTGGATCTGGATCAACCGCAGTGCTGCACTGTACGCGCGCCTCATGTGATCAAGCGAGATCTCTATAGTTTCGGCGCACCATTTTAAAATCCCTCCATCCAACCAGAATGTGCGCGGGAGTATCTTGACGCGTCAGACGAGTCACACCATAGCCCGCCTTAATCTGATCCATCCAATCTGGATCTTGACGACGTGGCTGTTTTTAGACAGCCGATTTCGGATCTTCTTCATTGTTACTTGCCGAAAATACCCTTGACATACCTGGAAATCACCTCTGTAACCGAAATGTTTCATTAAACAAACCTGTAGCAGATTTTTTACCCGAGAGAACTTCTCTCTAACCGGGTTTACTTTCTCTCTCTAAAAATTATGTCAAACAGGTGGTAGGTGCTTGTGAGGGCATGCTGTGTGCGGCCATGCCTTGCACGGCAATGAGCCTTGCGGGCCTTGCTGCTTGCGGGCCTGCTGGTACCAGGCATGCCATGGCTGGCCATGTGGTGCCACGGCTGGCCCTCGACCACCTGGTGGCTGCTGCCTATGGTGCCATGGCCCTCGGCCAGGCTGGCTGTCGTGGTGGCATGCCACCTTGGCACAGTGGGTCCCACTTACATTTCTCTCTCCTCTTTCTCTCTCTACAGTCTCTCTCTTCAATTTTTATTTCTTCAATTGCTCATGCCTTA
The DNA here is from genome assembly GCA_028583415.1 of Protea cynaroides. NCBI lineage: Eukaryota > Viridiplantae > Streptophyta > Magnoliopsida > Proteales > Proteaceae > Protea > Protea cynaroides. The sequence continues at coordinate 49,572,429 of CM053272.1, forward strand.
CCACAAGAAACACTACCAGTATCATTGCCACATCATCAGAAACTCACCCACACCATCAACGAAATCCACAGACACTCTCTCTCATCAAACTTGGTCCGAATTGCCGACAATTACAATCCAAAGTGCAACATGATCAGCCTCTAGTACAACTCTTCTCAAACCCCCCATTTCTTTTTACCCAAAAAAAAAAAGAAGAAGAGAAACTCTTCGTATTCTTGTCCTTGGATTCCCAGCCCTAATGTGTGTTCTACTCCATTCTTTATTAAAAAAAAAACTTTGGGGACTTTACACTAGAGTATTTCATCTGAGTTGCTGGGAATTTCTTGAGTAGGTAACTCCTCTTTACCCAAAAAAAAAAAGAAAAAAAAAGGGAAAATATCTACCACACCCCTTGTAGGTTATCGTAATCTCACCCACCCGCCATCGTTTGCAATAATATCCCTAAGACCCCCTACTTTTGAAAAGTTGTATCCATCAGACCCCCTCCTTTAAGATATGCCCCTCAATCGATGACTTGTCACCATTTTAATTTAGTAAATGACAGAAGTACCCTTCTCTTTTTAATTTTATAGAACTTAAAACCTTTTTCTTTTTTTCTTCTTCTTCATCGACAAATTCTCATGAGTTGGATATGGCCAGAACCCGACTGCGAGCTGGAGAAGGAAATACCTTCGTTGCTCAAAACAAAGGAAGTGAAATCGGGAAATGGTGAAGCAGGAAATTGTCAAACACTCGAGAGAACTATCAGTGGAATTTTATAGATCTCAGGATCTCCAAACCTCTTTTCCTTCAGTTTTAGTCTACACCAGACAGCTCAGCCGGAGAGAATAAAAAAAAAAAAAAAAAGGATTTCACTTTAGCTGTTTAAATAAAGATTGCAGAAGCAGAGATAGCAAAGGGGTTTGATTAAACCTCTTTTCCTTCTGTTTTAGTCTTGAGCAATAAAGCATTGCAACTAGAGAGAATAAAAAAAAAAAAGATTTCACGACCGGCCAAATGAAGATCACAGAAGCAGTGATATCAAAAGAGATTGATTGATTCTCGAGTGTGGGTTTCATCTCAACGAAATTTCTAGTGACCTCACCCATCCTCTTTTCTAGATCTCAAATCCTCACAGACGTTGCTTGATCTCGCCAATGATTCTTGTTGCATAACAATCTTATCTCTGTTTTGATAACATCTGAAATCCACAAATGACAGGCTGGTGCTTCTCTAGAATTGCTTGCAGTGTTCAGCACATATAAGTCTTGATCATGAGAATCGTGATGAACTTGATATGACACTGAGAGGGGGGGTGAATCAGTGTCTAAAAATTCTCCTTTATTATTTACTGCTGCCCAGAGCTGATAGAGACCTAACTTTTCACACACACATACGCACATGCAAATCTACCTCGCTACCACTCAGTGGCCAAGTCTACCAGATTTGCACACCCATCCTGCAAGCCATTCTACGCACTCCAAAATATATAGGAAAATAAAAACAGTCCACAACACAGTATATACGTGGTTCGCCAACACAGTGTGTCATGGCTAGTCCACGGAGTAATGCCCAACGGGCTCCGTATATACTCAATACACTTCTTTTTACTGTCTACACAACAGGAAGTACATACACCCAATTTACCTAGCATACAACTAGGAGGGCACACATGTGCCAGGAATTCAGGTATCAAGTACCAGTGTTCAGCACAATCTACACACCACGCTTAACCCGCGCCCATGGGAAGCAAATAACAAATTTTTTAGGCTTATAAATTTGCCTTAAAATTTTCCCTCACTAGCTAGGTATTCAACAATTTGCACCTACGCTAGCATACAATAAATTGAAAGCATAAATAGATAGGGAATTGAAAAATCTCACAAACAATGCTTTCGAATGGCCAACAAATATCTCTGAAGCTTCACACTGCTCTCAGGTATTCTCTAACAGCCCTCAATGATGATAGAGATAGATTCACAGAGCACACATCGCTCACAGGCTTCTAATCTCTTCCACATAATCCATAATCACCATGAATATAAAAATAAAAACTCTACTGACCTCTCATAGAGATCTAGCACACCATTGATGCACAGAGAAGAGGTAGTTGGTGATTCATCACTTTCACAGGCACAAAACCCTAGAAAAACCCTTTGTTAAGCTTCAAAACCCTATTTTTGATTTTTCTCAGCATTTTTACGACTCCCAACGGCATCAAAAAAATATGGAAACTGCAACTTGAACGGACTGATTTGGAGCTCGGATGAAGAAGTTATGGCAGTTTGAAGTTTGACCAATCAGAAAATTCAAAATAGAATCTTTCGGAGGCATACCGTGCACCTGCGCTACACGAAATCGCTGCCCGCTCCTGCGCGTTTTCGAACGCTGATTGGGTGATGTGGAATCTCCTCTACCAGCCGTCGGATAACCTTAAAAAGGCGGGATTCAATGTGCGCCATTGGATCTGGATAAATCGCGTCAAGCGCGATCGTAGTTTCACGCGGCCACAAGATCAGAATCCATCTATCGCTACACTGTATGCGCGCACCATCGAATCATTATCCTTTCTTCATGTGACACGGAACACTTTATTAACTTGCCTCCGTCCAATCAGAATGCGCGCGATGGTATCAAGACGCAAAGACCGCATTACACTCGATCCCGCCTTGATCTGGGCCATTCAAAGTGGATCTGAGCATCGTGGCTTCAATCTGGCTGCTGATCTTGCATCTTCTCCTCTTTTTATGCCGAAATTGCCCCTAAACAACTTGTGAAATGACTTTTTCGAGCGATCCGACAGAAACTGCGATATCTCTCTCATTCGACGTCGGAATTGAGTGATTCAAGTTGCGTTGGAAAGACAACTCGATGCTCTACATCTTTTTACTGTCGGATTTCCATGAACCTGTTACGAGACCCACCAAAAATAGGCCCAAAGTTAAAACTCTGTCAAACCTTAGAATTTGAACCCGAAACTTTGTGTGCATGCATACCAAGTGCCGTGGGCTGCCGTGTTGACATATCACCTTGCCACCACACCCGTGGGTCCCACTCATATTTTTTCTCTCTCTTTTTTCTCTCTCTTCTTTCTCTCTCTTCAATTGCTTTTTCCACAATATGAGAAACATGAGAAATTCTATCATATCTTCAGTAACACTATTGCATCATCAGAACCTCGGTCACATCATCAGAGAAGCTATGCCACATCACCAGTGGGGTCCATAGTCCACAATCACTCTCTCTCATCAAACTTGATGTAGAATGCCATTTAACTCGCTGTAAACCATCTGAAACACATGTAGAACACTATAGAACACACATGCGAGATTACTTCAGATTACTCCAGCTTTGCTACTGCACTGACACTCTCTCTCCTACACTGATATTCTCTCTCCTAATTTCTTTGACTATATGCTCACAAACACTGTCACATTAGTCAAGTTGCCAATAATGACAACATAAAGTCCAACAAATCGATTGTCAGGGGTTTCCCCCTTTGCAAGCTCCACCAGTTCTCCCTTACTTCGCCATTTCACTCTTAATAAGACTGTGTTTTCCTCCCTCCATGAAACCCACGATTGATTCCATGAGATTTCTTTAAATAATCCCACTTCTTGTTGGACCAATCCTGATGGATTCCATGAGATTTCTTTCAATAATTCCACTTCTTGCGGTAGCAGTTTTTAAGGATCCAGTTTTGAGGCCTCTCAAGGCCTTAGCCAGTCTTGGGTGCTTGCTGGCAAGTGTAAGACAACGAATAAAGCAAGGAAGACAACAAGGATCTTTTTTAGTTCTTTTTTGTTGGAGATCAGAGGGATTATGTGATCAAAGAGAAACATAAACAACTTTAATAGAGGAATGAAACTAGAACCCACCTTCGGTGACGATCATTGGGTCTTTAGAGAAATCGTCCATGCGCTCCCATGGCTAGTCTAGCTCTAACACTTGGATTTTTTGGGCAATTTGGGGCTTGGCAAAGATAAGAAAATATAAAAATGAAATTGAAAAATTTTGAGGGCAAAAAAGTCTTTTTAGCATCTAAACAAAGTTTGAGTGTCTTAGGGGGTGTTAGGGATATTATTGCAAACGATGGCGGGTGGGTGAGATTACAATAACCTACGGGGGGTGTGGCAGATATTTTCCCAAAAAAAAAAGTACAGATAAATCCGTAGTGAAATAAAAAGTTTTAACTTTTTACTCATCCTAAGTTGATTTTACCATTTCTTGGACATGATTTTAAAAAAAAAAAATTTTGTGTGCTAAATTTCAGCAAAGAACATATTAAGAATAACAAATGATATAGACAGAGAATTAATGACATGACATTCCATGATGACAAATCCTAATAAAAGGTGCCCTTGGTCAATCGGACTCGTCATCTTAGGCAATGCCATAAGCAATAAGAGAGATTGGATTCAAATCCTCTCATGCCCCTCATGCCGGCATGAGGAAAGTAATTGTTATTTATTGTATACGTATACCAATACATCAGTATGTATGCATAATAAATTATAGTTACTGGATTTCCTCATGTTAACATGAAAAGAACGAGAGAATTTATTTCCAGAGAGATTCAACCAGGCCCCACAATTATAAAAGTAAACCAATACCAACGGTGACAGTGAGCATCCCACACCATATCCAATAAAAAACAAATGGACTGGAGATTTGATTCATACAACATTTTCATTAGTGACTGCCTCAGCAAAACTTAACAGCTCAATTAAACTAAGTTTTGAGGTGGTTACCATCAATAACACAATGTTAGAAAATTATGTGTTTAGGATTTCAATGAAACTCATTTCAATCTCATACAGTTGCCCTAGAACACAATAGAGAAGCCATAAACTATGAATCATAAAGACATACCGGTTTGTGTAGAGATTAATTCCATACGCTCATTGACGCTCCAAGCTTTGATCGAAATTCCTCGGCTACAGTCTTCCACAGCCTCTAGAGGATATCCTGACGTCTCTTGCTAATGAGTGCAGAGAACTGATTAACCGTGACTGTGGGGACTCTAACCCTGTATTTATAAAATACAGATATAACCCTAAAACCTTTCCCACAATAGAATTAGGGTTACCAAACCTATCTCATACCATGTGACAAACCAAACCAAACCGGTTATACCGTGTCAATCAGACTCCCACTGAATTAACTAGTTTAGGTAATTAAATAAGCCCACATAAATCTAACAATCTCCCACTTGGGCTATATTAATTACAAAACTATCGTCAACCAGTGTGGCCACGAAATCCAACACACTAAATCGTCACTAACTTTGAAACATCCATCAAGCTTCCCAATGCGAGCAACAACGAATAATACACCTTAACATATGGTGTATAAACTTCTGTCAGCCACAACAGAGGTCTACTCAATACATGAATCGCCTGAGATAATGCATGAAAGTAAACTCCCATGCGAGTCCAAACTTGATTAAAGAACCTTAATCAAAGTGTCCCAAAACCTTTATGGGCAACTTAACATGGTATTTAAATATTCTAGAATTATAATACCATACTTTGGTTAGACACCACCTTAATTCTTTGGCTAAATACTGCCTTGAAACTTTGGTTAAATACTACCATGAAACTTTGGCTAAATACTACCTCATATCTGTGACATGTCAAACACATAACTATGTATGCAAAATAGCAATAACACAAATGCTAATGTAAACAAAATCATAGTTACAAAAAACTGTACCATCAAACCATGAGCAACACAATCAAGCACAGTAAGCAATGTGAAAACACAAGTATAAACATAAAGAGTCTCCCACTGATTAAGCATATCTAGAGACTCTCACTGATTCTCAGATCTTTGGCCACTTAAGCCTCTGATAAAATTATTTGTTTTCAACCATTCTTGTATTGGACATACCATCCCTTAAAGACTCCCACTGACAAAACCTTCGTCCGAGAATCTACAACGATATAAAATCTTTTGACATATTCCTTACTTGAAGATATTTGATCTCTATAATGCTGTGAAATACTATATTTCTTATTATTCTTTGAGAGGAACACAGTTGAACCACTGTTAGAACACATCTCAATAGGTTTAAAAGTGGTGTTTATAACCTCCAAAATAGAGAAGAAACTTTTATACCAGATACCTTGCTTTTTATCTTTACTTAGAGTTATAAAACCCTATCACCATGACAATGAACCTTGAAGTTGATTTCTTGTCATTAATACAATCATTATAAATTACATAAAAAATAGCCTATGAGTATACCGCTCATTGACAAAAGCATAAATTCTAAGTCTTATTATTGTTCATAGACAACAACACATCCTTTATGATCATTAAACATTCAAGAGCAATTTCATTACTAATAACTTGCTCAAAATCATTAGGATCTTTATTTTTGTCCATCACCAAAAATATCTATTTTGAAGTACAACATGTGATTGGATAAAATCACAGATCTACATGGTCCAATATATCTCTTCATTGCCTCATCTAGCTTTGCTACTATGGCTGAAGCATCGATCTTAATGAATATTTCTATAATCATTTCAATATACTCTGGTAACATTTTTGTTATCTCAACTGGTTACTTCACATCCATTTCCATGTGGTCTCATCAAAATTTCAAGTTTCTTGAGTCTATTTTAACATCTCAAAATATGACAACTCAATGTCCTAAAATAATCACTCTCATACGAGTGTTATAAAACCATGTCAGTTCTACAGTTTCAAATAGGAAGATAACTGAAACTGAAACTAAAACTGAAACTGACTAAGCACTTTATTAACAATATAGGCTGCAATATTAATTCATTCCTTACGGGATTAAAGGCACTCTTAGGTTTTTGCAAACACTTGCTTAAATTTACCAGTGAATAGACCAGTGTCATATGGTCTCCCAAAACTCTCTAATTCAGATCCAATAGTTTCAATTCCTTTAATAAAAAAAATTTTCACTTTAATTTTTTATTATTTGGAAAAACAACCATAGACAAAACTATGACAAGATGTCCTAGATGAAATCTCGATGTCCACCAATTTCAATAAATTCTTGTTGTGAATAACCTTCACTTACTTTAATCTTGTCATCTTCTCTTTTAATTAATTCTCACATATATACATGTAATAAACCTTGGAATGAGAATTTCAGAATATTATTCTTTCTAATCTTTCTTTGGACAACAGTCATAAACCCTTATGATCAGGGTGGAAGATTACAATATACAGTTTAACTACTAAAGATAGAATAAATTAAAGATTAATGCTTAAGTATCCAATATACTGCACCTTCTTGTTCAGAAGTTTCATAATCCTTATTCCTTTTTCACTTAAGCTGTTCAGCTATATAAATTTTTCCTTTGCATGTCCCTTCTGGGTCACCCTACAAGAATTTTATTCTACTTAGATCCATTTTATCTTGTAGTTTCTTAATGTCTAATTCTTTGTCATAAAATTTCTGACTATTCCATGAAAATATTTTTTTTCTATGAATTTTCCTACCCCTTTTACAACTTACCTTTGTCTGAGTATATATTATGCACTATGACATTGACATTCATATTTTTCTCTTTTCTTTGAACTTTTATCCTTAGTTCTTTTACTTTAGGGTTCACTATATTTTTGAGTACTATAGGTCACCAGGATCTGACTATACAATTCTTGTGAGGAAGTGAAAAGTCTAAAATGTCACCTACATAGGTTTTGTGAACCTAGAAATATTCACTTATCCTTGAGCTTATCACTAATACTTAATAGCTCTACCTTGTACTTCCTCACATTTCGAATACCATCTCTTATCATCAAAAACTGATACTGATGAACTTGAGTAATAAAACATCTCTCTGCCCCTTCTTGAAAAAATGAAATCTTTCTTTGGAATTCTCAGAAAATATCATTTTCCAATGTTCCTCATCTGAACATTACTTTACTTGATCTTAAGGACTGAACACCCTAAGGATCATAATACAATTTTTTCTGTTGAGTACATCTAGGTTAAACAGTCCTAGACTAGTTTCAATTTCCATGGAAATTCATAGAACTGGCTGCCAAAAATAGGCATCTTAAGGTATTTAATCATTACATGTCCATAACTATATTACAATGTAAATAATTGTAAGTCTACGATTAATACCAAATAAAATTAGCTAGCAAGAATATATATACATAACATGTGCAAGCTAATTAATATCTTTGAAAAGTCAACCGAACTACACACACATCCTTTGGGACAATATGTGCACTGGTCCTCTCAATATCTATGCAATAACTGCAAAGAAATAATGACTTTCGAAAATCTCACCACCTTTGGGTGGATGAAGACCCCTAAAGCCACAATCCTTCAACCATGTGCATGATTTCCTTGTAATCATTGACAACGCCACCTTTGAGTGGACAGTGCCGTTCTTTATAATCTTAGACAACGCCACCTTTGGGTGGATAGTGTCATTCTTTGCTGCATCCATAAAAATGAGAGTTTATGTCAGTGTCACTTTTGTGTGAACACTATAATTCCTTACTGTAGTTTGTAAATGCATAAATACTAGATTTGAGCATATTATGATAGAACTAAGGTTGCCACTTTGGTGGTCACACCATAATCCTTACACAATAGCTATAAATCATAATTTGAATAAACTTAGACAATGTCACCTTTGGGTGAACATTATCAAAACTGAAGCATTTACAAATACATATTCTAGAATTTGAACACATCATAGTAAAACAAGGTTGTCACTTTGGTGGTCACACCAAGTTCCACCATGATATGAACAAATCCTAAACTGCAGCTTATATGAGATATTTATTTAACCATGAATTCTTTAAAATATAATTTTACAAGTCTAAACATTCATATAAACATGCACATTAGCTCAATCAATCAATTTTGTACAATAACTTTAAGAAAAATCAGCAAAAACATTGCAAATCGAATTCCCATAGGACATTTTTCTATAATAACATATTTTTTAATGCATCAAAATGTACCAAAATATATATCAGATTGAATAGCATTAAAAACGGAGTCCAATGAAACAAACCGGAGGTCAATCCGACATTCCTAGCTCTCAGAATCATTGTTTAATGTCCTTTTATCAAAACCAGAAGCCAAACAGGCCCTTAGAAGAAAATTCTGTCTAGGTCGGCTTGGTTCGGTTCGGTTTGCTCGGTCTACCCAGGATCGGTTTGGTTCGGTTTGAACCAAACTGAATATTCCAAAAACCTTTTTTTTTATTCCTTCAAATCGAACCGCTTTAGTCTGGCAGGGTTGAACCAGAGAGTTGGTTCGTCGAGCCAACCACCGGTTCAACCCGGTCCAATTTTCTCAGGTAACCGGGTCAAAATTCGGGTTCCGGGTCAATCCATCGGGTCACACAAAACGGGTTTTCGGGTCGATCCATTCCAGGTTCGGGTCGGACTGAACTGGCTGGGTCTGACTGGCCGGGCTGGGCCAGCTCTGGCAGAGCCGATCTGGGCTGGGTGGACTCGGCCCGAGTCAACCAACGAACCCGTTAGGGTTGGCGATTCAGTGCCGAGTCGACCCGGCGATGACTCGGTGCTGTCAGACCTCTTTTTTTTTCTTTTTTTTTCTCCCATCAGCGAGTGAGATCCACTCGCGGATTCCGCCGGCGATTGTCGGCGCGTCCGGAGGCCGACGTCGGTGATTTTTATATCGCCGGCTGCGTCTCTTCGAGACCTTTCCAACGGTGTGTAGCTTGACTTATTTTGTTGGTCGAAAAAAAAATTTCGTCTATAGAAATCTCCAACAAATCTTATCGAGATTCGATCCAAAACTTGAAAAAAAATTCTCTTTTAATTTGACCATTCATTATCAGTCTTTATAATCGATCTCCATCAATTCTAGGTCTGTATGGTTGGCTCTGATACCAACTGTTAGAAAATTATGTGTTTAGAATTTCAATGAAACCCATTCCAATCCCATACAGTTGCCCTAGAACACAATAGAGAAGCCATAAACTATGAATCATAAAGACATACCTGTTTGTATAGAGATTAATTCCATACGCTCATTGACGATCCAAGCTTTGATCGAAATCCCTCGGCTACAGTCTTCCACAGCCTCCAGAGGATATCCTGACGTCTCTTGCTAATGGGTGCAGAGAACTGATTAACCGTGGCTGTGGGGACTCTAACCCTGTATTTATAGAATACAGATGTAACCCTAAAACCCTTCCCACAATAGAATTAGGGTTACCAAACCTATCTCATACCATGTGATAAACCAAACCAAATCGATTATACCGTGTCAATCAGACTCCCACTGAATTAACTAGTTTAGGTAATTAATTAAGCGCACATAAATCTAACACACAACTCTTATCCCCGAGCAGGTAAACTAGGCTTCACATCATGCTTTCTCATGAGAGAAAGAGAGAGAGAAAGAGAGAGAGAGGCTTTATTAGTTTAATAACATAACAGAAACATATCCTTTCCATCTAAATTCACGATTGGATTATGGGGAACACAAATAAGTACAGTCGAGGCCTCCAGGTCCTCCAAATCGAAAATTAGTTCCGTATGTAGGAGAATAATCTACAAAATGAAGGTCATAGCATTTCGCAGAATCCTCACGTATTCTTACGCTCTTTCGGTTTGGAGGATATGCGAGATTATACAGTCCATTCACAAACTCTATCCTATTAAAGAAACTTGAATAATAATTGTTGGAGAAAAGACCACTTCCCATTGGAGGACCAACTCCATTAGAATCAGCTTTTGCAAGTCCTCCCCAAGAAACACTGTCTGCACCATCTGCTAAATAACTAAATAACGACTTCGGCCAATAACCAATATGAGCTTCACCCTTTCCGAGAGACAACCACCAGTTCCCAGTGTCGCGATCCTATTAGGGATACGGAAAAAAGAAGAAGAAAGAGTTAGTAAATATTAATGAGTTGTTCTGTTAATCCCTACTAATCCTAGGGACCTCCACGTTTTGGTTAATAGGTGCTTAAGTGGGTTAATGTCATAAAGATCATATGCACAAGCCTAAGTTAAAAATAAAAAAAGTGTGTCCCAAGAGGGAAACACGATTTTGGGTTTTATATGAGTCCATACTCAATTCGTATAGATGTGAGGTGATCTATCACATTGCACCCTACTACCACACAAGCTTCAAGTGCATGGACTCATGAATGGGTCAAGCTGATCATGAGTTAGATTGGCATGGATCATGCTTGACTCAGCCAGAAACCACCATGAATCACCTCTCACATCTACATATATAAACTCGACCGTGGGACTGACTCGGTTTGCTGATACAGGATTGACCCTGCTGATCCAAACCGATCCATAAAACCTTGCTACCACAGTGCCACATGAAAGGTCAAGAACATTAATATTCACACCAGCATTGTGAACCATAGGTTATCTCTTTATGATTGAGGATACTTTTCATGATATATGAGGTAGATATCCCAAATCACAAAGAGAAAAACTTCAGGGAAGAGGTTCTCCGGGAAGTGGAGCAGAAAGAAAGAATCAGTATGGAACTTCAATATATAAGGGAAGTAGGGTTTTGTGCCTTTTCAAGGAAAGATGGCTTAAACCATTAAGTCCTTAGTTGATTGACAATGCATTTTCTTCTCATAAATATAGTACAATATAAAAATAAAAGAGAAACACAAGCTATACCTGAAAAATATAGATTTTGATCGCGTATTGATGTCCACCAATTATAGAAATTGGAGCTAAAACAGCACTTGGAGGGGTATCTCTATCAACTTGTACAAAACCGCTGCAAAGAGTATTATAGCACCCGTTCCGATAACCATCTCCCTATGCATTTTAAAATATTTGAGATTCAATTAGATAATTATAAGTGAAAATGATTTTTAAATTTTTTTTTTTTTGAATGAGAGGGCTTCTAAGCATTAATTGCTTGATGACATTTTATCATCAACACTAACTTATAACATCTGGAAAAATATATAGATAAGATATATGTGTCACCATGAAGCAGGAGAACACGAATTGTTAGCAACTTGTCATGTTGAGTTTCACAAAAATTGGAGAATCTAAGGGTTTCAAACATACCGTCCAAAATGTAAATAACCGAGTACGTTGATCACCATATAAGCTTGGATTAACCTGATATTGTCATGTGTAAAAACTAAAGTTAAACCAAAATTAACTTCTTTTTTTTTCTTTTTCTTTTTTCAATTAATCCATCCATGGAGGTCATGGTTAATCCCAATGGGGGAGACCTAGGAAGCAAAGGTCACGAGATCAGCTCTTCTTAACCTGTTGGATTGGATTGGGATCAACTAGGTCCAAAACCGATACAAATTGATCAATGCGATCAATCTGATTTCGATTATTTGAACCATGGTGCCAGATGAATCAGAAGTGACCACAAAATGTTGAATAAATTTAGATAATTATACATACCGTCCATCCAGCCATTATATAATTAGGGTTTTCAGTTGGACCACCATTAATCCAAATTTGAGCATTTGTGTACTGTGAAGGGTTGACAATTGGATTATTTAGAGTGATTTCTGCCGAAGCTCCATGAATTAGTTGACTTTCTGCATAATTAACATCCACGATCTGAGGGATCATCAGTTCTTCTGGTTAATAAAATATTTGAATGCATCCACACTCAAGAAAACATGATGGAGATTCAATCTACTACAATGTTCTAATTAAAAGCTACAAAGCTTATATAACTGTATAATCTAGCATTTTGTGCAAATTTTTCTTGGCTATACTTGATTTTGAGCAAAAACTATGAATAAAAAAAAATCGTAGTAAAAATCGTATTAATTCTTGAAATAAATTTTCATTAAAATTTTCTTTTACATAATTGTTAAATTGAAAAAAAAAAATAGAGCCTTAAATCTTTAACGAAGTTGTGGCAATCACAGACTTCAATGTTGCATTTCTTTAGACAAACACTTTTATTCGGATGCTCAGGGGAGGTCATCATATTATCATTTTTCACTAAAGTTTTCATTCTTGTTGATAGTAATGCTGAAGGTGAGATGAAAAATCTTAGTTTTGACTAAGATAACCTTACTTGATGTCCATGCCAAAGGTGAGAAGATAATTCCAATTCTGGTGTTTGTATTTCTATTTGGGTATACACAGATGTTAACCCTGTAATCTTCCATTTTTTTTTCTTTTAATAAAAAATTTCTACTAAGCAGTAGCCTAAAAAATCCTTAAGAATAATTTTATTTTTTCAAACGGAAATCCAGATTTTCTAACACAAAAGCATGCCACTTATAGAAGTAGTAAAATTTTCACGTAAAACATTATTTGCATGGAGAATTTTTCAACGAAACAAATAGGGTCATATAGAAAATCTTGTCGTAGAAAATCCAAATTGAAAAATCTCTAAATAGACTGAGTTGAATGACGAAACAAGATTAGTGTAATCAATACCATTTAATTGGGATAAAGCTTAGTTGAATAATGAATTATCGAGAAGATAAGTTGAAGATTGCTTACAAGTTGTCCAGGGAAATGTTTCTTGCTTCGACTAAAATTGATAGTACTGAAGTCTCTTGATAAAGCTCTAGCCCGTAAAAGATCTTCTTTTGAAGTCCTTCGAATGGGAACTGTTCCTTCGGGACATCCTTTCCGCTTTAAACTAATTTGCACATGTTCAATAGCTGATGAAGTTTCGTTTGCTCTTTCTTTTGGGAAAAAAGTAGGTTTCATCTACAAGAAAATCAATCATAATATTATCAGCTATATTTTCAATCTTCTTCATTTTTTTTTTCTTTTTTTTTTGATAAGAAAGAATTTTATTTAGTAGTAAATGTGGCACTCAAGAAATTCAAAATACAATTTTCCTAATTACAGAGATCAGAATTCGGCCAAACAGTTATACACAGCTAACATTAGGACCCTCTAGAAAAGGAGGTGTAAAACCATATTTTCAATTTTCCACAACTAGCAGAAACGGTAAAAGATTAATTCGTAATACTACTAAAACATAAATATTTTTTTGTAATGGAATTTAATGGTGATTGGGACCTGTTTGTACGACACTTTTGGCCCAAGTCGAAACTTTATTAAATTTTAATTTGAGTGTAATTTTAGAACCTGGTAAAAAAGGGATCGGATGGATTGATTAGCCCGAGCCAAACCAATCCAATTGGCCCAAACCTAAACTGGAATTGAACCGGCTCAATAATGGATCGCTGAGAGCGTATAAAGTCAATCTTTTGTTATTTATGCATGCAGGAAACCTAAATCGAAACAAACCGAGCCAACTTGTTACTAATTAGACATACATATAGGAAACCAAAATGAATTAATAGCGGACCGATAAGAGCACATTAAGCAACACAAAAACCTCGAAGCTGAAGTCTACTTATTGGATTGTATTTGGGCTTGACTGCATAGGACAAAAACCAAATCGGCCAAGACCGAATAGAACCATTGACAACCTTATTTTATGGTCTATTATGCTGATCACGTTATGCTGATGTGGAAACTTACGATAGATTCCATCAATCACCCACAAGTTGTTATATAATTTGGGTAAGGATCAAGTAAGAAAGAATTAAATGCTAATAATGTATTGGGAGATATATATATATTGGGGGAAAATGAGAATACATGGAGAATTAGTAATCGATTCATTGGGAGAGAACCCGTATATTAAGGAGGAGATAGAAAAAGAAATTTAACCGGAAGTAAACACTGGCAGCCTGTATTTCCTTTTGCCATTTGAATATTTTGACTCTAGCATCACTTAGGCTAAATTTGGTTGCATGACGCTAATTGATGGGAAACTAAAATAAAACAAAATATATTGAAACCTTTTCTGATCATTACAGTGATTGTGTCCTAACTGAAAAAGTTATTATATAGTAATTAAAATTCACTTTATTTGCCACAAAATTACCCGGATACCAATGATATAATATGACAATGCTAAAAAGCTTCATTCAAGAGTTCAATTAGCATATTTGATATGATTTTAAGTTCGCATTTTTATTTTCATTTTTAGAAATAATTTATACTTTCTTCCACTTCAAGCATAAAACACTAATAAAATTTTAAAAAATGTGCCCGTGGCTCTGATTTTTATGGAAAAAAGGCGAAATAAAATAAATATAAGGTTTCGATAAAAAAAAGATAAAAAGAGAAAATACGGGCCCGTTTGATAAAACTTCTGTTTCTGGATTCTATGGATTCTGGCTCCCAGGGAGCCATTTTGGAGTAGAAGCGCGTTTGATAAGTCCAGTTAGATTCCAACTCCCACAGAGTGAACCGGATTCAGAATGACTCTAGAATCCAAAATTTTAGAGTCATAAATACTTGCTCCAAGCTGTTGGATCAACTTTTTAAGAGAAAAAAAAGAGTCGACACTCACATGACTATCACTTGACCACCACCACCACCACCACCACAACCACCATCGCCGCCACCAGCACCACCACCACCGCCCACCACCCACCACCACCACCACCGCCACCACCACCACCACCACCGCCGTCGCCACCTCTACCACCACCAACACCACCACCACCGCCGCCTCCACCACCACCACCACCACCAACACCACCGCCCACCACCCACCACCCACCACCACCACCACAACCACCACCGCCACCACCACCACCAACACCACTATCGCCGTCGCCTCCACCACCACCAACACCACCACCACCACCACCGTCGCCGCCACCTTTACCACCACCACCGCCGCCTCCACCACCACCACCAACACCATCGCCCACCACCACTATTACGACTGTTTTTTAAGACTTCGATTGGAGGGATAGTGTGTTATCAAACATGTTTCTAATCCAAAGATGCTCTAAAATCCATTTCAGAATTGCGTTATCAAACAAGTTTCTATTCCAAAATAATCCTAGAGTAGCTTGGAGTAGAATCCAAATTTGAACCAGAATCCAGAATCCAGAAGCAGAAGTTTTATCAAACGGGCCCACAAATCCCCACGCTGTCAGTGTGGAGATCCATTTGCACGTCTTTCTCTCTTCTTAAATATAAATATAAGAGAGAACGACAAACCTGGATTTTGTGATCTTTAAGCAATGGATGATCAAAAGCGGGTTGTTTGTAGATATCAACACAATCTAGGATGTCACCCTCTTTTGTCTGCAAGAAGAAAGAATAAATAACCAAAAGAGATCTAACTTTACTAAATAAAATTTCCTTTACACGGTTTTTTTTTTACTTGGAACAAACAGAGCCTTTGTAACATAAAAAAATCTTCAAACAGAATTCTCATTTATTCCCTTCTCTCCCCTCAATCCCCAGAGAGAGAGAGAGAGAGAGAGAGAGAGAGAGAGAGAGAGAGATCCATACCGTAATTATTTTTAGAGCAGGCTTCTTTAGAATCTTAAGTTCCCTTTCTAATGCCAAATCGTCTTCAATTTGTTCCACTTTTTTGGCTTCAACTCCATTGCTTTTCAAATTCACAAGATACAGAACTACCAAAAACAATGTAATGATACCCCTCAAACCCTCTCTCAGCCCAAAAGAAGCCATTGGACAATTTGGAAAAACTTGTTTACATGTTCATTTCAACACACAAAGACCTACTTATAAACCTAATTAATTTGTACAGTGAAGCATTTGTACAGTGAAGCAATAATGAATTGTAATGAGGTTAAATTGTCCAATAAATGATATCTATTTCTTGCAAAAATTTCATACATGGCCATGGACGTATACGGTCGTGTTTTCAACCATTGGATGAATAAATGTAATCTCAAAACTCTCCTTCCCTTGTTAAAATCATGACTGATAGCCTGATACCCCTACCATGTACATATGAAGTATGTGTCATAGTTAAAACGGGAACGGAAAAAAATAGAACGTGACGATACGGGTTTTAAACAGAGTAGAATAAAAACGGTACAGTAAAAAAAGGTCAAACATTTTGGGTACAGCAAAAAATGAAATTAAAACGCCTTAAGTTTGAGCCGATTTGAAACTCTCGCTCCTTGATTTTGAGTGGAGACTGAGGTATATGTATACTTGAAAAATAGATTACAATCCCTCTAATTTCTAGGGATAAAATAAGAGTGATTGTAGGAATACAATGAGGTGAGTGATTCTGGGAATACAATGAGGTGAGTGATTCTAGGAGTTTAAAAATTTAAATGGAGAACCTAATCTATAGAGTGATAAGGATAGCTGACTAGGTATCCAAGTCAGCTATCCTTATCCTTAACATCCCCCCACAAGCGAATGGGTGGTAACTCCACTTTGAGCTTGGATCGTAGCATCCTGAATCGTGGACCTGGTATTGGTTTGGTGAAGATATCCGCTGATACGGAGTAGGGCGTCTCCCCTAATAAATCTTCAATACATATACACCGGGACCTAAGTCCTCATGGGGAACGCTCGAAGTTATGCCCAATCTTGGAGAAAGGACCAAACCAAGCAACCCACTTTGGAAACTTTGGATAATGGTCTTGGTTCGGCCTGATAGGATGAAACAGCAATGAAATCTTCAGAGCCTTGCCTTCATGAAGGCCTCAAAGCCTCGCTACCATGGAGGCCTCGAAGCCTCGCCATCATGGAGGCTTCGAAGCCTCGCCGTCATGAAGGCCTCGAAGCCTTGTCACCATGAAGGCCTTGAAGCTTCGCCACCATAGAGGCCTCAAAGCCTCGCCATCATGAGTGCCTCGGAACCTCGAAACTCTACAAGATCGAGAGTCTCGGTGCTTCGTCAAAGATGACCCTCTGAATAAGTTTACCAGCTGGATATTGACGCGTGATCAGGGGCCCACTTCGAGAATCCCTGGTACGAACATCAAGATTCTCCTCATATTGGCTATAGAGCAATCAACAGAATCTCAAGAAGAGAGCCAACTGTCGAGTGATTAAGCAAAGATTCATCTGATCTCCAAATCAGCGGGCTTAAACCACACTCAAAGGGAGAACATTCCTCCACAATAGAGGACATATCCAGCATCCATACTCAGGTCACTCCCAGCCTATAAATTGATGGAATGGACATAGGTAAGGGGGAGAATAAACCCTTAAGCTTTTAAGCTCAAAGCAAGTTAGCTACTCGAATCTCCTTAACAAAAGGGACAGTCTTCTTGGGTCTATCCCGTAATGCTTGTCTAGTGAACTAACTTAGGTATCAGAGTAACCACAGGGTGTAACCACTTTATCAATATTGAGGTGTCATTTTTTCCTTGCGCAGGAAATATGATTGAGCTAAGGACTAGTCCAGTTCGGTGCAACAACATCCACCCACTGATCTATGGATGAAATTAGCCGAACTTCAATCTCCTTGTTCATGACCTATTCTCTTACAAAATGGAAGTCTATCTCAACGTATTTAGTCTATGCATGAAATTTTGGATTAATAGTAAGATATGTAGCACCCAAATTGTTGCACCAAAGCGTCGGAGGGATTGAAATTGGAACATTCAGCTCCTATAACAAGTGACGGATCCAAGTCAACTTGACAGTAGCAAGTGATAAAGCTTTATATTCTGCTTCGGTGCTGGATTTGGCAACGGTATGTTGTTTCTTTGAATTCCATGCAATGAGTTTAAGACCCAAGTAAATATAAAATCCAGTAGTAGACTATCTGTCATCTGGGTTTCCTGCCCAGCCAACGTCAGAATAAGCAGCGAGAGAAAGGTTGTTTGCTTTACGTAAATAAAGACTATGAGTAATCGTTTGCTTCAAATACCTGAGAATTCTTTTGACAATAGTCCAATGTTGGTCAGTTGGAGAGTGCATGAACTGACAAACCGGTTGACAGATGTGAGGACAAGGGAAAATCATTTGAAAATTGAATGTATCCTCATTTTTAAAATTGGGTTTTCATGTAGTTAAAGTTGTCTACCCTCATTACACTCAAACTGGGATCTGAAAAATTCTCACTTTCAGATCCCATCCACTCATGCTAGTCGAGGGTAAGAAGACTGGAGTCGCCACATAGATGAGGTCTAGGACCTATAAATGATGTCCCTTAATGGAGGGACACTAATGACTCGCTCAAATTGAATGACTATCTCGTCTCACCAAAGGCGGGTAAGTGTCAAATTACGAGTTGGGAAGGTGTTAGGCATCCAACTCACCCGGTTGAACCGGTCTCCCTAAAACCTATCCTTTTCCTATAGTTTATGAACACTTGGGGCTATCTAAATACATTACAAGGTAGAAGGGGGAATCCTCAGTTGATCTCTAATTCCTTACTAACTATGCATGACATAAGCTGAAAGTAAACAAATTAAACAAGAAAATAATCACAAAATGAATTAAAGAATTTAATAAATAACCTAATCATACATCTAAAGAAAGGAAAAAAATGATATACAACATATGATCGAGGTCTGGGAAAATCCCAGACCGCCTACGTATCCTTGTGCGGCGAGAATCAGGCCAAACATAGTTCGGACGGGTGTGTACGTACCAGGTGTGTACAAGAGAAGAGACACTCCCAAAATATTGGAATACATCCCAAGCGATGGATGCTCCCATAATCATGGAACACATCTAATGGTGAGAGATGTCCCCACAACAGTGGGACCCATCTCAGGGTGTTGAGGTACTCTCTATCACAAGGAAGTCCCCTCGACGATGTAATCCCATAATACATGGAACTTACCTCAATTTGACCGAACGTGGAGTGACCAAACTCCCCCGCAGCCTACATATCCCTCGAGACCTCTGTCTCTCCAGAATCAGGTCAAGCATAGTTTCCATGGGTTGACGAGCCATGGATGCGCGTGGTAACACTCAGGAAAGGCCAAATGCCTCAGCTCCCCACACACGGGGTTCACTAATATCTCACTCATATCCCATATTCAGGATACCCAGGTGGACTGCCCGTCAGGCCAGATTTATTTGAAATATTCATGGTGAACATCCAAACAGCTCAGATTCATTTAAAATAGTCAGAAAGATGATCCAATGGTTCCAATTCATTTTAAGCATCCATGATGAAGATCCAATGGTCCAAATCACTCAAAATCACTCACAATAAAAATCCAACAGTTCAAATCCCTCAAGATCATAATCCAACCATTTAGATTCATTAAAGTCACTCCCAAAGATAATCTATTGGTTCAGATCGCATCATATCATCCATAATGACAATCCAATGGATCAAACTTATCCAAATCACTCATGATGATAATCCAACGGTTCAAATTTCAAATCACATTACCATTATGATCAACAACTATTTTTCATTTCATTACATGCATAACAAGGAAGGCGGAGCCAAAACCCAACATGCACATGTGGAAGCCGACACATATGATCAAAGAATCATCACGTATGCGAAGATGCGATAATAAAAAGAAGCAAACAATTACAATACGACATACAAGTATGGTAAACTGGAAAAGAAACCAACCTGATATGCACCGACGAGATTGAATAGCAGGATGTCGCGAGGTCGAAGATGACGATCGTCGCAGGATGTCGCGAGGATCCTCGGGTTGATGATGAAGGTTCTCGCAGGATCTCGTGGGGATGGCCGATGATGATCGTCGTAGGGTGTCACGAGGCTCTTTGTGTTGACGATGATGATCGTTGTGGGATCTCACGAGGATCCAATGCTGAGTGCTACTTGCAGACATGTATGAGAGATGGTCGCTGGGTGCGAGTTGCGGACAGTATGAGAGATGGACGCTGGATGCAGGTTGTAGGCAGTATGGGAGATGGTCGCTGGGTGCTGGGAGCGAGTTGGGAGGCAGATGGTCGCTGGGTGCAGGTTGCGGACAGATGGGCAGGGAGCTGCTAGGCGCGAGTTGGGGACAGATGGGTAGGGAGCGCTGGCGTACGGACTGATAGGCAGGGAGCTGCTGGGTGCGATGTTGGGGACAGATGGGCAGAGAGCGTTGGCGTGCGGACAGATGGCCAGGGGGTGCTGGAGTGAGTTGGGGACAGATGAGGAGGGAGTGCTGGCGTGCAGACAGATGGGCAGGGGGTGTGAGGTGCGAGTTGTGGACAGATGGGCAGGGAGATTTCGAGGGAAAAAAGAAAGCCGGCCTTCAAAAAAAATCCAAACTTCCTCCCCCTTCTTGTGAGCATCGGTGGGGTATTTATAGAAGCAGGAGGTTGGATGAGGGAAGGTGGAGTGAAACTTAATGGAGATTGAAGTTATGAGGGAGTATGGGAGGTGGCCGAATTTTAGGGAGAAGCGACAGAGGGATTTAGGGGTATGGCCTGGTCGGCGGATAGAGGGAGGTGGTTGTACCTCCCTCTTACTTTCTCTCTCTGTCTCTCTCTATTCTCTCTCCATTCTCTCTCTCTTCTATCCCTCCTCAGCAGCCTTGTTGGGCGATGAGCCTTTGATGGGAGATCTATAGTGAAGATGGTGGTTGGCTCAAGAAGAAGCGGCAGCGGCTAGGCAGGTAAGGTGGTTCAGCCGATTTTGGGGAGGGATTTCAGGGGACAGGTGGGAGTAGGTGGGAGAGAAGCAACTGGGCAGTCGGTGGAGGGATTTGGGGGTATGGGTTGGTCGGCGGACAGAGGGAGGTGGCAGTACCTCCCTCTCCTTCTCTCTTCGTCTCCCTCCGTCCTCTCTCTCTCACTTTCTCTCTTTCTCACTCTTTCCCACTCTTTCTCACTTTTCCCCTTACTTTCTCTCTCACTTTCTCACTCTTTCTCACTCTTTCTCTTTCTCACTTTTTTTCCTCACATTCTCTCTCACTTTCTCACTCTTTCTCACTTTTTCTCTTTCTCACTTTTTCCCTCACTTTCTCTCTCACTTTCTCACTCTTTCTCACTTGTTGGAAACCAACAGTAGAACTCTGATCGATCAGAGGTGGCAAAAATGAGGTGTTGACAGATACCCCTCTTCAGTCGAGGTTGTACTAATTGAGGCTGAAGACAAAAAGACCCCAGTTTTGCCACAACCATTATTGGAAAGCAAAGAAAAATAAAACACGGGCTCTCTCGAGTAATGGCCATGGCGACCTTGAAACTCTCAAAACGGACCCAACAAACAAAGATGAGCTTTCACGCATTTCGCGGAATCGCCCGGGGAGATTATTCCTCAACAAAGGAATCAAATCTCAAAAACGAAACTGACACCCCGCACACACGAGCCCCAAAGTCAGAATCAAAGTCGAGCTTTCACACATTTCACGAAACCACTCGGGGAGATTATTCCACAACAACGGAACCAAATCTCAAAAGCAAAACGGACACCCCGCACACGCGAGCCCCAAAGTCAGAATCGAAGGCGAGCTTTCACGTATTTCACGAAACCACTCGGGAAGATTATTCTGCAACAACGGAACCAAATCTCAAAAGCGAAACTAACACCTCGCACACGCGAGCCCTAAAGTTAGAATCGAAGGCGAGCTTTCACGTATTTTACGGAACCACTCGGGGAGATTATTCCGCAACAATATAACCAAATCTCAAAAGCAAAACTGACACCTCGCACACGTGAGCCCCAAAGTCAAAATCGAAGGTGAGTTTTCACGTATTTCAAGGAACCACCCGGGGAGATTATTTCGTAACAACGGAATCAAATCTCAAAAGCGAAACTGACACCCCAAACACACGAGCCCCAAAGTTAGAATCGAAGGCGAGAGGCCAGTGCCTAAATGAACAAGGACCGCATTAGCGAGAACTGTCAAAACTTGTCAGACAAAAGCTGGGACTTCCTATACTCGGTAGGACCTTAAACATAAGAGATTCACCGGCGATGCATGGGATGAATCGAAGAATAGGCAAGCTCAAGACAAACTACACAAGAGTTAAATACTTGAGGCAGATATCAAGCATCAATCATAAGATGAATAAAGCATTAAATGGTGATGAAATAACTAAGATAAACAATGTGGAGATTTTCATTCAAAGTCAGAAGCAAACATCATAATGCCAATGTACTAAATGCAAACATCAATGCAATTAAGTACAGAGAAATGTTAATTTAGGTAATAGAGGACCTGGGATATCCCTAAGGGACAAACACTTGGATGGGGGAGACAACGGGTCAAAACCAATGTAGACCGGTTCTCCCAAGAAGAGGCAATATTTTGAACCAAATCCGGCGTTAGCTCCCTACAAGGCAATAGCTCATCAAGAGATTCATGTACAGGAGGTGGTAGGCCATGCTGTTGATGAAGTCGATTTGGAGAGTAGAACGTCGTATGTGTAAGACCCATAAATTGGACATGAGTGCCACCCGGGGTGCTCGTCACGATGCAATTCTCTCTCCACTAGCTACAACCCCACCGGATGTCTACAACTTTGATCATGGTGAGCTGTCTTGGCCAATCTATCTCTTTGTGGAAGTCTACACCATTGGCTCTCCCCCAGTATTGGTTATATGTGAACTTAGGAACTTGTAGAGCTGGAATCAAACTCAATCTCTCTAGGACCCAACACTGCAGTAAATGTGGCAACCCTATGAATCGATCCAAATCGAACTTGTTGTTACGCCTTGCCATCACATCAAGGCCATTCAAAGTTTTTACCAATACAGTTGGTATAATATCGCCACCATCATTAGCATGGATAATGAGGTCCACTATGGCAGGGGACTTTGTGCGCTTCTGGCTTCTTAGCAAGTAATGGGTGATCTTGCAGTAGATGAATACTCTTCCCCTCTGTACCTTTGCTTGGAAGTCCTCAGGGTCTTTGGGTTTTTTAGTCATTTCCTGGATGTCGAATCCCCCATTCTTGAAGAAAACTTTGACTTTTTCCTTACTCCACTCGAAGTGTTCTCGGATCTTCTGAGTGTATTCGCTCTGAAGCGGAGGTTTAAAGATCCTCTCCCTGTAAGGGTACATCAAACATACCCTGAATTCTTCCACTGTAGGGCACATCATTGCATCACCAAATCTGAAAACGTGTATTAAGGGGTCCCAGAATTTGGCGACTGCTTTCAACAAACCAGGACAGAGGCACATGTTCTAAAGGCCACATAGGGCTTTGAGATGATATGGCTTTAAAGGTGAGGTGTCTCTCCCAGAATTGAACCATTCCCACTTCTTAAGACCTTTTTCATGTTGTCGCACAGCTTCCAAACAAAAAAATTAGTCTTGTACATCACAAAAGTAGTAAACTAAGGGTTCAAGTCCATAATAAAATGTTCATACAGTTGAGAGGTCTCCCACATAGGAGTGCGTAAACATGAATATTTGAATACATTCTAATAAATCATACACAACTTTACTACATATTATAGTTGTGCCTGTGCACTAAATCCTAATAATCAGACAAAGTGCAACGAAGATGAAGGCCTAGCTAGGCTAACAAGAAGCTGTCCACATGGTTGACCATGGGAGGATCTTTGGGCTGCTCATGTAGAGTGACTGATCCTCAAGAGAGGATGCCACCTTTTGGGCAAAGAAACATGGATCTTGAAATTTGGGACGTCGTTGAATGGATGAATGACAGATGAATTCCAGTCGAGTTATAGGATCGTAAATGTATAGAATGACCTACTCACGAGAGACAGTGCCATACAGATTCGCTTACAAAGGAAGGAGGCCAAAGACATAAACTCTGGGAATCCGTTGGATTGGAAAACGGGAGAAGAGTTTTGGCCTTAGAAGGATTTCTTTGCCTGATAATGATGAGAAGACACGACATTTTAGCTGATAATAAGTCCGATCAGATCGAAAAGGTTCAAGGTTTCACAAACTATGGAAGTCCAACCCCCTTCTTTTTTTTTTTTTAGGGGTAGAACTAAACATAGTACTTCTTTACCTGATCCAGATTTGTCAGATACTGCAATTCTTTGCCATCAAGGTCGGTTAACCATATAGCCTTGCCTGGGAGGATTTCATTGATAAGAAAAGGTCCGCTCCAGTTTGGATGGAACTTACCCCTAGGGTCATGTATGGGAGCCCTTTGCTCTTTTAGCACCAAGTCTCCAACAACCAAATGACGAGGATGTACTTTCTTGTTGAAAGTGGCAGCAATCCTCTGCTGATACTTCTTTGAATTGTCTGCAACCCTCATCCTTTTTTCATCAATAAAATTCAATTCCTCATATCTCGCTCGCTCTATTCGTCCTCAGAGATCTTAGATTCCACAAGGTTCCTCAAGGAAGGGACCTCTAATTCAATGGGAAGAACTGCCTCCATACCATCTAAGGAATAGGGAGTTACTCTTGTAGATGTCCTAACCGAAGTGCGATAGGCCCATAAAGCATAGGGAAGCTTATCTGCCCAATCCGTGTTAGTTTGTGTCATCTTTTGCAGGATAACCTTGATGTTCTTGTTAGCTACCTCGACTGTCCCATTTGTCTGTGGGTGATAAGGAGAAGACCTATGTTGACTGATATGAAACTTCTCACACAAGTCTTGCATCTTACCCCTGAAATGTGTACCTTGATCAGATATCAAATCCTGAAGCATGCCGTGGTGACAAATGATGTACTCCTGTAAGAACTTGGCCACTTTGTTGGTATTAAGCTTGGCATAGGACTGTGCCTCCACCCACTTCATGAAATAATTTATGGCAACCAAGATAAATTCATGTCCATTGGATGCCTTGGGGTTTATCTTCCCAATCACATCTATACCCCAGGTCGAAAATGGTCAAGGAGAGCTCAAAGTATGCAACTCTGTTGGGGGCACATGGATAAGATTGGCGAATATCTGGCACTTGTGACACCTTTTCACAAAGTCGACACAGTCGGCTTCCATTGTGTTCCAAAAATTCCCCAAGCATAGGATTTTTTAGCAAGCATCCTGGCATTCATGTGGGGTCCACATATCCCTTCATGGATTTATTCAATAACATTCCGGGCCTGTTCCTCATCGACACAAACCAACTGGACTTCATCATAAGACCTCTTATATAGAATATCTTCACATAATATGAACTGGGCAGCATGTCTCCTCAGGGTTTTCTTCTCTCCTGATGTCGCATCTACAGGGTATTTGGATTCCCCGATGAAATCCATTATAGGGGCAAACCAAGGTCGACCGTTTACTGTCAGCACATTGACCTCTTCATCCATGTAAGCTGGCTGTATCATTCTTTCGATTATCAAAGGTTGCATCTTCTCATTTGGATTATCTCCAATCATGGATCCTAGCGTTGCCAACGCATCAGGGTGTCGATTTGTATCTCTCGGGAAGTATCCAAATTCTATCTCTTTGAATTTACTGGCCAAGACCTGAGCCTAATGTTTATAAGGTACGAGCTTTTCATCTCTTGTCTTCCAGTATTCCCTAACTTCATAGATAACGACTGAAGAGTCTCCATACACTTTCAATTTCTATACATCAAAGGCCAAAGCCGTTCGGAGCCCTCTCACATAGGCTTTGTACTCTGCAACATTGTTTGTGCATTCAAACTCCAAACGAAAAGACAATGGTATGAAGACACCTTCGGGATTGACTAGCAATACCCCAGCTCCATGTCCTCGATGGTTTGTCGTGCCATCAAAGAACATCACCCAAATGTCATCTCCCAGTTTTTCCTAAATAGTGGAGACTTCTTCACCAGGAAATACGTCTTCCAATTGCTTAAAATTTCCTTCAATTGGGAGAGATGACAAATGCTCAGCGATCACACTCCCCTTGATAGACTTTTGGTTCATGTAGGTAATATCAAACTCTGAAAGTAGCAACAACCACCGTGCCATTTTTCCTGTTAAGTTTGGCTTCTCGAAAAGGCATTTGATCGGGTCTATGCGGGAGATGAGGACAATAGGATATGAGAGCATGTAATGTCTCAATCTCCTCGTTACCCAGACCAAAGTCGTGCATATTTTCTCCAAAGGAGTATAGTTAACCTCATAGCCCGTGAACTTTTTGCTCAGATAATACATAGCCCTCTCAGTACGTCCATCTTCGTCATGCTGGGAAATCATGGATCCCATTGACTCTTCCAAGACAAATAAATACAACAGAAGTGGTCTCCCAAGGGTTGGCGGGACCAAAATTGGCAGATTAGTCAGATATGCCTTGATCCTATCGAAAGCCATCTGGCACTGGGAATTCTAAGTTTTTGGCTGGTCCTTCTTTAATAGCTTGAAAATAGGTTCACAGATGGCTGTTAGATGCGCTATGACTCTGTTTATGTATTGCACTCTTCCTAGGAATCCTCTGATCTCCTTTTCTATTTGTGGATGAGGCATTTCAGCTATAGCTTTAATCTTGACTGGGTCAATCTGTATGCCCCTCTCACTCACCAAGAAGCCTAACATTTTTCCAGCAGTTACTCCAAAAGCACACTTCTGTGGATTTAGCCTCAACTTGTATCGCTTTATCCGTTCAAAGAATGTCCTCAATGCCGTGAAGTGATCCTCCTTGGTAATTGACTTCACAATCATATCATCTACATATACTTCAACCTCCTTATGGATCAAGTCATGGAGGATAGTAGTAGCCATTCTTTGGTAAGTGGCCCCAGCATTCTTAAGTCCAAATGGCATTACTGTATAATAATAAGTACCCCAATCTGTAGTGAATGAAGTTTTCTCTTTATCCTCTGGTGCCATCTTTATCTAATTTTAGCCTGAAAAGCCATCCATGAAAAATAACAGTGCATGTCCAGCGGTGTTGTTGACCAATATGTCAATCTTGGGTAACGAAAAGTCATCCTTAGGGCTTGCTTTGTTCATATTCCTATAATCCACACATTCCATTAATTTACCATCTTTCTTTGGGACAATGACAATATTGGCCAACCACTTGGGGTAATGGACCACTTCAAGGAAACCGGCATCAAGTTGCTTCTGGATATCCTCCTTGACCTTCAAAGCCCACTCTGGCCTCAATCTCCTCAACTTTTGTTTGTGGGACTCTGAACCAAGCATCAAGGGAATCTTATGTTGGACCACCTTAGGGTCTATTCCAGGCATATCCTCATAAGACCAGGCAAAGACTTCTTGAAATTCTTTGAATAACTCCACCATATTAGCTGTTTATTCCTCAGTTAAAGTTACTCCAACCTTGATCTCATGGGGCTCTTCAGTTGAGCCCAAGTTGACCATTTTGAAATCCTCTTCGACTGGTCGGGCCTTCATTTCTTTTGAAGCCTTGATAGATCGCATTAACTCAGGGGAAGGTTCATCATTTTCATCATTATCAGAGTCAGAGTTAGTGTAATCGACAGGAATGGAAGAAGAAGAAGACACAGTATAATCGAAAGTAACATTTTCATTGCTAATAGAAGAGGTGTCTACAGGATAGGAGGTCCCAAGCGGGACAGAATCAACACTAGAAAATACTTGTATTTTATCTAAACTTGTACTAGGCACAGACACAGCTAAATTGTTTAAAATACATGACTCATTAAAAAAACCAAAATGGTCTACACAACTCCAATTAGGGATAACACCATCAAAAGGATGAATAAGCTGGTGTGCACCCAAATCCTTGCTCTCGCTTTCCTCGGTGATGGCCAAGACTCCCTCGTCGTCGAACAGGCTGTCGACATCCACGAACTCTGATCCCGTCTTCGCCGCATCACTTTGCTTTTGAATCCTCATCAGTTCCAACTCTACCCAATCAATATCACAGTCAATGAAGATTTCAAAGGCAGGAACTCGCCGTTGAAGGTGCACGTCATACCATGGCTCGGGGAAGCCACAGAATAGAAAGTCTGACCCTTCCTTGACGAAGTGTCCATTAAGAGTTGTAGAAGGTGAGATCAGTTCTTCACTGTGAATCCCATCGAAGTGGAGGCTATGGATCTCTTGGTCCAACCATTATTGCTGCCATGTCTTACTGTTGCTGTTGCTGCCTTTTTTTTTTAAAGACTAAAAAATGTCTACTATTCTTGTACTTACTTTTTTTGAGCCTCAAAGAACGATCATCGGCTCTCCTCCGCTTATGATCAATCAGGGCCATGTCTTCCCTGGAAGGAACAAACCCCAGTCCAAATCTGAGGGTTCTGACTATGCTGTTGCCAGGATTGAACTGATCTAGAACCCACTCAGTTGCACCCCTGTACTGTCCTCTAAAATGTTGTCTCCCACTGTCAGGGCATTAACCATATCAGAATCGGCATACACAGTGACCACCACCCCTTCATATTGAAATCTGACCTTCTGATGCAACGACGATGTGAGACTCCTTCTTTGTAGATCCAAGGCCTTCCCAAAAGCAAATTGAAGGAAGCATGTATGTCCACCACATGAAGCTCGACGTCAAACATAGCATGACCCACCCTAATTTGTGCATTAAGTACTCCATTGATGGTCCTCCTGGTACAGTCATAATCCTTAACACAGTGTGTGGAAGGCCTGAGCTCTGCCTCATTGAACCCAAGATGCTTGAAAGTGCTCAGAGAGAAGACATTCAATGCTGAACCTTCATCTACAAATACTCTGGGAATCAAGTGATCCTTGAGACCGATGGTGATATAAATAGCCTTGTTATGCATCCTCCCTTTATCAGTAAGATCGACGTCGCCATACATCAAGGAGTTGACAGCATGAGATCCCCCAACCATGTTCGCTAACTCAGTACAATTAGTGGAGACTAGAACTTGGATGCTGGCTAATGATTTTAGAACTGTGTCCCTGTGTGCCTTGGATGCCATGAGTAACCCCCAAATTGACACATTAGCCTGTGTCTTTTCCAACTGCTTCAAAATAGGGTTATGGGGCTCAGGGGCAGTACATTGCTCTTTCCCCTTGTCTCTCGCCAACTATCCAGGATTATCAACTGTTAGGTTTGCAGGCTTGAAGGTCTTTCCACTCCGGGTTTCTGCTACAGGCTTGTCATCATACCCAGGGATGTAAATCTCCAGGTTACTGAAATCTTGGGTCGCCTGGGCTACCTCCAGCTCATCCTCAATGTATATGATCAAAGGGGTTCCCTTCTCAACCCTTGCTACAGAATGCTTTGTTTGTTGAGAGAAGACCACACCTCTAGATCATACTCTGGTTCTTGTTTGATAGTCACAACCTCAGATGATCCCTCATACTTATTCTGGTCCTTCCAACTGTAAACAGGTGAAACCGAAGATGCGCCATATTCATCAGAATTCTCAAAAGGTAAAGAATTGTAATGACCATCCTCCTCCCCTTCTTCTATGAAGTTGACAGAGTGGTTAGGGAGACGATTTTTTGTTGTAGACGCTGGTCGGTTCTGAATGGCAAAAGTTCCAGCCTCCAATGCATTTTGAATCGCTTCCTTTAAGGAGAAGCAGAACTGTGTGCCATGCCCAGCCTGGTTGTGAAACTTGCAAAATCTGTCTTACCTAAAACTGGTTGGGAAAGGATTGGGTAGTACCATCGGTCTAGGGGGCTTTAATTGGCCAGCTTTCATTAATTTATCCATGATCATTCTCTTGGTAAACCCAGCTCTGTATATTGTCTGCTTGCTCTTTGATTCCTCTGAGGATACAGAGCTTCAATCAATAACAGGGCTGAAGAGGCCGCTGCCACACTCTTGGCCTGTGAAAAGAAATTTGCACTAGACGCTTTAGAAGAATTACTTCTCCTGCATGAGCTGCCCTCAGATATTACCTTATCGCCTTTATGCGGGAGATCCCCATGGTTGATCACATCCTCAATCTGTTGTCCAGCGGTGATTAAGGTCTGGAATGTGGTGATGCCTTGTCCAAAGATAAAAGTTTTGTATGGGCTAGCCAACCCTTTCATCATCATGGTGACTTGCTCTCTCTCAGAAGGTCTGTTCCAGATTTACGCAACAATGGCCCTGAACTTGGCCAAGTAAGCAGTGAATCCTTCTCCAGGAAACTGCGTGATTGTTTCTAACTGCCTCCTGTGGGTATCCACTTCAGTGTTATAAGAATAATGTTCCACAAAAGCAGTTGTAATGTCTACCCAGGACTTGATTTAGGAAGGTTTCAAGTGCAAGAACCATTTGTGAATCCCACTAAATAAAGAGAACTGAAATGCTTGGCCCAACTGCTCATTTGTGAACCCTCTCCCTATCGTCAAGATACTAGTAAATGATCTAAGATGGGTGGTGGGGTAACCCGACCCGTCAAATTTCTCCATAGGCCATTTGAATTTATCTGGCAGCTTGGCCTCTGGGAAGTAAGTCACTCCCTCAGCGTCTATAATCTGATCTTCCATTCCTTTCATTCCTCTAAGCAAATGCTCTACATTGTGCAACCGACTCATGACGGCTGAACTGGCCAACATTTTATCCACCTCTGATAGCTTACTGGGGGAAGGCTCCTGAATTACTATCTGGGGCTAAGGAGATGCATTCATGGGGATGGTGGGACCATTACCCCCCTCAGGTGAGGCTGCCACATTGGAGGCTGATTGCA
This sequence comes from Protea cynaroides, assembly GCA_028583415.1. Classification (NCBI taxonomy): domain Eukaryota; kingdom Viridiplantae; phylum Streptophyta; class Magnoliopsida; order Proteales; family Proteaceae; genus Protea; species Protea cynaroides. The sequence continues at coordinate 49,603,554 of CM053272.1, forward strand.
GCCCAATATTCATGTTTTTCTTGACCAATCCTACCATGGCATGAACTGTTCGCTCCAATCTGTTAAGTCTGGTGGTCAAAATAGCAATTGGATCCTCTAGGGACTCATGACGATCTTCTATCTCATGATCTTCCATTTTCTCTACCAGATTGACTGGCTCTCTAGGATATCCCTGGGTTGATTGAAGACTGGGGACTCTATGTAGTCTCTTCGAGGTGGGATCCCTTACCCAACTGGATATTATGTTTCAACTCTCCTGAAGGTGATTAAAAATATGGAACAAGGGAACAAAGGTTAGGACTAACAGATAATGAACATGCATGCATCAAAGCTGACTCAACCAAACAAAGTTAGTTCCTGTGTAAGAACTCCATTAGGTTAATCCTCACCAATTTCGATGATTCAGATTGATTCTTTGGTTGGTTTTCAGCAAGAGGGCATCTGTGAAACAGACTATTCCTCTGGCTGAAACTCCAACCAAATGAACACATCGAAATCATTGGATTTGGGAGGGATTTACCGTCTAAAAGGATGCACACAAGATATCAAAGAATTTTGATTCAATCTTGAACAAATGAGTGATGGCTTCATCAGTGACCATCCGCGTTGAGCGAGGTAAAACTGGGTAAAGACAACACTTAGGTGTTAAGGGATGAATCAATGATACAAGTATCAGTAATGTGATAATAGGACATGACAAGGCTACCTTGACAAGGATAAGAATGTCTATCACCGAATGCACGATGAGTCAAAGACACCTACATCCCTTTATATACTCGCATAGCTGTGGGTACAGGCCAAGGTTGTGGCTTCGCCTGGTAGGTCATCCAATATTCACTGGAGCCTGTTTCAGCTAACCACGAGGTTTGTAACAATGGTAACCAATATCTTGAGAACCATGATATCACTATACCATAAAATAGACAACAATGTATATAATGCACCTAAACAATCAAGGTTGAAGACCACTGTTTGCTACTTCTACACCTAACAACTTAAAGCTCCAAAATGTAAGTTTATGCATAAAGAGAAAGGGATAAGGATTTACAATCTGGAGTTTGGCATGAATCCTCAGTGGAGTCGCCACTGTGAGGACAAGGGAAAATAACTAAAAAATTGAATTTATTCTCATTTTTAAAATAGGATTTTCATGTAGTTAAAGTTGTTTACTCTCATTACACTCAAACTAGGATCTGGAAAATTTTCACCTTCAGATCCCATCCACTCATGCCACTGGAGGGTAAGAAGACTGGAGTCGTCACCTAAATGAGGTCTAGGACCTATAAATGATGTCCCTCAATGGAGGGACACTAATGACTCACGCAAGTGGAATGGCTATCTCGTCTCACCAAAGGCGGGTAAGTGCCAAATTACGAGTTGGAAAGGTGTTAGGCACCCAACTCGCCCGGTTGAACCAGTCTCCCTAAATTCTATCATTTTTCTATAGTTTATGAACACTTGGGGCTATCTAAATACATTACAAGGTAGAAGGGGGAATCTTAAGTTGATATCTAATTCCTTGCTAACTATGCATGACATAAGCTGAAAGTAAGCGAATTAAACAAGAAAATAATCACAAAATGAATTAAAAAAATTTAATAAATAACCTAATCATACATCTAAAGAAAGGAAAAAAAATGATATACAACATATGACCGAGGTCTGGGAAAATCCCAGACCGCCTACATATCCCTGTGCGGCGGGAATCAGGCCAAACGTAGTTCGGGCGGGTGTGTACGTACCAGGTATGTGCAAGAGAAGGGACGCTCCCAAAATATTGGAACGCATCCCAAGCGATGGATGCTCCCATAATCATGGAACACATCCAATGGTGAGAGATGTCCTCGCAACAGTTGGAACCATCTTAGGGTGTTGAGGTACTCCCTATCTCAAGGAAGTTCCCTTGGCGAAGTAATCCCAAAATACATGGAACTTACCTCAATTTGACCAAGCGTGGAGCGACCAAACTCCCCCGCAGCCTACGTATCCCTCGAGACCTCTGTCTCTCTAGAATCAGGTCAAACATAGTTTCCATGGATTGACGAGCCATGGACACGCGTGGCAACACTCAGGAAAGGCCAAATGCCTTAGCTCCCCACACACGGGGTTCACTAATATCTCACTCATATCCCATATTTGGGATACCCAAGTGGACTGCCCATCGGGTCAGATTTATTTAAAATATTCATGGTGAACATTCAAACGGCTCAGATTCATTTAAAATAGTTAGAAAGATGATCCAATGGTTCAAATTCATTTTAAGCACCCATGATGAAGATCCAATGGTCTAAATCACTCAAAATCACTCACAATAAAAATCCAACAGTTCAAATCCCTCAAGATCATAATCCAACCATTTAGATTCATTAAAGTCACTCCCAAAGACAATCTATTGGTTCAGATCGCATCATATCATCCATAATGACAATCCAATGGATCAAACTTATCCAAATCACTCATGATGATAATCCAACGGTTCAAATTTCAAATCACATTACCATTATGATCAACAACTATTTTTCATTTCATTACATGCATAACAAGGAAGGCGGAGCCAAAACCCAACATGCATATGTGGAAGCCGACACATATGATCAAAGAATCATCACGTATGCGAAGATACGATAATAAAATAAACTAAACAATCACAATATGACATACAAGTATGGTAAACTGGAAAATAAACCAACCTGATATGCGTCGGTGAGATTGAACAACAGGATGTCACGAGGTCGACGATGACGATCATCGCAGGATGTCGCAAGGATCCTCGGGTTGATGATGAAGGTTCTCGTAGGATCTCGTGGGGATGGTCGATGATGATCATCGTAGGGTGTCACGAGGCTCTTTGGGTTGACGACGATGATCTTCGTGGGATCTCGCGAGGATCCGATGCTGAGTGTGAGTTGCGGACAGGTATGAGAAATGGTTGTGGGGTGCAAGTTACGAACAGTATGAGAGATGGTCCTTGGGTGCAAGTTGCGGACAGTATCAAAAATGGTCGCTGGGTACTGGGAGCGAGTTGGGAGACAGATGGTCGCTGGGTGCGAGTTGCGGACAATATGAGAGATGGTCACTGGGTGCAGGTTGCGGACAGTATGGGAAATGGTCGCTGGGTGCTGGGAGCAAGTTAGGAGACAGATGGTCACTGAGTGCGAGTTGCAGACAGTATGAGAGATGGTCACTAGGTGTAGGTTGCGGATAGTATGGGAGATGGTCCCTGGGTGCTGGAAGCGAATTGGGAGACAAATGGTTACTGGGTGCAGGTTGCGGACAGATGGGCAGCGAGTTGCTGGGCGCGAGTTGGGGACAAATGGGTAGGGAGCGCTGGCATGCTGACAGATGGGCAGGGAGCTGCTGGGCATGATGTTGGGGACAGATGGGCAGGGAGCGCTGGCGTGCGGACAGATGAGCAGGGGGTGCTAGCGCGAGTTGGGGACAGATGGGCATGGAGTGCTGGCATGTAGACAGGGCAGGGGTGTGAGGTGCGAGTTGGGGACAGATGGGCAGGGAGATTTCGAGAGAAAAAGAAAGGCCGGCCTTCAAAAAAAACTCCAAACTTCTTCCCCCCTCTTGTGAGCATCGGTGGGGTATTTATAGAAGCAGGAGGTTGGATGAGGGAAGGTGGAGTGGGACTCAATGGAGACTGAAGTTATGAGGGAGTATGGGAGGTGGCCGGATTTTAGGGAGAAGCGACGGAGGGATTTAGGGGTATGGCCTGGTCGGTGGACAGAGGGAGGTGGCTGTACCTCCCTCTGACTTTCTCTCTATGTCTCTCTATATTCTCTCTCCATTCTCTCTCTCTTCTATCCCTCCTCAGCAGCCTCGTTGGGCGATGAGCCTTTGATGGGAGATCTGCAGTAAAGATGGTGGTTGGCTCAAGAAGAAGTGGCAGCGGCTGGGCAGGTAAGGTGGTTCAGCCGATTTTGGGGAGGGATTTCAGGGGACAGGTGGGAGTTGGTGGGAGAGAAGCAACTGGGCACTCGGTGGAGGGATTTGGGGGTATGGGTTGGTCGGCGGACAGAGGGAGGTGGCAGTACCTCCCTCTCCTTCTCTCTTCATCTCCCTCCGTCCTCTCTCTCTCTCTCACTTTCTCTCTTTCTCACTCTTTCTCACTTTTTCCCTTACTTTCTCTCTCACTTTCTCACTCTTTCTCTTTCTTACTTTTTTTCCTCACTTTCTCACTCTTTCTCATTTGTCGGAAACCAACAGTAGAGCTCAGCTCGGTTAGAGGTGGCAAAAATGGGGTGTTGACAACAGAATAAGCTATTTCGGGTCTTGTGATAGTGGCATATTGAAGTGCACCAACTGTGCTCCGATACAGTGTAAGATAAAAAAATGGGTCATCATCAGATTTGGATAATTTTGAACCTAAAGCTGCTGGAGTAGATATGCCTTTAACACCATCCATATGGGTCCGCAATAGATCATCTTGGATATATTTGTGTTGGTTCAAGAATAATCCAAATATCATTTTTTGAGCTTCAATCCCCAAAAAATAATATAAATAACCCAAATCCCATAACTTAAAGGTTTGATGAAGATCTTGGATCAAAATTGAGATGGTCGTCTCATCACTGCCTGTGATGATAATATCATTCACATAAACTAGAACAAGAGTGATTGTGCTAGATGTGTTGTGGATAAATAAAGATGTGTATGATTTGCCACCTTTGAACTCCATTTCCATAAGCCTTTGACTGAGGTGAAAGTACTAAGCCCTTGGGGTGTTTGAGCCTATATAGAGCTCGATGTAATTTGCAGACCTGGCCAGGTGTTGTGGGGTCAACAAAACCAGTTGGTTGAACCATGTAGACCTCCTCTTCCAAGAGTCTATGTAGAAATGCATTTCGAACATCAAGCTGCCGGATATTCCATCCTTTTGGAAAGGCCAATGTTAGAATAATGCTAATTGTAGTAGGCTTGACAATGGGACTATATGTCTCATTGTAATTTACACATTCTGTTTGATTAAATCCCTTTGCAACCAAACGAGCTTTATATCTGTCAATCGTACCATCTGATTTTCTTTTGATACGAAATACCCACTTGCAACCAACAACTGTTTTATGTGGTGGTAAAGATACCAGAGTCCATGTGCCATTTTGTAGCAAAGCATTATATTCTTCCATCATGGCATTGTGCCAATGAGATGATTTGTTGGCTTTAGTTTAGCATAGAGGTTCAACTTCAGTATATGCTGTCTAGGCTATGGGATGTTTGGTGGTGAGATAAGTGACATGGTCTAGAAAAACACGTGGTTTACGAGTATGATCCGCAGTTCGTGTTATCATTTCATGAGGTATGGGAGGTGGAATGATTGGTTCGATAGTTGGGTCAGGTGGTGTGGGTGATGGTATAGGAGGTGGGATGATTGGGTTAGTAATTCGGTTTGGTGGTGTGGGAGATGATGGAGCCCATGAGGAATGGGCCGTAGATATTATTGGAAGTGGTTCTTGGATGGTGGATGGTGGGGCCGAATGAGGTGATGATGTTAAATTGGACGAGGGGTTTAAAATAGTAGAGGGAGTAGTGGCATGTATGGATGAATTAGTAGCCACTGTTTCTAGTATAGGTATCAAACTATGATTTGGAGTCATAATGGGAGGGATCATGATGGGTTCATTATGACTAGCATTACTGAGGGAAAGTAAACCTCATTGAATAGTACATTACGTGCTATGTAAACCCTTCCTGCAGATTGATCAAGGCAATGATAGCTCTTATGATGAGGACTATACCCGATGAACACACATAATTTTGAGAGAGGTTGCATCTTGTTGGTATTGTATGGTCGCAATAGTGGGTAACAGGCACACCCATACACTTTAATTAGTGTATAATCAGGAATGGTATGATGAAGCAACTCCCATAAGGAAGGATGACTTTCTGTTGGCATGAGATTAATGAGGTACACAACTGACTGAAAAGCATCATCCCGATATTCCAATAGAATAGATACTTTAGACATTATGGTCAATCCCATTTCTACAATGTGATGGTGTTTTTGCTCTACTCATCCATTCTGTTCATGAGTGTGTGGACATGAGAGACGATGCAGAATACCATTGTTGGTGAGATATGATAAAAGATTGCGGTATTCACTGCCCCAGTCAGTTTGTAATGCTTTGATCGGTCTTTCAAAGTACTTTTCCACCTGTTTTTGAAAACTTTGAAATATTTTAAAAACCTCAGATCGAGCTACCATTGCAAAAATCCAAATGAACTTGGTAAAATCATCAATGAAGCTCACATGATACCCATTTCCATTAGTAGAATAAATAGGTGCTGGACCCCATACATCGGAGTGAATGAGAGCAAATGGGGCTAGGGAATGGTTAAACAAAGATGGAAAGGGTAACTTATGAGACTTTCTTAATGGACAAGAATTGCAAAATGACAAACGATTCGGACCTTGAACTGGTAGGCCACTTTTGGAAATAATTTTACAAATGATAGTGGGGGAGGGATGGTCCAACCTTTAATGCCAGACGTCAATGAAAGTGCACACACCCAAGTAGACACGAGGATTGGAATGCTGATTAGGATGAAGAGAGCTTGGTTATAGATGGTAAAGACCACCATCAAGTACGCCGTATAGGAGGACCCGTCCCGAGGATTGATCCTTGACAAGACAAAACGAAGGGTGGAATTCAAAAATAACATCATTAATAGATGTAAACTTAAAGACATTTAGAAGATTTTTTTTAATTGATGGGACATGGAGAATATTGTGTAAATGAAGGGATTGGGTGGGGAAGGAATAAAAGAATAACCAATATGAAGAATTTTCAGACCTTGGCCATTTCCATCAGTCAGCTGATCTAAACCATGGTAATCGATATTGAGATTCATATTTTTGACCTCTGCCGTGATATGATCAGTGGCTCCAGAGTCAGGATACCACATTTCATTTGATGGTTGCATCGATGTCGAGGGTGCCACATTAGCCACAAGTGCATCGGGCCGAATTGGTGCCTGTGTATAAGAGTGATCAAACTGATGATAACAATTATTGACAATATAATTGGGACAACCACAAACTTGGCATAGCATTCATTGATTAAAAAGGGGTGGATTATAAGCATTGTTTGATTGTCTCCCTCTACCACATCTATGACCTCGATTAGATATTGATGAAAGAGGAGCTGAGTTGAACTGATTTCTGTAATTGGACTTTCTTTTGTTTATGAAGGTTGTATTAGCCTGAGGGGTGGGAAGAATGTGATTTTGATTAATTTGGATTTCATGGGTAAAGAGCATACCCAGAAGATCCATTATGGAGACATCATCGGTTCTTGTAGATATAGCAATAACAAATGCATCCCATTATGAACCAAGATCGGCCAAAATATGGAGTACAAGATCATGATCAGGAACCGGGTGTGCTACAGCAGCCAAGTTGTTAGCAATTGACTTCATTTTTGAACATATTGAGATGGTAAGTCCTTTCTTCTTCTTAGTTTGCAACTGCAGCCTAAGTTGCATCATGTGAGACCGAGACTGAGAAGCAAATGAGTGTTCTAAAGTAAACCAAATAGAGAAAGATGTGAGACAGCTTACCACCTAAGCTAGGACTGGTTCAGTTAGGGAAGACATAATCCAGCCTTGCAGTAATTAATCTTGACATACCCATGTATGATGTGAGAGTTAAAGATATGCTATGGGTCCCAACTATCGGTGCTACATATGGTCTTGCTTCTAAGTTATTTTCATTTACTGTAATGGATTTGTTTCCACCGTAGTTGTTTATTTGTTTCCTTATTAGTTAGGGTTTATTTCCTAAGTTGTTTAGGTTTAGTTTCCTAATTGGTTTATGATTGTAATTAGGTAAGTTTCCTAAACTATTGTTTATTCTCTTTGATTATAAATAAAATAACCATAGGAGGAGGAGGATACACATTAATTCTCTCTCCTTTTTTTCCATTCTTTATTCTCTCCATTTTCCCTTTCTTTATTTTCTATTTTGTTACATGGTAACAAAGTGGGTGCCATTTTGAGAGTCGTCTCCATTCGAGCGGGCATCCTCCACTGCTGCTGCTCCTTATTATTATTTTATGCTCCTTGCTACCGCACGGTGTTATTGCCATTGGCTGCTACTACCTTGATCTAATGATCCTCTGTTCTTCTGTTATTGTCAACATCTAATTTGATCTACTCTCCTCTGCTACTATCGATACTTATTAGATCTAAAATTAGATTTGACCTGCTGCTACCTCCGATGATATGCTATTCCTTAGGTACCTCATACTGTCATTGTGATCTGTTTCTCATATCTATTCTATACGTTGAGATCCAAACCTACTGTTTCTTCTCTTCTTTATTTTCCTCTGTTTCTGGGCGGTAACTCTAGCCCCAGTTCCTGGTTTAGATTTCCTTCATTTTTCACCTGTTTACCTTGAAACATTGGGCATAATCTGCTCTCCCATAAATGACCTAAACCCCCCAAAGCCCATGATCAGAAGCCTCTTCAACAAGGAGAACCAAAACTTGCAACTAACCTTTTATCTTTCCTACCATTAGTTTTGTTTTAGAGTTCCTTACTTCAGTTTTGGAGTGTTGTTCTTGCTGATTATTGAGTAGGTTCAAGAGATCTATGAGTGGTGAGCATAACCCTGAAATTTCAGACCGAAAGGAATTAAGTTGAGTGATTTCTCTCATTTGAAAGGAACCTTGTTCTTCCGTCCCTGTTTTTTGTTTGTGAATGGCCTCCAACATAAGGTTGAAGAAGAGTGATTCATTTCTATATTTCCTATTCTTTCCCTTCTTTATCCCATATTTCTTAAGTTATCATTCTTTTGTTTCAATACCCACACTGCCCTATCTCTTTAAATCAAATCCCTACCATATCCTAGGTCCTGTTTGTTTACCCACATAGTTTAATTCTTGCTGGAAATTATAGAAGTGCCACTCACCATTATCACTTTGATTTAATTATAGTTTTTTCCATTGGATTCATGTTCCTTTTTTTTTAAGGGTTTGTTTGCCTTTTCAAGATGTCCCAAACAAAACTGAATACCTCATAATTTTGGATCCAACCGTCAGAACAACTTCAAATTTGGATATTAATTGCAACTGCTCTTGAGTATGTGATTTCTTATGTTGCGCATCATTCGAGATGTTGCTTACCACTACTACATATGATGATGGATTATTTTTTTACTTGCATCCTCTGTATTATTTATCCACGTAGAATGTTCCACGTGAGAAGGGGATTATATATATTCATATCTGCTCAAGTCATCAGTTGAAGATTATTATTTTTTTGTTCGTGTCTACTTATGGAAGAGACACTTTTCTCTATCCTTGCTCATGTTAGAGCCTATTACTACTTTGCTCATATTGGAGCCTACTTTTTGCACGTGATGCAACTTCTACTACCTACAACCTACTACAGTTGCACGTGATACAACCTTTATCTACTTGTTGCAAATGATGCAACTTCTATTACATGTAGCCTACTACAGTTGCACGTGATGCAACCTCTACCTACTTGTTACACGGGATGCAACTTCTAGTACCTATAGCCTACTACAGTTGCACGTGATGCAACCTTTACCTACTTGTTATACATAATGTAACCTACTTGTTTGTGTTCGAGCTATCATTATTGTTGTTCCTACTATAACTACTACTGCTACTACAACTACTACTTGGTGTTTGCTCAATTGCTGATGCTACTTCTATTTGGTTCACAGTGACCTCAAATTATGCTATTGTTATTGCTTGGTTCACAGTAATCTATACTGTGTTGCGTTACTACGATTACTATTGTTCTTACTTTTGTTGATAAGTTAGTTTAAGCTGAAGCTCTTACATTCTCCCGTGTTCTAGTTTGAAGGGGAGTGTTAGAGTTAAAGACATGATGTGAGTCCCAACTATCGATGCTACATATGGTCATGCTTCTATTAGTTATTTTTATTTATTGTTGTGGATTTTTTTCCACCACAGTTGTTTATTTGTTTTCTTATTGGTTAGGATTTATTTTTTAAGTTTTATAGGTTTAGTTTCCTAATTACTTTATGATTGTAATTAGGTAAATTTCCTAAACTATTGTTTCTTCTCTTTGATTATAAATAAATGAACCATAAGAGGAGGAGGATACACACATTGATTCTCTCTCCTTTATCTCCATTCTCCATTATCTCCATATTTCCTTTCTCTATTTTTTATTTTGTTATATTTCATATTCTAGATTTTCAACTGCAACATTTTCTGTGGGTGCAGGTTCTGTTGGAGATAATGCAGGTTGTATGAACTTTGGTGGGCATGAGAGAGTTCCATCTACATAATCAAGAAGCTTGTGGCCACGGATCACGGGTAACAATTGAGACCGACAAAGGAGATAATTGGTAGGACCTAGCTTGATGGAGATAGGATGGCTAAACTTTGATGATAAAGAAGAAGAGTTTGATCATTAGAAATTGTAGGAGACGTGAGAAAAGAAGAAGTTGAGGCCGTTTCAACGTGAGTTGTATATTGGCTCTGATACCATTAAACGCCTAAAGTTTGAGTTGATTTGAAACTCTCTCTCCTTGATTTTAGGGAGTGGAGAGGGAGATATATTTATACTTGAAAAATAGATTACAATCCCTCTAATTTCTAGGGATAAAATAAGAGTGATAATAGGAATACAATGAGGTGAGTAATTCTAGGAATATAATGAGGTGAGTGATTTTAGTAATTTTAACATTCAAATGGAGAGCTTAATTGTAGAGTAATAAGGATAGCTGACTAGGTATCTAAGTCAACTATCCTTATCCTTAATAGAAATGGACGATACATGTTTTAAATGGATTAAAACTAATACATGCAGATGAGAAAAGCGGCAATATACTTTCATAAATTAGGGAATAATAAATATATACCCAAGGAGAAATATGTAATGAGGGAGATATTACGATTTCCGTTGGAACAAATGAAAAATCCCATGTTTCAGACCCTACTGCCGGTTTTGCATTTCACAAGGACTTCTACTATAAATCCTATATTTTAATGATTTGCATGCAATTTTCAAGATTTAAAAGGGCACTGTAATTAACGTAACATCTGTTAAAGTTGATCGGACGGGAGCGGTTGAGCCACGTCAGCAATATGCCGATCACAAGGTCGTTGAAAAAGGGCACTGACACTCTAACACATTGACGGAACGAGATGCTTGCACCTTCATTTTGATTGGTTGGATGTAAGTTAATATGTTGTTTTACACTGCGCTGAAGCACCTTCTTGATTCAATGTGACGTGCTTATGGTGCATCGTCAAAGGAAATTCAAATCCAATGGTCTAGCTCATATCCGACTTTCCTCTGATGCCATTATGGACATTGGACGTCTAGTATTCGACAACACCATTTTTTGCAGAGATCCGATGGTAATTATCGAAGATACTCTAATCAAGGAATTAGAACTCGATCCTGTGCCTGCCGTGTCAGTGGTGGCATTGGTAATGTGTGGCGCTAGTGCACAGTATGGTTTAAAAAGTTTTCTTTCTAATATATGTCAATGATCGAACTTGTTTTAATTATAACTCTCTCATCTGATGTCCGAATTAGACAATTCACCTTGCATTATCTTCGTTTTTGAATAAAGCATAGTTTGGAAGCAAAAAATTGGGAAGATGAGAAACAGAGGCTGGGGTTTTGAAAAAAAAGCTCTCTTTGTTGTTAGTTGTGTGATTTTTATGTTCTAATCTCTTCATTAACCATCAATAAGAAGAGGCTCCATTACAAAGCATTGATGCTCCATTGATATTTATTGAAGGGCTTGGAGTTGTTGGGTAACAGTGGAGGTACTTTAAACCAGGTTGAAGCTTCCAAGAAGGGGTTAATGGCGTTTTGATGTGCTGAGGAAAAGGGAGAAGAAGAACAACTTGTTGGAGGTTGTTGAAGCTCTTAAAGGCTTTAAAGCTTTGTTGGCCATTGTGAAATGTTGTGTGAGTTTTATTGACCATTGATGGAAGGTCTATAGAAGAGAGAAAGAAGACAAGTTGCTTCATTTCGATTGCCACCACTTGAAGACTCAAGTTTCTTGCAGTATTGAGTTAGTAGAAGATTCCAGTAGTTACCAGTAGTTTGTCATGTTTCTCAGAGTTGCTCCAAAGTCTTCCCAAAGTACGAGGAATTTACTCATCACAATGGTTGTAAGCCTTCCAATCTTGTATGAGCTTTGTATTGTTTAATTCCTGTACTCAATATATGCTAGTTTAGGCGATTATGTTGAATGCCTAGCTAGTTGGGAAATTATAAGACAGTTAGAGGTCTGAAAAATTGGCATTGTGAGCTTCCCGTGGGTATGAAGTAAGTTTGGGTTGTGTGCAGTGGATGCTGGATACTGGTACATTAGTACTTGAACTATAGGCACATTTGTGGCAACTTAGTTGTGTGCTAAGTAAATTGAGTATAGGTGTTCCCTGTTGTGGGTATAGTTAAAAGAAGCATATCAGGTATAAACGGAGCTCGTTGGGCATCCATGGACTAACCATTACATACTGTGTTGGTGAACCATATATATCTTTGTGTTGTGGTTTGCTGTTCCCTTGAAGTGCTATGGTGTGAGCCTGCTTGTTGGGTGTGCACAACATAGTAGACCTGGCCACTCTATGGTAGTGAGGTGGTTGTGCTTGTGCATACTACTATGTATGTGATTGTGTATCTATGATTGTGTAGTTGAGTTCAGCGTGTGCATGGTTAGTTCAGGGCAACAGAGTTTTGCCAGAGAAAAGGAGAAGATTTTTTTATCACTGATTCACCCCCCCCCCCTTTCATTGACAGTTTGTATTCGACAGATAAATCTATGTAGTTATTTAAGGAGATAAATGTGTAGAATGATTTAATGGGATAAATCTGTGGAGTGATCTAAGGAGATAAATGTGGAATGAATAATCCATGAAGTGAGTCAAAGAGATAAATTTGTGGAGTGATATAAGGAGATAAATTGTGGAGTGATTTAAAGAGATAAATCATAAATACAAACTTCAACAGAACTTGGGAACTATTTCCTAAGACTTCTTGCGGGATTATCCTTGTCACTTGCTAAGAAATTATCCTTATCACCTTCAAACCCTTAATTAGTGATGATTTTGTGTATGTTCTATAGATTGTAAGGTTTCTTTTGTATAAATTTGTATTTATATGTTATTAATCTGTTTGTTGAATTATGTAGCACGTATTTTTACTCCAAAGGTTTTCCTATTAAATACATATTAAACGCATATCGTGTTAATGCCATACGTATTTTATGCCATATTCATCATCCATGTATTGAAGTCTAGACCCATTTAATACTCATACATACCCGTACCGAATTTTTGCTATTCCCGAACTTACTAACTATGGACCGTGCACCCAATATAAGTTAAAAACATTTATTTTATGAAATCCTACAAATATCACTTTTTTAATTAAAAAGGGGAATGCACTGTATTGACATTTTTTCCCCATATCTTTGGGATCAATATGTAATATGAATTTTAAAAGGCACAAAATGATCCCCTTTTGTTCATTTAAAAAAAAAATTCTACTATATCATTCTAGTTCTTATGAAAAGGCAAGTAATCTTCAATTCATCTATAAGTTGGATGGACTTTGAGAAAGCAATTGGGTCCACATAGAAGAAAACCCAAACCCAAAAATACATTGACAATCCATTTCTAACCTGAATCCATTATGCAGATCCATGCCCCACCAATATCCTTGAGTGGGTCATCATTATGGATCCTATAATGTACAGAGGGAAATAGAGTCAGTGTTAGATCTGTCCCATCCATAGTCCATATTTGTAGAGGCTTGTCTAACAAGTTAGGGTAGTCCTGTGACCATTGATATATATGATTATTTAACCATATATATATAATTATAGGAGGAGAGAATTATACATTAGTGGGGTATATTGGAATCTTATATGCTAGCAGGAAAACCAAGTGCTGCCCTTGGACTAATGCCAACTTGATCAGTAATCCTATTAACTCTACCATTCTGATTGCAGTAGAGATGTTTAAGGGCCTGTTGATAATACTTCTGCTTCTGGATTCTATGGATTCTGGCTCTTAGGGAGCCATTTTGGAGTAGAAGCACGTTTGATAAGTCTGGTGGGATTCCAACTCCCACAGAGTGAACCAGATTCAGAATAAAAAATTTTGGAGTCATAAATACTTGCTCCAAGCTATTGGATCAACTTTTTGGGAGAAAGAAAAGAGTCCACTCTCAAAAGAGTCCACTCTCACATGACTCTCACTTGACCACTACCACTACCACCATTGTCGTCACCACCCACCACCACCACTGTCGCTGCCATCACCCACCATCAACTTTCACCATTTCCACCACCACCACCACCACCTCCACCACCTCTACCACCACTACTACTGCGACTACCCACTACCCACTACCACCACCATCACCACCACAATCGCTGCCACCTCTACCACCACCACCAACACCACCACCACTACCATCGCCACCACCACAACCACTGCCACCACCACCCACCATTGCCATTACCCACCACCACCATCATCATCGTCGCCGCCACCACCACCGCCTACTACTGCCACCACCCACTACTACCACCCACCATTACCATGACTATTTTTCTAGACTTTGATTGGGGGGATAATGTGTCACACCCCAATTCTAGTCTAACCAGAATGGTGTGATGAACCAATAATAAATCAACGGTTCACCCAAGATCTCGTATAGGTCGTACCTACCATATCAAACCACACACACATTCCACTTTAATAATCAGAAGTAATAAATAAATAAGCAAAAGTCTTACAGATAATGAATTGAGAGTCTAACAGTGATATATAAGTATTTAATCCAATTATCTTCAAACCACAAGACATAAAAATAAATAATCAATTACATATATAATGTTCAAATTATAACTAAACTTAAGCAAAAACACATTGGTTGCACTCACATGATGAATCATGTGCATCTTCTTCAGCTTCTACGTCTATTGCAGCAACATGTCCATACATCGATGCATTCATATATTCTTCAATGGTATGACCTACATCATCAACTAAAAATATTCGACATCGAAAGGGTGAGCACACATCAAGGCTTAGTGAGCAAACAAAACAACGCAACAAACATATGCATGCATTCAATTCATATCTTTGGTGTGATTTTTAAGTTTACAATATGCTATAGAAAAGTATGGTGGCCGCCGCACCTCTATATACGAGTTTGTGAATCCATCCAATGGATCAAACACCATTGCCGTCCTACATGCACCCATCATGGAATAGAGATAGAGCTAAAGTGTTCGGATCAAACACCGCCAACACTTCCCCTGATGCCCTACCCATACCAACACGTAAGCCCCTATGGCGAGGGCTTGCAAACTGAGCTTGCAACTAGCCAATCCTAATGCCAAACAGTGTATCTAAGGCCTCACCCCAGCATCCCTTAATACATACATAGAGATAAAGCTAAGGCCCCCTGGTAGAGTCAGAGATCACACGGTCTGAGACCACCTCCCCTGATGCCCTACGACATAATAGTTCTGCTAAGGTAATGGCGATACGACGATGTTAGTGGGCAAGACTTGAGTAGAGATAGAGCAAGAGTCTAGAGATGAGGTCAAAGACCATCATATCACATCCTCCCCCTGATGCTCCACTAGCATCCAACACACCAACTACACACATACATTCACATGCCTATTCCTAGCATCATCATCATCATCATGTTACAAATAAACAGAATTAATTAAGCATGAACAGTAATAGAAAGAATATTGGATGACATGTGAAATGTACATTACAAACATACAAGCATAGTATCAATCATGGCATTGGACTCAATAAAAATAAACAGTTTTTTATTATCCAATTAGTTTAGGTCTTATTCCCTCACTTGCTAGCAATACTTGATCTCCTTCCAAACCTTGAAATTCTCTTTGAATTGATTTAACAACCAAGAAGCTATATGAATTTGAGTTAGGGTTCATATGTAGCATGTTATAGTAGTCAGAAATTGAAACAGAGCACTGATAGGTGTCTGATTGGTCCTATGGTCTCGTACTGTATTGACCTTACTGCCTACGGTCGATATCCTATGGTCGCATATGGTGCGACCATAGCTGCGACCATATGGTTTCTAAAATCTTCCCAAATGCCTATGGTTGATCATCTGGTCATGCAGGTCACGCTATGGTCGATCGTAGCTACGACCTTGAGATTTTTAGTCACAGTCTATATGTAATTCGAGTTCTTCTTGATTCATTTCTTCTGATCTTCAATGGGGTTTATTCTAAGGTCATCCTATGACTATCATTAGTAGTTTCTTATCAACCCTAATCATCAAATTCACTCCTTATGGTTCTCCTTGGGATTTTCTCAAGGAAATCACATAGATCATAATAGGTTGACATTCCCAATCCTCCATAGAATCCTTAGTCCATAGAATTGACATCTTTAAAGATTAGGCTCATACCTTTGCCTGTGATAGAGAGCCAATCTCTTCTCAGCAAATTCCTTTCCTTAGCTTTTCCTTCTTCTCCTTCTCTTCCTTTTCTTTTTCTAGGGTTTACTAATGTTCTAAAAGAGTGAAAAAGGGTTGAGAGATGTCCATTATATAGAGAAAAACTCTCCATATAGAGTCCTCTTTTAATTAGGAAAGCAATCCCTTAATTTAAGAAAGTTTTCAAAACTCGGAGTCTGATATGGGGTCTCACGGTCGATCATATGGTCGCATAAACCATCGATCGTAGGGTCGAAATCATCGATCGTGGGGTTTTGGATTTGAGATTTTTGTTTCCTTCCTTATGGTCAACCATACCTACCCAGGTATGCGACCTTAAGTATGTTTTCAGTGTTTTTAACTTAATTCTCATACCTGATTTGTGATCTATCTTCACACGCTTGGTCTACTTGGTCTAGGAGTAATGGAAAGACCTGGCATGACACGGTTAGACCAAGTTAGTGAAGTATGGGTCTTACATAATGTGTTATCAAACATGTTTCTATGTAAGATATTTTTATGGGCTAAATTAATTATAAGGTTAGTTGGTTCAGTGGGAGTCTAGTTACAGGTAGACCGATTTAAGTATGATTAGAGATGAATCAATCTAGTCCACTATGGGACTAGTCCAAGGTTGGGGGTGGTATTATAAATATCAATGGTTAGGGTCTCCACAGCTACGGTGTTATTTTCTTCTCATATTCCCATAAGCAGAGAGAAGGTCAAAGGACCCTGGCAGACTATGGAAGACTCTGATACAAGCATTCAAAGCGAAAGAAATGGTCAAAAATCAATCTACAGCAAGAGGTATGTGTCTTATCATCTCTTTTTAATGCTCATTGTATTCTAGTAATCCGTATAGTGTGTTCATTAGGGTTCATGGGAAATTCCATGAGAAAAATTCAAAGGAGATCTAAAAAATCTTACAGTGGTATCTGAGCCTCCCACATAGACCTAGGATCGATGGAAAATCATTGTAAAGATTGTATATTTAAATGGATTAGAAAATGGAGAGATTTTTCTCTCAAAATTCTTGTAAAAACCTATTTATGGTGTAGACTTTCGAAAAAAATTTTGGACCGGTAAAAGATAAAATAAAGGATTAATTACACAGACACCCCCTCTACTGTGGTGATACTATACAAAACTACTTTCTTTTACAAAAGTTACACAAAATACCCCTCTAACAATGCTATCATACAATCTCACCCACACCATTACTTTCAACTTAACGACAGAGGGTCAAATTTTTTCTAAGACAAAAATACCCTAAGTGTAAAATGACCTAAAAGGGATTATTCTTTTTAGATGCTAAAAAGACTTTTTTACCCTCAAAACTTTTCAATTTCATTTTTATATTTTTTACGATTTTTTTAATTTTCTTTTTCATTTTTAATTTCATTTTTATATTTTTTTTGTGATTTTTTTTATTTTCTTTTTCATTTTCAGAATTAAGTTTTTCTAGTAACAAAAAAAAATGTGACGGGAGTGATAAGGGATTGGGAGATCTGTTCAAGATCCAAGTTCTGATGTGTTCCCGCTGGTGAGGGAAAAGAGATCGATGGGGTTGCCATTGGGGGAAAGCAGCCCAAGTCAAAATACTTTCAATGGAATCAGGAGAGAAGAGAAGGACGACATCGCCTTTATTGATACCTAAATTGTCGTTGATGAGTGCGAGCTTGTCGAAGTAGGTAAAGGAGCTCTTGAAAAGGAAAGGAATTTGATGTGGCAAACATGGGCTTAGGAAGAGGCCACTGTGTGAGGAGACGACCTGCAACTTTAAAAACCCATCCGATAGGATCACTGCCGTCACAATGGGGAAAATTCCAAGCGGATTGGACCTGTTTGAAAGGCGTCGAAGTTGGATAAGGGAAGAGGGCCAAGAGCAGGGGGGACACGGAAGACCGTGCGTAATGATTGGCCGGGCTAGACAGGTGCAAGACCTAATCTAGTTTACCTTCCATGGCGATCATATGGAGAGCCAACTCAGAAATAGCCCGACGTTGTTCATCCATGGACAGTTAGAGAGTATCCAAGTAGTCACCATGGGAAGCTACCATTTCACTAAGAAGTTTCATCGTTTCGTTAAGCTGTTGAAACCGAGTGTAGATCCAGATCCACAAAGGTCCCAACCAGCATCATTGATCGGCCCCCTCGGGTAACGATCGCAGATCCAGGCATTGTCATGGTGAAGAAGAAAATGGCAAAGGAGAAGAGAAGAAAGAGGAATAGGGTTTTGTTGGGAGGAGTAAACAATAAACCCTATTAAGTCATTTTAAACTTAGGCTGTGTTTGGTATCATTTTTATTTTTTATTTTTATTTAAATTTTTGCATTTTTAGATGCTTGGTATAATTTTTAACTTCTATTTATTAAAAGTAAAAATAGAGACAAGTCCAAATCAAAAAGAGGTTGAGACCTCTTTTTGATTTTTGGCCAAAAACACATTTTAGCTGTTTTTGTGCATAACACTTAAAAAAACACATGTTCTAACCTCTTAAAATGGAGGGCAAAAATGTAATCTTAATATTTTTTATAAAACCATCTAGGTGGAGTCTTCTTCTTCCTTGCGTTAGGGCTCAAGTTAGCGGAAACTACCCTCTCCTCTGATGCCATCATCTCCGGCGACAACATTATTGATCCTCTCTCCCTACAACTCCTGCGATGACAATTATTGATCCTCTCTCTCCCTACCTCCGACAACGGCGATTAGTGAGCTGCTCTCTTTTCTCTGTTGAATAGAAGTCCATATATCTCAAAATTGAGTGGCGTGAAAGAAAGAGATGCACCTGGTACATGGGTTTTGAAAAACAAAAATTGTGGATTGTTTTTGTGTTATTATAATTTCCAATTGGAAACGGAGAATAAATTGCACCTGGTACATGGGTTTTGAAAAACCTAAATCGTGGATGGTTTTTGTGTTTTTATAACTTCGAAATGGTAACAGAGAAGAAATTTGATTAAAAATTACCGTTTTTACGGAAGTAAAGTAATTAAACAGGTCCTAGGAGAATTTGATCAAAATCCAGTAAATCTATATATCTGAAAGCAAAAGCCTTTCTCTCTTCTTTTCTTTTTTTTTTTCCCCCCATTCTTACTTTCTCTTCCCTCCTATATTTTCCCCCTTCTCGTTTATCTTTTCTATAGAACTTCTCATATCAAAATACAGGTGGAAGGAAGCGATGATGAGTTCCCACACCCAATTTATTTGATTTCGTATTTTTTCTTGATTCGTTAGACTAATGATCATTGAAGTTTGGATAATCAATTTGGTACTTTAGCAAGGTTAGTTTGCCAAATTTGTTATGAAATGGATTTATGATTCTGTACAAAATATGAAATTGGTATTTTTGTTTCGTCCACCTCCTTCTTCATCTTCATTCTGGAGTTTTTCCCCCTGTTTTGGTTCTTGGAGCAAGATGCACCAATAAAATAGATAAAAGAAATTATTTTTAGACATTACATATTTTAATCTATTTTTCATTCTAAACTTTATTTTTTATTGTAGTTACCAAACAACATTTTATTTTTAATAAAAATTATTTTAAAAAATGATTTTTGATAAATAGATAAAAATCAAAAACAAAAATGATTCCAAATACAGCCTTAGTAAAGGTATTTTTGTCTTAAAAAGAAATTGACCATCTGTCGTTCAGTTGAAAGTAACGGTGTGGTTGAGATTGTATAATAGCATTGTTAGAGGGGTATTCTGTGTAGCTTTTGTAAAAGCAAGGTAGTTCTACGTAGTTTCACTACAGTAGAGGGGGTGTCTGTGTAATTTATCCTAAAATAAATTACATAGGATTGTAGGTCTTAGAGAGATGGAGCCGGCGACATAAGGTGGGTCGTTGGAAGTTATCGGATGCCCCCTCACGTGCCGCCTGAAAAACTCATGAGGTCTACACGTTGTCAGCTATTTAAAAAAAATAAAAAAAGAAAGAAAAAGAAAAGAGGTAGGGCTGATGTCACCTAGTCAACCCCATACTAGACCTAGCCGATCTCGACTAGTCCAGGAATGAACCCGTGCCCAGAACAGCCTGGCTAGGGCCCAAGGGGACCCAAGAACCCAATGAAGGGTGCACATGTGAACTGTGACCCGACCCATTAACCCCGATGGTTGATCCGAGAACCCTACCCATCAACCCAAAATTTGAACCCGTTAACTCAGATTGGTGGACCGGGTCCAGTGGTTGAACCGTCAGGCCAGACCATGGTTCGATTTAACCCAAGACCGTTTGGTTCGGTCTGGACCAAAGTATTTAAAAAAAGGGTTTAAATAGTGGGTTCAGTCATCCCATAACCGAACCCGGCCAGACCAAACCGAGCCAGGATGAACCGCCCAGAACTGGTTCAGGTTATATAAAAGGTAAGCCAACTTTGATACACGATTGTAGGCGCTAGGAGTGTCAGATTTTTATGCAGTTTTTTACGCTGTATTCATATTTTCATGCTCTACAGTTTGGTACACAGTTTGACATAGTTTGGTGATTTGAAAAATATGTTTTAGACTAAAAGATGTCCCAAATTAATCCGATTTGTAGTTTTTCTACTTGTTTGTCAGTTAATTTTTGTACCAGATTCATGTAGAAAGTTATGTATGCATGAGATTTTATTTATTAACCCACATGGAGCTACAAAGTGGGGTTTAGGGATATCATTATGGAATTAGATCAATCCCACCAAAGTGGTACACTTAGTTTCATCATGATGTCTTTAAATTCAAAGTTTATGTATTTGTAAATACTTATGTAAGGGCGATGTACACCTAAAGGTGGCATTATCAAGTTTTGTTCAAATTAAGGTTTTTGAGTGTCATGTGAAGATATGGTGAAATCCACCAAAGTTGTACACTCAATTTCAACATGGTGGTCCTCAAACCCCAAATTTATACATTTACATATATAATAAAGGATACATTATTTAATACACCGTTTTTTATGGTGTGAAAAGCAGTTAAGAAAGACAGTGTTAAACCAAAAGTGGCATTGTCAAAGTTAAAGGTATGTTCATACACATAAGTTGAAAGGGTTTTAATTTTAGGGGTCTCATTAATCCAAAGGTGGTGGGATTTCTGAGTCATTATTCTTTCGCAGTCACTGCACAGAAACTGAGAAGACCACTGTATGTTTATTCTAAAAGAGAATGTGTAGTAGGTTAATTCTTATAAAAAAAATATTTATTTGCATGAATGATTGATATGGTTAATGCAAGTAAAATGTGTGTGTATGAGTCTTCTGTTGTTTGATACTATGTTTAGACTCATTCACTGATGTATTTATCTAAGTATGGTTGTCCCAAAGAATGTTTGGATATCTATCTCTTTTTATTAAGGACAAAGTATAGGTAAATATAAATTACATGTGTTTATATGAGTCTTGTGTAATTTATCTATTGCATGATATTTGTATTTGGACTCATATAATTGTCATACCCCAATTCTACACCAACCAGAATGGTGTGATGAACCGTCAAAAAAACCAACGGTTTAACCAAGATCTCGAATAGGCTATACCCACCATGTTAAACCAAAACACATTCCACATTAATCAGAGATAATAAAGTAAATAGCAAAAGTCTTACAGATAATGAACTGAGATCTAGTCATGATAAACAATTAATATTTCATTTATCTCCAAGTAACCAAAACATAATTTAATACATATTACAAATATCCAAATACGAAAGTTAAATACTAAGCATATCCATAGTTGAACACTAGCTTGACAAGCCATATACGTCCTCCACAGCTTGCTCATCCATAGCCGTCACCTATTCATATATTGGCATGTCAATATAATCTTCAACCGTAATACCTGCAACATCAAATACTAAAAAGAATTGCGCGTGCGAGGGTCAGCTCTCCAACTTGAGCTCAGTGAGTAAACAAAATAATGCAACAAACATATGCATGCATTCAATTCATATCTTTGGTATGGTTCATAAGTTTGCAATGTGCAATAAAAAGGTTTGGTTGGCGCCGCACCTCTATACACGGGTGTGTAAGCCCACCCAATGGATCAAACACCATTGTCGTCCACATCCACCCCATCATGGAATAGGGATAGATCCAAAGTGCTTAGGACCGCACCGCATCACACTTCCCCTGATGCCCCACTCGCATCAAGTACACTAACCACACACAAACATTCACATGCCTATTCCTAGCATCATCATCATCATCATGTTATAAATAAACAAAATTAAATATGCATGAACATTAATAGCAAGAATATTGGATGACATGTTAAATGCACAATACACGCATACAAGCATAGAATCATTCATGGCATCGGACTCAAATAAACAAAAATAGTTTATTATTAGCCAATTGGTTTAGGTCTTGTTCCCTCACCTTTGGTTGATCGTAGATCCTCGTCCAAGATTTATGAATCACTTTTAAATCACTGAAAAACCTAATCAAGTTAATAGATTTTAATTAGAATTAATTCCCTTAAGTTTAGACTAACAGAAGCTGAGGGGTCGCAGGTGGCGTAGCACCTGGGGTCTCAGTTTCTGCGACCACGGGGTGTAGGGTCGCAGGGTAGGGTAGCACCTGGGGTCTCAGTTTCTGCGACCCCAGGGTGTAGGGTCGTAGGTAGGGTCGGACATACTGCGACCCTACGTGCGACCACACCCTCCTTGGAAACTTCCCAAGGGCATGTGGTCGAACGTGTGGGTCTCGTGGGGTTGGACATCATGCTACCCTACGTGCGACCACACGTGTCATGGTCGACCTTTCACTCTTAAGTCCATTCCTTCATATTTGAATCCTTTGACTTATCTTCATGTTCCTTCCTATGATTGTTCTATGGCTCAAAACTATAATTTTATACACTATCCATTGTCCATAATGATTTCCTCCATGGATTCTCTTGGAATTTATCCATGGATGGATGATTTGGGTTTTTTCTAATCCTATCTTCTTCATGAACTATTCTAGGCTCTTACATAAATCATGAGAATTAGGTTCATACCTTAGGTTTGCTGAAGATTCAAAGTTTTCTCTGAATTTCCTCGTCCTTAGTCTTCTTCTTTAATTCTCCTTCTCTTCTCCTTCTCTTCCTTCTCTTCTCTTTCTCTCTCTTTCAATTAGAGTTCTAAAGGAGTGAAAGAGGCTAAGGGACGTCCTATTTATAGAGGAAAACCCTCCATAATAAGCTCCAATGAGTTTAGGAAAGAACCCCCTTCGGATTAGGAAGGTTTCCAAAATTTGGTTTCCGACTATTTCTGTGGGGTCGCAGGTAGGGTCGCAGAATCCGCGACCCTACATTTTTAAAATGTGTGACCCCACGACCAAAAGTCATGGGTTGGACTCTTTTGAGGTGGGGTCAGTCACACCTATTTAGGCATGCGACCACACACTCATATTTGATTATTTTTGAGTTAAATTTCATACCTAGTTTTGTGGTTTCTTCACGCACTTGGTCCACTTGGCTCGACCACGATAGGTAGACCTGGTACAAGGTGGTAAGACCGGTTAGTTCGACATGGGTCTTACAACTCCACCACCCTTAAAAGAAATTTCATCCTCAAAATTTGAATGTATGGATCTTACAACTCCCCCATCCTTAAAATAAATTTTGTCCTCAAAATTTGAATTTACTTCGGAGTCAATAGGTGGGAATTCTGTTTCCGCATTGCATCTTTTTCCTCCCACGCAATCTTCTCTACGTTTTTTCTTCGTCAGGTTATCTTCATATAATAATTATCCCAGCTTTAGAGATGTTGTACCTTCCAACTAGTGAACTAGGCTGGTACCACTTCAATATTTAAATCTTCTATCTAATCCAGTGGATCAGTAGTCAATACCTTTAATATGGATCTCCAACGGACTTCTTCAATAGAGACACGTGAAATACGTCATGCGCACTAGCCATGGACAGCGGTAACGCTAATTGATATGCAACTCTTCTACATCTCTCCAAAATTTATAAGGTCCAACACATATATAGGATCCCACTTTCCCTTCTTGCTAAACTGCTTCAATCTACGCATAAGTGATATCTTCAAGGACACTTGTCACTTATGGCGAACTCAAGGTCTTGGCATCTCTTCTAACAATCCTGAGCTATCATGGCCCTTTTTCTTTGATCTTGTCTGCCACTCGACAGGTTTCTTCAATAAACTCAGTTCTTAAAATTCTTCATTCTCCGACTTCATTCCAAAACAAAGGAATTTGACATTTCTACCGTACCATACTTTATAGGTAACATTTACATGGTAGCTTGATAGCAAATTCAATATGTGGTAACTTTTCAACTCAAGCTCTTTGAAATCAATTTCACAAGCTCGGGGCATATCTCTTAGGATCTGTATAGTCCGCTCCGACTGTCCATTGGTTTAAGGTAAAATGCGGTACTAAACTTCAACTTTGTCCCCATTGTTTTCTGTAGATTCTCCCAAAACTTCAAGATAAAGCATGAGCCTCTGACTGACACTATGCTCTCAGGCATACCATTCATGGCAATATTATACCCATATATCTTAGTTAGCCGCTCCAAAGCATACCAAGGTCGTATAGCAATGGAATGAGCTATCTTCATAAGGCGATCAACAATCACCCAACTGCGTCAACCGATCTAGGAGTTAGTGGCAAATCGGTGACATAGTTCATTGTAATGCAGTTTCATTTCCAGACTGGCTCCGAAGGTTGTTGTACTAAGCCATGTTGGTCTTTGTCTTTCAGCCTTTACTTACTGATAATTCAAACACTGGAACACGCACAAAGTTACATTTGGTATCATTCCTCTTTACCAGTACAATCTCTTCAGGTCATGATACATATTTGTACTCCAGGATGTCCTGAATATTGAGTACAATGGGCTCTTATCATTATCCTCTTCATCATATCCGAGTCTTTATCTTGTATCTTATGATCAGTGTTTTTCACTTCAGGTATGCATAATCATCCTCTGTATCTCAGGAACTTTTTGCATCCGAAGTAAGTCAGGGTTAGGTTTTTCTTTCTCTAAATCTCCTTGCACTGTTCTTATATACAAATCTAACAAAATTGCTACTTTTACTTCATCCATCAATTCAGAAATGACCTTTAATGCCATAAGCGCAGCCGATGAACTATTGCTCTATAAGTTCACCATAAGTTCTCACTCAATTGGATCATCACAAGTTTCTATTATATGTTACTCTTTTTCTAAATCCGAATCTATTGCTGCGAAACATAAGACAACATTTATACTGTATCCTTCCTCGGACTTCATAATTCCCTTTTTGCTTAATGCCTTAGCTACTACATTAGACTTGCACCGGTGACATTGAATATTACGATCTTAATCCTTCAGGAGTTCCAACCATCTCCTTAGCTTCCTATTCAACTCTTTCTGGGTGAAGAGATAAGTAAGACTCTTGTAATCCGATTTAATCTGAAATTCTTCTCTATATAGGTAATGTCTTCAAGTCTTGATTGCATAATTCATCACCGGTAATTCCAAGTCATGAGTAGGGTAATTCTTTTAATGCTCCTTCAGTTTTCTTGAAGCATATGCAATCATTTATTTACTTCGCATCAACCTGCATCTTAGATCCAATCCAAAAGCTTCGATGTATAGGGTAAAAGGTTCCCTTGGTACCAGAATGGTCAAGATAGGAGTTGATGTCAACCTTACTTTTAAAATTTAAAAACATTCTTTACACTTGTCAGTCCAATTAAACTCCTCTCCCTTCCTGATTAGCTTGGTAAGAGGTTTTGCGATCTTAGAGTGGTCATCTACAAATCGTCTGTAATAACCAGCTAAACCCAAGAGACTTCTGATCTTTGCAATATTCTTTAGGTGTTTCTCACCATATGATTACTTTTATCTTAATAGGGTTCACTTTAATCCCTTTTTGTGATGCTATGTGATCTAAGAAGATCACTTTGTTTAATCAGGTCTCATATTTCTTGGACTTTGCATACAATTTTTTTTCCTTCACAGCTGTTGTGAAGTTGTTCTAAGACCCGTTATATGAGTTGCTTCATTCTTGGAATAAACCAAAATATCATCTATGAAAACTATGACCGACGTGTCCAACATGTCATGAAACACCCAATTCATCAGCTCCATAAAAGATGTAAGGCATTGGTTAATCCATACGTCATAATTGGGAACTCATAATGTCCAATCCTGGTTCTAAAACTATCTTCGGAATACTGCTATCCAAATTCTTTAGCTGATGATATCCTGATCGAAGATCAATCTTAGAAAATATCTTTGCTCCTTGCAACTGTTTAAACAAGTCATCGATCTGAGGTAGTAGATATCGATTCTTGATCGTGAACTTGTTTAGTTTTCGATAGTCTATACATAATCTGACACTACCGTCCTTCTTCTTCACTAATTGCATTGGCGCTCCCCGTGATGCAATACTTAGCCGATTAGAACGCTTGTCTAATAACTCCCGTAGTTGAGTCTCAATCCCTTCAACTCCATAGAAGCTACTCCATAGGTGCCTTTGACACAAGTATCGTCCTTGGTAACAAGTTGATGATGAACTCGGTCGCACGATCAGATGGTAACCCAGGTAAGTCTCCTGGAAACACATCAGGCAATTTATGCATCACATCAATATCTTCCATCTGTGGTGCTTCTTTGGTAACGTATACCACAGATACCATATATCCAACTTCTTTCTCTTCAAAGCATCTCTTCGCCTTTAGTGCAAAGAGGATAAACTTCTACTTCCTAAGCAATTATGTGCCATCTTTGTTCTTAAATGACAACCTCTTCTATACACATAACAACTTTATAGAGTCTTGAGACAACCAGTCTATTCCTAAGATGACGTCAAAGTCTGCCATCTCAACTCGAATTAAGTTGCATCCAAATTTTGTCCATCCATATGATTCGAACAATGTTCATAACATTCATCTAACACAACATCTAGTCCAAAAGGGCTTGAACTAGTAAAATCTAGTGTAAAGATCTTAAGAGCTTGTCTAGTTCCTTCATCTCTTATGATTTTTTAAAGACTATCGTCAAAATCTCATATAGCACTCAGTAGCTTATATTTCTTTTATCATTGCAGTTCTACCATGATCTCTCTTTCATATACCTCAAAAAATATCTTGTGATTGTTACTTCATATCCCAAGTCTATCTATAAGCATTAGGGTATATTCTTATAAATTCATTAATTCAGCCAAACTCTTTTGGTCTTTTCTTCACCATCTCACTCGACATTGGGCATAACTCATTATTACTCGTACTAATCTGAATACTATTAATGCCATGATTTTTGACTTTATCCTTGTATCCACTCTTAGATTTGTCTTTAGAAATCTTCTACCTTATCAAAATTCATACTGATATGACCATCTTTAACTCTACTTGAGTGCTATCTATTTCTTTACTAGTTACTCTTGACAGTTCTCACTTTTTGCTCATGTACTCTTTTATAGACATGACTCATATCTTTCATTCAGTAATCCCAAAACAGATCCTCTATTACTTCATCTGAGGTTCCTTGGCTATAGAATCATCTTACTTTCCATAATTTCTTATTCACTAAACATCTTATCAATGGATGTCGAGAAATGTAAGAATCAGAATGTTTATCCAAAAGCAATTCATTTTCTTCTTTCAAATTCAGGGTAATGACGAACACTTGCTTTATCTAATGAACTTAGGTTTAAAGGATCAGGAGTAAATCTATGGTAATCCAACCGGCATAAAAAAAGGCCATTAAGTTGCACGGTAGTCCAAATACATGGAAATAAAGGTTTTACAGTTCTTAACCTCATGGTTATAGGTTCTATCGAGTATATAATGCCATTGGTCAAGGCACTACAGGAGTAAATCTGGAGAAAGTTTTGGTACATCAATAAATCAGGTATAAATCAAAAGATGTACGCTCAACATGATTAAACATTTAACTATTCATTCAGTTCATATCTCTGTTCAACGTTTTCGATCTTGAGAGTGGCTCAGATTGGTATAATCAGGACTAATACCAAAGAAATAATATCTATAACTCTAATTGACAGGTTGAATCAAGAAGGTATCCTGTCAAGACACGAGAAATTAAAATCTGGTATGTGCATCCTCTATAATCATAAGAGTAAGTCAATAATACACCGCATCCTATATAACCTATCTAGTTGTATGGCCACAATAGATTTGATCGTTTGCTGAAAATGTTTGAGGCTTCATCTTCAGAAAATATTCCTCAATCCTTGTTGGATCATTCTACCATGTTGTTGTTATCCCATACATCGGTGGCTGATAAGGGTAACCACCTTGATACACTGCTTATTGTGCACCAAGCTTCTGCACTAGGGTGTGCATTACTGGGATTTATTGTATGGTAGGCACTGTGTTATAGTTAACAGGTGTTGGGGGTACAGTGTTGCTACCAATCGATATCGTACTTGGTTTGACCCGGAGGTATTGGTGTAGCATTGGCAACTTGGGTAGTGATTCACATAGCAACTTGCATAATCAGTCTCATCTGTTGTTGCTCTTGTATTTTATCAGGCCAAGTTTTATTACAACCGTAGCCTAGGCAATTGGTAGTCCTGGTAGATTGGCTAGAGTGGCCTGGTTGTTTACCTCTTTTGATTTGCTCCAATCTGATTATCATTATTTAGCATATGCTTAGATGAGTTTTCACTACCCGTTCTCGACCCTGATAGTGGTGGGATCAAGTTGCAACCTCTTCTTAATGCTCAACGGGTAATAAATCAGCTTGTGGTGGATTTCACTCTGAGTCTCCATGTCACCCAGGAGTATTGCTTTATCTTCTTGTAGTTACTCTTATTCTTAATGTATGGCCATTATTCTCCTATCTCTGTTGGATTTAGCCCAAGATCCTTCCCTTTACCTCTACAGGGATTTAGGCATTACTAGCGACTTTTCTTCTCCCTCTGTCATACCTCGAGTTTCACATCTTATGGGTATCCACTAGGTATTCCAGTTTTTTTGCTTTATAGATACTTCCTTCTTGCTACTGTACTATATCTTTTGTATACTTAGACAACTATCCTACTTGTAGACCGTACCATATGTTATTTGTTTATCAGGGTACATTTAGATTTTCTTTTTTTCTGTCAGTATTTACATATGGTTCTACCTTTTATATGTACATTATTGTCTTGTTTAAGTTCTGTCTCAACCAACACAGGTGCTTATGGTGTATTTGTATTAAAGCTTTTAATTTATCCTAACTCGGTTCATGGACTACAGTGGAAGTATTCAAGTTTGATGGGCAAGGCCTGAGAGCTCTGATACCAAGTTATCACATCCCAATTCTGCACCAACCAGAATGGTGTGATGAACCATCAAAAAAACCATTGGTTCAACCAGGATCTCGAATAGGCTATACCTACCATGTTAAACCAAAACACATTCCACATTAATCAGAAATAATAAAGTAAATAGCAGAAGGCTTACAAATAATGAACTGAGGTCTAGTCATGATAAATAATTAATTCCATTTATCTCTAAGTAACCAAAACATAATTTAATACATATTAAAATATCCAAATACGAAAGTTAAACACTAAGCGTATCCATAGTTGAAACGCTAGCTTGACAAGCCATATACGTCCTCCACAGCTTGCTCATCCATAGCCGTCACCTATTCATATATTGGCATGTCGACATAATCTTCAACTGTAATACCTGCAACATCAGAAACTAAAAAGAATTACGCGCGCGAGGGTCAGCTCACCAACTTGAGCTCAGTAAATAAACAAAATAATGCAACAAATATATGCATGCATTCAATTCATATCTTTGGTCTGGTTCATAAGTTTGCAATGTGCAATAGAAAGGTTTGGTGGTCGCCGCACCTCTATACACGGGTGTGTAAGCTTACCTAATGGATCGAACACCATTGTCATCCACATCCACCCCACCATGGAATAGGGATAGAGCTAAAGTGCTTAGGATTGCACCACATCACATTTCCCCTAATGCCATACCCATACCAACACGTAAGCCCCTATTGGCGAGGGCTTACAAACTAGGCTCGCAGTTAACCAATTCTAATGTCAAACGGTGTATCCAAGGCCTCACCCCCAGCATCCCTCAATATGTCCATAGAGATAGAGCTAAGGCCCCCCGACAGAGTCAGAGACTACACGGTCCGAGACCACCTCCCCTGATGCCCTACGACGTAATAGTTCGGCTAAGGTAATGGCGATACGACGATGTCAGTGGACAAGACTTCAGTAGAGATAGAGCTAAAGTGCTTAGGACCGCACCGCATCACACTTTTCTTAATGCCCCGCTCGCATCAAGTACACTAACCACACACAAACATTCACATGCATATTCCTAGCATCATCATCATCATCATGTTATAAATAAACGGAATTAAATATGCATGAACATTAATAGCAGGAATATTGGATGACATGTTAAATGCACATTACACGCATACAAGCATAGAATCATTCATGGCATCGGACTCAAATAAACAAAAATAGTTTATTATTAGCCAATAGTTTAGGTCTTGTTCCCTCACCTTTGGTTGATCATTGATCCTCGTCCAAGCTTTATGGATCACTTTTAAATCACTGAAAAACCTAATCAAGTTGATAGATTTTAATTAGAATTAATTCCCTTAAGTTTAAACTAACAGAAGCTGAGGGGTTGCAGGTGGGGTAGCACCTGGGGTCTTAGTTTCTGCGACCACAGGGTGTAGGGTCACAGGGTAATGTAACACCTGGGGTCTCAGTTTCTGCGATCCCAGGGTGTAGGGTCGCAGGTAGGGTCGGACATACTGCGACCCTACGTGCGACCACACCCTCCCTGGAAACTTTCCAAGGGCATGTGGTCGAACGTGTGGGTCTCGTGGGGTCAGACATCATGCGACCCTATGTGCGACCACACGTGTCATGGTCGACCTTTCACTCTTAAGTCTATTCATTCATGTTTGAATCCTTTGTCTTATCTACATGGTCCTTTCTATGATTGTTCTATGGCTCAAAACTATAATTTTATACACTATCCATTGTCCACAATCCATGGATTCTCTTGGAATTTATCCATGGATGGATGATTTGGGTTTCTCCTAATCTTATCTTCTTCATGAACTATTCTAGGCTCTTAAATAAATCATAGAAATTAGGTTCATACCTTAGGTTTGCTGAAGATTCAAAGTTTTCTCTGAATTTCCTCTTCCTTAGTCTTCTTCTTCAATTCTCCTTCTCTTCCTTCTCTTCTCTTTCTCTCTCTTTCAATTAGAGTTTTAAAGGAGTGAAAGAGGCTAAGAGACGTCCTATTTATAGAGGAAAACCCTCCATAATTAGCCCTAATGAGTTTAGGAAAAAACCCCCTTCGGATTAGGAAGGTTTCCTAAATTCGGTTTTTGACTGTTTTCGTGGAGTCGCAGAATCCGTGACCCTACGTTTTTAAAATGTGCGACCCCACGACCAAAAGTCATGGGTTTGACTCTTTTGAGGTGGGGTCGGTCACACCTGTTTAGGCATGCGACCACACACTCATATTTGATTGTTTTTTAGTCAAATTTCATACCTGGTCTTGTGATTTCTTCACGCACTTGGTCCACTTGGCTCGACCATGATAGGTAGACCTGGTACAAGGTGGTAAGACCGATTAGTTCAATACGGGTCTTACAATAATGATGATGGTTTATGTCTCCTAGGATGTCTGTCTTATTAAATGTGCCAGGTGACATGGTAGTTTTTAATTCCCTCTATTTGGGACAAAGGATAAGATTTGTTATGAAAAGATTGAAAACTAGTCTAGGATCGTTTGACATAGATGTATCTTTTATAGTAATTTACATTAGTTGTGAGGTATTCTACTATTAAGGTTATGTGTAATAGTATTAAGATGAGAAATATTGTGAATGAATTATCTAAGAGAGATCCAAGGGATAGGAATAATATTTCTAGAGGGATCAGGAGATAGTTTATTGATCCAATTTTGTTGAAAATTATAATGTGAGGAATTATTTTTGGGAGCTATCAGCTATCACTGAAAAACTTAAGGACAATGAGACCAAAGTAATTGATATATTAGATATCCTATTCCTTGCTAGAAAATATATTCAAGTCTACTGGCTTATATTATCAAAAGGGGAGAGATAGAGCTAGTGATATGATTATTATTGGGTAACTTCAAGGTAAATTACTAAAAGATGGATAGATTGACCAAAGATAGGTAGTTTGATCAAATACTATTTTCAGATAAACATAACTAGAAAAAAAGATAAAGATTATAGGATTCCCTAGATTTTTAGAGTAAGTTGATCCTAAAGACAATTGGCTTGAATGCGAGTTGAAATTATTTAGTTTCTTTACGTTCAAATGATTTTTCAGCTCTTTTGATTTTAGTTATTTACCTTGCTATATGTTTAATATTGTTTGACTTAACATATTGTTTTCCATATTAAAAATGTAATTGATGTTACTTGAAATATCGAAATGTAAAGTTTTCTTTTTCAATTAAATGAAAAAAAATTATGCTGTTATGGTGTTTATGATGTTGTAAGGTAAATGATTGTATGCAATATTGATCGTATTTGCTCTGTGATGTGGTGAATAGTTTTTCAAGTTTTACTGTGCAATCTTAGGTTCTCTAATTGTACTTGTCCATAATGTTGATCTCTAAGGCAAGTAGAGACATATTAAGGTAATTTTTCTTGGAATGGTTGAAAGGTTTTGTCAGTGGGAATCTTTGGATTCTCTTAGTCAATGGGAGTGTTTAGATCTGCTTGATTAGTGGAGATCTAATAATTGATGGTTTATCTATGATTGTTAATGTTGTCTATATTTTAATGGACAGGATTATTGGTGAGCATTCATTTCATTGCTTGTATGCATTCCTGATTATTTAAGACATGTCGAAGTTGCAAGGCGATATTTAGCCAAAGAAAATGGTAAGCCAAAGTATGATATTAGTCCAAACTGGAGGCGGTTTACCTATATAAGTTGGATAATATCAAAGTGCATTGACCTATAAGAATTTTAAGGTAACGGGATCGTGGTAATTCGATCATTGGACTCAAGTATTCATCTTAAAGTGATTTATGTCATTAAGTAGACCTCTATATGTGGCTGACAGAAGGGGGTACACCAGATGTATAGGAGTATTTTTTGCTATTGTTCGACGTTGGTAGGCTTGATGACTGAATCAAAGTAAATGATGGTTTTGAAGTAATTAGATTCCATGACCACATTGGATCAATGGTGAATTTATAATTAATATAGCCCAAATGAGAGATTGTAAGATATTTTTATGGGCTAAATTAATTATAAGGTTAGTTGGTTCAGTAAGAATCTAATTACAAGTAGACTGGTTTAAGTATAATTAGAGATAGACCAATCTGGCCCACTATGGGACTAGTTCTGGATTGGGGGTGATATTATAAATGACAATGGTTAGGGTCCCCACAGCCATGGTGATATTTTCTTCTCCTATTCCCATACGCAGAGAGAAGGTCAAAGGACCCCGACAGGCTGTGGAAGACTCTGATCCAAGCATGGAAAGAGAAAGAAAATGTCAAAAATCAATCTACATTAAGAGGTATGTGTCTTATCATCTTTTTTTAATGCCCATTGTATTCTAGTAATCCGTGTGGTGTGTTCATTAAGGTTCATAGAAAATCTCATGGGAAAAACCCAAAGGAGATCTAAAAATCTTACATTCTAATCCAAAGATAATCTAGAATCCATTTCAGAATTGCATTGTCAAACAAGTTTCTACTCTAAAATAATCCTGAAGTAGCCTGGAGTAGAATCCAAATTTGAATCAGAATCCAGAATCTAGAATAAAAAGTTTTCTCAGACGGGCCTTAACAGAGCTCGTTCTTATGATTCAAAGTGACTTCTAGGAGTCACAATGCTTAATTGCAAAGAGCCAATGCTTGTGGTATGTACTATCAGTCTTAGGACATTGTTTTCTTTTCTTTTTAATTTTTAAATTCATTATTTGATATATATTATATAAGATAACAAAACATGTTTTTTTTATTTATAGAACTCTCCCATCATATGATTCCCTATTGTTGATGTTGAAAAGGAACTGTAATGGTTTATCATTTTATATGTACATTAGTCTCCCATGCATAACATAATTTCTTGAATAATATTGAAAATAAAATATCAAATTGTCTCTTTACTGCCAAATTATGTTATCATGTTGGTTCTGTACTGTCATTGATTGCTCGATCACTGTTGTTTTAAGATTTAACCATTATGACATGAGTAACTATGAAATTGTATTGATTTCATTTCACATATTCGGTACTATGGATTGCTTGTGTAGGTACCATGGATTGCTTGTTACACTGTGTTGGAGCTTTACCAAAGCACATGCAATAGAATTTTGAAAGCCTATGTAGGGCTTTGCTAGCTGTTGATAACATATCCTATCCTCCAATGAAACACTTGCGTCAGACGCATGTGTCAAGTCCTCAAGTACATAACGTATGGCTACAAGGATATAACCAATAAGCAATCAGTCCCTATGTTTCACATGGGGATAAGAGGAGGGATTAGGGAAGTGATCTTAGCCATTATTCCCATTATTGGTGGTATCCGCAAATCGCCTTAGAAATTGGCACTCACATCAGTTCCTGACTGTGGGATCGCAATCCTACGGACAAAGATTATAACCAACTAAAGTCTCTAAAGAGTCAGTTACCTTCACAGTCTGAACTACCTAAAAGACGTATCCAGCTCCAACTTGAGATACTATGGTCTATATAAACACTCCACAATCATAGACAAAAGGGGAGAAAACATCTACTTTGAGAAAACTCAAACCTTACCCCATCTTTTTAAGGTGCTTACGAACTCTCACAGCTTCATACTGCTTGCTCTGTAACTGACTTGATCGTCGGAGTGGCCACTAGACTACCCAGTTTGATCCTGAAAATCCTCTGTGTTTCAAGAATCGGACAACGTCAACAGTACTACTAGTTTCAACAGCAACACTAGCATATGAGAGTTTGTTGTCTAACTTGTATGGGTTCATTTATATTGGTTTCTGCTACAGGCAGAAGTTCAGGCAATCGATTCCATGGATGTTGATGTTCCTGTTGTTGGGGGCATGGGGGAGTTACAATTTTACCCCATCTGTCATAGGTTATTTTTTAGTTATGATTTTTTTTTTTTTTGTCGGGGTCTCTTCTTTAGGTATTGTTGTTCTCTGGGACAAACTGCTTTTTCTCCTCCTGAAATAAGTTCCCGATTTTGTGTTACTTTGTGCTGGTTAGGCCTCCATGCTCCTTCACGCAAGAGGAAATTAACTACCGGATTCAGAATGGTGGGGCTGAAGTTGTTGAGGTATCAAATTCATGTTTAATCTTGAAATGTATAAAGTTCATAGAAATTTCTGGCCATTAAATTTAATGAGGAATGAGCTAGGGTTCTTTGAAGAACGAAGGATCGGGAGAACGCAAACAAACAAGAAGCACACGAAGAATTAACGTGGTTCAGCACCCCATCGTGGGATGCCTACGTCCACCAGAGAAAAGAGTGACTTTCTTCTATTCCCAAGAACAGTCTACAAAATTCTCTACCTGACAGGCCTATCTCATCTGTCAGCCTTACAGCGTTCCAGCTCTCCACTGTCAGAGGAGAATCCTCTACAGCCCTTGTAGCCTTACCTAGGTTTTCCCACACAGAGACAATTTATAGGGAAACCTAGAAACCTTAATCCCACCACAATTATAAGTTTATCCCTGTACATGTAATAGACTCATACCCTAATACAAATACTACACCTTATAATTATGTGGATCCCACAGAATACAAGACACCAACCCAACAAATCTCCACCTGGCTTGAATTCTGCAAATCACCTTGAAGAAAACCCGTTGATGTTGATTCTGTAAATCCGTCTCTGCCAAAACGCTACACCCAAACCAGCATAGCCCACACCCCGTCTGGGTGTCCCGTACAGCTCACCGTCGCACGATGTGAAGTGACTCCATCTCTCCCACTGCTGCAGCATCACCAGAAAGATCACCGTCACTCATAGTCCTCCTGCAACTCCAGTTGCATCTGGAACCCGAGTCTCTCACCACCGCACCTCCATTGCAGCCCTTGAGAATCGACTCCTTATCCCAGCCCTTTGCAACTCCAATTGCACTTGGAACCCAAGCCTCTCACCTTTGCATCTCCAATGCAGACTTAGAGATCCAACTCCTTGTCCCAGCCAGCCAGTACTCCTTTACCCCACGGTGCAACATAAACTGGCCATTATGTGCATCGTACCGGGATTCAATCCCACCATCAGATCCAACACTCAATCCGACCAGATCCTCGAACAGCTACCATCGTCCCATCAATCTGAACACGATCTCCCAGCCTTCGTTGACCATCCACTCCAATAGCACCAAGACCCACGTGCGATACCACCTGGTGTAATACCATCCACTCGACTACCACCAAGATCCACGTGCGATCCTATCACAAGCGAGAATGCCACATGTGATAACATCTTCCCCAAATTTATTTTCATACCAGGAAATCTTACTAGATGGAGATTCACCTTTGCCATCTTTTCTTGTCGGCACAAAACTACTATTTGAAGAAACAAAGAGATGTAGAAATTTCACCCAAAGAAATAGAGGCTACTGTATGGAGCAAATAACTTGACTTATAAAACTCCAATAAAAAATCTGACCGTACAGATTGACGAACTATGTGTCCTCTACCTGCTGTCCAAAAATCAACCCAATCGGACCACGGATGACCTCCCAATCGTCTGCTTGATCACGGCTGCGCAAATCACCTACGCCCAGAAAAACTGCTACTCTCTTTTTTTTCTTCTTATGATGCTAAACCCTAACCCTAATCCGTTTTTGTCCTATTTAAAAGATTAAATACAAGACAAAAAAGAATGGGTTTAAAACACACAAAGGTTTGGACCTTTATCTACAAACCCTAAGCATCATTGTACTAGGGTTTCCCGTGGAAACCCTTCTCACGGATTCAGTCATTTTTTTCTTCTTCTTCTTCTTCTTCATACTGCGTACCTCCTTCGTTCTTCAAAGAACCCTAGCTCTGATACCACTTGTTAAGGACAGCAAGTCGTAGGTATCCCACGATGGGGTGCTGAACCACGTTAATTCTTCGTGTGCTTCTTGTTTGTTTGCGTTCTCCCGATCCTAACAAGATCAGCTAAACCACCAAAATTTGATAACAGTACAGTACTTGGCAAGTCATACTAAATTAAAAATCAATTGAACTCCTTGTTGGTTCAGTCTCATTTTAATGGATTGGATGTTAGTACTTTAGAGGTGAATGAAGCATTGGTAATGCAGTCCCTATTTAAGATCCAATTTAAATTTTGGCCGGCTTTAGTATTAGGTTAGATTTTTGGGTTTATTCTTTGAAATGGACTGACTCTCTTTGGTATGTATTATAGAATTAATTATATAATACTTATGGCATATGTAGTTGTTTGATATGATTTATGGTATTTATTTATATTTAAAATAAATTGATATAATTTAAAATCTAAAAATAAGTAGAAGATGTTTATCATTTTTAGAATAATTTGTTATTCCTTTTTTTATGTCTAGTGGTATTAAATGATTATTATTCATGATTTATAATTTATTCTTAAAAACGATTTATTATAAATAGTTTATGAACATAAATATAAACTATACCAAAGAAAACCTTAATTATAAGACCCAAGAATGGATGTCTAAAGGTGTATACGAAAATAAAATTTTAATTAATAACCCCATGCTTTAGTGATAAGGTTAGTTACTAGACTTCATTTAGTCTTCGTAATTGATTAGTGTTAATTTCTTATTTTATCTTAGCTTTTCTTATTAGTGTTGACATCTCAATTTTGTTTTTGCCAAAAAAAAAAGAAGAAGATATCTCAATTTTTTCAAAATAGATTAGTCTAATTTCTTCTAAATTCAAGGTCAATGAATTTAAATTTATTTACAAATTTTCCAATCATATGACGCAAATTGAAGAACTGAGATTTGATGATGGAAGTGATTGTCAAAGAACTTAATATTCATCTTTGTCTTCGGAGAAGATCGGCCAAAATCGAACGCTGATGCACCGTCGTCATTGGAGAGGATCGGCCAAATCGAACATTAGATCACCTTCGTCACAAAAGAAGATCGGCCAAATCGAACGCTGGAGCACCTTCTCTTCAAGAGAGCTTGAATTGTCCCTGGAAAATTGCTATTTTGATCGAAAAAAACAAGAAGCCTTAAAACCGAAAACCTTTTTCTTTCTTTTTTTAAATCCCTCTTTTGAAACCCCCTCCTATCGAGTAGGTCTCTTAGTAAAAGGCGAAATGATCATTTTTTATTATTTTTGACAAAAAAAAATTTATTTTAAAAAAGGGAAAACAAACCTTTGCAATAAAAAAAACCCAAAATACCCTTTTGTTACGGTTGGAAATCGCCCGCTGGACTGCGATCGGAGCAACCTGCAATCACAGAAGTTAAACAAAGGAGTTAGGCGACTATGCCCTGGGTACACTTCGATGTCTAAGTCAGATTTCCAATGTAAACAGTCAAGAGATAGCAGGAAGCTATCTCCAGTTTAAAGAGAAAGAGGGGAACGATGAAAGAGTTTGAGCATATGAGATTGTGAGAGTAAATAATGAGATTGTGAGAGTGTATTACCTTGGAGATTCGTCCTTTACTTATAGAGATTGGGAAGAAGCATGGAAGCACTCAGAGTCAGGGAAGTTGATCGCCAATAGGACTGCTAGGTGACGCTCTGAGGGACGTCCAAGTTGTAAACTCCGAGTAGGAGTGGGAGACTGTAACCAAGGAAGCTAAATCGATCGGTAATGAGAGTGACACGTGTCACTATACGAGTGGTTGTATGGCTGTGATGATCGGCAATGTATTGTACTAGGAGAAGGACTCCAATGACGTAACCTAGTCTCCTTAGGACTCTGACCTTCGACCAGGAAACGTAACCCAGTAGGACTATGCCACTGACCAAGCACCGTGTCCTGATAGGACTGTATCTCCGTCCACAAAACGCATCTAGATAGGATTGTGACTCCGAGCGTGAAAAGCCGAGCACTACATTGTTTGTCTAGTCAACCTAGCTGACTTTGGGTGCCACGTGTAAGAATTTCATTGGGTGATGTTTTTCTAGCTCCCATAACAGATTCCCCTTACACTGTTGGACTCGAAGGATTCGATAGCGCAAACATCCTCCACCAAGGATTCTATATCCGATTGGTCATAACTTAGACCAACTGAGCGATGGCAATTGGTCACCCTATCATCTTTCAAAAATCTACCTTTGCAATTGGATCTCACGGGTAAGTGGATGGCAGTTGTCGCCAGCTATTCCCACTACCAGATGGGCACAGAATTCAAGGCATCAGAGCCACGAAACGTACGCAGTTCCACTGTTAATCTCTGCTTGTTTTAAACCGTCGTCCTCATCCGACGGTCAGGAACCAACCGACGCGTCTCGAGAAAAGGCACCATAAGTAACCGTTCTGATCACTAACGGTCGGCTTCATCTGACGGTGGGCATTCGATCGACTTGTCTCGAGAATTAGCACCATAAACCGTCCTCAAAGCCATTATGACAGCTGACGTCATTTTGTCACGTCGCGCCCAATGCGGCAGACATCCCGCTACTACTGTAGTGCCACGTGTTTAGTAGATGGACGGTTATGTTTCAAACCTTGCGCCTATAAGTATCGATCATTTGGACCAACTGAGGTCGGAGTCTTTGTTGCCTGCTCAAAGGTCCTTCCAGTCTTCAAGTCATTCGCGCGTCTCCTCCACCTTTCTTCAAATCAGTAAGACTTCCTCTTCGGAGAGGTTTTTTTATTCACTCGACAAGTTGTCAGCCACCCCTAGACTTCACAGTAGAAAGGGGAAAACCAGGGACTCTGTTAGTCTGGAGTTCGACTCTGAAGCCACCAAGTTGGAGGACTCTAGTAAGGTGGCTAATGTCCCCAAAACTCTGGAAGTCGTCCCTTCGGTTTTCGGGCCTGCCTCTAAGGAAGAGCTTGAGGAAAGCTCTTCTGAGGTTGTCGAGCGGAGCCGACCGGCAGGCACATCTGCTTGGAGGGCTCCTCGGCAGAGGAGTGGCCGTCCAAAAATTCCCCCTATAGATAAACTCCCACTTGGAAAGTACCGAGCAAGGTGGTATCTGATCCCGCCCTGTCTCAGATCCGGAGAGCCTATTAGCTCGAAGACCCCATGTCCGAAGTTCTGGTCCGGCCTCTTGCGGCAGAGGAGAGGGCCTGTACCCTAAACCTTTCCAAGGTCTGCGTGTACGAACTCGCTCTGAAGTTTGGTCTTCAATTCCCGTTGCACCCCCTTGTCGTCGACATTCTAAAGGTGTATCGCATCGCCCCCTCCCAACTAACTCCGAATGGGTGGCGATGAGTCTATGGCTTCATCATCTTCATCCGTCGACGGGGGGAGACTCCGACCGTGAACTTGTTCCGATCATTATTTCAGTTTTTCAGTTTAACCGAGACTCGCTCGATGAGTGGGTGGTACTATTTTAATCAGAGGGATGTGAAAAAGCTCCCCCTGATCTCTCAGTAGCCCTCTTCCATCCATGGATGGAAGAAAAAGTTTTTCTTCGTGAGTCCTCCATCGGGCGGTCCGGCACTTCCTCTGTCCAACGCATGGCTCGTGGTGGAAGAGACAAGGTTCAACGAGATGCCCTTCATGACCTCAGAGGTGAAGCGGGTCTTCTAGAAGGTGAAGGAGGGCCAGACGGTTTGATACGCCGACCTAGCAGATCCCCAGAAGTTGGCCGAGCATGGCCTGCTAGGTGAGTTTTACGTTTAACTGTTGAACTTTGATCAGATATTGGTTGTCAATACTGACCGTTTGTTTGGTTCTTTCGTTGTAGTGAACTTCTCCAACGACCAACTGGTGGCTTGGATTCTGCGCAAGCAGGCGGCGGAGGCAGGCAAGCAGGCCGATCAGAGGGATGACCAAGCCGGTGGGGTCACCACACTATCATGTGCAATCTTCGATGACCCCAAGGGTAAGAGGCTCGCTCTGGAAGAGCCGAAGAAGAAGATCCGATCGGCCCAGGAGTTGTCGGCCGACATGTACAAGAAGAGGGCGACCGTGAAGGTTGGTTCAGGGGATGATGTCCGGAAGGGGGCTGAGGCGAAGGAAGTCCAGCCCCTTCGAGCGGTTAGCGACGTTGACTTGACCAAGGCTGCCGGCTCGAAGATGCCAGGGGAGTCCGTCCGACCAGTGGAGGTCGGCCCCTAGAAGAAAGTGGAGGTGACGTTGTTCGCCCCCGATCTTAACTTGAAGAGCACCGATTAGGTGTTCAAGAGTTCGCAGGCGGCGAGGATCATGTTGACCCAGAATCGCCTACCCAAGGACGTGGCCTTCACTTCTTCTTTGGAGACAGGGGATCTATTAAAGAGGATCTTCCTCGCCAACACCTAGGTAAGACGATCAGCTCTCTTTTCATCACTTCTACTTCTGCTTTGTTTTAGAATTTCAACTAACTATCCTCTTTTCTAACTTTCAGGGCAGCAACCTCGTGGCCGAGCTATGCTAGAAGGCTGCGTCCATGCAATGGAGCTGGACGACAGGAGGGCGGTGGAATCCTCCCTCTAAGAGGCTTTGAAGGCAGCCAAGGAGAAGTTATGCGAGAAGACCTCCGAGGCTAAGGGCCTCGCCTTGGAGAAGTCTAACCTCCAGACTTCTCTGGACAAGGTAGAGAATGCCCTTTCGAAGGAGCACCAGAGGGTGCACCAAGCTGAGGAGAAGCTCAGATCGGCTGAAGATGCTAAGCGCGTGGCCGAGGATGAAGCCAAGTTGGCCGAGGAAGCTTTAGCTAAGGCGGAGGAGTTCCAAACAGTGATCTGGGAGCAAGTCGTGGCTGACTATCAATCGTCCGCTCAGTACATCGACGACTTGGAGGACATCGCCAGCGGGTTCTTCTAGAAGGGGGTTGTCAACTTGAAGGAGCAGCTCGTCGGAAGGGGTGTAGTTGTTGACTACTCCGACATTCCTATTTTGACTGAGCTGGAAAGGATGGAGGGTACCGACCGGCAGGAAGCCAAGGACATGATGGAAGACTATCTACTCGCCTACAAAGTGCCCCAAATGCTGATCGTAGAACTTTCAGATGTGCAGATGCCAAGTGACGCCCCTACCGATCCTACTATCAAGGACGGCCCCGCCTAAGACTCTTCGACCCAGTGCGGCTATTGTAATTTTTCTTTCTTTCTTATTTTTTGTAGAAGTTTGCCCTTCTACGGGGTTTTGTACTGTTACCCCTTGTGGGATTTCATGAATGAAAATTATTTTGCTCAATCTTCTTGTATGTTGTTCTGCTTTATCGTTCCCTTATCTTGGTGTTGGTGTTGTACTACCCCCTACCCCTGGAGTGTTGTCGGTCTGATGATTGAGAAGGTCGAGGACAGTTAAAACTTGACTGATTTGGCTAAGGCATAAGAAAGGTTGGCACATACCCCAGAGCGGTATGTAGTGCTCATTTTGACATGTGTCTTTTAGTGGTTAATGTGAGGGAGGACTGCGTGTTAATAATGCCGGCTTAAAGATATGACTAGGCGGAGTCGCCGGGCACCTGCACACTACTCATACCTGCTTGTGGGTGTGAGTAGGCGGTATCATGTATTGTCTGCATGCTACCCCTACCTGCTCTTGGGTATGGGTAGGTAGAATCATGAAACGCCTGTTTGCTACTCTTACCTGCTTGTGGGTGTGAATAGGCAGTGTCAGGCATGGTCTGTGTGCTACCCCTACCTACTTGTGGTTATGGTAGACAGATGTTTGTGAGGTCTGCATGCTAATCATACCTGCTTATGGGTATGAATAGACAAAGTCACTAAGGGCCAGCATGCTACTCGGACCTGCTTGTGGGTGAGAGTAGGTCGACTGGGCCGAATGGAACGACTATGAAGGGATTTGTGGAACACAATTGGTTGGAGTTGTTTATGTAACGAAAAGACTTCTTGTATTAAAACTGTAACTGAGTAGTTGCCCCTAGGGGGTCTGGCTTACAACTGAGACTACTAGTTTTGAAAAAGAAAACTACATTATGGGCCTGGACAGGTTGGCCGACTCGACTGAACAAAACATTCTTAGTGTAAAAGCTAACCACGGAACAGCAAACGGAGGCAGTGCTCACTGGTAATACTTGCAAAGATTGGTGGCGTGCCAAGTTCGGGGAATTTCTTCTCCACTGAGGGTAGCACATGTATGAGCCAGGTCGGCCCGTTTTCAGGAAGCGGTAAGGGCTCTCCCAATTTTTGGCCATTTTACCCTGGTTGGTTAGCTCTGAAACTGTCGCTTTACAGAAAACGAGGTCTCCTACTCTGAACATCTTGAGTCAAACTCTCCTGTCATAGTGTCAGGCGATCGCCTGCTGGTATGTGGCCACTCTAAAGGCTGACGATTCCCGCACGTCTTCCAAGTTATACAAGTTGGTCTAGAGATCTTCAGAGTTAATGTTGTAAGACCCGTATCAAACTAACCCAGTCTTACCACCTTGAACCAGGTCTACCCATCATGGTCGAGCCAAATGGATCAAGTGCGTGAGGGAGATCGCGATCCCAGGTATTAAACTGACCCAAAAACATTAAAAATAGGGGGAGGGTCGCACACCCAGCTAGGCAGGGTCGGACCCCCCAAGATAGAAAGTCAGACCTTGAGTTTTTAACCGGGGGTCGGACATTTTAGAACCAGGGGTCGACGGGATCTCCGACGCCCTCATCGACCCCCAGTCTGTCGACAGAAACCGTGATTTGGAAACTTTCCAAATTTCAATGGGATTCTTTCCTAATCTCAATGGGACTTATTTTTTGAATTTCTACTCTATAAATAGGAGGTCCCTAAGCCTCTTTCACTCCTTTTAGAACCCTAATTGGATTGAGAGAAAGAGAAGAGAAGGAAAGTGGAGAAGAAGATCAAAGAAAAGGCTTCAGAGAGACAAGCCTAATTCTCAGGTATGGGTACTATCTTCATGTAATTCTACAGACCTTAGAATGGATAGTGAAGAAGGAATGATCTAGGAAAAACCCAAATCATCCATCCATGGTTAGGTTTTCATGAAAAATCATGGGGGAAATCATAAAAACCATATAGGTGAATGAACTACGGTTCTAGACCATAGAATGTGTGGAATGGATTGTAGAAGCAAGCCATAGGACCCCAAACACGAAGGAATGGACTGAAGGATGAAAATTTGACGAAACCCACAGGGGGTCGCACGGGGGGTCGATGGCCAATCGACCCCCAGTGTTCAGGAAGTTCAAACTTTGGGTGGTCGCACCCAGGGTCGATGGAACCTCCGACCCTGGC
Source organism: Protea cynaroides (assembly GCA_028583415.1). Classification (NCBI taxonomy): domain Eukaryota; kingdom Viridiplantae; phylum Streptophyta; class Magnoliopsida; order Proteales; family Proteaceae; genus Protea; species Protea cynaroides. The sequence goes on from CM053272.1 coordinate 49,648,265, forward strand.
ATCGACCCCCAATTAACAGCATGCTTTTCAAAATCAGAATTAATTCTAATTAAATTCTATCGACTTGATTAGGTCTTCTAGTCTTATAATATCGATATATAGTTGATTCTTAAATCTTGAAAGATGACGCACGATCAAGCAAAGGTGAGGGAACAAGACCTAAACTAATTGGTTAATAATAAACTGTTTTACTCTTGAGTCTAATGCCATGATTGATTTTATGCGTGTATGATTGTTATGTGCATTCAACATGTCATCCAATATTTCTATTATTACTGTTCATGCATATTTAATTATTGTTTATAACATGATGATGATGATGATGATAGGAATAGGCATGTGGATATACGTATGTGTGTGGTTGGTGTGCTTGATGGGAGCGAGTATCAGGGGGAGGTGTCATAGGCAAGGCCTCAACACTCTAGCTCTATCTCTAACTCAAGTCTTGTCCACTGACATCGTCGTATCGCCATTACCTTAGCAGAACTATTACGTCATAGGGTATGAGGGGAAGTGGTCTCGGACCGTGTAGTCTCTGACTCTGTCGGGGGGCCTTAGCCCTATCCCTATGGACGTATTGAGGGATGCTGGGGTTAGGCCTTGGATACACTGATTGGAATTAGGATTGGTTAGTTGCGAGCCCTCGCCAGTAGGGGCATACGTGTTGGTATGGGCAACGGGTACAGCAATAAACGTGACCTTTGCCTGTACATTGTCCATGGTGGGTACATGTGGGTTGACAATAAATGTTACCTTTGGGCGGCTCCACACACTCGTGTATAGAGGTGCGGCATCAATAAACGTGACCTTTGGCCACCTATCCTTTCTATAGTACATTGCAAACTTATTTACCAGACCAAAAATATGAATTGAATGCATGCATATGTTTGTTGCATTATTTTGTTTGCTCACTGAGCCATGATGTGTGCTCACCCTCTCGACGTCGAATATTTTTAGTTGATGATGCAGGTACTACAGTTGCAGATTATATGAATGCTCTGATGTATGCGCGTGTTGCTGCAATGGAAGCCGAAGACTTAGTAGATATGCATGACCCCTCATGCGAATGCAACTCATGCGTATTCTATTAGGATTTTATTTGAATTTATAAAAGGATGTAATTGATATTTTATTTATTTATGTCTCAGTTGATACAACAATAACTTGATATTTTAATTATGATTATTACAGTTAGAGTTCTCAGTTCATTTACTATAAGACTTCCGTTATTGTGTACTTATTCTGATTATGGTTGTGGATGTGCATGGTTTTATTTTTAATGGATACCGCCTATTAGAGATCCTGGTTGAACCGTTGGTTTATTAGCGGTTCATCACACCGTTCTGAATGGTGCAGAATTGGGGTGTGACAAATGTCTTCATTGAAGTTCAAGATCTAGAAAGTTGGATAAAATACCTCAACTAGGATGACTGCCTCAGTGTCGAAGGCGAGCATGAAGGGAGTTTCGCCCGTGGAGGTTCTACTAGTGGTCCTATATGATCAGACGATGCTGGGTAGTTGGTTGACCCATTTCTCTTTTTCGTCCACCACCATATTTTTCAGGCCTAAAAATATTGTTTTATTCGTGGCCTCTATCTATCAGCTGGTCTACGGGTGGCCGACTGACCCAAAACGATGGTCGATGCGAAAATCCACGTAGAAGTCTGCGAAGGACGAGTTGGAAAACTCGGTACTGTTATCTATCACAAGGATGCGAGGCACACCGAACCTGTATATGACGGAGTATCTGAAGAATTGTTCCACTTTCATCGAGTCAATCTTTGTGATGGCTTCAACTTTGATCCACTTCGTGAAGTAGTCGATGGCGACGATGACATACTTACTTTGGTATGTGGCTCTAGGGAAGGGCCCCATGATGTCTATGCCCCAGATGGCAAAGGGTAGAGGACTGGTGATCGGCTGGAGGGGTGCTAGGGGGCATGCGACACGGGTGATTAAAAGTGACACTTCTCGCACTTACGTACCAGCTCTATGCAGTCATCGTGCATTCCAGGCCAGTGATAGCCTTGGCAAAGGATTTTTTGGAATAGTAATCGGCATCCCTGGTGTCGACCGCAGATATCTTCGTGGACTTCTTTCATGACTTGTTCCACTTCATCCAATTGGAGACACCGAAGCAACGGCATAGTGTAGGATCTCCTGTACAACACATCATTGTGAATGGTGTACTGTCTTAACTTATCTTGGATGCATCATGCTTCTTTTCTGTCTTTTGGGAGTGCACCTGTTCGGAGGTAGTTGTATATGGGGTCATACCAGCTAGATGTGGTCTCGATTAGTGCAACTTCTTCGACAGAGTTACTGGCATGCTCTAATAGCTCCACATATATGGCAGAGTCCATTTCAGAGATGTCTTCTAGTGACAATCTAGACAACCTAGACAGCTCATCTACTTTAGTGTTTTCGTCTCAATTTACGTACTATAGTTCGATACTCTCGAAGGCCGTGATGATCATGTTGATTTTTTCAAGGTACTTCAATATTCCTGGCTGCCTGGTTTCATATTCCCCCTGTACCTATCGAATGACTAGTTGCGAGTCGCTACAGACTATGAGCACTGAACAATGAGGCTTTTTGCTAACCTTGGACCGGCCAGTAGAGCTTCGTATTCCGCTTCATTGTTCGTTGTACGAAAACCAAACCTGATTGCCGAGTAGATTTTGAATCCTTTCAGGCTTGTCAATATCACCCCTGCGCCTAATCGACCATCCATGGAGGACTCGTCTACATATAGTGTCCACAACGCCTTGGCTGGTTCGGGCTTGTTCTCTGCCTCAGGATCTACAACATTCTCCTCTGGCAGGGTGCTTTCGACGATGAAGTCTGCCAACGCCTGAGCTTTGATGGCGGTTCTGGGTACATACTTTAAGTCGAAATCATTGAGTTCAACAGCCCAATTTATCAGCTAACCGGAGACATCCGGTTTTGACAACACTTTCTTCAGAGGTGTGTTGGTGAGTACAAAGATGGGGTAAACCTGAAAGTATGGTTGGAGCTTCCGTGCTACTGTAACTAGAGCGAGTGCTAGCTTTTCAATTGGCTTGTATGTAGTCTCTGCGTCCAATAGTACCTTACTAACGTAGTATATTAGATGCTACACTCGGTCTTCTTCTTTCAGCAACACTGCACTCACCGCCTGATCAGAGACGTCGAGGTAGAGCTACTATTCGTCTCCGGGGTTAGGTTTCAATAGCAAGGGCGGTGAGGATAAGTAAGCCTTGAGGTCTTCGAAGGCCTTTTGGCATTCCTCTGTCCACTCAAATTTCTCTACTCCTTTCAGTGTCTTGAAGAAGGGAAGACACCGTTCGGCTGACTTGGACATGAAGCGGCCGAGGAAGGCTATGCAAGCATTGAGCACCTGCACTTGCTTGGGTATGGTCGGTGAGGCCATGTTTAGTATGGCCATAATTTTCGAAGAGTTGGCCTCTATTCCCTTTTGTAAGACCATGAAACCTAGGAACTTACCAGAGGCAACTCCGAAGGCACACTTGGTGGGGTTTAGCTTCATGTTGTGCTTGCGAAGGACTTAAAATGCTTAGTCCAGGTCGGCTAGATGAAGGTCAACTAGCTTTCTCTTCACAAGGAAGTCATCGACGTATACCTCCATATTACGGACGATTTGATTTCTAAATATCTTATTCACCAACCTCTGGTAGGTGGCTCCTGCATTTTAAGGCCAAAAGGCATGATCGTATAGCAGAAGAGCCCCTGGTCAGTGATGAAGGAGGTGCACTCCTCGTTGAACTTCTTCATCTTAATCTGGTTGTATCCTGAGTATGCGAAAAGGAAACTAAGCTGCTCATGCCCAGTCGTGGCGTCTATCAATTGGTCTATGTGTGGCAGTGGATAGCTGTCTTTCGAATAGGCTTTATTGAGGTCCGTAAAATCTATGCAGATTCTCCACTTTCTGCTTACCTTAGGTACCATGACCACGTTCGCTAGCCAATTCGGATAGACCACCTCAAATATGAAGTTGGCCCTTAACAACTTCTGGACCTCCTCGTCTGTAGTCGACTGACTGGCAGGTGTGAAACTTCTCTTCTTTTACTGGACAGGGCGGTGCTGGGGATTGACTGCAAGGTGGTGCTCGATGACTTCTCTTGGGATTCCTGGCTTCTCTGAGGCCGACCAGGCGAACACATCAAGGTTCTGCCTAAGGAACCCAACCAACTCCTCTTTCTTGTCTTCAGGTAGCAAGGAGCCGACTTGGAATGTCTTCTCAGGCTGGTCATCTGCTATCGGGATTTATTGTAACTCTTTGGCCGATTTTCCCCTGTGCAGCGGATCGCTATCTCGAACATCCGCTAGGTGGATTGGATCTGTCTTCAAAGCCCTCTGGCTATTCCTCAGCTCTGTGGAATACCATCTTCTTGATACTACCTGGTTAGCTCGACATTCTCCGACTCCGTTCTCTGTGGGGAATTTCACCACCAGGTAGTAGGTGGACATGTACGCCCTAAGCTTGTTTAAGGATGGAGTGCCAAATATTACGTTGTGGTTGGATGGTCGATCTACTACCTTGAATTCGACCATCACTCTTTATTGCTTGAGTTTTTATCTGAATACCACGGGCAACTGGATGCCCCCCTTCACTGTCACTAGGTTCCCAGAAAAACTGATGAGGTCAAAGGTGATGGGTTGGAGCTGGTCATCCCCTATCTGCATCCTCTGATACACATGGTAGAATATGATATCCACCGAGCTCTCTATGTCCGCTAGGCACATAGCTACGTCGTAGTGTCCGATTCCAGCAGTGAAGATGATGGCGTCTTCATGGGGCACTGCCACGTTGACTAGGTCCTCATCACTGAAGGTGATGATTTCTCTAGTCCTTGCCTTTTTGGAAGGCCACTTGGTCTTGGCTACCAGGTGGGAATAAGCTTTGGCTGACCTGTTAGACATATTCCCGACAGATGGTCCCCCTATGATTGTGAGGACTATCTTTATCGCATCTCTGGGTCCCCTAGTAATGGCATAGATGCCGTTATCTCTTGAGATTCGCAGCCTTATAAATGTGCAGGGTCGGTTCTCTGGGGGAGGACTAGCTACGAACCGTCGATCAAACGATTGCCGTTTCGACTCCGAGCGGGACCTCCGCTTACTCCTCCCCCTCCTCTCAGACTCCTGCTGGTTCAGGAGGGACCCAAACTGGATGTGTTGTTCACCACCTAGTTGCTCTTTACTGGTATTCTGGTTGCTTTTTCTCCAGGTGAACCTCTGTAAGAGCCAAACTGAATGGCGCCGACCCACTGCCACAGAGTGGTCGAACCTCCTTCTGGATCTCTGTCATCTCTTCCAACGGCATTAGGCCCCTCGCCTGCTTCCGTTCAGCATCATTTGGTTGCTAGTCCCTTAGAGATAAAGGGGGTAGATCGGGATCTCTTCGGGTCGGTACTGGTTCTCTGCTTGCATCTTTGACCAAATTACGATTGTAACCTCGCCAGATGAGATCTTCGATTTCTCCTTTCAGGTACTTGCACTTGTCAGTGTCATGACCATAGTTGCGATGGAAGCGACAGTATCTGGAACAATCCTTATTCCTTCCTTTGCCAAGCGGCTTCGGGGGGTGGTCAAAGATTCCGATCATTCTTGATTACCTTCAGAATTTTCATTGTCGAGGTGGTGAGCGGGGTATAGTAATCAAAGGTTTTGTACGGATGTCGATTCCCCTGCCCTTTGTAGGACCTTTGCTTCTTAGGGTCACTGGTGCTTTGGGTCTGATCCGACAACTCTAACCTCTTCTTATCGGTCGACTTCTGGTTCGTTTTCAAATTTTTGACAGTATTGCTTTTCTGGGCCTTGGTTGTCTCGTCTGCTGAAGCGTACTTCTCGCACCTGGCGAGTAGGTCGTCCAAGGTCTTTGGAGGCTTTTTGGCAAGGGACCAACAAAGTTGTTCGTCTGTCACTCTGGCTTACAGGCTGGACATGTGTACCACCGGCTCGACATCCTTGATCTCCAAAACCTTCGTGTTGAAGCGTTTAATAATGTCCCACAAGGATTCGTCTTTATGTTGCTTTACATTCGATAGGTGGTAGGATGTCTTCTTGGGCACTCGGCTTGCCTGGAAGTACGTCAAGAACTTGTTCGGCAGCTGTTAGAAAGAAGTGATGCTCCTCGGTGGTAGGTTGTTAAACCATGTGCGGGCAGGGCCTCTGAGCATCGAAGGAAACACTCGACAGATCAGGCTGTTGCTCAGTGGGTAGAAGAGCATTGTGAAGACGAATGCATCCAGGTGCTGCTCGGGATCTATGGTCCCATTGTGTGAGTCCAAAACTGACATTTTAAAATTCTCAGGAGGGGGAGCCCTCATGATCTCTTCAGAAAGTGTTGTGACGGCCATGTAGGCCGTCCTCTGTGGGAGGACCAGGTTCTACTCCACCTGCGGGAGCCGAGTAGCCAATTCTATAGACGCTTCAAATTTGTCGAGAAAACTAAATTATTTGTTTAGCTCAAGGTAAAAATAATCATAAATTACTATTCAGATAAAAAATGATGATTGATTATCTAAATTGTTTTACTTTAATTCGTAAAATAAATAAAATAAATGCAATGATAGAAATATATAAACAATGATTACAATGAATAAATAATGAAAAAAAAAAACCAAATGTTGTCCACGTGGTTTGGAGAATGAAACTCCAAACCCACGTCAAAGAGAAAAAAAAAATCTCTAAAAGGTATTATGGGGTTTAAGTCAAGCAAGTAAAATATATATATATATATATATATATATATATATATATATATATATATATATATATATATATATATATATATATATATATATAATGAGAAGAGATGCAGAGAGAGTCATTTTCTCTCTGCGTTCAGAACGAAGAAAGAGGGGCGGGGGTTTGAGAGTCAAAACAGAGAGGGTTTGAGGAAGAAGAAGAGGATGGCGATGGCGGGGTTGTAGTCGATGGCGACGGTAGCGGTGCGACGGCTACTTTGGTGCGACGGCAACGGAACGGCGGCGGTCGGATGCGAAGATCGCGGCGGTAGAAGCTCTAACGATTGTTTCGATCTGGTTCTTGAAACCAGATCTGAAACCTGTTTTTCCCTTTTCTCCAACAGCCGAAGTTCTAAATCATTGGAAAGGACTTCTAAAGTCCATTGCGATGGCAGCGGCAGCCATGACCTGAGGCGACGAACGGCGGCTGTAAGTTTCAGAATTTTTTTCTTTTTTTTTTCTTTTCTTCTTCCTGTGTCTATGCTGTAATGTTTTCATCATGTATGGGCTTGTACCAGATATTGTGTGGGTAGGATTAGTGGAAAAGTGTTGAATGGACGGCTGTGATTCGATGGTACCCTTTATGGGTAGGGTTCCAATTAATCCACCTTAATGTGTAATTGTTTGGGGACCTTCTGGTAATTTGGTCCGATTATGGGAACGACCAAATTATCCTTCTTAACAGGGTTACCCCTGTTCCCTGTCTTTATATAGATGATCAATTCCCATTATTGATCGTTGGTTCACATATACAGAAAAGGGAGCAGACAAGACTGGCAGAGACTTGAAGAAGCTTAAAGCTCTTTGTGAAATTTCATCTTCTCCAAACTATATGGATCCGGGTATGTTTCTTATTTTAATTAATTTGATTCATAAGTGTAGAATCTCTAACAGTGGTATCAGAGCCATGGTGCTCGAATTAAAAAAAAAATGAATCAATGTACCCGGACCACTGTTCATCATTAAAAAAAAAAAAAAAATTCTACGAAGGCAAAGCCAGCAGGCCAGTCAGCAGGCCAGCCCGCAGGCAAGCCAGCAGGCCAGCCAGCAGGCCAGCCCGCAGGCGAGCCAGCAGGCCAGCAGAAGCTAGCCCGTAGGCCAGCCAACAGGCCAACCCGCAAGGCCAGCCTGTAGGCGAGCCTGCTCTAGGCCAGCCGCAAGGCCAGCCCGCAGGGTAGCAAAATTATCTCGCCGTATTCCGGCGACTTCATCGTTTCAGGCGGTGAAGGAGTTGTCCCGATCTTCTTGGCTGATCGTGGGAACCGTTGTAGCGGTTCATTGACACATGTTTAATCATTGAACACTTTTCGGTGAACGTTTTGAGAATAAACCGAATATTCTCAAACGGTATACTCAATGGCAATTTTTAGTAAATTTGAATGAATAGTAAGGGTTTTATAGTCCTTTAATAAAACTTTTTTGAATTTAAAAAAAAAAAACCGTTTCTTGTTTTGGTTCGGATCCTAATCTGATCCATATGGGTTGACCCAATTAATACCATATGGGTTGACCCATGGATCCAATTAATACCCATATGGGTTGACCCATGGACCCAACTAATTCTCAGATGGGTTGACCCATTGACTCTAAACTGATCCATATGGATCGACCCATTTAGAACCCATATGGGTTGACCCAAAAACCTTAATATTCATTCAAATTTATTTAACTGGTGATGTTTAGAAATAATGAATCATTTTTTATTATATGTAACTTCATGTAGGTTACAAACCGAACGTCACTGTTTACAGTGACTGCACTTTTTATGACAGTATTATATAAACGTCGTTAAAAGTTCATAATAGTTACTGGTTTAGTGACATTTATGATCTAAACGCCACTTTTTATTTTTTTATTTTATATATATATATATATATATATATATATATATATATATATATATATATATATATATATATATAAAGGCCATTGATTAGAACTTAGTTTAACATGGATAAAAGTCATTGTTTGGGACAATGTTTTTGTTCCATGAGTGAGAATGTGCCATGAAATAATTAAATTATGGGTTTTCATAGTGGGATGCTTTTATGGACTTAGACATGGAATGTTTTTCCTAATAAATGTCGAAATAGTCTATAATATTTAAAGCTACCAAGTCTGAACCCATGGGCCTAATGCAATCTTGTTGATGGGATTCCATGATTTGAGTTATGATGCTTCCGTTCCGCTGGTTAGTTTTTCAAGGTATGGGACCGCCACCAATGGTATCAAAAGATTGCCATCGAGGAAACCATATGACGAACGTCGTGCTCTTGCCATCTCAGGTGAGTCTTCGTTTGGTCGGTCCGCTCGATCGAGTGAGGGTGATGTTGATGAACTTAACAGAATCAGGAGTCCTTGTCTTGCCATCTCAGGTGACGGGATTTCTGAGGAAGGTTGTTTTCAGGCATCTCGCTTTACTCAGATTGTAGGGAAGGCGTTTTGGGCGATCTTGCCATCTCAGGTGTGACCCCAATGACGTGGACCTTACAACTAATTAGTGGCATTTTTTGTATTCTTATACATTTTATTATGCGTATTGACTGGTAAATTATTGTTTTGTGTTTACCAGCTTTGGCTTCCCACCTTGCATCCATCAAGAAATTAGATGGTTCTAATTATGAAAAATGGCTAGAATCTGTTTCTGTGACGCTTGTTGTTATGCGTCTCGACATTGCACTAAGACATGATGAGCCTCCTAAACCTTCTGAGTCTGCTGACTCTGAAACAAAGAAATTTGCTACAGATTGGGAGGAATCCAACCGTCTCTGCTTAATGGTCATTCAACATAGTATAGATAGGGCTATTAGGGAGAGTATCCTTGATCAGAAGACTGCCAAACTATACCTATCTGAAGTTGCTAAAAAATTTAAGAAACATGACAAAGCAGAGAGAGGTGCCTTATTGGAGAATTTTACATCGTCTAAGTATGATGGAGTAGGGGGAGTTCGCAATCACATTCTGAAAATGACCAAGTATGCGAATAAACTCTCAAAGATGAAAGTCCCTATTGCAGATAGTCACTTGGTGTGGCAGATTATGGAATCTCTTCCTGCTAGTTTTGACAATCTTAGAACATCCTACAATGTCAATAGTCTGCAATGGACTATAGATGACATGACTACAATTCTTGTTCAAGAGGAAGAGACAAAGAAGAAGAAAGGACAGACAGTCCAGTTGATTGTACATGAGGGAAATAAAAATACTCAGAAGGGAGATCTGAAAGAAAAGAAGGTAAAAGGAAAATTTGGTAAAGTTAAGCAGACTAGTCAGTTCTACAAACCAAAGAATAATAGTTTCAAAAGGAATGGTCAAGGGTCTACAAAGTTTCAAGGGAAATGCAACTACTGCAAGAAAATAGGACATAAGAAATCTGAGTGTTACAAGTAACAGAACAACAAAGAGAAGAATACAGCTCAACTTGTCACTCAGCTTCAGGACTTGATTATAGGTACTCCTCTAGCTCTAATCTGTTCTGAATTCAATTTAGTTGATGTTTCCCCCACTTCTTGGTGGTTTGATATAGGCGCTAGTATTCATATTACAAATTCTGTGCAGGATCTAAGAAACAAGAGGAGGCCAAGTGATGGGGAGCTGCACATCTACGTAGGGAATGGGGAGAAGATTCAAGTAGATTGTGTAGGAGTAGTAGATTTAATTTTGTCTTCTGGTTTTATTTTGAAATTAAACAATGTAGTTTGTGTTCCGTCACTTAGACGGAAACTTATTTCTGTTTCAAGGTTAGATTGTAAAGGTTATGTTTTCAACATTGCAAATAATAAAATGGTCTGTTATTATGGATCAAAATTGATTGGTTCTGCTTCATTGTCTGATGGGCTTTATAAACTAGAATTATCTACTACTTCTACATCCTCAATTCATTCCTCTACTGTAAATGTGACTTTGGGTTCTAAACGTCCTTTGTCTAATGAAGACTCCTCTATGTTATGGCATAGACGTTTAGGGCATATTTCTAAATCAAGAATGGAACGTCTAATCAATGATGGAATCCTGCGTAAGGTTGATTTTTCTGATTTTGGGACATGCGTCTATTGTATCAAAGGGAAACTTACTAGAGCTAGAGGAAAAGGGTCATTCCAAAAGGAAGAAGTTTTAGATCTAATTCATACTGATATTTGTGGTCCCTTTACTCCTATTGCAATGGGAGGTTTTCGTTACTTCATTACCTTCATTGATGATCAGTCTCATTATGGATATGTGTATCTAATTCAAGAGAAGTCTGAATCTCTTGAGGCCTTTAGAATTTTTAAGGCTGAAGTTGAACTGAAAATGGGGAAGAAGATAAAGGCTGTGAGATCTGATCGAGGCGGAGAGTATTATGGTAGGTATGATGAAACTAGTCGCAACCTTGGACCATTTGCAAAATACTTACAGGACTGTGGCATTGATGCTCAGTATACTATGCCTGGTACCCCAGAACAGAACGGTGTCACTGGAAGGCAAAATCGTACTCTTATGGACATGGTGAGAAGTATGGTAAGTAAGTCTACCTTACCAGACTTTTTGTGGGGGGATGCATTAAAGACTGCAGCGTACATTTTGAATAAAGTGCTAAGTAAATCAGTTTCAAAGACACCTCATGAGTTATGGAATGGTAGAAAACCGAGTATTAATCATCTTCATGTTTGGGGATGCGCAGCGGAAGTAAGACCCTATAATCCTCAGATGAAGAAACTTGATCCCAGGACCATAAGTGGGCATTTCATTGGTTATCCAGAGAGGTCAAAGGGATTTAGATTTTATTGTCCTTTTCATTCTACCAGAGTTATTGAGTCTGAGCGAGCTGTTTTCTTTGAAGATGACATTTGCCATCAGACTTTTCTGCTTCACAGTTTTACTTTTGAAGAGGAACACATTGTAGTTTCAATTCCTAGTCTCTCATCATCTTCTTGTTATACACCTAATGAGCAGGTGATTGTGCCTATTCCTGCTCAAGAACATGTGGAGCCCACAAATATTGTCTCTGTAGCTCCCTGCTTTCGATCTCTCTCCTGATGAGCCAGTAGTCAATATTCCTCCTTTGAGGAGATCTGAGCAGACTCGAAAGTCCACCATCCCTAGTGACTTTGTCACATATCTACAAGAGCATGAATATGACATTGGAGCTGAGACAGATCCTGCTTCCTTTCAACAGGCTATTGATAGTGCACATTGTTCTCAGTGGATGGATGTAATGCATGATGAATTGGAATCTATGAAAACCAATGAGGTTTGGGACCTAGTTGAATTGCCCAAGGGTTTCAGACCAATTGGTTGTAAGTGGGTGTTTAAGACCAAAAGGGATGCTAGAGGAGAAATTGAGCGTTACAAAGCCAGACTTGTAGCAAAAGGCTTCAGTCAAAAGGAAGGTATAGATTACACAGAAACTTTCTCTCCAGTGTCTACCAAGGATTCGTTCAGGATAATTATGGCATTGGTTGCACAATTTGACTTAGAGCTGCATCAGATGGATGTAAAGACTGCATTTCTTAATGGAGTCTTAGAAGAGGAAATATATATGTTACAACCTCCTGGTTTCATGACAGTTGATAATGAGAATATGGTATGTAAACTCAAAAGATCTATTTATGGCTTGAAACAATCTCCTAGACAATGGTACTTGAGGTTTGACCAAGTTGTTACCTCTCTTGGATTCAAAGAAAATGTTGTTGATCAATGTATATACCTTAAGATCAGTGGGAGTAGATTTATCTTCCTAGTTCTCTATGTAGATGATATTCTTTTAACCAGTAATGATAAAGGTATGCTACATGAGACAAAGAGATTATTGTCCAACCATTTCAATATGAAGGATCTTGGTGAGGCATCCTATGTTTTGGGAATAGAGATTCTTCGTAATAGGTCATGTGGTGTTCTTGGATTGTCACAAAGAACATATATTGATAGAGTATTGCAGAGGTTTAACATGATTAATTGTGCCTCCACGAAGACTCCTATTACAAAAGGCGATAAATTCACCAAATCTAATTGTCCAAAGAATGAAGTTGAACGAGCTCAGATGAAAGACATACCATATGCTTCTGTTGTTGGTAGTCTTATGTATGCTCAGGTTTGTACTCGACCTGATATCACATTTGCTATCAGTGTACTTGGACGATTCCAGAGTAATCCAGGGTGGACTCATTGGGTGGCAGCGAAAAAGGTCATGAGGTATCTTAAGGGCACTAGAGACCTCATGCTTACCTTCAAACGGTTTGATACTCTTGAAGTGATTGGATATTCAGATTCTGATTATGTTGGATGTCCAGATGATCTAAAGTCAACATCTGGTTATGTTTTTATGATGGCTGGTGGCGCAGTATCATGGAAGAGTGTAAAGCAAACGATTCGCTTCTTCTTCCGGGCACGCGAGAATATGTGGCATGTTATGAAGCCACGGTTCGGGCTCTATGGTTGAGGAACTTCATTTCGGGTCTTCAAGTGGTTGATTCCATATCCGGACCCTTGAAGTTGTATTGTGATAACTCTCGCCGCAGTGCAGTTTTCTCAAAATAGCAAGAGTACTTCTGGTTTAAAACACATTGACATAAAGTATTTCTTTGTTAGGGAGAAGTTCCAAGAGTCTGTGATTTCTATTAAACAAATCTCTACGATTATCATGATTGCTGATCCACTAACAAAAGCTTTAGCTATAAATGTTTTTCAAGAGCATGTTGTTGGTATGGGATTAGTTGAATCCCTGGATATATTTTGTTAGTGGGAATACAGTTTATAGACACAGGCAGTGTTTATTATTATTATTATTTTTTGTACATATTTTGCCTTGAATGATAGTAAAGGCAAGCCTTGAATGAGAGTAAAGACAAACCTCGAATGATAGTAGAGGTAGTTTTCATGTGTTACCTTCCTCATTTTAGAGGTTGTATTTATGGGTACACTCAGCTAGTAGAATTACTCTGTTTGAGAACTTGGGCTAGTGTGATGGGATTTATGGATCCAATCCCATGATACTTCAGTGTGAAGTATTTATAGTGTGTTTCTATATGAAATAGCTATTTTGGTAGTTCTAGTGGCAGTTTGCCATGTCAAGAATGATTCCAGTGAGCTCTAAATGATGGAGTAGCTAATGACTTCAGTTGGAAGTCTGGACTAATTTGGATTTGACATGTTTGATGATCGAGACATGCAAATTCCATACTCTAGCTTTTACACTATTTGTAGCCCAAAAGCGGGTAAGGGTGCAAACACTTTGACGTGTAGCGTTCCACGTTGACTTAAGACGTGATAACACTTACGATTGGGTGTTTATGTTCTTACTTGGTCCAAGGGTGTATGGTTAAGGTGAGCTACTTTCAACATTTCCTATATGTGATCACAATCTTTCTAATCCATGGTTGAAGCAATATTCTGTTGCAGCCCAAGTGGGAGAATATAATGTTTTCATCATGTATGGGCTTGTACCAGACATTGTGTGGGTAGGATTAGTGGAAAAGTGTTGAATGGACGGCTGTGATTCGATGGTACCCTTTATGGGTAGAGTTCCAATTAATCCACCTTAATGTGTAATTGTTTGGGGACCTTCTGGTAATTTGGTCCGATTATAGGAATGACCAAATTACCCTTCTTAACAGGGTTAGTCCCTGCTCCCTGTCTTTATATAGATGATCAATTCCCATTATTGATCGTTGGTTCACATATACAGAAAAGGGAGCAGACAAGACTGGCAGAGACTTGAAGAAGCTTAAAGCTCTTTGTGAAATTTCATTTTCTCCAAACTATATGGATCCGGGTATGTTTCTTATTTTAATTAATTTGATTCATAAGTGTAGAATCTCTAACATATGCTTCTTCTCTTTGCGATCAGACTTGATTTCATCAGTCCTCTAATGATAGTTCCTTTCTTGGACATCGATTGCAGATTTTTTCTTTTTTCTCTTTCTTGATCCAGGAACGTTTCTTGTTTCTTGATGATCAAATTTAATCTAAATTTTCCTATGGTTAATATTTTGTGTGTTCTTTTGAAGTTGAACTTGATTAGTTTCTTGTTTTTGTTGTTTTGATTCACTACTAGAATTTATTGATCTCTGTGTTATCAATTTGGTAAATGGAGCTTTCAATCTGAAACAATTCCAAATGATGTTTCCCAAAATCGTACGGATCCAAGAATCCGATCCACAAATCCATTAATCTGATTCTTTACAATTTCTGATCTCAATGAGTGGATTTTCTAGAATTTTTGTTGGATAATTGATTTCTTGGGAATCTTATGTATTTCGGTGTTTTCGTTAAGAATTTTTTTCAATTGGATTTTCTGGAATTTTTGTTGGATAAATTGATTTCTTGGGAATCTTATGTATTTTGGTGTTTTCGTTAAGAATTTTTTTCAATTGGATTTTCTGGAATTTTTGTTGGATAAATTGATTTCTTGGGAATCTTATGTATTTCGGTGTTTTCGTTAAGAATTTTTTCAATTGGATTTTCTGGAATTTTTGTTGGATAATTGATTTCTTGGGAATCTTATGTATTTCGGTGTTTTCGTTAAGAATTTTTTCAATTGGATTTTCTGGAATTTTGTTGGATAATTGATTTCTTGGGAAGTTCTGTGAGAAACCATTGATTTTTATTTTTTGATCCCTGCATCTATGTTTATTTGATAACAACATTTCTTAGATATTTCTTCTTCTTCGAATTATTTTTAGTTACTCTATAATTAAAGAACTGTAGAGTTAGTTTAACCTGAATTTGTGAGTTCTGAATTTGGAGGAGAGTAAGCCTCCTCTCTTTCTCACATGATCAATGTGGAGTTTTCCATAACAGAAACCATTGGCTTGTCCCTTTGATGAATAATAACAGCTATGAGATAAGAGGGTTTTTGCTTTTGTTTAATTTGTACCATTACTATTTTGTTTAACTTCATGCTGCTAGATAATTTGTGGGATTCAATCTATTTAGATTCCAAGTTGAGGTTGAGTGATTTAGTTTTGTGGATGTCTGTTAGACATAGTGATTCAGTGCTTTTGTTGTCTACTAGGCATTCTCCCTTTCTCTAATGGTGGTACAAGGTCAAACTAACTAGCGGGCAGCTCTAAAAATCAGATTTGCTGAAGTTGGTGGCTTTCACACAAACAAGTACGGCATAGAAGCACGCAAGATCATTTTCTCTTTTGGCGTCCACCTTTACTCACAGGTAGGTAACGCTCTTAATTCTATGTCTTTACTTTATATGGTATATGGGTTCGGCCATCGAACACCCATGATTATTCGATGCGGGTGGGTAACACGATATGCATGCGGCACTTGCCATCCCTAGCGTAGTGACGGGTAGGATAGACTAGGACGTACCCTACCCCTTCAATGTATCCCAAACGTGAAAGGAAATGTATTAATAGTTTTGATTCCCAATCCCCACTTATGTATCCCACAGGAATTTTTTATAAAATTTTGTAATTATTCCTGTGCAATGCGGGCTCACGCTCTTGTGATGCGCGAATAAATATAGACATGTGGATGTATATATGAATAAAGCGAAGCACCGATGCCTATTGTCCAATGTCGAGAGTACCCTCTCACATGTTAACAAATTAAAATTATTTTCATTTTTTATGCGTAGTTCATTCCGAACTACGTATGGACTTGATTCTCAGACCTCACCCCGAGATACGTAGGCCGCTTGGGAATACATTACCCAAGTTCAGTCCAATTACAATGAGGGTTGCAATAATACCCAATTTGTATCATAATGTATTTTGTACATTGATTTAAAAATTGTGTTCTTTCTAAATTTATTATTTCAATCATCCTATATAGTTTCAAAAATTCAAATTTCAAGAAAAAATTCAGTCCAATTGCAGTGAGGGTAGCAATAATACCCAATTTGCATCATAAAATATTTTTATATTATATTTAGCACACTGGCTTAAAAAATGGTGTTTTTTTTCAGATATTATTGTTCAATCATCAAGCATAATTTCAAAAATTCAAAATTCAAGAAAAGTCAAAATTTAATTCAATTTCAATTCTAATTTTATTCCAACTTCAATGTCAATTTCAAATTCAAAGTCAAATTTCAAAAAATTCAATTTCAATTCAATTTCGATTTCAATTTCAATTTCAATTCAATTTCGATTTCAATTTCAATTTAAGTTCCAAATCTATTTTCAATTTCAAATTTAATCAAATTTCTATTTCAATTTCAAATTAAATTCCAAATCTAATTTCAAATTCAATTCAATTTCTATTTCAATTTCAAGTTTCAATTCCAGTTTTAATTGCAAATTTAATTAAATTTCTATTTCAATTTTAAGTTTCAGTTTCAATTTCAAATTTAAATTCAATTTCAATTTCAAATTTTAAATTTCAAATTTCATTTCGATTCTTCATATTCGCATGAAACCTTGGGCAAACATTCTATCATCGTATGAAAGTCCCTTTCAATCTTGGACAAACATTTTATCATCGTATGGAAGTCCCTTTCAATCTTGGGCAAACATTCTATCATTGCATGGAAGTCTCTTTCAATCTTGGGTAAGCATTCCATCATTGCATGGAAGTTTTATTCAAATCCCATTTTACATAGACAGTCTATCAGTTTGACTAGTGGCTGTAGAAGTCTATTCGATTGTTTTACATAGACGGTCTACCAGCTTGACTAGTGGCTGTAGAAGTCTATTCGATTGCTTTACATAACGGTCTACCAGCTTGACTAGTGGCTATAAAAGTCTATTCGATTGTTTTACATAGACAGCCTACCAGTTTGACTAGTGATTGTAGGAGTCTATTCAATATCCTAAACCTAGATGACCTATTAGCTTGACTAGTGGTTATAGGAATCTACCATCTTATCAACCTAAGCGCTTGAACTACGTTGGGCTTGATTCTCGGGCTTGTCCTAAGATACATAGGTAGCTTGAGTGTTTATTATTCAAGTTCAGTCCTAAACTAATTTATTTTAATTTATTTCTCATTTTCTTTCATTTTTAGAGTTAATTTCAAAGTCATTGCATTTAAACTTTGGACTACGTTACAACAGCTAAAAATAATTTTTGTCTGTCAACGTGTTGAGTTGTGCTCTTATTATCCAAAATTGGCTGATTGGTCCATCATCCAATCATTTTATTTTGATCTCTATCATATTTTAATTTTTCCTACTGTTATATTGATGGCTTGCTCCTAGATTGAAATACATCTAACCTAGGTTTGGTGCCTGTTTAAAGTTATTTAGCCATTGCCTGTAATTTAAATTAGGATAGGAAATGATAGTATATGAAAACTAATCTTCAGATTAAACAATTTGGGTGCCTAACACCTTCCTAAATTGTAACATGACACTTACCCATTATTTCTTTGGTTTGATCATAAGCCTTAATTCATTACGTGAGTCATTAGCATTTCTCATATGAGAAATCATATATAGGTCCTAGACCTTATTTAGGTGGTGACTCCATTTTTATTTTTATATTTTAATCATTTCATACAAATTACAAACCATTGTCCCTATAAATTCCATCAACTGTCTCCCGACCTCCAACAGAGGGGTCGCCGGTAGAGGCATCGCCGCTGTAATTGGTGTCTCCAAATTTACTTGTTGTTGGCGGAGGGCATCGAGGAAGGACCTCGCATCCCTCTAGGGTCGGGGGTGTGCACAGTGCAATCCTTGCTCTTGGTGGTGGTCTGCTAGTTGGTGCTGAGCGGATGATCCTACCATGCTCAGGGCAGGCTGATGGGAAGCTCTACTCCGATCGTGGGATCCTACAGGAGGGTGAGGATTACTTGGCGTGGCTTTGAATGATGCCGCTGTGGCAGGATGATGATGAGCTACCGATTGAGCAGTTGGTGGTGCATTCGGAGCTGGCGTGGGCCTAGGGTTCGCTCTTGCCCCTCCGGTTGTCGAGTTACTTGCGTGAGTGGCGCTCAGGGTTTGAGCCAACTGGTTGATATGTTGCCTCAACTCATCGAATTACTCGTGAGTCATGTACTGAGGAGGTGGTGGCGGCATCGTTGTTGGTAGGTACTGTCTTCAGAGTATGATTTACTCCGGCCGTACTTGCGCTGTTGTCCTCCTGAACTTGCACAGAGGGCTCCAAAGGGGGTTGTGAAGCCTGAGCATGAGTTCTCAGTGGGCCATCGAAAGTTATTGAAATTCTTGGTACGCTGTCCGTCAAACTCAGTCAAGAAGCCCCACGGTGGGCCTAAACTATTACGATTGGAAATCTCCCTCTGGTCTACGATCCGAGTAACCTGCAATCACAGAAGTTAAACAAAAGAGTTGGGCGACTGAGTCCTGGGTACACTCCGATGCCTAAGTCAAATTCCCAATGTAAACAGTTAAGAGATAACAGGAAGTTATCTCTAGTTTAAAGAGAAAAAGGGGAACGATGAAAGAGTTTGAGCATATGAGATTGTGAGAGTGAATAATGAGATTGTGAGAGTGTATTACCTTGAAGATTCATCCTTTACTTATAGAGATTGGGAAGAAGCATAGAAGCATTGGGAGTCAGCGAAGTTGATCACCAATAGGACTACTAGGTGTCGTTCTGAGGGACGCCCAGGTCATAGACTCCGAGTAAGAGTGGGAGATTGTAGCCAAGGAAGCTAAGTCAATAGATAATGAGAGTGATACGTGTCACCATACGAGTGGTTGTATGGCTGTGATGATCGA
Organism: Protea cynaroides; assembly: GCA_028583415.1. Classification (NCBI taxonomy): domain Eukaryota; kingdom Viridiplantae; phylum Streptophyta; class Magnoliopsida; order Proteales; family Proteaceae; genus Protea; species Protea cynaroides. Next base: position 49,667,636 of record CM053272.1, read on the forward strand.
TAAACGTATTGTACTAGGAGAAGGATTCCTATGAGGTAACCTAATCGTCTTAGGACTCTGACCTCCAACCAGGAAACGTAACCTAGTAGGACTATGCCACTGACCAAGCACCGTGTCCTGATAGGACTGTATCTCCGTCCACGAAATGCATCCAGATAGGATTATGACTCCGAGCATGAAAAGCCGAGCAATACATTATTTGTTTGGTCGGCCTAGCCGACTTTGGGTGCTACGTGTAAGAATTTCATTGGGTGATGTTTTTCTCCCATAACAGAAAACCATTTTTAGAAAAAAAAAAAAAAAAAGCCCAAATCCATCCCATTCAATATTGGACACAATATTCTTCTTTCTCCATTGCCGGTCTGGGGTGAAAGTCGGTCTTCGGTGCTTCCATTCTCCTTTGGTTCCCTTCGGTACTTATCTTCATCTCTTATTCTCTTATTCTTTTCTTCTCTTCTTCCATTATTCTCTGGTTCTCTTCTTCTCTTCTTTCATTATTCGCCGGTTCCCTTCTTCTCTTCTTCCATTCTTCTCTTCTTCTCTTCTTCCATTCTTCTCTTCTTCTCTTCTTCTCATTTCATTAATAGTGGCAATTTAGCGCCACAGTACCTGGATAATCGATTTCTCTAGAAGATAAAAATTTGAGAGGTCATAGGTTTTACAAAATTCGTGGGATTTAAAATGTATATGTTTTTGAAAGATGAGTGTTCATTTTTTTCCATTGTATGTTCATTGTTTACCCTTGTTTATTCAAATCGGACCAATAACAAATCTGGAATCCCTCTCAAATTAGAAGAAAGGCAAGAAAAAGAGCAACAAGCCAAACCATGGCAAAAGAGGAGATGCCGGCAGTGTAAACGCTGCAGATGTGGGAGTAAGGGCACCGACGACATCCACTCGCTCATGAGGAGAAATTGTGGTGGTAAGAGGGTTCATCTCCATCTGATTTGGCTACTGTGGTAAAATGTCGACGTTGAGCTTGAGGCCATTCTTGCAGCTCTCAGGCTGGCTGCTGGCTAAAAATCAGCTACTTGTCCCTCCGAGAGTGATCTTATCTAGGCCATCGGTATACATACGGATAGGGTTGGATACATCACAAGCCTCCATCTCCTCCTTACTCCCTAGCTCCACTATGCTCTCTCCTGCTGCCGAGTATGCAAACCTTAGCATCATCCATTTGGATTAAAGAGAATCTAGAGAGAGAAAAAGGTACAAATAAATAGAGAGAGAGAGGGGGGAAATTACAGATATTATCTCCAACGCAGAAGAGTCGATCGACAGACCAAGCAGCGATGTTGGAAGCAATATCCCAACCACGATCTCCACCAAAGATGTGATGAATCTCTGCTTCTGCTGTTGCTGCTGCACCTCTGACGCTCACCACTACAATAATCAAAACCAAAGTAAGACCCATTTTCATTTTGAATGTCTCTCATTTAATGATTATTTGGTTCTACTAAACCCAGGCAAGAAGTGACAGGTCAGAGAAAGAGAGAAATACAAAACCTAGGCAATCGTGACATTCGCACTCCACCGTCGCCATCGCACTCCAACGTCACTATCTTGCACAATCAGGCTTAAGCTTGAGGTTTCTCAATTGGAGAGCTTTTGGGGACGAAATCGAAATTGAACGAATGAATCCCTAATTCTTTGGTTTTAATCGGGCTTTACTAAAGGAGATTTATTTTTATCTCTTCTCCCTATCCATAAGGGTAGTTTAGCCATTAAAAGAATTTAACCTTGATGACATCATCATTTTTGGGTCTTAGTGTAATTAGGTTTGAAAAGTAGGGGTAGTATGAGTAAATATCGTCAACTTATAGGTTAATGCATAGTAAGTTTGGATTCAAGGGGTGGTATGAATAAATTACCCAAAAAAAAATTATGGGGATGCATGCTACAAAAGCATATGGTGTTACATATTCTAGTTACAAAAAAAAAAAAAAATTAAAAAAAGAAAAACATACAAGAAAATCATATGATACTAATTCTCTTCAGTTTGTGATCTTGAATGATTGATTTACATTATATATGTGCATTGATGCTATCCTTTTCATTTCTAAAAATTACATTTATTTCTAAATTTTTATAATCATTCCATTGTTTACGTAACTTTAACAAATGTTTTCATTTTATATTAATGAATTGTTTCTACTTTTCTTACCCAAAAAAAAAATTTGTTTTTACTTTTGGAGATATTGAAGTTTATATCCAACCCAAAGTATACAACCTTATCTCTATTGCATTAGCCTAATCAGGGTTGTGTTGGTCATGTGTTGTCACTGTTGACAACTTAGCTGAGGTGGTAATATAGATGAGCATATAGTCAGAGAAATGAGGAGAGGGAAAGCATCAGTGTAGGAGATAGAGTGTTTGTGCAATGGCAGAGATGAAGCAGCTTAGTGTGTGTGTGTTCTACAGTATTCTACTGCCTCCATAGGGTGATTGAGAAGGCTTGCAGTGAGTTGGCAATGATTCTGAGTTCTACGGTGTTCTACAACCTCCATAGGGTGATTAAGAATGCTTGTAGTGAGTTGGCATCGATTCTGAGTTGATTTGGTCGGATGACAGAGGTTGTGTACAACTTTATGGAGGAGAGAGAAAATGAGATGATGTGAGGAGAAAGTGGCTAGGCCCCATTGAGATCCCACTGATGAGGTGGCCAATGCTTGATTTTGTGAAAGAATGAAGGGAGAAAAAAATAGGAGAGAAAAAGAAGAAGGAGAATGAGGAGAGAGAAAGAAGAGAGAGAAAGTGGAGAGAGAAGGAGGAGGGAGAAAAAGGTGAGGTGGCATGCCACCTGCCCAGCCACCACAACAGCCATGCCACGTGCCACAGACTAGCAGCACAATTGCCATGTCGCAAGGCCCACAGGCCAACAGCACAGCTACCGTGCCGCAAGGCCCGCAGGCATCAGCATAGCTCGCATGCACATAGGCCCGCCCAGGCACACAAACAAACTGCAAGCCCAGGCGTGCATAGCCCTTGGCCCTCCCACGTGCCCCCCATGTAAGACCCGTATCGAACTAATCGGTCTTACCACTTTGTACCAGATCTACCTATCATGGTCGTGCCAAGTGGATCAAGTGCGTGAAGAAATCACAAGATCAGGTATGAGTCTAACCCAAAAACAGTAAATGTGAGGGTAGGGTCGCATGCCTAAACAGGTAGGGTCGACCCCACCTCAACAGAAGTCCAACCCATGACTTTTTAGTCGTAGGGTCGGATGACTAAGAAGTGTAGGGTCGACGGATCCTGCGACCCTACGTCCGACCCTAGGATGACAGACAGAAACCGGAAATTAGAAAACTTTTCTAATTCTAAGGGGATCTTTCCTAAACTCATTGGGACTTATTATGGAGGATTTTTCTCTATAAATAGGACGTCCATTAGTTTCTTTCACTCCTTTACAATCCTAATTGAAAGTGAGAGAAAGAAAAAGAGAAGGAAGAGAAGAAGAGAAGGAACTTAAAGAAAAGACTAAGAAAGATGAGGAAGTTCAGAGAAACATCTGAATAAAGGTATGAACCTAATTCCTTACCTGAATAAGAGATCATAGAATAGTTATGAAGAACATAGGGTTAGGAGAAACCCAAATCATTCATCTATGGACAAATTTCAAGAAATTCTATGGAAGAAATCATTATGGACTATGAATAGTGTATAACTTGTAGTTTTGAGCCATAGAACAATCTTAGAATGGACCATGAAAGTAAACCAAATGATCCAAACATGAAAGAATGGACTTTAGAATGAAAGGTCGACTCAGAATTCGTGTGGTCGTACATAGGATCGAATGATATCTGACCCTACAAGACCACAGGATCGACCACATGCCCTCGGGAAGTTCCAGGGAGGGTGTGGTCACACGTAGGGTCGAATGGTATCCGACCCCACGTCCGACCCTACACCCTAGGGTAGCAGTTTTCCCTAGGGTCGCAGAAAACTGCTACCCTATGTGCTACCGTACCTGCGACCCTACGATTTCAGTTAGTTTAAAATATATTGGAATTAATTCTAATTAAAATCTATCGACTTGTTAGGTCTTTCTAGTGATTTAAAAGTGATTCATAAAGCTTGAACGAGGATCTACGCTTAATCAAAGGTAAGGGAATAAGACCTATACTAATTGACTAATAATAAACTGTTTTCAATTATTGAGTCCAATACCATGAATGATTCTATGCTTGTATGATTGTAATGTGCATATCACATGTCATCCACTATTCCTGTTATTACCATTCATGCATATTTAATTTCATTTATTATAACATAATGATGATGATGTTAGGAATAGGCATGTAAATGTATGTGTGTGGTTAGTGTACTTGATGCGAGTGGAGCATCAGGGGGAGGACGTGACACTGTGGTTCATCCTAGTCACCGGACTCTAGCTCCATCTCTATTCAAGTCTTATCCACTAACATCGTCGTATCGCCATTACCTTAGCATAATTATTACGTCATAGGGCATCAGGGGAGGTGGTCTTGGACCGTGTAGTCTCTAACTCTGCCGGGGGGCCTTAGCTCTATCTCTATGGACGTATTGAGGGATGCTAGGGTGAGGCATTGGATATACTATTTGACATTAGGATTGATTAGTTGTGAGTCCAGTTTGTAAGTCCTCGCCAACAAGGGTTTACATGTTGGTATGGGTAGAGCATCAGGAGAAGTGTGATGCGGTGCGGTCCTAAGTATTTTAGCTCTATCTCTATTCCATGGTGGGTGCATGTGGGGGTGGCAATGGTGTTTGATCCATTGGACGGTTCCACACATTCGTGTATAGAGGTGCGACGGTCACTATCCTTTCTATAGCACATTGCAAACTTATGAACCTGACCAAAGATATGAATTGAATGCATGCATATGTTTGTTGCATTATTTTGTTTTCTCACTAAGCCGTGATGTGTGCTCACCCTTTCGACGTCGAATATTCTTAGTTGATGATGCAGGTACCACAGTAGAAGACTATATGAATGCTTCGATGTACGGGCATGCTACGTCGATGGATGCAGAAGTTATAATGGAGTCGCATGATTCGTCATGCTAGTGCAACGCATGCGTCTTCGATTAGTTTTCTTTGAATTATTTAGACGATGTAATTGATTAAATTATTTTATTTTATGTCTTTGTTATTTGGAGATAATTGGATAATTTATTTATTTTATCACCGCTAGACTCTCAGTTCATTTAATATTAAAGACTTCCGCTATTGTTTATTTACTCTGATTATAGTTGTGGATGTGTATGGTTTAAGCAAACGGACATAGCCTATTTGAGATCCTGGTTAAACCGTTGGTTTATTTACGGTTCATCACACCATTCTGAATAGTGTGGAATTGGGGTGTGACAACTTGGTATCAGAGCTCTCAGACCCTGTCTATTAAACCAGTATACTTCCACAAAAGTTCGTGAACTGAGTTAGGATAAAATTTAAAAGCTTTAATAAGAACACACTGTAAGCACCTGTGTTGTTTGAGACAAAATTAAGAAAGAGAATAATGCATATATAAAAGGAGAATTCTTAAGGTGTCTTTTTTTTTCTTTTCAAAGTAGAAAATTTTTTATCTCACATTTAACATTATTATTAGTAAGAATGTAAACTTTAGTAAAAAAATAATTATTTGACCTCTCCTGAGCATCTCACTAAGAGTGTTTGTCTAAGGAAATGCAATATTGAAGTCTGTGATTACCACACCCCGGCTTTCAATCAGTACTAAATCTCATCTGAGGGTGGTCGTAGATCAGCTCGCTAACCCTTTTGTTTAAGATTTAAAGGGTTTCTTCTTCTTCTTCTTTTTTTAAGGCAGAATTATGTAAAAAAAATATTATGAAAAATAATTTTCAAGAATTAATACTATTTTTACTATGAATTTTTATTTTTTCATAGTTTTTGCTCAAAATCAAGTGTAGCCAGGAAAAAAGTGCATAAAAATGCTAGATTATACAGTTGTATAAACTAATGTAGCTTTGAATGAGAACCTAGCAATAGATTGAATCTCCATCATGTTTTCTTTAGTGTAGATGCATTCAAATATTTTATTATCCAAAAGAGCTAATGATCCCTCAGATTGTGGATGTTAATTATGCAAAAAGTGGACTAATTCATGGAGCTTCTGCAAAAATCAATTTATATAATCCAAAAGTTGACGCTTCGCAGTTTACAAATGCTCAAATTTGGATTAACGGTGGTCCAAATGAAGGCCCTAATTATATAATGGCGGGATGGACGGTATGTATAATTGTCTAAATTTATTGAACATTTTGTAGTCACTTCTGATTCATCCATTCCTATGGTTCAAATAAGCGGTATCGGATTGATCGGATCAATTTGTATCTGTTTTGGACCTAGTCAATCTCCAATCCAATAAAAGTTAAGAAGACTTGATCTCATGACCTTTGCTTGCTAGATCTACCCCATTGGGATTAACCATGACCTCCATAGATGGATTAATTGAAAAGAAAAATGGAAAAAGAAAGTCAATTTTTGTTTGATTTTAGTTTTTACACTTGGCAATATCAGGTTAATCCAAGTTTATATGGTGATAATCGTACTCGGCTATTTACATTTTGGACGGTATGTTTCAATCCCTTGGATTCTCCGATTTGTGTGAAATTCAATGTGATAAAATGTTAACAATTTGTGCTCACCTGCTTCATGGTGACAGGTCTTATCTATATATTTTTCCAGTTATAAGTTAGTGTTGACGATAAAATATCACCAAGCGATTAATGCTTAGAAGCCATCTCATCCAAAAAGAAAAATTTTAAATTCATTTTCACTTATAATTATCTAATTGAATCTCAAATATTTTAAAATGCATAGGGAGATGGTTATCAGAATGGGTGCTATAATACTCTTTGCAGAGGTTTTGTACAAGTTGATAGATCCATCCCTCCAAGTTTCATTTTATCTCCAGTTTCTACAATTGGTGGACCTCAATATGGGTGCAAAGTCTATATTTTTCAGGTATAGCTGTGTTTCTCTTTTAGTTTTATATTTTACTATGTTATGAAAGAAAATGCATTGTCAATCACTTAAGGGACTTCATGATGTAAAGTCATCCATCCTTCCATGTATAATTAAGTTCCCATAACAGTTCATTTTTTTTCTGCTGCATTCCCCAAAGAACCTCTTCCCTGAAGTTTTTATCTCTTTTTGTGATTTGGGATATCTACCTCATAATCATTAAAAAAAAATAAAAAAAAATAAAAAATAAAAATAAAAAAACCCTCATTTTTAAAGGGATAACATAAGGTTCACAATGCTAGTGTGAATATTACTGTTCCTGATACTTCATGTGGCACTGTGATAACAAGGTTTTATGGATCGGTTTGGATCAGCAGCAGTCAATCTTGTGTTAGTACATCGAGTTAGTCCACGATTGAGTTCATGTAGATGTGGGAGGTGATTCACGGGGTTTCTGGCTGAGCCAAGCTTGTGATGAACTTGATATGACACTGAGAGGGGGGGGGTGAATCAGTGTCTCAAAATTCTCCTTAATTATTTACTGCTGCCCAGAGCTGATGGAGACCTAACTTTTCACACACACACAAGCGCATGCAAATCTACCTCGCTACCACTCAGTGGTCAGGTCTACCAGATTTGCACACCCATCCTATAAGTCATTCCACGTACTCCAAAATATATCAGAAAGATAAAACAAGGACACAGAGATATTACGTGGTTCACCAACACAGTGTGTAATGGCTAGTCCACGGAGTAATGCCCAACGGGCTCCGTATTTACTCAACACTCAACTTTTAGTCTCTAACAAGACAAGGATACTAACCCTAGGTTTTCCCAGCATAAAACTGAGAGGGCGCACCAAGCCAAGATTCAGGCTTAACAGCCAGTGTCTAGCACCCACTGAACACACCACGCTTAACCCGCACCCACGGGAAGCAAATAACAATTTTTAGGCTTATAGAATTGCCTTACAATTTTTCCCCTAGTAGCTAGGTATTCAACAATTTTCACTTACGCTAGCATACAATATATTGAAAGCATAAATAGATAGGGAATTGAAAAATCTCACAAACAATGTTTTCGAATGGCCAACAATCTCTCTGAAGCTTCACATTGCTCTCATGTACTCTCCAACAGCCTTCAATGATGATAGAGATCGATTCACAGAGCACACCTCATCCACTGGCTTCCAATCTCTTCCACACAACCCATAATCACCATGAATATAAAAATAAAAGCTCTACTGACCTCTCAAAGGGATTTAGTACTCCATTGATGCATAGAGAAGAGATAGTTGGTGATTGATCACTCCCACAGGACACGAATCCCTAGAAAACCCTTCTCTCAAGTTTCAAAATGCTCTTTTTGATTTTTTTTTTCTATAATTTTTCGACTCCCAATGGTGACCAATAGGTAGAGGGCTCGAAAATAAGGAAACTGCAACTTGAACGGACCGATTTGGAGCTCGGATGAGGAAGTTAGGTCGGTTTGAAGTTCGGCCAGTCAGAACATTCAAAATGGAATCTTTCCTATCATTACTGCGCACCCGCGCCTCACCGTAGCCGCGCCTCACCGTAGCCGCGCCGCCCCGATGTGTTGTCGAGATCGCATTGGCGCTCAGAGAATCTTTAATATCAATTGTTCGATATTCTTAAAATGGTGGGATCGACCAGAGGTCGTCGGATCTGAACAAATCACGCCTCCGAGAATCGAAATAGCACGCGGCCACAAGATTAGAATTTAGAGCGCCGCCATATGATGGACGCGCCACACGGGATCAGGTTATCTGCTTCATGCATCACGGAGTATTGTATTAACTTGCTGACGACCAATCAAAACCTGCCCGACAGAACCAAGACGAGATCGCTGAGATCCACTCGAGCCCGCCTTAATCAGATCCATCCGATTTGGATCTTGACGACGTGGCTCATTCTTAGCCGTCTGAACAGAATCTTCAGCCATTTATGATAATTACGGCTTAATCCGTTAACTTTTGATAATCACAAATAAGCCCCTGAATTCTTTAAAAATGCTACTGTTTTCCCTATTGTAAACAACTCACCGAAAGCTTTATTTTTTGGCCATTTTCGATCGTTTCGACGAAAACTACAATATCTCCCTCATCCGAAGTCGGAATTGAGCGATTCAAGTTGCGTTGGAAAGATAACTCGATGCTCTACATCTTTCCAATGCCGGATCTCCATGAACCTACTACAGGACCCACCAAAAATAGGCCCAAAGTTAAAACTCTGTCAAACCTTGGAATTTGAACCCAAAACGTTGCGTGCATGAATGCCAAGTGTCGTGGACTGTCGTGTCGGCATATCACCTTGCCACCACACCCGTGGATCCCACCCACAATCTCTCTCCTCTTTCTCTTCCTAGTTTCTTCTTTCTTTATTTCATGCTTCAAGATGTCTGCCGCAACACTGCCAAGAAGCGCCGTCATATATCAGAAACTCTGCCACTTCATCAGAGACACTATCACATCATCAGTAACACTGCCAGACCTTCAGAAACACCGCCAGACCAATGGAAACACTACCACACTACTAGTGGGGCCCACAGTCAGTCTCTCTCATCAAATTCAGTGTAGAATACCATTCAACTCGTTACAAGTCATCTGAAACACATGTAGAACATTGTAGAACACACAAGCGAAGTGCCACATCTGTGCCACTGCACTGACACTCTCTCTCCTGCACTGACATTCTCTTTCCTTATTTCTCTGACTGAATGCTCACAAACACTGTCACATCAGCCAAGTTGCCAACAATGACAACATAAAGTCTAACAGCTTGATCCGTGCCAATCTAACTTATGATTGGCTTGACCCATTCATGAGTCCATGCACTTGAAGCTTGTGTGTTTCTAGGGAGCTATATCATAGATCATCTCACATCTATCTCATTGGTAAATGATAAATTTCAGATATAAACTATGGAACTAATAAAAACCCAAATTCGTGTTTCCCTCTTGAGCCACAAAATATTTTTATTTTTTTTTCTACTTAGGATTATGCATATAATTGAGTATGGAACTCATTAATATTTACTTCTTTTTTTTTTTTTTGGGTATCCCTAACAGGATCGTAACACTGGGAACTGGTGGTTAGCTTTCGGAAATGATGAAAGACAGATTGGTTATTGGCCGAAGTCGTTATTTAGTTATTTAGCAGATGGTGCAGACAGTGTTTCTTGGGGAGGGCTTGCAAAAGCTGATTCTAATGGAGTTAGTCCTCCAATGGGAAGTGGTCTTTTCTCCAAGGATTAGTATTCATGTTTCTTTGATAGGATAGAGTTTGTGAATGGAGTGTATAATCTCGTACTTCCAAACCGACGGAGCGTAAGAATACGTGAGGATTCTGCGAATTGCTATGACCTAAAATATTTTTCTGGTTATTCTCCTGAACACGAAACTAGTTTTGCATTTGGAGGACCTGGTGGCGCTAATTGTACCTAATTTTTTCTTTTATTATTATTTTTTTGGTGATAATCCAAACTTGAATTTAGATGGAAAAGATATGTTTTTGTTATGTTTTTAAACTAATAAAGACTCTTTTTTTCTCTCTCTCTCTCTCTCTCTCTCTCTCTCATGAGAAAGCATGATGTGAAGCCCAATTTACCTGATAAAAACTGTGTTATTGATGGTAACCACCTCAGAATTTAGTAAGCTGCGTTATTGATGGTAACCACCTCAGAATTTCGTTCAATTGAGCTGTTAACTTTTGCTGAGGCATTCATATATGAGATTTTAATATGAATCAAATCTGCAGTCAATTTGTTTTTTATTGGATGTGGCATGGGTTGCTCAGTATACCCTTGGTATTGGTTTACTTTTTTAATTGTGGTGCTTGGTTTATGGCATTACCGAAGGTGAGGAGTCCGATTGGCCAGGGGTACCTTTTATTAGGATTTGTCACCAGGGAACCTCATGTCGTTAATTCTGTATATCATTTTTAATTCTTAATATATTCTTTGTTGAAATTTAAGACACAAAAAATAAAATCTCTAGTCCAAGAAAAGGTACAATCAACTTAAGGGATGCGTAAAAAATTAAACTTTTATTAAACTTTTATTTCACTGAGGCTTTGTTTGGTTGCAAAGGAAATTAAAGGGAAGAGAAGTCAAATTTTAAACTTTAAATAGAAACTTTTATAACAATTAAAGTACATGCTATCACATTAATGTAATTAATTTCAAATTATTCTGTATTTAGTTATTAACTTACACTCCACTTCGCATGCAAGTCCCTCCTATTTGAAAAGGAAAATAAATTTTACATCTTATAAATAGCATTACTAAATATGTTAAGAAGTTTAGAAAATTTATACAACTATGTTATGTTACAACTATAAAAGTTTTTATTTGAGGTTAAAAAAATTTCACTTCCTTTCCTTTCAATTCCCTTTGCAACCAAACAAAGCTTAAGGATTTACCTGAACTCAAGATATTCCCAGCAACTCAGATGAAATGCTCTGTTGTAAGGTCCCCAACCTTTTTTCTCATAAAGAATGGAGTAGAACACACATTAAGGCTGGACTAGCTGGTGGCTTCAGTCTTGTATGGATGACTGTAAAGGGTAAAGATTGCACCTAGCATTTCCTCAATGGGTGTGGAAGAAGTATAAATAATGTGGGTCATGGTGCAATGGAGCATTTAAGCATGGTAAAATGGGTTTGGAAGAAGTATAATGGATGTGGGACATCATTGAAGATAAGCAGGAGATTAAATCAAATATCTCATCATATTACGAAAGATTCCATATTAGTGCAGTTCCAGTATCTCATCAGAAATGTTTGGATGTGATTCCAAGTATTGCCACAGATGAGGCCAATGGTAAGCCGGATGGAGTGGTAACAGACGAAGAGGTGAAGGCTGCAGTGTTTGCAATGAATCAGAAAGTTCACCAGGGACAAAAGGTTTCTCTAGTAAGTGTCGTCTTTTATTTATTTAGTTTTTTTTTTTTGGGACATAGTAGGAACAGAGGTTTGTTTAGTAGTTAAATTTTTTTTTTTTACATTTGGTATGCGAAGGGAGGTAAACAATAATTACATCACGCTTATACCAAAAAAAGGAGCAATTAGACTATCGGATTTTTGTCTTATCAGTGTAGGGAATTTTATCTAAGATAATCCCTAAGATCCTTGCAACCAATCATGGGGAAGTTTATATAGGAGGAACAAGGGGATTTTGTCAATGGTAGAGTCATTCATAACAATGTAGGACTTGCCTCGGACTTGGTTTCAGTGATGCACCGTAAGACAAAACATGGATATTTAGCTTTGAAACTGGACGTTTAGAAAGCGTATGATATGCTAGAATGGGAGTTCTTGTTTGCTGTCCTGAAAAAGATTGGGTTCATGGAAGTATTTGTAAATAGGCTAAAGTCTTTAACTTCAACCTGTAAGATTGTCAGTTATGATTAATGGTGGTCCGATTGAGTTCTTTGCTCTTGGTAGAGGTCTCAGGCAAGGATCCACCATCTCCCTTACTATTTGTGTTGGCAAATTAGGTGCTTTACTATTTGTGTTGGCAAAGGAGGTGCTGTGTAGAGGGCTCCAATGGATGAAGAATAATGGACACAAAGAATCGGTATTCAAAGGGAGGGCTATTGTGCCTCCAACTCACCTTCTCTTTGCAGATATGAAGGCAAGCATTAGGACTCGTAGGACTTTGAATTATCTGATGAACTGTTATGAAGAATATGGTGGGCAGCATATTAACCCGGCCAGGAGTAGAACCTTTTTCACTGAGTATGTATTGAGAAACTGGAAACAAAGGATCTTATCTTGCCTCCAGTTTACGGAAGGATGCTTCCCTACTACTTACCTTGGGGTTCCATTGTTCAAAGGACAAATCCAGAAAGACTATCTGACTACTTTGTTAGATAGGTTTAGGAGGAAGTTCTCCACTTGAAATGGTTGACTTCTTTTGTATGCAAGTAGAATTGAAGTTATTAAATCAGTGCTGAGTGGTTCATTCATCCATAATTTTTCTGTCTACAGATGGCCCGTGGTTTTGATTAAGAATGCTGAAAGTTGGATGAGGAATTTTGTTCGGTCTAGTAATCCTAACCAAAGGAAGGGGATTGTAGCGAAATGAGATTTCATATGCAAACCGAAGGAGGGTGGGTTGGGGATCCGTAGGTTGAAAGAGGTCAATGAAACAATGCTTTGCAAAATTGCATGGAGAGTAGGAACAAAGGGCTCTGTTTATACTCGGTTTATGAGAAATTATTACCTTATGAAAGAGGGCGAGGAGCGAGTACCAATATGCAGCTCTCCTATATGGCGGAGTATTTGGCATCTGTGAGATTGGACAGTGAAGCACTCTAGATGGATAATGGAAAATGCTTGAAGAATCAACATTTGGAGGGATAGGTGGCTAGGAGATTTCAAAGGTATGGATTGTTCTTTATCTCGTTTCATTGTTCATGGACATTGGCAGTGGCCATCTGCTGGATACACCATGTTACAACCATGGTTTGAGGAGACATGGAAAATCCCATTAACTAGGGATGATTCAGATGTAATAGTGAGGACGGGAAACCACAATGCCGTTTTCTCAACAAAGTCGACCTGGAATCTATTAAGAAGCCGGAATACCAAACCAGCATGGACATCTGTGGTATGGAATAGGGCATTACCCCACAGGATTTCTTTGTTGGCATGGAGATGGTGTCGTGGGAGAATTCCAACAGATGACGGTAAAGAATAAAGGGGTTTATCTTCCATCTAGAAGCTCACTAAATCATAGCGCAGAGGAGGATTTAGACCATTTGTTTGGCTCTTGTGCATTTATTTACAACAGAAATATGGAGGAGGGTAGGGGCGGTGTTCAATGTAGCAATGCCAAATTTTATTATGGAGAGTGAAATTATGGAATGGTGGATACGCAAGAGCAGAGTAATTACTCTGAAACCGAGTTAGCTGGGAGTGATATTTGTGACTATCCTCGATTTGGTATACAAGAAATATGGGATTGTATGACAACTGTAAGGCCTCTATTCTTCGTACTTGGGGTTGGATAGTGCAAGGATGTCGAGATCTATCCATAGTGCAACCATGTATGGTGCACTCGATGGAAGACTTGAGAGTGGTGTGGAATCTGGGATTGACAACAACCCGGAAAAGAAGTTCAAACATCAAGGAGCTGTTTTGGAAGCCTCCAAGCATACAATGGTGCAAGGTTAATGTGGATCGGTGTAGCATGGGAATTCCAGGAGTGACGGCTAGTGGTGGGGTGATTCGCACGAGTAGAGGTTTGATTGTCTGTGCTTTTACTGAATATATTGGAGTTGCTACAAACTATATGGCTGAACTCTGAGGGGTGTTTCGACGATTGAAGGAAACAATTTCAATCATATATGGTTGGAGTAGACTCTTAAGTCAGTGGTTGATGGTATTGCAAAGCAAAAACTATCGTGGATTGTATTTCAGGATTGCCGCTACATGAAGGAGATGTTGGCTCACTGTTTGGTTCGGTATACTCATGGTTTCAGAGAAACCAACACAGTAGCTGATTGTTTGGCTCAAAAAGGTGCTCCTGATAGACGGTCTTATTCCTGGGATTATTGTCCAGATATGGTTGTTAGAGAGATCGTGGGATGCATCCCACAGACCTAGATATAGATTTCAACAGCATGTATTATCTTCACCTTTGAAGGATCTCTGTTGATGGCAATGCCAAAGGTGGAGACTCCTCTCAATAAGAGGTTTTGTATTTTTATTACTTCAATCAATAAAAATGGATTTTTCATAGGAAAAAGAAAGAAGAAAGAAGCAAGGTATAACGTGGAGCATTTGGATTGATTGTGGAAAATTAATATGGGAAATTTTATTGCAACTGGAAGCAGCAAAAATCTGAAAGTTTCTTCTATGGTCTGTAGCAACTTTTTAAATCCAAGTATCGGACACGATATCAGTCATGTTCAAAACTGATCCAATCTGGATCCGTGTACAGATCCATTAAGGAACTGACACGTGATCGATATTATATATAATAATATTAAAATAGAATCAGATCGAGGATCAATCAGGTCTAAAACTGATACGGTCTAAAACCGATTACTTAAACCATGCAGGAAGATATAATGCTAGATGGATTGAAGTTCCTGCAGTTTTGACTCTTAGGATTTAGTTTGTCTACTAAATTAAGACCACTTTTAGTTCCTGGCCAAGGAATTTAGCTCAGCCTTTTATTATGTATTCTTTATGTATGTGAACAATTTGATAGTTGTATCGTTAATTTTGTAAGCATATCAGTGAATTTTGAAGCTCATAATTAGCAACCCGGCAATCCAAGAACAATAAATGAAGAGATTTTTTTTTTCTCGATAAAAATAAATGGGGAGTTTGAGAAGAGTAGTCTTAGAGGCCTATCATAGCTCGCTTTTTTTTTTTTCTTACACCTTTCTAGCCCTTGCCGGCCAATTCTCTATTCAAGTGGGCCAACCCTATGATTTTAGAAGGTCAATTCATATTCAGGCCAAAGCCCAAGGCAAAGCCCAAGCTCAACCCATGGTCCTCAACCACTACAATCTATTTTGGAACTAGTCCATATGGTACATGTTATGAAAACCAATTTTCAGTACATGTCTTGACTTCAAAGGTATTTTCATAATATTTATATTTCAAATTTTAAAATACTCAAAACATAGAAGTTGTTGCCATATGAGTTAAATTTCGTAGGGATTTGATTTGGTATTAATCCAAACTATATTGAGAGAGAGTAAAAACCTTTCTATTAAGCATGTGCAAAACAATTTTTCCTTGTGCTTTGGTGGATGATGATGTGGATATTCTTATTGAAGCTTCTTTATACATTCTTAAATAGTGTGACTCTACTCTTCATATGAATTGACTAGGAGATCCTTTCAAGAATCATCTATTTGAAGCAAGCTTCTATGCCTAAGATCAAGAATCAATCTATTGAGACAAGCTTCAATGTATTGAAAAATTTAAACCATTTATGTTTCTCTTTTATTTTATTTATGTAAAATATCAGCCTTAGGATTTTAGAGTATGGTTGAGATTATTTTGAATTATTTAATGGTTTATAGATTCAATAAATAATGATTAATTATCATGTAATAGAAACATTATTAGTGAATAAAATTTGGATTGAAGTTTGTCTTTTCCTTCAAACCTTGAAGATTTCATTTCTTAAAACCTAAAAGAGTTTCACTTCAACTTTGAAAAGTTTGAGCTTTCTTATTACACCTTGAAACCTAGAAGAATTTCACAACTTCAACCTTGAAGAATTGGAGCTTTCTTATTACCCCTTGAAACCTAAAAGAATTTCACTTCAATCTTGAAGAGTTGAGGCTTTCTTATCATACCTTGAGCCTAGAAGAGTTTTCTCTTGAAACCTTGAAAAAGTTTTATTCCATCTTAGAAGAGTTTGAACTTTATTTTTTACCTACTGATGGACCTTGAATGACACTGAGAGGGGGGGGTGAATCAGTGTGAATACTTTTTTTCTTGATATTTCTTTGCTGCCCAGTGCTTATGATGAACCAGACTGCCCCACACACAATCGTATGCAAATCTACCTCGCAACCACTCAGTGGTCAGATCTACCGGATTTGCACACCCATCAACCAATTTTTTCTGACAACTGACGACATTCCTCTTCTTCTGATAATCAATTTAGCCCTTGTTATATGCAACCAAGCTCTACCAACCTTCAAAAATACATCAGTGTATCGGCATCAGCATGAACAGAGATGGAGAATGATTGTCTTCAATTTTCAGAGCAAGAAAAATCAAAATCCATGAAGTTCTTCTCTTTTTCTTCAAAAAACCCTTTTCAGATCTGTTTTTCGTGGCCACCACGTTCTCAAACCATTCTCAATAGAAAGACCATGAAAAACCTAGCTCGGTGCAATTTGGATCGTCAGATTTGGCCTCCGGATGATTAAGTTATGGCAAAAACAAGTTCGGCCATTTAAAAAATTGTAAATGGAATCTTTCGGCTTCATTTGGTGCGCCTGCGAAGCACCGTAGCCGCGCCCCGCCGCTTGGGTGTCGCGCTCTGATAGGCCGAAGAGAGAATCTGTGAAATTGGCTGTCGGATCTCACTCATAAAGGCGGGATCGAACCTGATCCCTCGGATCTGGATAATCCGCGTCTCCGAAAATCGGCTTGAACGACAGCCGTTAGATCTGGATCAAGAGTACCACGGCGTTGTAGGCGCGTCACACCGAATAACGACTTTGCTTCCATGTAATGCGACGCATTTTATTAAACTGCGTCGGACGAATCAGAATACTCGCGGG
This sequence comes from Protea cynaroides, assembly GCA_028583415.1. Taxonomy (NCBI): domain Eukaryota; kingdom Viridiplantae; phylum Streptophyta; class Magnoliopsida; order Proteales; family Proteaceae; genus Protea; species Protea cynaroides. Next base: position 49,684,886 of record CM053272.1, read on the forward strand.
AGTATCTGACGCATCTGACGTATATACACATAATCCCGCCTCCATCTGGACCGCTCAAAAAGCATCAACCCTTCATAGCTTCATCTGGACCGCCGATTTGAGATATTCTCAGTAGTAAAAAGACCATATTGCCCTTGAGAAATCTAACAATGGCCTCTGTAACTTTTGCCATTTGTTAAACTTCTACAGAGACAATTTTCCAGAGAGTTTTTCTCTCTCCTGGAAAATCGTCGAACAGATGGGGGACGCGCGCGACATGCAGGAAAGACAAGGCCAGCATGCGCACGCGGGCCTTGCGGGCAGTGCCATGCTGCTGCTTGCGGGCCTGCTGTGCGGCTGGCTGCTGCTTGCGGGCCTGCTGTGCTGCTTGCTGGCCTGCTGTGCTGCTGGCCAGCTTGTGGTGCCATGCGGCTGGCCTGTTGGGCTGGCTGCCGTGGTGCTCGGCCAGACTGGCTGCCTTGGTGGCATGCCACCTTGGTGGGTCCCACTGGCCCCACTTTCTCTCTCCTCTTTCTCTCTCCTCTGATTCTCTCTCTTCTGAATCTCTCTCCTCTATCATGCTTCACAATACCTGTAACAAAACTGCATCACCTGTTTCACTGCCATATCACCTGTAGGGTCCGCAGACACTCTCTCTCATCAAACTGGACCCAGTTAGTCCAATTTGCCAACAATTACAATCTGAAGGCCAACAATCTCCCCCTTTGGAATTGTTGGCAACTACTCAATCAACTACGCAATCCCCAGACATTTCTCCCCCTTTGACAACAAGAACAAAGGGATTTGCCACATAGGAGTGCCCACCGCATCTTCCCAATCCTATGGACACTCCAAAACATAAATTTATCACCATACCAACACAAAAAAATATCAACAGACTCCCCCTGAGTCTAAAAAAAAATAGAGAACAACAACCATACTCTGCTCCCCCTCACTCCAAGCTCCTCAATGCTTGGTGAGGATAACTACTCCCAACTTCTGTCTCAAGTAGTCAAACTGTTCTTTAGGAAGAGGCTTTGTGAAGATATTTACAATCTGCTCTGCTGTAGGAATGAACTCTAACTGAACTTCTCCTTCCAAGACCTTTTCTCTCAAGAAGTGATACCGAATGGCTATGTGCTTCGTCCTGGAGTGCATAACTGGATTTTTAGAGATATTTATAGCACTTGTGTTGTCACAGTACATTGAAATAGGCTTGTCTGACTCAATGCCTAAATCCTTCAACATTTGTTTCATCCACAAAACCTGTGTACAACAAGAGGTAGCTGCAATGTATTCAGCCTCTAAAGTAGATAATGATACTGACTCCTGTTTCTTACTGTGCCAAGCCACTAAATTTCTACCAAGATAGAAGGCACCTCCACTAGTGCTCTTCCTATCATCAACACAACCTGCCCAATCTGCATTTGAGTAGGATGACAAAACCAGATCCTTGCTTTTTGCATACCAGAGACCATACTCCATTGTCCCCTTCAAGTATCTGAAGATTCTCTTCACAGCTACCACATGTGTCTCCTTTGGGCCAGCTTGAAATCTAGCTACCATGCACACAGACCGAAGAATATCCGGGTCTAGTAGCGCATCAGAGAGAAGACTTCCTATCATTGACCTGTACATAGTATTATCAACTGAGAGAGAGTCATCATCTTTACTCAGCTTACAACTTGTCATCATTGGAGTGCTCATTGGTCTACAGTATCCCATTGTGAATTTCTTCAACATTTCCTTCACATATTTAGTCTGAGATAAAAGAATCCATTCTTTAACTGACTGATCCGCAGACCTAAAAAATAGGATAGTTCCCCAATCATGGACATCTCAAACTCATCTTGCATTCTCTGAGCAAAGTCCTGACATAATTCATCCTTTTGGCCTGCAAAGATGATGTCATCTACATACACAACCACAACTGTCTGACTACCATCAACAGATTTGACATATAGGTTGCTATCAACCAGTCCCTTCTTGAAACCCAATTGACAGAGATAAGTGTCAAGCCTTGAATACCATGCTCTTGGTGCTTGCTTCAGTCCATACAATGCTTTTCTCAATCTGCAAACAAATGTAGGATCTTCACTCAGTTGAAATCCTTCTGGTTGCTCTATATACACCTCTTCTTCCAAGTCACCATTCAGAAAAGCTGACTTGACATCCATCTGATAAACTTTGAAGTTCTTGTGCACTACAAAAGCAAGAAACATCCTGATTGCTTCCAACCTAGCAACAGGAGCAAATGTTTCTTCAAAGTCAATGCCCTCAACCTGAGCATATCCTTTACAAACCAATCTGGCCTTGTTCCTTACAATTTTGCCATCTTCATTGTGCTTGTTCCTGTAGACCCATTTAGTGCCAATGACATTCTTGTCTGTAGGCCTTGGTACCAATTCCCAAGTTTTATTTTTTTCTATTTGATCCAACTCTTCATTCATTGCCTTGAGCCAACTAGCATCTTCACATGCCTCTGCAACTGATTTTGGTTCAATATGAGATAGTAAAGAAAACATTTGTTTTGGTTGTCTCAGCTTTCTTGTTTGCATACCAGTAGATGGATCACCAAGAATTAATTGATCAAGATGATTCTTTTTTACTCTACTTGAGCCACTTTTGTTCTGCCTATTTGCCTCTGAATCTGACTGCTCTTCTCTTTCTTTCGTCTCAACTACAGCTCTTTGTCTTGGCTCATTTGTAACATCCTGCTCCTTTTCTGTTTCAATGTCATTCTGCTCACTGTCCAGGTCTTCAAAAATAGGAATATCATTATTTGATCCTGTAGGAGAATTCTTGTGCTCATCAACTCTCACATCTGCACTTTCAACAATCTTGCCAAGTTTTTTATTGTAACATTTATATGCTTTGCTTGAGGTAGAGTAGCCAAGAAAAATTCCTTCATTTGCTCGATCATCAAACTTTCCTAAATTATGATTGGTGTTTTTGATATAACATTTACTACCAAACACTTTGAAGTGCTTTGCTGTGGCCTTTTTACCAAACCATAATTCATAGGGAGTTTTGTCTTCATGCTGTCTCAACATACACCTATTCTGAACATTACTGTTGTATGCACTGCTTCTCTCCAGAATTTGTTCCCCATGTCATTTTCTGTCAACATAGTCCTGGCCATCTCTTGAACAGTTCTATTCTTTCATTCTACAACACCATTCTGTTGTGGTATTCTAGGAGCTGAAGTCTGTCTCTTGATGCCATTCTCAGAACAAAAATTTGCAAAATTAATCCAGGTGTATTCTCCTCCCCTGTCAGACTTTAAACATTTAATTTTCTTTCCTGTCTCATTTTCAACTTGAGCTTTGAAAATTTTAAACTTCGCAAGAGCCTCTGACTTATTTTTCAAGAACATTACCCAAGTCATCCTGGAGTAGTCATCTATGAATAGAATAAAGTACCTCTCTCCTGAGATGCTCTGAGTTCTCACTGGCTCACATAGATCTGTGTGAATAATCTCAAGTGGTTGAGTAGTATGGTAATCTTTTGGTTTAAATGATACTCTTGTCTGCTTCCCTTTCTGACAAGATGAACATATGCCATTGGTAGGCTTCTTCAGAGAGGGGATATCTCTTACAACATTTTTATTGGAAATCTTTACTAAATTTTCAAATCCAATATGCCCCGGTCTTTTGTGCCATAGCCATATTTCTTCTTCTTGGCTCAACATGCAATTTTCTTGAAAATCTTCAGACAATGTATAAAGATTTCTTGATGTTCTCTTTCCAGTTGCCATCAATTTGCCACTGTCAGTTCTTCGAATCTCACATCCTTGATCACTGAAAATTAATCGGTGGCCCTTATTACAAAGCTGACTGACACTCAATAGATTATGTTTCAAGCCTAAAACATAGAGAACCTCATGAGATTTTACCTTCCCATTGTTGAGGCTAATGCTTCCTTTCCCAACAATCTTTGCACCAATATCATTACCAAACTTGACTGAGCCTCCTTCATAATGTTGAAATTTCTGAAGCCTCTTACTATCTACTGTCATATGACTCGAACATCCACTGTCAAAAATCCATGGTGTAGAATTATTTTGAGTCTTGAGAGCTGTCTGTACAACCAAAGAGCTATTTTTCTGAACCCAGACCCTCTTATTTGATTTAGATATTTCATCTTGCTTCTGTCTTGGAATCTTGCTTCTAATTCTGTCATACTGTCTCTGTGAAGGTGGCATAGGGGGAAAGATGGTTCTACAGTTCCTTGCTATATGCCCAAAATTGTTCCAGTTATAGCATTCAACAAAATTTTCTTCAAGAGGGGCAAACTGATTTCTGCTTTCAAATCTAACTTGACTCATATTGAACTTGCAAGTAGCTATTCTGTGACCATAAGTATTACATTTATAACAGTAACCATGAAAATAAGATCTTGACCTTGAAGGAGTCACATAACTCATCTGTCTCTGCAATGCATTAGGATAATCTCTTCCGTGTTAGTCTTTTCAACTGATGCAATGCAAGCTAAAATTGTGGTATTGTCAAACAATAAAACTTGGTCCCTTGTTTCATTACCGCAAGGAAAGAAACCAATTGGCTCTGAATGGGTGTACAAAATTAAATGCTATTCTGATGGGACCATTGAACTACAAGACCCGCCTTGTGGCCAAGGGATACAATCAAATTAAAGGGATCAACTACAATGACACCTTTGCACCAGTTGTCAAACTAGTCAATGTCCGTGTTGTTCTAGCACTTGCAACAGCACGTGGTTGGCCTTTACATCAACTTGATGTTCATAATGCCTTTTTGCATGGCGACCTTGATGAGGATGTGTACATGACACCTCCACCAGGTTATCATCACAAGGGGGAGACCATTGATTTCAAACTTCACAAGTCCTTATATGGGCTCAAGCAGGCTTCTCATAATTGGTTTGTCGAATTCTCCATAGCATTGCTCGAATTTGGCATGCAACAATCACAAGCTGATCATCCATTATTTTGTCGGCATCAACATGGTAATTCAACCTTTATCCTGGTTTATGTAGATGACATCATCATAATTAGATCCAATGCTGATGACATCAAAACCGTCACCACACTTCTTCATACAAAGTTCCACATTAAGGATCTTGGCCCCCTCAAATATTTTATAGGCATTGAAGTGTCTCGTAATCAGGCTAGCCTATAAAATGGTCCACAAGCAGACCATGCTCGCATGAAGGATACGCTCATAACTCCTTACCACGGTCCATGAAAAGGCCAAGGTAACATGGGGGTCGTTCGTACCAAGTGCCCTTGGCTAGCCTCCGTGCCAAGCCGATGACACTTCCGGGGTAGGAAGGCCTTAGCTACTTTGGTTCTTAATTACTACGCAGCCGGAATCGGAGTCGGAAAGTTTCCTAACTATTATAAGCTACTCGGCCTTAGCTACTTGGAAGAAAAAGATAGACAAATGGAAGACACAATGGAAGAAAAAGATAGACAAATAGATTTTCATTAATGAGAGCCCTAGAAGGGCAATATTACAGATGTACAAAAAAAAAGTATATATACAAGTTTACAAGGGAAGCATCTTTTTCTCGGCGGTCGCAGCTGCCGGGTCTGCCAGATCCTCGATGGGCAGTGCAAGTTCGGGGAGCTCCACCAGTGGAGTCTGCGGCACCTCGTAGGGGGGAAGGTCGTCATCGGGCACAGGGGCAGCCTTGCCTCCTTAGCCGGCTCCGCCAAAACTTCTTCAGTGGCGGGCAGAGCCTCCTCGGACGCTGGGGCATTTAGTTCTTCAATCTGGGCGACAATCGGAATTGTCGACCAGTTTATCTTGAGGGCCCCCTTGTCCCTCAACTGATCCCTCAAGAACATCACTCCCCTCTCGAAGTAGCCGCTGGCTGCCTCCTCGACTTCCATCGAACTGGGCCGATGACTTGTACTCGTCAACGGCCCGAGTCAACTCCGCCTGGTGATGTTCCTCGGCCTTGACCAATGCCTCCCTGGCACTCCGAACATCGTCCTCAGACTTCTTCAGATGCTCCTCCAGCTCCTTCAGGCGCTCCTCCAGCTTCTGCCGTGCTCGCGCCTCAGCCTGTAGGTCGCCATCGGCTTTCTTCCGCCCGTCCTCGGAAGTCCGGAGCTTTTCTTCAGTGGAGAGCACCTTCTTGCGCTCCGCGTCCAGATCAGCCTCAGCCTTGGTCAACGACGCCTCGAGAGTGGTCTTCTCCTTAACGAGGCCCTCGACCTCCGATGATTTATTTGCAAAGTTCTTTTCAGTGGCCTGCAGGGCCTCGCGCAAGGAGATCTCCAGAACTTCCTTCTCGTCCAGGTCGACATATGCACGGCACAGTCTTTCGTTAAGCTCGGAGAAAAGGTTAGTAGCCTGCACCAGACGATAATTACCCGGTCAGTACATATGGAAACACAACAAAAGCGACAATCAGGGGCCGATCAATACCTGGACGAGAGTAGTAAACCCGCGGGAGTAGATTTCCTCGTGAGGCAGGCAGGCCGTGAACTTGATGTCTTCCGGCAAGCGCCCCTCTGTGGCCACAATCTTGGCCGCCCTCTGCCTCTTAAAAACTAAGTCCGTAGGCCTCAGCTTGAGAGCAGGGTGGAAGGCCGTCGTCGTGGCCGTTTGCTTCTCGCCCTGTTGGCGAGCTACACCTTCGACCTCTCCCCTGGTGGCTCCGGAGGCTGCCGTCGGATCGGCGACCTTGGGGCTGTTGCCAACCCCCTTGGCTTTGGAAGCGGCAACACCCTTGGGCTCGACTGCCGAGGGAACTACCGTCTGGAGATGCTGGACGTCCACCACACCCCCTCGGGCAGGCTGGATTTCCTTCGTCGCAGCCTCAGCCGTTCTCTCCTCTCCGTCGTCGAGTCGAGGAGCCGGCCTTTTCTTGTATATGTCGGCTGGGAGCTCGGCAGCCGACTTAATCTTCTTCTTTGGGGGCTCCTCGGGCATGAGCCCCTTACCCTTGGCCTCTGTCGTGGCTGCTGGTCCCCTCCGAGGATGGGAATCTGCCTCACCACTGACAGGCTGAACTTTGAATCCCGCTCGGCCGCTGACGAGTTGAACCCCCTTTTCGGCGTCGGCCTTCCGTTTGGCCATTATCCGAGCGACGATCTTGTCGTCCTTGAATTTCACTGCAATAAGAAGATGGTCAGTAACATAAACAGAACAGCATAGGAAAGACCTAATGTTGTTAAACTCACCAAGAAGACCGTGTCCGGCCAACTGCACGGGATCTGCAAGGTCGGAGAGGTGCACAGTCTCCCCAGCCATCATCTTCTTCAGAGTCGTTCTCTCCTCCGTCGTCAGGAAGAGAATTTTATTGAACCCTGTGGCGTCGACCACCAACCAGATGTTTGACAGGGGGAGAGGCGGACCGCCCGCAGGAGGGCCCACGAAGAAGAACTTGTCCTTCCACCCGTGGATGGAGGAAGGCTTCTGGGAGATGGCCGGGAGCTTCTTCCCGCCCCTCTGGCTAAAGAAGTACCACCCAGTCATGGCCCGAGCTTCGTTCAAGCTGGTCAACTGAAAGACCGACCGAAAGAGGTTCGCGGTCGGAGTCTCGCCAAGACGACGGACGAATATGATGAAGGCAAAGATGCATCGCCACCCATTCGGAGCGAGTTGGGAGGGGGCGATGCGGTATGTCTGCAGAATCTCTACAACTAAGGGGTGGAAGGGGAACCTAAACCCTGATTTCAGAGTGTGCTCGTACACACAGATCTCCGACGTAAGTACGGAACAGGCCCGTTCGTCGGAGGTAGGGAGTCGAGGTCGGACATTTGTCATCGGCTCCTCAAGCTGGTATGCCCGACAGATCGATAACAAGGCCGTCTCGGTCTTGACTTTACTCGGAATTCTCCAGGCCGGGACGGTAGCGAAGGACGCTACCGGCGGTCGGCCACCCCTCTGGTGGGAAGCCTGTTTGGGTGGAGGGCCCGCGGGACAACCGCGCTCTTCCGCCTCAGAGGAACTCTTCTCAGATTCTTCCGGGCTAGAAGCCCTAGATTCATCAGACCATCCTCCGTCAGAGGAAGATGATCCGTCAGAGGAAGAAGTTTGGGATTGGGTCATTCTTCTGGTCACTCTCACCATACCGGAAGACGTGACGTTGTTAGAAGAGAAACTACTGAGCATGAACAGAAAGACGAACGATTAGAAAACTTACTGGTTGTAGAAAAGACGACTGAGTGCACGAAGGAAAGCTTGAACACAAAGATCGACTGGACTCCGAGTGCTCTGGTAGAACTCTGATCGCAATTGAGGCAAATGGTCGAATGACTGAAGTAGGAAGGTATTTACAGGGCGAGCGACCAAGAACTGTCTTTTCGGGTTCCGGACAGGCGTTTCAGTCCCATTGGCTGTCCTCTGCTACGCTGGGCGCGACGTGACTGATTGACGTGCGCAATGATGGTGCACGTTCTCGAGGCGCTCAGCTTCCTGCAGACCGTCGGATTAATGTGACGATCCGTGTGAACTACGTTCTCAGCCATTCGATGCAGTCAGTCGATTCCGAGGCGAGTAATATTTAATGGCATTCGCTCTCGAGGCGCACCGCCACTCGGTATTCGTTGGATCGTGGGTCGATCCGCGTCAAATTGGGAGATCGACGGTTGTACACTCTTGCATGAACCGAGACTGACGCCTCGAGCCCCGTGCCTCAATCAATCGTGCAGACGGAATGCAACCGCCACTTCTTGGGAACGATCTGTCATTCAATGCATCTGTCCGTCTGCTACTCGGCCTTGTACGACGCGGATCTTTTTGGTGTTAAGCTTATTGCCCTACCGAATTCGCTGCATCCGACAGCGCAAGGGGCATCTGTTAGGAGGGAAATGATCCCTCCACTTAAAATCTTACACATGTCCAGTTGGGCCTTCGGAGTCTGAGCGCTCGGAGTATCTCGTGCTCGGCCTCATGTATTCGGCCTATTGCGCACACGGCCTCTTATGCGCTCGGCCTCCCTGGTAGCGCTCGGAATCTCAGTCCTACTCGGCTATAGTTCTCAAACTGAGCCAGAGTCCTAATGTGATTAGGACTACCTCCGAGGAGTCCTTCTCCCAGTCTGATACGACACCGACTATCCCGGTGGGTCGTTACTCACATGCCAACACGTGTCAGTCCCAGAGCTGACCGACTTAGCTTCCTTGGCTAAGGTCTCCGACTCCTACTCGGAGTCTACCGCCCAGGTGTCCCACAGAGCGACACATGGCAGTCCTATTGGCGATCTACTTCCCTGAGTCCTGGTGCCTCCATGCTTCTTCGCAATCTATAAATAGAGGTCATCCCTCAAGGTAAACCCTTATGCCCTAATGCACTTACAAGCTACAAGTTATTATTGTTCATCCTACGCGCTCAAACTCATTCATCGTCCCACTCTCTCTAAACTGGAGATAGCCTTCCGCTATCTCTTGACTGTTTACCTTGGGAATCTCACTTAGGCATCGGAGGGTAACCGGGGCTTAGGCGCCCCCTCCTTTGTCTCTTCTCTGTTGTTGCAGGTAACTCAGAGCGTGGATCAACGGGCGATTTCCAACCGTAACAGAAGGTATTTGCATTCAAAGAAGAATTATTGGCAAAGGCTTTGAAGCTTATAAATGAGGTTGGGGAAGAGTCTTCTTTTTTCTTGTTATTGTGTTTGATTAATTTGAAATTTTGTTTTTTGTCTCTAGTTTTTCCTTTTTTTCTTGATGTATTTATGCAATTTGAATATCTTAGAAATATATTTGCCTTCTTTAATTTGGTATTTATTTCATATATGTAGGGATTAAGTCAAGGTATCGATCACTGTGTAGTTGAGTAGTTCTACACATTGTTCAGCCAGTAGCGGCAGATCATTGGGGTGACATAACCATTGTTCTGGCCTTTTGGGTGCAGAGACTCAAGGATTATGTGGGATCAGAGGACTGGTCGCTCAAGGGGGTTTGGTTTACTTCTTTTTGTAAACAGCTGGTAAATATATTGTCATATGAAATTTTGTTTTTTCAGAATGGTCTTACTAATTTTATCCTCTGCCCAGGATGCCCAAAGTGCAATAAATAATTTAACAGGTAAGGGATCTATTGTGCATCAATCTGGGTTTTCCCCTAACATTTTGATCTGTACTGCTCTAGTCTATGGTGTTTTATTCTTATTTCATGTCAACACTTGAAACATTGTTGCCATCAAGTTATTCAATAAAAAATTACAAAATTGATTAATTTTGTGATTAACTTTATTCTATGGTTATTGTTATTGAGCTGAGTATTTTTTTTTTCTCTAGGAAGAGGAGTCAAAAAGCCCAAAATACTCTAAATCAACAGTAGTTTGTTGTAGCCTATATGGTATCTCTTTTTTTATTTAATACATCCTTACCAACTGTCTAGTTATTTGTTATGTTCTATTTAATACAATTTTCAGATCCTTTGCATCTAGTAAGAAAATTCATGACTAAGTCAGGCAATATATTCTTTCCTCCAATTTTTGACAAGCTCAAAATTGGAAATAGCTTCATATTTCAAAGTCTGTACCACTTAGTCTTTAGGATCAATCCAAGACTAAGTCTGATGGGAGAGTTACAAGTCATTCTCACTATAAAAAAATTCTTGGAGTTCAAGCTTTAAAGTTACAATCAGAATAACATCATTGTGGAAAAACCATAAGGAAATGAACTCACCATCTTAGATGGTGTTGAACATGTATTGGTTTCCATTTTCTGTTTTAGTTGAGTTAGTGCAGACAGAGGTATAGAGGCTATAGATATCAATCTCCTTATATTGATCTAGTAGTTCATCTGATATCACAGCATGCCTCCAAGCATAATCCACTAGACCTCTCCAATCATGAGTATCCGATGTTTCAGGATTACCCAACTATATTTTTTCACAGAGAGTATTAGTCTTCTTTCCACACACACACATCCCTTGGAAGTCCTCCTTCCATGGAAAGAGAAAGAGGGAAGGAAAATAGATAGAATGAAGAATTAGGATGTAGAAAATTTTTATTTGCTTAGTTTTTTTATGGTGGCTGATGTGTTAAGCATTTTATTTAATGCTGGGGGTACTGTTTCATGGGTTCTGTTACACTTGTATTCCATGTAGCCATAGTCATGTAGGCAAAAGACAATATTATTTACCAATAAAAACCATGGGGGAAACACACATACGCACACACACACATTTAGAAGGGCTGAATCATATTGGCTTCAGAACAACTACATGTGGAATCTCATTTTTAGTTTCAGCACTACATGTGGAATCTCATTTGTTACTTTGTTTGGTATTCTAATTCTTGTTATGATTGTATTCAATTTAGCTGGAAGTTCAGAAGAAAGCTCTATCTAATATATATATATATATATATATATATATATATATATATATATTTATATATTATTATATTATATATAGCTTTGGGGGGGAAGGGTAATTCTTGTTATGTCCAAAAATAGCTTTTTGTTAAAAAAATCTTTAGTTTTTGTTTTGCACAGATGAAAGACTCAATGATATTGTTGGCAGTGCAATCTATAAGAGATACTAGATTCGTATACTTCACTTGTTCTCTTCTATCTTCTTCTTTACTATTTCTTCCACACACTTAAAAAGATAATTGAGTTAAGCTGATTTCTCAACCTATTGGATAAAAACATCTAATTGTGCTGGTACTATACCTTTCATCAAATACCATATTCATATCCTATAACATCTTGATATTGAAAGATGATATTTCTGATGCCATGTAATAGCAAAGGAACCATACCTGTTTGTTTCATTGGTAGAATGAAAACAGATATTTATTAGAGGATTTCTGCCCATATTCTAAGCTTTGGTAACACTTAGTAAAAGTAGTAGAATATCACTCTTACCTCTTAACATACATGTACAGGTCTTTCTTTTGTTAACAAAATTTTATTCTTACTTATTAACAGAATATTTACAATCATTTGCAATTAAAAAAATCTGTACTAGAGTTGGTCAATCAATTGCAATAGTTGTGTGTGTTCATCTGAACACAATCAATTTGATAACATGTTGTGTTAGGGTTGTGTACATTTACATAATTAGTGAATGAGTCATGTCTAGGTTGAGTCCCATTGCCACCTTCTGTCTTCTCTTCATTGTCCTTCTATTGCATGGAAGAAACAGAAGGGAGAGAACTAACTAAATGGAAATATACTTAGGAGGTCTACAACCAATCTGGTATACATGAATGCATAGCAAGCTCTATCCTAATGATCTAGCTTTTCCTTTATTGGTTGAAATATGCTTTTCTGTAAACAATTTACTGGATTTATCTCTTCATTTGTGTTACATTCAAGAATGAAGGAGGTTTTCTTTTCTCCTATTCTAAGGCTCTTCCCTCATCAACAAGCTACCTTACAAAGAGATATTATATGAGGATTTCCATGTGATACAGGTTCTTGAAATAGTCCTTTTGGATCTTCTTGGTCTTCTATTTTTTTTCAACATAAACATTACTTGTGTTATTCTGAGCCGATATATATCACCAAGTACTTGACTTTTCTTGCCATAGTATTTACTTGAGAATATAACCATGCAGAAGCTGATATCGGTGGGTTCATTTACTTGAGAATATAACCATGTAGAAGCCTTCCCATTAATAAGCTTAGACCTGCATATTTGATTATCAATGGGTTGTGTACTTTATGCAGGTGATGGATTTCCAGTATGCTTTGGTGTTCAAGGGGTAAGATATGGTTTGCATTACATTTAGAATAGATAGATTTATTACAAACTTTACTTGGTTTAATGCTTTAAGTGTTAAATTGTAATGTATAACTTGAGACTAGATGCAATAAGCATTTTCTTATGACTAATTTGTCTAAGTGTTTTTTTTTTTTGGTAAAAATTTGTCTAAGTGTTTCAATTGTTCAATTTTTTAATGGATGATATCTTCAGCTTATTTATTTTGGTTTTTGAATTTTAAGTTACTCCCATAGCATTGGTTTTTCTCCATTCCTGTGTCCTTCAAATCTGCGTTCTAATTTATTGGAACAGGTATATGATGTGATTTTGTTGTCAGCAACATGTAAAATATTCATTGATTTGTATGTGCAATAGGGAGTTCTTTTTTTTTTTTTAAATATCATTTTTCCCAATGGTAATAAATTTGCTGTCAGTAAAATAAATATTTTTTTCCGACGGAAATCTTATTACCATGGGAAAAATACCCATTTTTCTCGACGGGAAAAACTTTTCCGTCGATAAAATTTTTCATTTTTTGTGACGGTAATATAATTTCCGTTGGTAAGATATACATTTTTCTCCATGGCCAAAAATATAATATTTTAGCCATAGGAATATATTTTTCGTCTGGAAAAGTGTCAATTTATACCCACGTAAGATACGCCGACAGAAAATACAATGGAAACTAGTCCGTCGGTAAATATCAAAGGTGACGGGAACCTATTTTTGGCGACGGAAAACTTCTGTCGCCAAAAATGAGGATTGGTAGTGTAAAGAGATTTCCATTCTGGTTTGTTCGATTCAACATGCTTTAGAGTTGAATCAGTAGGTCGAGATAGTATTATTTAATGTTGTTGTCGGAGTACACTTTAGCATAGATCTAATGGAGAAGCAAAGAAGCTCAGAGAACTCCTTTTCTCTTCAAGTAGATCAAGAGGTTCTTTCTTTCTCAACTCAATTATTTTGCTATAGCTGGTATTTCATTTCTTCTTTTCTTTATTCCAGCAATTCGTTTGAATTTTATTGTAGTGCTTTTTAAATTTCTTTGTCATCTTTCTATTACTTGATTCAACTTCTTTACTGATCATCTCTTCCTAAGATTCCTTATTTGTCCGCATTCTCTTACAAGAACTCAAAAAAATTTCACATGCTCAAGTGTAAGTTGGGTGGCCCAGATGCCACCTGACCCCACCTAAGTTGATAGATTAACATTAAGATCCTGGGACATGTGGCACCCAGATCACCGTCCATCCATGATGGAAGGAGACGGTTGGTCTATAAATAATCCAAAAGGTGGGGTCCTGTGTATACTTAAGCAATCAGAGAATTTTCATTACATTCTCTTTTGTCTGAGATTAAGGAGTACATAGAAACCCTACCTCCTTCCCCTCTCTCTTTTCTTTTCTCTGTGCAGCAGGGCATATATTTTCTTTTCTCTGTGCAGCAGGGCATATCAGGGTAGATCAAGAAGAGGACTTCGGTTGGACGGACAATGGTTGGAACAAGTCACACTGGAGGTATTTATCTTCCGCATTAATCTTCAGTGTAGAGACGATAAAAGTCTTACATTATGGTATTAGAGCAGGGTTTCAGCCACCCATCCACCAATCTGATTTTAGAATCGGTTCTAATGAATAAAAAAAAAATTATATGTTTGGCCGGCCGCGCAAGGAGCAGCAGGGCATTGCAGAATCTGCCCAGCCGCCGCTGCTCCTTGCGGCAGCCAGCCATTTTCAGATCTGCTGGCAGCGGCCATAAGGGGCAGCCAAGCAACCAGCCGACAGCGCTAGGCGCAGCAGGCCAGCCCGCAAGGGCCAGCCTGCCGTGGCCATGCGCAACCAGCAGGCTGTCGAGGCCAGCCCGCAAGGGCCAGCCCGCCGCGCAAGGAGCAGCAGGCCAGCCCCCACATGCGCAGCAAGCTGGTTGCCATGGGATTTAATCCCTCTTTTCTCTCTCTATCTCTCCGGCCATTTGGAGGTGTTCTGGCGGTGACCGGTTCTTCACCGGATTAGTTTGGGAGTGCCGGATATTCTGGCACATCCCTGGCGCCGCCGTTGCTAGGTTTGGTGGTCTGATAAGAGAGGAAGAGAAAATTTTAAGGAGGGATTTTTTGTAAATTTAAGGGAATCATTGGTTAAATCTAATGAAATTAGGGTTTTAGTGGTCTCGGTTCAACCCGGTTCAATAATATGAACCGGATAAAGAAAATCCGGTTATGGGTTGAACCGAACCAAATCCGTGACCCGAATCAAACCCTTTTGACCCAAGTTTTTAAACCGGGTGATTCTGTTATACAGATGGTGACGTTTAATAATTTTGGACTATATTTATTATATATCACCATAATATGGTTATGAACCGAACGTCACTGTATAAGTGACTGCACTTTTTTATGACAGTTTGTTCTGAACGTAGCTAAAAGTTAAAGAACGGTGATTATATTTGTTATGACAGTGGGTTCTGAACGTCGCTAAAAATATAGTTTTCTTTTAGTGACATTTACAGACAGAACGTCACTGTATCTATAAACATAACAGAATGTATTAAACACTGTTTTAGTGATTTTTAAAGACAGAACGCCACTGTATGTAGATAGACATAACAGAATGTTTTATCTTACTGTTTAGTGACATTACAGTATAAACGCCACTAATTATATGAATACAGTAAGCTGTTTATGTCACTGTTTTAGTGACAGTAACAATCGCCATTAAAAGTCAGTGTTAAATAAAAGAATAAGCCATTAGGAACTCTTTTAAGATTATTAGGCTTATATTAACACTTATGAATGTTTGTTTAAAGGATGCCATAAATGATTAAAATGCCCTTATAATAAAGTTGTGTTAAAAATCAAGAAAACCATTTGGTTTATATTTTAACACATATAAGTGTGTTTCTCAGGATGTCATAGATGACAAATATGCCCTTATAATCAAGTTTTGTGTTAAAATCAAAGAAATAATTAGTTTTATATTTTAACACATATAAGTGCTTATTTAAGGATGTCATAAAAGATTGAAATACCCTTCTAGTGGTAGGCATCAGAAAATTGCATCTTTTGCATTGGGACTGGATATCATCCCTACAGGGAAATATTCTTTTCTTATGTGAGAAGATGGAATAAGGTAGAATGTGAAACTACAAGACAGTGGGAGCCTTCTTCTGCCTACAGGTGTGGAACAATCTTCTGAATTATAGTGTAGCATTCTAGTCTTATTAATACAGACAGGTAATTTTGTAGGATACATCTGTCTGTCACTTAAGTTTGATGTCAATCAACTTAGTGTAAAGTTTCACATACTAAAATTAATTATAAGTTTAGCCCACAGGTAGATTCTAATTAATTTTAGTGTGTTACTGATTATTGACGTGGGTTGATATCAGTATAAAGTTGTACGCCAATAAATCTAAACTTTCTTATTGTTGTTTGCAGTTTATAACTAGATTTGTCTCCCAATGCTTACTAGGGAAAATTATTCAGATTGGAAATAGAAGATTTATTTAACCTTAGAGTGCATGGATTTGGATATGGCGCTCCGTATAGAAGAGCCCGCTGCTCTTACGGATTCCAGTACGCTAGTCCAAATTGCTCATTATGATAAGTGGGAGCGGTCTAACCACTTGAGCCTAATGTTTGTCATCGACAAGAGCATTAAAGGATTAGTTCCTGAATGTAAGAAGGTCATTGACTACATGAAGGCAATTGATGCTCAGTTTCTGAGTTCAAACAAGATGTTAGTAAGCACTCTAATGGAAAAATCAGATTCATTAAGTTACAATGGTAAAGATGATGTGTGTGACTACATCATGCGCATGAGGGACATCTCAGCTCAGAGAATTTTGATTTGATGATTTGTTATGAATCAAATTTAATTGATTCTCATTCAAATAACTGGTGGATTGATTCTAGATCATCAATCCGTGTGGCCAATACCATGCAAGGCTTTCTGCAGACATTACTTTCAAAAGAAACTGAGAGACATCCATTCAGGAAATTAGATGAAATCTCAAGTGGAAGCTACAGGTGTCTATAGATTGATATTGCAATCCAGATATGTGTTGGATTTAGGAGAAACCATTTATATTCCATCTTTTACAAAGAATTTGATTTTTGTTTCTAGATTAACAACTTTGGGTTATGTGTTTAATTTTTCTAGTACAAAAATAAGGATTTAAAAAAAATGATGTATTCATTGGTTCAGGTTCTTTAGTTGATGGTTTATTTCTCTTATATCTAGATCCAACATATAAAAGTAGTTTACTCTCTGTAAATAATATTGGCAAAAGAGAATGAATGTGAATGAGAAATCCTCTCAGTTGTGGCATCTTAAATTAGGTCACATATCTAGTGACAGAATTAAAAGATTAGTGAATGATAAAATCCTTGAGACTCTTGATTTCACTGATCTAGGGTTATGTGTGGACTGCATCAAGGGAAAGCAGACTAACAAAACCAAGAAAAGTGCCAGAAGGTCAACTGAACTACTAGAAATCATACATACAGATATTTGTGGCCCATTTTCCACTCCTTGTCTGAATGGTCAGAGATACTTTATCTCCTTCATTGATGACCATTCTAAATTCATGTATCTCTATCTTTTAGTTCATAAATATGAGGCATTAGAAGCCTTTAAGAACTTCAAGACAGAAGTAGAGAAACAGACTGGAAAAGTGATCAAGATCGTGAGATCAGATAGAGGAGGGGAATACTACGGTAGAACCACAGAATATGGTCAAAGACCTGGCCCTTTTGCACGGTATCTTCAAGAGCAAGTTATTGTACCGCAATATACCATGCCTGGATCTCCGGATCAAAATGGTGTTGCTGAAAGAAGGAACCGTACACTTATGGATATGGTCAGGAGTATGATTAGTAACTCTAATCTACTTCTGAAATTATGGAGTGAAGCTCTTAAAATAACGGTATATATCTTGAACAGGGTACCATCCAAGTCGGTTCCTAAAACTCCTTTTGAGTTAGGGAATGGATGGAAACCTAGTTTGAAGCAATACTCGCATATGGGGCTGTCAAGCCAAAATAAGAGTCTATAATCCACTTCTTCAGAAGTTGGACCCTAGAACAGTTAGTGGATATTTCATTGGCTATTCTGAAATATCAAAGGGTTATAAGTTTTATTGTCCCTCATATAGTCTTACCATTGTAGAGTCTAAAGTTGTCAAGTTACTAGAGGATGATGACAACAGTGGGAGTATACAGAGTCGAAACATTGAGTCCAAAGAACAAGATGTATCGACAATTCCTTCTACATCTGGTGGTCAGGGATTTATCCCTTTACCAGTGGTACCTGTGGTTCATGAACAACACTACATGTTTGTGATGAATTACCACATTAGGATACACCACATCAGGAACCAGTTGTCGTTTGAACCTGTGGTCCAGAATCAAGAAACCAATCCTGAACCACAAGTTTTAAGGAGATCATCGAAAGAGAGAAAATCGGCAATCCCTTCAGATTATGAAGTGTATATCCAAAACTGTAAAATTAATATTGGAATAAAAGATGATCCGATTATTTTCACAGGCTATGGGTTGTATAGATACAATTTTATGGCATAATGCCATGAAAGATGGAATAGAATCTATTGTCAAAGAATCTAGTATGAGAACTTGTAGAATTGCCTAAGGACACCTCTACTGTAGGGTGTAAATGGGTTTTCAAAACTAAAATGGACCCACATAGCAATATTGAAAGATACAAGGTTCGACTTGTGACAGAAGGTTATAATCAGAAGGCTAACATTGATTATAAAGAAACTTTTCGTCCGTGTCTAGAAAAGATTCTTTAGGGATCATTATGGCACTGGTGGCTCACTATGATCTTGAGCTGCACCAGATGGATGTCAAGATGGCATTTTGAATGGTGATCTGATTGAGGAGGTATACATGGATCAACTTGAAGGTTTTTACTTCGGATAAAGGTGATCATCTAGTATGCAAGCTTAAGAGATCCATATATGGATTGAAACAAGCTTCCCGATAGTGGTATTTGAAATTTGATAGTACGATTACTTCCTATGATTTTGTAGAGAATCGAGCTGATCAATACATTTACATAAAGATCAAGGGAACTAGTTTCACCATACTTGTGTTATATGTGGATGACATTCTTATAGCTAGCAATGATCTAGGGATGCTACATGAGACTAAACATTTCTTGACCCAAAACTTTGACATAAATGATGTGGGTGAAACCTCCAATGTCTTAGGCATAGAGATTCACATGGACAGGTTTCTTAAGACCTTAGGACTGTCTTAGAAGGGTTATATTAACAAAGTTTTAGAACGGTTCAAGATGAAGCAATATTCATCAAGTGTAGCACCTCTTGTTAAAGGTGACAGACTTAGTCTGGAGCAATGTCCGAAGACCAATCTGAAATAGCAGACAATGCAAAATATCCCTTATGCATCAGTAGTAAGCAATTTGATGTATGTTCAGGTCTATACCTGACATCTCATATTCAGTGGGAGTATTAGGTAGGTTTCGAAAGAACCCTGGTTTGCCACATTGGACAATAGCAAAGAAAGTACTGAGGTACCTACAGGGCATCAAGGATCACATGCTCATATATAGACATGTTGATGTTTTAAAGCTAATCAGTTACTCGGATTCAGATTTTTCTAAATGTGGAGATACAAGGAAGTACACTTCTGGTTTCATTTTTGTTTGTTAGAGGAATAGTGTCTTGGCACAGCGTAAAGCAACCTAAGACAGCTTCTTCTATTATTGAAGCGGAAGTGGTGGCGTGCTATAAAGCAATTTCTCAAGCATTATGGTTGAGGTAGTTTATCACAGTTTTGAGGTCATAAGTTTTATTGAAAGACCTATAAGGATCTATTGTGACAATACTGCAGCAGTACGTCTCTCTAACAACACATGCTCAATGAGTCGCTGTCGACACATTGAGATAAAGTATTTTGTTGTTAAAGAAGACATTCGAGTTCGTTGCGTTCAAATAGAACATATTGATACTAATGATATGATAGTTGATCCTTTCACTAAAGGGCTTCTGCCCAAGGTGTATGTAGTTCACGTGGATCATAAGGGACTATATAAATCATTAAGTTTTTTTTGAATGTTTTATTTATGATATTGCAATATAAAGTTTTGACGATTCGAAATAAAATTATTTTCTGTCATTTATTTTGTTGTATACATAAAGTTTTGTAATGACAGATGCCTATAAAGTTTTCTAGGCAATAAAGTTTGACCCTTGAATCGATTATTGAATTGATTCTATAAAGTAGGGTAGTCACAATTGAGGTTCATCGTAAAATAAACAATTTATTGTAATACATGGAAGGGAGTGTTTCCATTGTACTTCAATACTGGGACATGCACCGCCATGATTCATGGGTTGGGAGTTTTATTATTAACATAAAGAACAAGTCCATAAAGAATGATCTAAAAATTACTGTATGGCCATACATCATGTTAATAATCATAAAGTGGCTTGCCTTGTGGCAATATGGGCCAAGTGGGAGAATGTAAGTTGGGTGGCCCACAGGCCACCTGGCCCCACCTAAGTTGATTGATTAACATTAGGATCCTGGGACATGTGGCACCCAGATCACCGTCCATCCTTGATGGAAGGAGACGGTTGGTCTATAAATAATCCAAAAGGTGGGGTCCTGTGTACACTTAAGCAATCAGAGAATTTTCATTACATTCTCTTTTGTCTGAGATTAAGGAGTACATAGAAACCCTACCTCCTTCCCCTCTCTCTTTTCTTTTCTCTGTGCAGCAGGGCATATCAGGGTAGATCAAGAAGAGGACTTCGGTTGGACGGACAATGGTTGGAACAAGTCACACTGGAGGTATTTATCTTCCGCATTAATCTTCAGTGTAGAGACGATAAAGTCTTACATCAAGTGCTTGAAGAGCTTATACACTCCAAGAAATAGATGGACCTACTCAAGCATATTGCTCCAAAACAACGGGAATCCACTGATAAATTCCTTGACCACTTTTGACAAAGAAGAAGTTATAAAACAGTATCACTTTTGGTTCCCATAGCATAGCCCCCATGCTTATTGAACAACCCAAAGACGTAGGGCAATGCATGTCATGGCATGTTATAATGGACAAGAATTCACTTGAAAATATTACATTGTCTTAATATATATTAGGCACCGTTTGATAACACTCCAGCTCCTTACTTCTTAGTTCCGGAGCTAATCCGGAGTAGAATGACGATTGATAAATACGGTTCAAGTTTTGACTCCCATGGAGTGAACCGCTTCAAAAATGTCTCTAGGAGTTAAGAAACTGGAGCTAAAAAAAACTTATTTCTTTTGTTCCGGAGCTGTTACCACTACTCACTGCCATCCACCACCACCACTAGCACTGCCATAATCACCACCACCCCTCCACCGCCACCACCACCCACTACCCACAGCCGCCGCCACTACCACCGCCGCCACCACCACCGCTGCCGCCACCACCACCACCACCCACCTCCTACCACCATCGCCGCCGCCACCACCACCCACCACCTACCACCATTGTCGCCACCACCACCTACCTACCACCACTGCCGCCACCGCCACTACCCACCGCCACCACCCACCACCACCGCTGCCACCACCACCCACCAGCACTTTCGCCGCCACCATCCACCAGCACATACCACTACTACACCCCCCCCCCCAACCGCCACCAAACAACATTCTGGAAGCATAGTCTTTTGATTTTGGAGCAGCGTTATCAAACAACATTCTACTCCAAAAATCCTGACTTTGGAGAAGAAGTAGAAAACGACTCCAGACTAGAAGTAGCTCCATAGGAGCTGGAGTGTTATCAAACGGAGCCTTAACATTCTATGATACCGACTCATATAGGAGGACAAGTCCACAAGTAATAGGCTCAAATATTTAAATAGAAGAAATAAGACGGAAAGGCTGGGAAGAGATGTATAACTAAATAAGCTACAACTTACCAAAAGTTTCATACAAGCAATAATAAGAACTAGTACTAAACACCAACCACAAGAGCAGCAAAGCAGACAACTCAACTTCAATTCAAGGAATCAAATAATAATCCGACTACATAGTTTGCCTAGCTTCTGTTCCTTTTTAAGAGTAGGAAATTGCTTAACTTACTAATTCCAAAACACATTTTGACTCTTCCCCAAAAGGGGCAGGGGAAGAAGAGGGAGAAACCATCTTCTAACTCTTGAATTCATTAAAACCCAAACTTCAAAACACTAGACAACACCACATAAAGAAGGACGACGAAAAACAAAGAAGCATAAGACTAGACCTTGAGAACTCCAACCATGGCAGAAATAATCAAATGCTCAAAAGAAAACGAACATGATTCTCTTTTAAAGTGAGATCACTTTCAAATAAAATGATATACAAATATACATATATGATCTGGATCCTATCCCAACTAATGGGCCATGTACATACAGAAAGAAAACAAAATCAAAAACTGATATCACTTCATACAGATTTCAGCAACTTTAAAGATAAATTGGAATATTCAACATTAAGATTACATAACTAAACACCATGCGGGCAAATTGTAAAAATAGCAAAGGTAAATATACAGAATTGTCTTATATTGTTAAGAGTGAAGTACAAATCACTGGCCTCAAAATAATTAATTCCCCGTTTTCTAGTTGTTTCATTCACTTCATTCAATTGTCTTTACACTCCTCTCTTGGGGATTGGGGAAAAGTTGATTTTGAACCCACAACCCAATCGCTTCTATGGTATATGTATGACTACTTGAGACATGGACTTAGGCCCTTGTTTATTGGTCACAATAAATTCCTCTCGGCATTATCCTCGGCACTTAGCTGATTCAATCATGACTCTTTGTAGATTAGGCTGGGGATGGATATACTGAGTTCCTAGTCAACACAACCCACTGAAAAGTAAAGTCTAAGCTATCTTAAAGCATTCTTCAAACTGTGCTGAATAGTTAACACTATTTCATGTGCATTATTCTCTATGCACAAAAAAGTTGTATATCTTCCATGCCTTTTTTTTTAATAAAAGGAATACAGCACCATGAAATGGGTTCCACATACACTATTCAAACATGTTACATGCTCCAGGATGAATTTTTGTCAGAATCAAATTAATAATTGTGAATAAACAAGCAGTTTCTCTTTTTCTTCTTTTTATGTTTTTCCTCTACACAAGTCCCTTCTCTTAGCATGTAGCATGGAACCTTTGACAAAACCATTTAAACATAACTTCAAAAGTTCATTGATATATTGCAGAACACAACTTATGCAGCTAACCAAGGTAAAGCTTGTATGAACTTAGGATTTAATGACTCTAAAAAAGGGTGTTAATAGAACCATTCTTTCTGAACCCAGCCTTCTTTTTTATTTTAGCCCAATATTATAGTCATTAATTTTTATGGTAACATGAGGGCAAAGACTCCTTATTTCTATTATCTTAAGGCCCTTGAAGTCTCTGGGGATGGAAACTAAACTTAATAACAAAAAATCCTAACTTTCTAAAGCAAGCAAAGTGATTGAAATGGTAAGAGCTAACAAAGAAATACTTTAGAGATCATTTGAGGTCACATCAGTATCACCTAAATTCTTTTTTTTAATCTTGCTCTTTGCGTTTTTTGTTGTTTCCAACATTGCACTTAAGAGAGTTTTTGCTTCATCCTCAAGCCTTGCTATCACTTTCGCAACACAGGCCTAAAATGCATTTAAAAAGAAAACAAGAGAAGATATTTATCACAAAAATTTCAAGTGACATGAATGTTCTTATTACAAATCCAAAAAATTCTGTCTACCCTCATGCCTCCCATAAAAAGTACCGATTATATTCCACATAGGACTTGTACTGATGATACAGGTGGTGGAAATGCCATTAAACAGGAATCATATGAACGAAACAAAAGAAAAAAAAATGATAAATCTCACCTTAAACTCAGACTGCCGCTAATTTCTAATCGGCAAGCTAGGTTATAAATCCTCTCAAAACCTCCGGATTCCATGCCTTCGAAAAAAATATATATATTAAAGAACCTTCATTGCAAATTGTAAGTTGACTGAAACGAAATTAAAACTATTAAAAGAAATGATAAAAAAAATCCCTAACAGATAATCTATGTTCTTTTGTAATTGCATGAAGAGAGAGATCAAACCGCCAAGAGCAAATAACATAAACTTACCAGTGGTTCGATTGTATTCGAAGGTGCCACGCAGGACGAAGTCAAAGGAGAAGGGAGTTAAGAATAAAAGGGAGAGGAAGCTTGTAGAAGACAAAGAAAGCGAATCAGTAGAAATGATCTGCTTCTGTAGTAGTAGTTGCTGCATAAACAAACCTAGAAAATTTTGGATTAACTAGAAATTTGTGGAATAACTGAAGCAATAGAGAGATTTGACGTCGTTGCAGAGCATTGCTAGGAAGTAGGTTCCCTTGCAGACCCCATATACCGTTGTTGCGATCAAGCAGAATTATCGAGCAAAAAAGTGTTGGCCAAATGCCCAATGCTTTTGCACGATAGGTTTGCAAGGAATATTTTACAGTAAAATCGGAGTGAAAATATATCTAGATATTTTTCAGAAATTACATTGTTTTTGGAAAATTTTCCCTCAATTCAAGTTTTACAAAGTTCAAAACAAACAACGTTAAAACAAATTTTACCTTAAAATTTACATTTTCCTTCATTTTATGCCGAAACAAAGGAGCTAAATCTATTTCTTAATTTGCCTCACTACCGAAACTGGTGCTGTCACTAATATTGACTCAATTGATCAATTTTTTCATGCTTTATTCATTCTTCCTTCATAACCTCCATAGACATGCTTTATTGGAATTCGGTGGTCATATCTTTGGTCGTCATAACCGTATCCTCATTGCCATTGGGTTGGAATTAATTGAGAGGAATTGGAACACCTTCCATACCAGGATTCACATCGTTTTCTCCAATTGTTTTTGGGAGGATGTAGCAATCCTATCAGGATGATCGATATGTGGTTCTTGGGTAAATCCGAGGCCCACGTTCGAGCCGACACCCCCTGTCGGAGTGGCTTGTAGGTTGGGTGTCGGTTAGAACTTGAATCTCAGATTTACCGAGAATCATATGTCGATCATTGAGATAGAATTACCGCTGTCCTCCCAGAAGCACTGGGAGAAGAGGATGTGGATCCTCCATACCATGTATAATGAGATTGCCCATAGTTGTAGTTCTTATGGATGAGAGGTCCGACAACAATTTCGGTGCAAGAATAAGATTTATACAGAGCCATTACCCGCATGACTCTCATTTTGTCCATCACATAATCACTGTTTTGTGGGAACCCCTGTAAGCTAATGGTCCATTCTTAATTGAATTTCGCCCATTATAACTCGGTTAAATCCCATCTTAACCGATCGATTCCACCAATGTGGGCCGATTTGGTCAATTTCCATTAATTTGGTCGATCGGGTCTGATTCCACCTATGTGGACACATTTGGTCAATTTCCACCAATGTGGGCTGATTTGGTCAATTTCCATCAATTTGGACCAATTGGGTCTCAATGTGGGCCGATTTGGTCAATTTGGGTCGGTTTGGTGTAATTCCTCCAATTTAGGCCGGTTTGGTAAAATTCCACTCCCATTGGCCGGTTTGGTAAAATTCCACTCCCATTGGCCGGTTTTGTCAATTTCCATTAATTTTGGGTCAATTGGGTCTGATTCCACCAATGTGGGCCGATTTGGTCAATTTCTATCAATTTGGGCCAATTTGGTCCAATTCCTCCAATTTAGGCCGGTTTAGTAAAGTTCCACTCTCGTGGTCCGGTTTGGTCAATTTTCTATTAATTTGGACTAATTGGGTCCGATTCCAACAATGTGGGCCAGGAGGGAGAGGATGAGAGTTAAGAACAAAGTAGAGGGAAAGACAAGGAAAACATTAAAATAATTTTAATCATGTATAAAAGTGGATTTACCATTTAGAAGTATGTCATGTGGAAAGCATTAAAATAAAACTTACTTCTACAAATAGACATTTAGGCACTAAGGGATTAAAGTAAAGCTTTAGTCAGTTTTAACAGTTTCATATAGTGGGTCTAAAGAGTTTCATTTATGAAACCGGAATTGAACAGTTTAATTAAATGGTTTCATTTTTGAAACTAGAATCAAACCGTTTAATAAGTGAGTTTCATGGTTTTGGTTTAAATGGTTAGATTCGGTTTCCATGCGGTACATGGTTCGGTTCCATTTTTGACATCCTTACCAAAACGTGTTCATAACTTTTGTGGGCAACTTGGTAGTTTGGCCCAACCCAACCTGTAAGGGTGGTCTTATGATCATCATATATATGGTATTTGTCTATATATAATTATAGGAAGGGAGATCTAAACGATAGTTGAGTATATTGGAATTTTATATGCTAGAGGAAAAATGGAGTACAAGAAGGATCAGCCAATCACTTAGAGAATAAAGAAAGAGGATCTAAATTTCAAACAGGAGAGAGATAGAGACAGAAGTACAAATCAGCAACGTGTATTTTATTTTTTTTCATAATTATATATGGTTAATAATCATATACTTAGACTGTATCCTATCTATTAAGTAAGCACGAAAATATTTTATTTATCAATCTCTAAAATTTAATTCTTGACCCCTCTATGCTCCAATTATATTAAGGCAAAAGTTCTTTTAGTGGTGCTATCAAATAAGTTTATCCGGGATTAGATTAGTCACATGTCAAATTTTTATAACCTAACTTAATTAAATACCCTCTTACTATTTATTGACATGCATCCATGTATACCCATTCCCTTGTTTATAGTCCTTACTCTCATAGCTTTATGTTGCCACTTGGCCAACTCTATTTGGATTGAAATTCAAAACATAGGCTGAAAACCTACAAGGCATGCTCAAATCACAATATTCACGAAAAAGAGTGGGCTGGAATATCCCATAGTATCGGGCTCAGCCTAACCCAACCACGATTGTCTATGATTGAGTTGAGTTGGTCTGGGTTAACCCTGATTAACCCTGTCTTAGCCCAGCCCAAAGTAGCGTAAAATGTAGTAATGTGTAATTGCATATTATATATATTGCTAGGTTAGGTAGGGTCGTGTTCAAACAGAGGCCTAAGCTAGGGCCTGAAAATCTTACACCAGGCCCAACCCGCGGGATGAAATTTCTAGCCTAGGCCTGTGGGCTCGGGCTTCAACTAACTCAAAAAGTGAGATAAAACTTGTGAAATATAATGCAGCAATGGAGGGTCCTTAATTCAGAGTTAGTCCACAAAATCATATGACAGAATACAAGACATCCTACTCTCAACATGATAAATATGACCCTTGAAAACTTTGGCCAATTTTATGGAACCCTTTAGGCAAGTATGAGTAGATATGTATACCGTTGGGTTCTAATATCGACCACAATGTAGTTTACTTGGTCCTTGTCAAAATATTGTCCAGAAATTTATTGAAATTCCTTGATTTTTTTGACTGAAATCCCAAATCAGCCAGAATCGGTGAATCGGATCCATGCTCTTGAACCATGCTTGCAAGAAAATGGAACACAGCATAAATCCTCTAACATTGTAAGGGTTTGTAACCGAGTTAAGGGTGACCGGGAAAATGTAGTATTACCATCTACTTAACCATTTTCCCATCTTCTTCCTCTTACTACTCTGAATGATTGCGTGTTTCAGCTTGTCGTTTATAAAAGGGCGATTTATGTTTTGTTCATGGTTTATTAAGGGGGGGGCTATATATATATATATATATATATATATATATATATATATATATATATATATATATATATATATATATATATATATATATATATATGTGTGTGTGTGTGTGTGTGTGTGTGTGTGTGTGTGTGTGTGTGTGTGTGTTGTGTGTTGTGTGTCCAAAATATTTACTACACTCTATTTTTCTTGCTGCACAAATTTTGTAACATGTTTAGGTTTCCATCATTCCATGGGTTTTAATTTAAACAAAAAAAATTTTAATCTGTCGATCAGTTAATTAGGAATTCCATGGTCTAAAGTCATCTACCCTCAAAATGGCACAAATACTCATCTCTTGTAAATTAGTAATGAATCCATATGATTAATTTATCCATCCAGAGTGAAGATAATTTTTCCACCTTTTTTAGTTTTCAGCTTTTCAAATCCTTACAAATTTTGAAGAGTGAACGGGTTTAAGCTTGATATTAAAGTACCCCAATGCAATTTTAATGGTATTATATGTTTACCGCATACATGGCAAGTAAAGTGGAACCCAAAATGTCATACTACTTAATATTTACTTGTGAAAATGGTTCATTTGTGTAATGTTTGTTTTCATATCTTAAGTAAACACATTTTATTTTTCTCAAATTTTCATGCATCTGCATGTTTAATGATAGTTATAATTGATTACTAAAAATGAGCATGAGACTTGACGCAACAGTAAAGTTGCTCTATCATAACGTTGTGGCCATGGATTTGAAATTAAAAACAGTCTCTCGATTTGAAATTAAAAAAAGTCTCCACGTAAAAAGGGCTAAGACTTTTGAATTAATCCCTCGTGAGACTTTACAGTAATGAAAACTTCATGTACTAACGTCTTTTTAAACATGACCTAGTAAAAGTAAGGTATGGATTGAAAGGTGGTCACTTTCTCCTTTTACTTCTCCGCTTTCTCTCTCTTTTTTTGATATATCTTTCACTCAAATAATACAATTATATATTCAACCTATGTGACTTATCACTAACTTATTTATTCATTTTAGAGTAAAAGGTGGTGGGTTGGAAGAGACGAGTTATATTATTGCTGTTCTTGTTGCCGGAAATCTTTTTATAAAATTCTGAAAATATAGGAACTGTTTCTGTCTGCAATGCTCCTGTCTCGATCTCAATCACAATCTCTGTCTAATTAATTTATCTTTTCGGATTCCTTTTACATCAAAATATGAAAAAGAAAACTCTTTTCATGAAAAGAGTAACGTTTTATTAAAGAACCCATTAGAACCCATTTCCAAATGTTCCTCCAAAGATCAGAGTATTTTGTTAAAGTCTTTGAAGACAGCTGATAGGAGTCCATCTCAGCAGCCACTCTTTTGAGTCATGTACTTCTCTTCAAATCCAACACTACACCGGATCCATATCCTTTTTTTCCAGTGGTTCTGGGAGGATAGCGGCAACTCAATCCCAATAGCCGATATGTGGCTCTCAGTGAATCTGAGACCTATGTTCGAGCCGACACCCAGCCAACAAGCCAAGCCGACAGGGGGTGTCGGCTCGAACGTGGGTCTCGGATTCACTCGAGAGCCATCTGTTGGCCATCGGGACTGAATTACCACATCCTCCTAGAACCACTGGGAGGAGAGAGATGTAAATCCACACCACACCAAAGGAGAGAGAGAGAGAGAGAGAGAGATGTACGTGTTGTGTGCACCGCTGATGTGGAACATGGTGGGCCCCACCAACTCACTGTCCTGTTTCAAATACCTATGTATATCAGTCTATCATAAAAAAAAAAAGAAAAAGAAAAAGTAAGGAAGGGAACTTGGAGTAATGTGGAGTTTGGGGGGTAAAAATAGGGTTCGAATAGAATTTTTTTTTTTTTTTGTTGGTAAAACAAAATTCTATTGAATAACTAAACAACGGCTTCAGATTCAACCGAAATCAAATCTTATTGCGCTATGTTAGAGTTCAATGAAAAATTAAAATCGAATCAGACCGAATGATAAATCAAATCATATCGATCCAATAGACTCAAACAGAAACCAATGTTTAACTAGTACGATAGTTAAGAGTCCATTAAGTCAATATTTTGTTAAATATACATGTAAAAAACCCAAAATGAAACCAAATTAGGGAATCAATCCAATAATAGCTTAATAGAGCCCGTTTTAGTAACCTTCACACTAACTATAGATATAGAAAACCAAAATCAACTGAAACCAGTTCGAGAACGGACCATTAAGAGCCCATTAAGCTAGCCTGACAAAAACCAAAAACCAAGTACCGGATTGAAACCCAAGCTTTTTTATTGATCTATAGTTAAGGTAGTTGAGTGTGTAAAACCAAAATCAAATCAATTCAAATCAAAACCAAACCCAATTCACCCATTGATACCCCTACAAGGGGTCATGAAAGTGAAGCAATAAATTGTTAAAGGGACCTTGTCTGTCCTCAGATTATCCGCATTTCTAGAGAGTTTGAAATTGAAGAGTTCTAAGGGAAGTGTGAGGAAGATGAAATTGAAGACGGAAGGGATTTAATCAATGCATGAAAGTATTAAACAGCAAGGTATATAAATTATATCGTAGCATGTGAGGTGGGGTGCCACATAAGTTCTCAATAGGTGGGACTTGTCTCTATTCATTTGCTCTCTCTTTTTTATTCCTAAACTATAGAAGTAAATGGATAGTCGAAAATCTGGATTTGATTCAAATTCGCATCCATTTAGGGGAATCACAATTCGAACAATCAGATTCAAATTCAAATTCAGATAGCAGGGGTTGGATTCGGATGCTGATTCAGATATCAGACAAACTTTCAGAATTATATAAACTCTGTTTAGCCTAGTGTTAAGACCTGTATAACTTTAGATTTTAGAGTATTAATATATAGCCTTAATATTTATACAGCCATTTAAGGTTTTGTCTCTTATTTTCTAAGGATAGACTATATATTTATTTTAAACTAGTTTTTCTTTTCATTTTTTCATACAATTTGTATTCTAATTCCATAAAAAAGATTCGAATTTGATTTTAATCGGATATCTAGTTAAATTTCAAGTTCAAACTCGGATTTGGTTTTTATTCATCCGTTGGATTTCGGATCCAATTCAGATAGGATAATTGGTAAATGCGGATTCGAATATTGATATATCTCATTCGAATTCGATCCATTTATATCCCTACCCTTAACTCCCACCCCCACCCCACCTACCCTATAACTCATTTACTATTTTACGCCTCAGACATATATATTATCTAATAAGCTATATCATGATTATAGAACACCGCATTCAAGAGGCCAAATCCTTCCCTGGGTCTTCATTTCTGTAGGCCATTAATAAAGAAGCCCATCTATATCTATATATATATATATATATATATATATATATATATATATATATTCGAGCATAGATTTTATAATGTAGGGGAGAGAGAGAGAGAGAGATATTAGCACATGACAAATGAAATAAGCAGGCAACCGACCAAAGGAAATAAAGAATTCATAAATGAATTTGAGTTATTTTGGGGAGTGGAATCCAATCGTTTAGGGTGGTAGGTAGTTTTGGATAATATTGCATTCAAAACTGACAATGGAATCCAATCATCCGTAGGCGTAGGTACTCTTATTTTGTCTTTGTTCCCTCACTTTTTTTTTTTTTGGTGGTAAAATTGTTTCCCTCACTTTAGTTGTGGACTAGACCTCACACTTCTGCTTCACCTTTGCAAAAGCAGTTTTGTCATTTTGAGACCTAACCTTAGGATCCCTCCCCCTCATTTGTACTACCCTCCCATCCCTTGTTGGCCTCTACATTTGTTTTCTCTCTCTCTCTCTCTCTCTCTGTGGTAAGATTCTCTCTCTCTCAATAAGGTATGACCCATCTGCTAAGACTTTGGGGACCAATATATTAAGTGGGGTCTTCAACTTTGGAAGATTTTATACACAGATTTTACCCAAAATGCACATCAATTATAGATTTATAGTGGTGACGATCGAACCATTTCAGGTACAACTAATGAAGCACTGACATGTGGCAATCTTATACCATGATTTTGACAAAGAATAAAATAGACAACCCTGCTTACGGACTTGGATCCAAATCATCTCTTCCCTGAGATTCTGGAGGAGGGGCGGCGATCCCACTAGATGGTCGCCATGTGGAAGTCGAATGAATCCGACCCATCCATTCAAGCCGACAAGAGAGTGTCGGCTCGAACAAAGAGGTCGGATTCATCCGACCTCCACATGACGACCATCCAATGGGGTCACCCCGTCTCTTCCCTAAAGTACAGGGAGGAGACGATTTGAATACCTACGGGCCCTATACACCATCACCATATCAAACAATTTTGCTTTTGCCTTTATTAAAATGGGATCATTATTTTGTTGCGTGTTTCTTTTTTCTTTCCTTCTAATTTATGTTTTGAGAATATAATTTTATATTATTCAAATCTGGAATATTGGGTTTTTTTATAAATCTTTTTATTTATTAGTTCCAACTTTGAGATAGATACTTAATATCAAGAGCTTTAGGTTTCCTCAACTATCTAAAAGAGGATCACATTTGCCACCTGTACTAAAGAAAAATATAATTGAAAAAAAAAAATAAGATAATCTTATAGAGTGATAGTTCATGAGTGGTATATGGAATAATCAAACTACTGCCATGCCCCTTATCAGAGTCAAGGCACCGCTGCTCGTAGAGCACTCTTTTCCGGTGGTTGAGTTAATCGTAGAACGTCTTCTTTTTTTACCGCGATTACTAAAAAAATAAACTGATCTACGACCATCCTTGCTTGCATGCATTCTAAAAAAGTAGCTTCCGCACCATTCCTGCCTGCTGATGCATAAGTCTCAAACCTTAATACTTCCTATACTTTTTTTCGATCCTTTAGATGCATTACTTCCTATACTTGAGACTCCATCCAGTTACAATTATCACTACAACAATGTTCATTTTTGGCGACGGAAATTTTCCGTCGCTAAAAAGAGGTTTCCGTCGTCGTTTATATTTACCGACGGATCAGTTTCCGTCGTATATTCTGTCGGCGTAGTGGCCGTGGGTATAAATTCACATTTTTCCCAACGGAAAATAAATTCCCGTGGCTAAAATATTATATTTTTAGCCACGAAAAGTTAATTCCCGTGGTTGAAGTTGTTGATATTTACCGACGGTAAAAAATGTTCCGTTGGTAAACATATATATTTACCAACGAAAACTTAATTCCCGTGGGTAAAAATAATATTTACCAACGGATATTATTTTACCGTCGGTAAAAATAGTCTTTTTTTTTTTTTTCCCAAGTGATGCCCATACTGAAATATTCCTAGTATAAACACTGAAAAAAACAGTCAAAAAAACAAAAAAAACACAAAAAAAGAAACAAAAAAAAAAAAAAAAAAAAACTAGCAACTGAAATCTAGAAGAATTCCAAGTGAATTGAAATTTATAACCGATATTCCAACCTTCTCGGGAAATAAGCTAAGTTAAAAAAAAAGCATTGTATATATACAGTACTCCAAAGTACAACAAAAAAAATGCATTGTATACAATAACATTCCAAAATCAACTTTTGTGAAGAGTCATGAATGCTCATGGTTTCTTAATTTTATCAATTTAATTCTAAAACATGTTTTTCATGATAGTACGCACAGATGCAATCAAATTGTTGAAATGCATTGATTGTGGTCTGGGCATTACATGAACATTTGTACTCTGCTCCCACTCTGAAAGGAACATACCAGTCAATTTTCATACAACAAAATCTCCTCTTATTCAGTGGTTGTAGGTGGGGGTAGGGATCTTCCAAGTGCACAAGAAAATTAATATCTATCTATCTGTCTACAAAAAAATTGCTAAGAATTAATATCTATCTATATGTCTACAAAAAATTAATATCTATCTATCTGGCCCTACAAATATTCAGTAGGTGCTAAGTTTTTTAGCCTTTACGTGATTCTATCTATTTATCTATCCGGCTCCCGCAGCTGTTATTGAGTCACTTGCACCTTCTTCCCTCCTTGTAAGTAAATTGGAACTTATTAAACTCAAGATTTAAGAGCAAGTATTATGCTAAAGCTCTGCTGTGACACAGTATCATTTCATAGCTTCACACACAATCAAGGCAATATCAATGGTGCTACATAATGCAACTTATAAATTTAAGGGAGTAAAATCTGATATAAAATAAGCTTATGATGTTTGCACTCTATAAAAGCCCTTTTCACAACAACCTATTATCCGCATATTAAATAATGTAAGAACTTCAGTTGCCCTCTTTCTATTTATGATGTTGTGCAATTCTATATCACCTCGTGTTTAAAATAGCATGATTGTTTAGATGGAACCGGACCACCTCTCATAATCGTTGTTCTGTTTTTTATTTTTTAATATTTCTTTACCTGGATTTTATTTGGTACAGTTATGCAACTTCTCTAATTCCTTAGAGACATTAACCTCTTTTGTTCTGTTTGTATATCAACCTGTATTCTAATGAATCAGTATCATCTAATATTTACAAGATGCATCATGATGCTAGTTAAATTGTTGAGGATATGGGAGGTTCTTATGGTTCTTCCTTGTTTTGGGTGTGTATCTGATAATCTAGTTTCCTGAATGTTGACCAATCTTTGTAATTCAAACTTTGTTTCGTTTACTGATGAATTAGATGCAATATTTACCTTCTATGAGTGAGTTCATAAAACTCAACTGCCTGTCAAAATTAATCACAAAATTAAAGTATATAGGAACACTTTTAGTGAAAGTTAAATTAAGACACACCCGCCTATTTGGCCATTAACAATCCATGATCTTCATTCATCAACAACAGACTAGTTGAGAGATTTAATCCATGCTTCAGTGGCCAAGAATGGCACTACCATATCATGATCAACGCTTTATTTTAAAGATGAAGGATACATACAAACGTCAGTATTTCTTGATCAGTTAGATCTCAATTATTTATAATCATATATCTTAATGAGGACTGCACATCTTACCTGTATATCAAAGATGGATAACCTTTTTTTACTGAGAAACGCATGATATGGGATGCTGCTTTGGACTTGAAATAAATAAGGTAGATCATATTTACACCTTTGCCATTTCTCAATGGATACCTGTGTTCATCATCACATGATCTTATCCATAACCTTAATTTCATGCTAAAAACCCCAGCAATTAATATTCACATACCTTTTGGATGTGAAGAGCATTTGGACTCTAATGTCATTCGTCCAGTAATAAGCTAATAAATAACCATAGTTCTACATAAATGATAGGAGAAATAAAGAAATGTTAGTTATGTAAAGAAGTAGTCATATATATATATATATATATATATATATATATATATATATATATATATATATATATATATATATATATATATATATATATATATATATATATATAATCAACAAGGAAATTAAGAACTGGACTTACTCTGCAGCCAACTGTAGGTATAGGGGGTTGTGGATCGAGGATCTTGTAAAGGGTTTAATCCTGAAATACACTGAAAATTGCAAATTGTTCAACTTTCATCCTATGTTAGTCCAATGAAAATCAATGATATAAGATAGAAAGCTCAGAGAGTAACTAATATTAAGTCCCACCCACCTTATGAAATAACTGCATATCTTTCAAACACTGTACATTAGTGGGTTCTATTTGTATATAGTTCCCTCCACAACTTCTCTTCAAAGACTGGGAAAACCAATATTAAAGGAATAAATTAAGATTTCTATGATCTTGTCACTATCTAGCTATTAGTCTAGCTTGGATTCAATGATTACGATTCAGATTAACCAAAATGCAAGAGAGCAATTCAATACCTCATAAAGCTCATCTGGTATAAGACCCATCCCATGACAAAATGGCACTATTTTGTTTCTGTCAAAAGTCAGATCTGTTACAGGGTTGCCCAACAAATATCCCTGAAAATAGTTTTCGGACGATGAGCCAATTAGTGATTGAAGTCCATAGATGCTGATAGCTAGACTATCTTCTATGTATGAACACACAAACTACATAATATTATACAGAACTTACTTTAAGATTTATGAGCAGTCCAATGTTTTTGTGAATGCTATTCAGAATAGAATAAATAAATTAAGAAGATAAAGAGTTTCTTGTGGTGGATACCCATCGATGATTGAATACTCAATGTGTCATAAGGAAGGATGATTTGATAAATACATGCAATGGTTATAAAACATGACAAGTATTATCTAGATCCATCCGATTTGTATGGCAGTATCACTCAAGTATTAACTTTTCGTCGGATCCGTACACATCGATCCCAAGTGTGTTGAATTCATGGATTTAGAACCTTAGTCAGGATCCTAGTAATTTCCATGTTCATGGAAACCGGAGAATATTTACTCTTCATTTACAGAGTCTTGCTGCCATGTGTCCTACACTCCTACTACTCAACAGAGGACATTAATTTCATGTCATCTTTTTTTTTCAAGTAATGGAAATATTTCCATGATATTGGTGAGGGCAGATGACATTCCTGAAGGGTTAATGGGTGTATAGAATCTGTGAAATAGTCGGACAGACCATTAGCTAATTTCCAAAAAATAAAAAGGAAATATGCTGAGATGTTTTCCTCAGTTTTGTTGTGGTGAGTGGTGATAGTGATACAGCAGCAATTGTGGTGAATGGTATAGTTTCACGACGGGGGAAGCTGTGGGTTTCCATCCACGTTCTGAAGATGGAACATAATGGATAATTATTATTCACTGCAGCCAACTCGATCGAGAAGATTAGAGGGAGAAAGAGAGAGATTTGAGGGAACCAATTATTAACACAATTCACTTGCCTAGAGTACGGGAGACCCACAAATTACTTTTCTCTTCTATGATTCAATCTCTTCGTACAAAAAACCCACAAATCACTTGCCTTGGAGTGGAGATGTACAGGAACAGTAAAGATCCTGATAAACAGATGTAAATGTATGAGTAAAGAAGGAAGAGGAAGAAGGAGAAGAAATCGTTTCAAGAAATGGGAGTAATAATAATATGAAAATCAAACTCACCTGATCAGCCGACGGAAATTTTCCTTTCCTCACCTGAGTTGCCAATGAAAATCAAATTCCGTCCATCGATGCTGGAATCGTATCCGAAGGGAGAGCAAAGGGCAGTGCCGTGAGTCCAGAATGGGAGAGAGAAGAGAGTGTATCGATCGGAGAGGGAGAGAAGGAAAGAGTGGGTGAGAGGGCTTAGGTTTCTCAAGTATTGGGGAAGAAACCTCAAGTATTGGGTCTCTCGAGCGACTGCTCGCGGGATCCCGTATATTAGGTTTTGGATAAAACCCCTTTCTTTAGCCAAGGAAAATTCTTTCGTGGACATATTTATATATTTGGCCACGGAAATCATTTTCCCGTGGGTAAAAATGTATCTTTGGCCACGGAAACCACTGTCCCGTGAGTAAAAATGTATATTTAGCCACGGAAACTATTTTTCCGTGGGTAAAAATATATATTTAGCCACGGAAACTATTTTCCCATGGGTAAAAGTGTTTCATTGGCCACGGGAATCTATATACTGTCTGCTAAAACGATTTTTGGCCACGAAAATTTTGTTCCCGTTGCCGAAAATTATTTTAGCCACGGGAATTTCGATCCCGTCTCTAAACTCCTTATTTTTTGCCACAGAAATATGTATCCCGTCGACTAAAATTATTTTTGGCCACGGAAATTCAGTTTCCGTCGTCAATTTCCGTCGGCAAAAATAAGAATTGTTGTAGTGTATTGGTTCAGATTTTTTAAATGAAAAACTTAACATTTAACATTATGCAGGGATCGCTTTACCTATATTTCTTGGGCAGGTCTTAAATAATCCGGAGAGGTCGCTTTCAAGCAAGGTTTAAAATCTCGGGTTTCGGAGGAGTCCGAGATTTCGTAAATTTAGGTTAATATTAGTTATTATATTCAATCAAATATGGCAAATGAGACAATAACATAATGCATTAGGGGAAAGAGAAACAAAATAACACTTCATTATAAATCATTACATCATAGTTCAAATATTCAATATTGAATGATCCCATAGTCCCCCTGTGCCCATAGTCCACAATTCCACAATCTTCATCCAGATACAATGTCTAGTAATACGTAGAGTGTCGTGGATGATCCATCCTACTATCATCATATATCCGGGAAAGTTGTCGACGCGAAATTGTCTTCCAATTGAGCAACATAATCTTCCCATGACATTCTTGATGCAAAGTAGTT
This sequence comes from Protea cynaroides, assembly GCA_028583415.1. Classification (NCBI taxonomy): domain Eukaryota; kingdom Viridiplantae; phylum Streptophyta; class Magnoliopsida; order Proteales; family Proteaceae; genus Protea; species Protea cynaroides. Next base: position 49,722,438 of record CM053272.1, read on the forward strand.
CCGGTAGTCTTGCACATGATTCATAAATATAACATCGGGTGTCCGGGGGATACCTATCTTTGGGAAGAATGGAAAAACTTCAAGTAGTATTCGGTGCGTAGACTCTTGTGGAAGTACCGATGGAACGGAATAGAAGTTGGTTGACCACTGGGGTTACAGCAATCCCTCGCAGTTTGAAGCACCACCGTTGCAAGTTAAAAGTCCAAACAAAGAAAGAATGGAGGAAGAAATAGAAAAAACCATGAAAAAACTAAGAAAAAGAGGAAGGAGCAGTCTCCACCGAGAACATCCCTTCTCTCTTTTATAAAAGAGAAAAAAAAAAAAGAAGCAAAAAACATGTTCTCGCCAAGATCTCGTCGAGATCTCACCGAGATCTCGCGAGATCTCGCGAGAATTAGCGAGATTAACCGAGAATAACCAAGATCTCGATGATCTCGGTGAGAACATGTAAATACTGAGACGAAAAGGGTTATCGACCCTATTTTCGTCTCGATTAATTGTAAAATTGGTGAAATCAGCGAGATCTCAACGAGCGCGTCGAGAAGATTTTATTCCATGCTTTCAAGTGCTTTTAAGTATCTTTCTTGGGTAGGTCTTAAAGTATTCCAGATAGGTCTTGTTGGGATCCATTACCGAAAATCTTGTAGAACCCACAACATCTTGTCGTGTTCTACGATGGGAAGAAAACAAAAAAATAAAAATAAATAAAAATGAAAACTTCAGATTTCAACAGTCTGAATATTATTTAGTTTTATCTTACTGTTTGGATTGTCGAGAAGAGATAACACTGTCAAATTTTTTACTGGTCTTGGAAGTCTTCTGAAACTTTGAGTCTGAAATAGTCGAGGGAAAGAAATGACAGCACGAGGGGTACAAAGTGTATAAGGCTGAATGATAATAGTAAAGAGATCCCTTGTATAGGCTCCTACTTGTTCTTACGTTTGAACCATAGTTAAGGAGCAGCATCATAATTTTAGTGGGATCTGTGGGAACCTATTTTTCTTTTCTTTTACTGGGTTTCGTCTCTTCTCTGGATTAAGTTTCCCAAATGCTCCATTAAGATTTGAAATTCAGTATTAGTCTGCAACTCTGTTATGAGTCCAGTTTCCGGACTCCAGCTATGTCTCGATTTGGCAATAAATAAGTTTTCAGATTAGGAAGAGATGGAGCAAACCTACAAGTAACATACGTACATATAATCATAAAAGAGAATCCGAGCTGTGAATGAACCAAGCCAACAAACGACTTGACAGGTCAAGACTTGAGCGCTAATCACTCTCAGGTGGGAAGATAGAGAAGAGAAGAAGGAAACGGAAAACTGTAGAGATGAGAAATAAGATAAGTTACGTACAAAAGTAGAAACCTATCAAGGAATCAATGGAAAATGAAACGTAAAAGTTATCACTGTTTCTCAAAGAATATTGCAGGGTTAAATCAAAACATGAGCCAATTATAAGAAGACTGGAGAAACAGCTGACAGGGTCAGTAGCAGTAAGAGGTAGAATCTACTGTAGAGAAGAGAGTGAAAAGTTGGCTATGATGAGTAAGGTTGTTAGTCTGATCATGGTATCAGTAATGGTATAGTATACGCTGATTCATATCAGTAGAATTTGATTGATATGATATCGTTTTACTGAATCGATATACGACTAATTATACCAAATCGATTGATACCTGATCAATACCGGTTGATATATGCTGATATTGGCCTACACATAGTCAACACCATTCGATACCTAACAGATACAAAAAAATATATGCACTTTAGCATATGGCCAATACCTGACTGATACCCGTATCTAATACTAATTCTGATACTATAAGTATTCCCATACCGTTGAGTAAATCCATGAGTGCAACTGATTTGGAACTATTGTGATATGTGAAGAGTAGAAGAACGAGGAGAATTAGTATTTTAGGCTATGGTTGGTATGCAATCTATTTTTAGGTTAATGACATATTTTGAGATGATAAAAATATGTTTGGTATGCATTCATGTTTTTAGATCATGGAATATGTTCTCTAATGGAACTCATTTTGGATCGTTGTGCTATTCAGCTCATTTTGCATTATAGGCCTAGAATAGAAATATCTCGCTCTTTATTTCTTTCTCATTCTATATTAGAATACATTTTCCAATTTAACAATGGATTTTGAATTTCTAAGGAATTAACACAACCCGATTTTGACAATGCGTGAGAGTACATGTTATTTCTGTATCAACTACTCAGTATGGTTTGAGAGCAAGAAGTTGGAAAAAGTTCCTCTCAAGCTACTGGACAACTTGCCATTCCAATGGCCAAGGATCAGTCTCTATGAGCTCGAAAAAGGGGTTTTTTTTTTAATAGAAATCGGGGACCTTCTTGATGAGCTAAAATAAAGTTATTTAATTTGCCACTGAGTTGATACCGCAAAACCCATTACCAATTGAATTCCATATGGAGATATAATATGATAAAGCATTCATATATTTCAAACAAAGGCTGCATTTGGTGTGTATTCCTAGATTGCATTCTAGGTCAAGAAAACATTTTGGGATGACAAAAACTATGTTCAGTATGCATGATCTTTCATGGATGTTGGATTGCGTTAAGAGAATGGGGTCCATTTTGGAATGTGTTCTTTAACTTTTTTTGCATTTTGAATCTATAACAGAAATGACTTATTCTTTTAGTTCATTTTCATTCAATGTTAGGAATGTATTCTGAAAATACATACGAAACGTAGCTAAAATTACACATCCATTACTATTTTGTCTATTAAAATCAACCAAACGATTCAAATTTCAAAACCAAACAACCTACTTATCCGACCCGTGACCCGATAGTGCAATTCACCATACATAGTGGCAGCCTAGCAAGAAACAGTAAACACGCACGACATCAACAACAACAACAACAACAAAAGTAAAAAAGATTTCAAGTGTGAGGTCGGCCATTGCCAGGGACACGGATCTTGATCCCCTACAGCGTGGCAGGGTTGGATCCAACAGCTAGGTGTGCATCGGGAAATGCAACCCAATGATATCCACTGTTGGAGCCCTATGCTGCTGCACATCAAAGAAACATTACACTAGGGTTGCAGGCTTGAGTCAAATGACCCCTTAGAGGTTAACATGACTCGTCCAAAAAGAACATATACAGGAATCCAAAAGCCAAACCACTTTGAATTCTTAATTGAAGAAATGTTATAAGAACATTGTGAAAAACATGTAAATTTTAGAAAACAGCTTAATTATGCTAAAACATTATACAAAATATAGGGACGGTTTTCATACACCGGCTGTGCTAATGCATGATCATCAGGACGTTGGCCATTCGTACAATAGGGGTAGTTTTGAGATTTACACTTATGGAGCAGTTTTGAGATTTATATTTGCTTCCTGACTCATTGATGACTAGTGCATGATTGAATACAAAACCTTCTATCTTTGAGTGTTTCTGTTTTAGAATATCCAAATCAGATGTGGGTTGTCTAATGTCAATAGTGAAGGCTCAATGACCATTTCAAGTCCAACATTACTAATTTTCTTTTATCTCCATGCATCCCATGCTTCTATAAGCTCTCCTCCAAAAATATCACCATTGTCTTTTTTTATCGAGAAGCTGGTGTCGGACAGATCGCACAAAACCCTCCTCAATTTATGAAATTTTCTTCTTACCCCTTATTTACAAGTTACCCATAATACTCTTTATCTTCTAACATCCCTAGCTAATCTCTGCTTCCTTTTGGAAATGAAGTCAAAGTTTCTTGACAACGGGTTTAGGCTTTCTATGCTTGTAGGCCAATGCAATTTTAGTGGTATTATATTTTTGGCAAGTAAAGTGGAGCAAAAAAATGTTATACTACTTAATATTTACTTGTCAAAGTTGTTTATTTGTATAATGTTTGTTTTCAGTAAAAATCTTAAATAAAATATATTTTATTTTTATCAATTTTTCATGCGTTTGCATGTTTAATAATACTTATAATGGATTCTTAAAAAATGAGTACGAGACTTGACACAACGGTAAAATTGTTCCATTATAACTTAGTAATCGTGAATTCAAAATTGGAAACAACCATTACATAAAGTGGATTAAAACCGTCTACATTAACCCCCGCTGGACTGAACAATAATGAGAGAAGCCTTGTCCACTCATGTCACTCATGTCTTTTTAAACATGATTTAGAAAAAGATTAGTATAGACTTGAAAAGTATAGTCACTTTCTCTTTTTTGCTTTTCCACTTTCCCTTTCCTTTTTAATATATCTTTCTCTTTTTTTTGGGTAAAATATATCTTTCACTCAAATAATACAATTATATATACAAACTATATGACTTATCTCAATCTCCTCTCTATTATTGCTGCTCTTGGTGTCGGAAATCTTTCTCTAAATTTTGGAAATTTAGGGACCGTTTCTGTCTGCAAAGCTCCTCTCTATCTCAATCTCGATCAAGTCAATTAATCTTTTTGGATTCCTTTTACATCAAATTATGAAGGAACCCATTTCCAAAGGTTCATCCAAAGATCAGAGTATGTTGTTAAAGTCCATAAAGACAGCTGAAAGGAGTCCATCTCAGGTCCCCGCAGCCACTCTTTTGAGTCATGTAATTCTTCAAATCCAACACCACACTAAAGCAGAGAAAGAGAGGGAAGGGGAGAGAGAAAGAAGAGAGAGAGAAAGGGGGAGGGGGGGTGCACAGATGACGTGGTACATAGTGGGCCCCACAAATTCACTGAACTTGTCCTTCGTATTCCAAATATACATGTACACCGACTCATATATATATATATATATATATATATATATATATATATATATATATATATCAAAAAAGAATATGAAAAAATAAAGAGGGGAATTGGGATTCAAATCCTCTCCTTCAAGATTCTCTTGGAAGAGAGGTGACGTCACTTTGGATGGGCGACACCTGGGGCTTGGATTCATTCGAGCCCTCCAACTAAGTCGACACCAAGCCGACAAACTGAGCCGACAAGAGGTGTCGGCTAGGATGTAGGGCTCGGATTCACCCGAGCCTCAGGTGTTGTCCATCCAATGGGGGTGTCACCTCTCTTTCAGATTCTCTTGAAAAAGAAGATGTGGATCCAGGGAATTGGGAGTAACAAGGGGTTAAGGGTGTCAAAAATAAGGTTCAAATAGAATGAGTTCAAATCGAACCAAAATCGAATGTTATTGGGCTCTGTTTTTATAGTTTAAAGAAAAATTGAAATCATCAGATCGATTGATAAATCGAGTCAAACCGACCCAACAGGCCTAAATAGAAACCAAAGTCGAACCAGCACGATAATAGACCACTAAAAGCCCACTAAGCCAACATTTTGCTAAATATATGTGTAAGAAACCCAAACTGAAACCGAATGAGTGAATTAATTTTAGTCAACTTGACACTAATTATACACATATGAAACCAAAACCAACTGAAACCAATTCAAAAGTAGACCATTAAAAGCCCATTAAACTAAGCCGACAAAAGCCCAAAACTGATACTGGATTGAAACCAAAGCTTTTTTTATTGGTTCTTAAATGGACTTGAGTGTATAGAACCAAAATCAAATCAACTCAAACCGAAACTCATGTTGTTTCATCCTCTTGCTTGTTTTGGAAATCTGATTGGCAAAGATCAAAGGAACGGCCCACTCTTCTATTTTTAATTTCGGCAGTGTTCTCGTCAGACTTTTGTTGGTCATTATTCTGAGCCAACAAGCTACCGATTGAATTCCAAATAACCAGAATAACTTCAATAGCCTGCCCTTGATCAACCGAACCCACCCATTGGCAGCCCTGCGAGGGGTCATGTAAGTGAAGCAATAAATGGTTAGAGGGACCTTGTCTATCTTCAGATCGTTTGCATTTCTATAGAGTTTGAAATTGAAAACTTTCGTTCAAGTGATGTATGAGGAAGTTAACCATGGACTTCCATCTTCAATCAAAGCATGAAAGTATTAAACAGCAAGGGATATAAATTACTTCGTGGCATGTGAGGTGGGGAGCCACATAAGCAAGTACTCAACAGGTGGGACCTGTCTCCATTCATCCTGCTCTCCCTTTTTGACTCCCTTAACTCCCCAACCAACCCCCACTCCACCTACCCTACAACTCATTCAATATTTTATGGCTCAGACACATACTATCTAAGTTATAACATGATTATAGAAAACCGTAATCAAGAGGCCAAATCCTTCCTAGGGTCTTCATCTCTGTGAGCCATTGATAAAGAAGCCCATCAGTTAGAGAGGGAGAGAGAGAGAGAGAGAGGGGGGGATTACAAGTACATGACAAATGAAATAAGCAGACAACCGACCAAATGAAATGAAGGATGCATGAATGAATTTGGGTTACTTTAGGGAACGGAATCCAATAATTCAGTAGGCATAGGTAGTTTTGGATTATATTGCTATATTGCATCCAAAGCTGACAATGGAATCCAATCGTCCGTAGCGTAGGTAGTCTGATTTTCTATTTTTTTTTCCCCACTTTTAGTTGTGGATTAGACCTCACACGTCTGCTTCGTCTTTGCAAAAGTAGTTTTGTCATTTTGAGACCTAATCTTGGGATCCCTCCCCCACACTGGTAGTACTCTACCCTCCCTTACTGGCCTCCAATCTCTCTCTCTCTCTCTCTCTCTCTCACAACAAGGTATGACCCATCTGCTAAGACTTTGGGGACCAATATATTAAGTGGGGTCTTCAACTTTGGAAGTTTTTATACCAAAGATGCACATCAATTATAGATCTATAGTGGGTGACTGTCGAACCATTTCTTTACCTTACCGATACAACGAATCAAAGCACTGACATGTGGCAATCTTATATTGTTATTTGACATCGAATAAAATAGACCACCCTACGGGTCCTACACACCATTACCAAATCAAACAGTTTTGCTTTTGCCCTTATTAAAATTGGATCATTATTTTATTGGTTTTTTTTTTATCTCTCTTTTCTTCTCACTCATATGTTGGGAATAATTCTAAATTACTTAAATCTGAAATCTTGATTTTTATAAATTTATATTTATTAGTTCAAAATTTTAAAATAAATATTTAATATGATATCAGAGTTTTAAATTCTCATAATACAATTATCTAAAAGTGAAATTACATTTATCTTGTTGATGGCAATGCTGAAGGTGAAAGTTTTACATCCTATTAAAGTCTATATTTATTTATTTTTTTCTTTTTTTATTAATATAAATCTGAAATTTTTAGCAAAAAAAAGAGTAAAGAGAGTGTCTTAAGAATAATCCCACTTTTCTTAAATCTGAAATCTTGAATATCCCAAAAATATATATATTATACTATGTTGTTCAAATTTTTTAAATGAAAACTTAACAATATGCGGATATCGCTATAAGTACTTTTCGTATCTTTCTTGGGCGGGTCTTACATAATCTGGAGAGGTCACTTTTTAAGCGCTTTAAGTATTTTCTTGGGTAGATCTTAAACTAATCCACATAGATCTTTGTTGGGATCCACTACTGAAAATCTTGAAGAACGCACAACATCTTGTCGTGTTTTAGTGGGAAGAAAACAAAAAATTAAAAACTTCAGATTTCAACAGTCTGATTAACTTATATTTATTTACTTTTATCTTACTTTTTGGATTGTCGAGAAGAGATAACACTGTTAAATTTCTTATTGGTCTCGGATGTCTTCTGAAACTTTGAATCTGAAACAATCGCGGGAAAAGGATGACAGCACGAGGGTTCAAACTGTATGAGGCTGACTGATAATAGTAAAGAGATCCCTTGTAGGCTTCTATTTGTTGCAAAACTCACAGTGACACTAATTATTACACATTGGCATAACTGGACCTACGTAAGAACCATAGCTAAGCAGCATCATAATTTACCAAAAAAAAAAAGCATCAAAATTTTAGGGTGGATGACTTCGTAATTTGCAGTAACTGGTTTTTTGTTTATCTCTTTTTATGGATTAGAATGTCTTGTACCTTGATGTCATGTTTTTAATTAAAAAATTTAAATTAAGTAAATGGAGAGACTCTCTATATATAAAATTTTAGGATTTCAATCTCATTGATAATACGAGATTATTCTCAATAACAAAACAGTCTTACATTGAAAAACATTGATGTCTTAATATAGTATTATGTATCTCCATTTAATAGCTTAAGTTTTTTGAATTAAATATTTTAATGTGTATTAACAAGTCATCAAGTCTTACATTAACTAAAATTTCAATATATTTAGCTAAAAGATCGATCACATATATCGTGTCAAATGACAGAACGATCACATATATCGTGTCAAATGACAGACAACACGTAAGAGACAACAATTGAAAGGGCGTATTGGAATAATACCATACTGAAAAAGAAGACGACACTTTTCTAGATCAAGATTGGGTTGGATTTTTCTCTTTGCATGCAAAAGCAAGTTATTGGATATGGATCAACAGTTTTGGAATCCGTACGTAAAACCTATTTTTCTTTTCTTTTAATGGGTTTGGTCTCTTCTCTGGATTAAGTTTCTTGAATGTTCCATTAAGATTTGAAATTCAGTACTTGTCTGCAACTCTGCTCTAAGTCCAGCTATTTGCCTCGATTTGGCGATAAATAAGTTTTCATATTAGGAGACTGGAGGCAAATTTACAGGTAGGGAACGTAGATATAATCATAAAAGAGAATCCCGGAGACAACAAACGACTTGACAGGTCGAGACTTACAGATCTAATCACTGTCAGTTGGGAAGGTAGAAACGGGAAATAAGATAAGCTATGTGTCGATTTGGCAATTTTTCAGATTAGAAGGAGACTGGAGGCAAACCTACGGGTAACGTAAGTAGATATGATCATAAAAGAGAATCCGGGCTGTGAATGAACCAAGCCAACAAACGACTTGACAGGTCAAGACTTGAGAGGTAATCACTCTCAGTTGGGAAGATAGAAATGAGAAGAAGGAAACGGAAACTGTAGAGATGGGAAATAAGATAAGCTACGTACAAAAGTAGAAACCTCTCAAGGAATCAATGGAAAATGAAACGTAAAAGTTATCACTGTTTCTCAAAGAATATTGCAGGGGTTAAACCATAACATGAGGGATTCACATCCTCTCCTCCCAATGATTCGGGAGGAGGGAGATGCCTCCGTTGGATGGTCGATTCGTAGGGCTTGGGTGGATCCGAGTTTTCCATCTGAGCCGACACCCCCTGTCTGCTCAGCATGTCGGCTTGGATAGAGGGCTCGGATTCACCTGAGTCCTAGGAGTCGGCCATCCATCTAAGCCGTCGTCCCTCCTCCCAAATCTCTGGGAGGAGAGGATATGAATCCTAACATGAGCCAATAAGAAGATTGGAGAAACAGCTGACAGGGTTAGTAGCAGTAAGAGATAGAACTTATTGTAGAGAAGAGAGAGAAAAGTTGGCTATGATGAGTAGGTGGTTCATGTGATCATGGTTTGAGGTATCAGTATGGTATCGTATAGGCTGATTCGTATCGATAGGATTTGACTAATATGATAACATTTTTCTGAATCAATATAGGATTAAGGCTAAATCGATTGATACGGGTTGATATATGCTGATATTGGCTGACACAAAGTCGACATCGCTCGATAACTAATTGACATAGAAAAGGTATGCCACTTTAGCATATGGCCTATGTCTATCTGATACTAATTCTGATATCAATACTTATTCTGATACCATTAAGTAAATCCACGAATGTGACTAATTTGGTAACTATTGTGATATGTGAAGCATAGAAGAACAAGGAGAACAAAGAATTAGTAATTCAGGCTATGGTTGGTATGCAATATATTTTTATGTCAATGACATATTTTGAGATGATAAAAATAATATTTGGTATGCATTCTTATTCTTAGATCATGGAATACATACTCTAATGGAGCTTATTTTTCTATTCAGCCCATTCTGCATTATAGGCTTAGAATAGAAATGTCTTGTTCTTTAATTCATTCTCATTCTATATTAGAATGCATTTTCCATTCTAATAATGCATTTTGAATTTCTAAGGAATTAACACAATTTGAGTTTCAGCAATGTGTGAGAGTACATGCATGTTATTTCTATATCAACTACTCAGCGTGGTTTGAGAGCAAGAAAACAGAATAAGATCCTCTCAAGCTGCTAGACAACCTGCCAATGGCCAAGGATCGGTATCTATTCGCTCGAAAAAGTTTTTTTTTTCATAGAAATCTTAGGCCTTCTTGATAAGCTAAAATAAAGTTATCTAATTTGCCACCGAGTTGATACCACAAAACCCATTATGAGTTGAATTCCATATGGAGATATACTATGATAAAGCATTCATATATTTCAAACTAAGGTTGCATTTGGTGTGCATTCTTAGATTGCATTTTAGGTCAAAAACATATTTTGGGATGAAAAAATCCATATTCGGTATGCATGATCTTTCTTGGATATTGGACTGCGTTAAGAGAATGGGGTCCATTTGAATGAGTTCCTTAACCCTTTTTGCATTTTGAGTTTATAATAGAAATGATTTATTCTTTAGTTCATTTTCAATGTTAGGAATGTATTCTAAAAATACATACCAAATGCAGCTAAAATTAAACATCCAATCAATTCCCAGTTACTATTTTTTTTTTATTCAAATCAACCAAAAGATTCAAATTTCAAAACCAAACAACCCACTTATCTGACCCGTGACCCAAGGGTGCAATTCACCATACACAGTGGCAGCCTGGTAGGAAACAGTAAGCACACAACATCAACAACAACAACAACAACAACAAAAGTATAAAGGATTTCAAGTGTGACGTTGGCCGTTGCCAAGGACGTGGATCTTGATCCCCTACAGCATAGCAGTGTGGGATCCAACGGTTAGGTGTGCATCAGGACACGCAACCCAATAATATCCACTATTGGATCCCTGTGCTGCCGCACAACAAAGAAACCTAACTCAGGGTTGCAGGCTAGAGCCAATAAACCCCTTAGAGGTTAACATGACTCGTCCAAAGAGAACATACACAAGAATCCAAAAGCCAAACCACTTTGAATTCTTAATGGAAGAAATGTAATAAGTACATTGAATCCGATGTGTTGTTATCCAATTTATTGGCTGAGTGGTTGAATCATATATGTTGGGCTTTATCAGGTTTTATCTTTTTTTCTAAATTCTAGAATTACTCTAGCTTTCCTCCTTGCAAGTTAATATTGTTGTGCTTGTATTATTCGATTACACACTCAGAAGAATATGTTGTTAAACATTTCTGATTCTTAGTTTCCAGAGAGATTGCTTCACGTATTCATAAGCTAAGCTTTTTTTCTGATATACCCAAAATTACTAATTTTTACTAATTTTGGTCCCACATGATATGAGAAATGAAAAAATATCAAGGAGAAGGAAAAAAAAAATATATCAAAAAGTAAGAGATTGTGAGAAGAAATCCCCACAATCATGTAGTGAGGATTTTTTTCCCCTGAATATGGAAAGTGACATTTGTTGTAGCTAGTGTCCCTTCAATTTCCCTATTATCTATCAAACGACGTGATAGAGAGATGATATGATATCGCCATGCACATATTTCAATATAAATTTCCAATATGGCTGATTTGGGGTCGAATGAACCGTCATCAGACATCAATCAATTCGTATTTTTCATGCAAAGCCCAAGTTCCAACAACCCCAATCTATTTCGAACCCTTAAAATCCTAAGCCCTAACAACATTTTACACATCCAATTTTCCTCATCCCTTTGACAGATGGGTTCCTCTTCTTCACACAGTCAATGCCCGTTATTTTGGAGTTACCCATAATACTTTACTTTCTAACACCATTAGCTAATCCCTGCTTCCCTTTAGATTCGATGTCAAAGCTTCTTGACACCGGCCAGTGTTAAGAAGCAAGATCCTTTACAGAAAGATTCACTGTCAAACACTAGTTTGCTCCGATAGGATTGGAGACACATAAATAAGAAGAAAACACAAAGAATTAATGTGGTTCAACACCCCATCGTGGGATGCCTACGTCTACCAGAGAAAAAAAAATTCTTTATTCCCAAAAAACTTCTACAGTTCTCTACATGACAGGCATATCTCATCTGTTAGCCTTACAGCGCCTTCAGCTCTCCACTGTTAGAGGAGAATTCTCTAACGGCCCTTACAGCCTTACCTAGGTTTTTCCACACAGAGATAATATACAAAGAAACCTAGAAATACTAATCCCACCCATAGTTATTTAATTCGGATTCGGGAATTATTTGGAAGGAGAATAATTCGGAATGAGTCGTTTCGATAATTTAATAATTCAGTCAAATATGCGGTCAAAAAAGTGGACTTAAAATAAAATTCGAATTCGGTTTGGTTCGGAAATTATTCTTTTATCTAAAAAAAATTCGGACAAAAAATTCGGATGTTAATTTTTAATATTTGGTGCTTCTATTAATCAATTATTACACTTGCATAATATATAAGTGACACTAGAATAATATTTAATTTATAAATAATAATATAATAAATAATAGATGGGTATATGTGTATAACGGTGAATTTATTAGATTTCATTAAAGTATATACTGTGGATCATTAGATTTTATTATGATTGCAATACCAATCTAGTGGAACTGATGTTCATAAAATCAAATATTTTCTTAAATTCATTCAATCATCCTCATGAAATCTATTTCTTTTCATGTTCATCAATTACTCCTCATGGTTATTATAATATTTATTTTTAGACTCATATTTAATCCCAATTGAAAAATCACACAAAAATAATGATTTGCTTTGTATTATGGTATGATTTTTATACTCATATTTAATTTCATGTTGTCGAACAAAATTAATGATTTATTTTGTATTATGATTTGATTTTCATAATATTTAATCTCACATTGGAAAAAAAAAATTAATGATCTATTTTATATTATGACGTGATTTTTAGACTTATAATTAGTCTTATATTGGAAAAAAAATGCAAATAATTATGGCATTAAGTTTTTTTTTTTTCGAAAAACTTTGTTTGAGAATAGTAGTTAAGGCATTAAGTCCTCCATCAGAATATTAATAGTTTTTTTAAGTATAAGAATTATTCGGTATAATTCGGATTTGAAAGAATTATTCGTGATATTTATTTTTAGACAAAAAAACGAGAATTTTAAAGAACCATTAAATATAATTCGAATTTGGGAGAATTATTCGTATTATTCGGTTCGAAAGAATAATTCATGAATAATTCAGAGATGGGGTGTTGAACCACGTTAATTCTTTGTGTAGGAGAGAGTATCAGTGCAATAGCAAAGATAGAACAATCTCGTATGTGTGTTCTACAATGCTCTACATCCCTTATAGTGTGTTTTAGATTACTTGCAATGAGTTGAATGGTATTCTACATTGAATTTGATGAGAGTGATTATCTGTGGATTTTTCTGATGATGTGACAATGTCTCTAATGAAGTGGCAGTTTCTGATATATGACGGCGCTTCTTAGCAGTGTTGCTGCATCTTGAAGCATGAAATAAAGAAAGAAGATGTAGAAAGAGAGGATGATAAGGGAGAATTTGAGGGACCCAGGTATGGATGGGACCCACTTGTGGACAGCTTGGCCGAGGGCTAGCCGCGGCACCACAAGGCATGCCACATGTAGCACAGCAGCATAGCCTAGCCGCAAGGGCCTTGGGCATGTGCACTGGCCAGCAGCACAACAGCCGCAAGGCACTGCCCAGGCCGCGAGGCATAATAGCATGCCTCGCAGCAGGCATCCGCCCCCAAGGCTTGGTGTGGCACGCACACCTTGTGTTTGATGATTTTCTTAGAGAGAGAGGGTCGAACAGTCTAGAGAGAAGTTCTCTCGGGAAGTAATTCATTGTACAGGGTTTGTTAATGAACCTCTGGTTCAGAGGTCCTTTCAAAGAAAGTTGAGGGGCTTTTTGGGTATGAAAAGAGGAGAAGATGATCGACTGTCAAGAAAGAGCTACAGGTGCTCGATTCCAATCTAGGGGCTCAGATAAAAGCGGGCTCCTATGTGGCGCGGAGGTAGCGTCTAGATTCTCCCACGCAGACTGTGATTGGCCAGCCTCTGGTTAACAGAATGCACCGCATCACATGCAAGTAGCTCATTGATTAGGTGTAGCTCGCATACCGTGAGGCGCCGCGGTTGATCTAGATCCTGTGGTCGCGATTGAAGCCGATCGCGCCTGACGCAATTTATGCGGATCCGACGAAGATAATGAGATCCCGCCTTTTTGAAGTTAATCTATCGGTGACTGACGCTAATCCCGTTTTCGCCAATGAGATCTCAACAACGCATGTGGCGCGGGTGGCAATTCCATGTAGCGCGGACGCATGGGAATGCTCCGAAAGATTCTATTTTCTTATTTCTGGTTGGCCAAACTTTAAACCGACATAACTTCTTCATCTGAGCTCCAAATCGATCCGTTCAAGTTGCAGTTTCCATATTTTTGGATGCTCTATTTATTAGGTGGTGTGGTGAGTCGTAAAAACATGGAAAAATTGAAAAAAGCTTTTTGAAGGCAGTCAGAAGGTTTTCTAGGGTTTTGTGCCTTATGGGAGTGATTAACCACCAACTACCTCTTCTCTGTGCATTAATGGAGTATTAAATCCCTTTAAGAAGTCAGTAGAGCTTTTATTTTTACATTCATAATGATTATAAATTGTGTGGAAGAGATTGAAAGCTTGTAAGCGAGGTGTGCTCTGTGAATCGATCTCTATCATCATTGAAGGGTGTTGGAGAGCACCTGAGGACAGTGTGAAGTTTTAAAGAGATTGCTGACCATTAGAAAGCAGTTGTGAAATTTTTTAAATTTTTCATATTATTATTGCTTTCAATGTATTGTATGCTAGCGTAGGTGAAAATCATTGAATACCTAGCTAACTGTGGGTTTCATTGTAAGGTATTATTATAAGCCTAAAATTATTATTTGCTTCCCGTGGACTCGGGTTAAGCGTGGTGTGTTTAGTGGGTGCTGGACACTGGCTGTAAAGCTTGAATCTTGGCGTTGTTACGCCCTCTTAGTTTTATGCTGGGAAAACCTAAGGTTAGTATCTTTGTCTTGTTAGAGACTAAAAGCTGAGTATTGAGTATATACAGAGCCCGTTGAACATTACTCCGTGGATTGTAAGACCCGCACTCCATGAATCCGATCTAAACCCTTCGTTCATGTCGTAACAGGTCTTCCGATCATCACCGGACCAGACGGGACGAGCTGATGACAACTAGGTATGAAATCGGACCAAAAATGGACCAACAAAAGTATGATTTACTCATACCGATCGATGGTACCGGTCTATGGTACCGGTCGACTGGTATGGTCTGCGCAGCAGACTACCAAGATCCAGAATTGGATCTCTGCGGGTCTCACTTTCTAAATTTCAAATCGATTGACTTTCCTAATCTTATGAGGCTTCCTAAATCTAATTCTAGCCTATATAAACCCCTCTAAACCTTATAGAAACCTCTCTAATGATTCTTACAAACCCTAGAAAGGAAAAGGATATTTAAGAAGGAGAAGGAGCTAGGAAGAAGAAGGAAAAGCCGATATTGCCGTTCGACGACGCACACCTTACCGCCAGTCAACGGTATGTGCTTGAACCTTTGTCTACTCTATGAACTCTTATAGGGTTGTTGTTGAATTAATACCACGTAGAGCGGGTATTGATCTAAACCCTACTTTTTCGTCAAACCCTAATTTGGTCGATAAACCCTAGATTCGAGTTCTAAGATGAATACCATCAAAACTAGACTTGAATGGAGTAGGAAACAACTCTAACTCAAAGCTCAGACTTAGAATGTGTAGGAGGAACCCTGGAATCAATAGAGAATGATCGACGACAGTCGAAAAACCAAGTGTATGGTCTTTCGGAGACATATCGGTCGACCATTCCGGTCGCAGGTCCTGCGACCGGTACCGCGACTGGTACCTCTCGGGGAGTGGCCTGTGGGGACCGGCTGACCATACCGGTCGCCAATTTTCCCCACAGAGCTGTGGCCGATACCTGCGACTGGTCAGCTCTGTGAGGTGTATTTTGTAACCTCGTTGGTTTTTCGACCAACGTAAACCTATTCTAAGTAAACCCTAATATTGTATAGGACTTTGTGATAGCATGTTTGGATCTTGCGACGTAGAGCAAGCTATCTAACGAGCGTTAGGTAAGGGAATCGGACCTAAACCATAAAAGTTAATGGACAGTAAACTGTTGTTAATAACATTGAATGTGCGAATTGGTGTTTGTGCATATTGCATGTCATCCTTTATTTTCAGCTATTATTATTGTTCATGCATACTCGCTATGCTGGGATGTGATTGCTAGGCATGTGATTGTTTTCGTTGGTGTGTGGAATGGGAAGGGCCTGGGGTCTGGGATCATTCCTCACACTGGCACCTTTTTGTAGTTCTATCTTAGCATGCTTGGTGCGGGTAGGGCATCAGGGGGAGGTCGTGGCACTATGGTCTCCGGCCTGACCCCCACACTCTAGCTCTATCTCTATGCCGTAGGGAGTTATGTTGGGATAGAGTCTACTTGTGTATTGTTCTGTCTTAGTATGCTTGGTGCGGGTAGGGCATCAGGGGAAGGTCGTGGCACTGTGGTCTCCGGCCTGGCCACCACGCTCTAGCTCTATCTCTATGCCGTAGGGAGCTGTATTGGGATAGAGCCTACAGTGATGACATATAGGATTGGAATGTTGCGAGCCCAGTTTGCAAGCCCTAGCCAGTAGGGGCTTATGTATTGGTATGGGTAGAGCATCAGGGGAGGTAGTGGATGCCTTAGCTCTATTTCTATTCCATGATGGGTGCATGTGGGTCTGCAGCGGTGTGATCTACTGTGCGATGCTACACACTCGTGTATAGAGGTGCGGTGGCCATCAACCCTTTCTATAGCACATTGCAAACTTAAACCAGACCACAGCATAAAATGATTGTTACTCATGCATATGATATTGATACACTGTCTGATTGTCTTACTGAGCTAAGTTGTGAGCTCACCCTTGTGTATACACCCTTTTTAGATGTTGATCCAGGTTATACGGTGGACGACTACGTGAATGCTTCGACATATGGAGGTATTGCTGCTCTGAATGGGCAAGCAGGAGAGGACGAGCATGACGCTTCATGCGAGTGCCCTTTCTGTGTGTACCTTTGATTTTACTTTATTTATTTCAGTTATTTTTTTGTTGGGATATAGTTGATGTAAAAATATTTATTTAAGTTTTGGTCATTGAATAATTAGATATTTTATTAAATTTATCAATAGATCACTCAGTTCATTCTATTTAAAGACTTTCGCTGTATTTATTATATTCTAATTGTGGTTATGTGCGATGGTTTGTATGAGTGGACACGGTCTTATTGAGATTCTGGTGTGAACCATTGGTTCAATCACGGTTCACTCACACCATTCTAGTTGGCTCAGAATTGGGGTGTGACATTAGCCATCACACACTGTATTGGTGAACCACGTAATATCTCCGTGTTCCTTGTTTTGTTTTCTGTCATATGTAACAAAGGAAAAAGAAGGGAGGTTGATTACAATACAAGAGAATACTTTTGCTCTCTGTTTGATTTTCCATCTCACATCCAATTTGCTTTCGTTCAGTTATTTTTCATCTTTCCAAATTCAGGGTGAAAATAGTAGAGAACTTCTTTGATCAACGACACCTCAGGGAACCCTTTGTTTGAGAATGAGCTCCATTGTTTCATTGGGAGTTCCATATTGTCTGTCTTGGTAAATCCTCCTTACGGATTCCAGCGACAACAATGGTATCCCCATCAAATGATCAGATAAGATTGCCAAGACCAAACAAAATTTGCACCTCCCCCCCACCCAGAAAAAAAGAAATGGCCATTAGAATGAACTCCACCATTGCATCTCTTCACTGTCATTTAATTGTCCTATATATGATCCTTATGCCTAGAAAGATTATTTGGTCTAGCACATCTATGTGTGCCATATGGAAATGATATGTTCATTCAATTAAAGGATTTCATGGTCTGGAATCATTTGCCCTTAAATTAGTACAAATGCCCATCCTTTGTAAAATAATAATAATGAATTTCAAAGGTTAATTTCTCCACCTAGAGTGAAGAAAAATTTCACCTTTTTTTTTTAAGTTCTCAGCCTTTCAAATTCTAATAAATTTTGAAGGGTGAATGGGTTTAGGCTTTCTATGATTGTCGGCTAATGCAATTTTTGTGGTATTATAAATTCCACATGCATGGCAAGTAAAGTGGAGCCAAAAAGGTTATACTACTTAATATTTTACTTGTCAAAGTAATTTATTTGTATAATGTTTGTTTTCACTTAAAATTTTAAGTTAAATATATTTTATTTTTATCTAATTTTCATGCATTTGCATGTTTAATTATAGTTATAATTGATTCTTAAAAAATGAGCATGAGACTTGACACAAAGGTACATAAAATTATTCCATTATAATTTAGTTGTCATAGATTTAAAATTGAAAACAACCTCTACATAAAATGGGCTAAAACTATATACATTAATCCCTCGCCAGACTGAGCAATAACAAAAGCCTCTTACACTTAGGACTTTTTAAACATGATCTAGGAAAACAATGGTATAGACCTGAAAGGTGTAGTGACTTTCTCTTTTTTGCTTTTCCACTTCACCTCTCTTTTTGAGATATCTTTCAGTCAAATAATAAAAAATATATACAACCTATGTGACTTATCACTAACTTTTATTTATTCATTTTGGAGTGAAAGCTGGAGGGTAGGAAGAGAGGATTTATATTATTGCTGCTCTTGATGCCGGAAATCTTTCTATAAATTTTGATTTAGGGACTGTTTCCTTCTGCAAAGCTCCTCTTTTTCTCAATCTCCATCCAATAAATTAATCTTTTTGGATTCCTTTTGCATCAAATCATGAAGGAACCCATTTCCAAAGTTTGTCCGAAGATCAGAGTATTTTGTTAAGGTCCTTAAAGACAGCTGAAAGGAGTCCATCCTCAGGAGTCAGGTCCAAGCAGCTACTCTTTTGAGCCATGTACTTCTTCAAATCTAACATCACACAGTGTCAAGATCGCCTGTAGCACTCTAGTGTAATAGTATTAATTCTAACCATTAAGAATATATTAGAATACGTGATCGATGCATTTTTAATGGTCAAGATCAATACTGCTATACAAAAATTCCATAGACAAATGATTTTTTTTTTCAAAACTGAGAGAGAGAGAGAGAGGGGGTACGTGTTCTCTGCACAATTGATGTGGTATATGGTAAGTTCCACCAATTAACTGCACTTGTCCTTCTTATTTCAAATATCCAAGTAAACTGTCCTATCATAAAAAAATATATATCAAAAAAGAAAATGAAAAAATAAGGAAGAGAATTGGGAGTAATAAGGATCCTCTTCTCCTCCCATTGGTTCTGGGAAGACAGTGGCAATCTGTCATGGATGACCGTCACGTGACTCTTGGTGAATCTGAGACTCACATCTGAGTCGACATCCAGCCGACAAGCCGAGCCGACAGGGGGTGTCGGCTCAGACGTGGGTCTCGGATTCACCCGAGAGCCATGTGGCGGTCATCCGAGATAGGTTGTCGCGTCCTCCCAGAACCACTGGGAGGAGACGATGTGAATCCGAGTAACAAGGGGTCTGGGGTGTCAAAAATAGGGTTTAAATAGAATGATCGAACCGAAATTGAATGTTATTCGGCTATGCTTTTAAAGTTTGATGAAAAATTGAAACCGGATCAGATTGATTGATAAACTGAGTCTAACCGACCCAATAGGCCTAAACAGAAACCAAAGTCCAACCAACAAGATAATAGATCGCTAAGAGCCCACTAAGCCAACATTTTGCTAAATAAGAAACCCAAACTGAAAGTGAATGAGCGAATCAACCCGATAATGGCCTAATAGATCCCATTTTAGTCAACTTGACACTAATTATACATATAGGAAACCAAAACCAACTGAAACCAGTTCAATAGTAGACCATTAAAAGCCCATTAAGACAGCCCCATAAAAACACAAAACAGATACCGGATAAAAACACAAATCAATTCAAACCAAACTTGTGTTGTTTCTGATGAACTTGATATGACACTGGGAGGGGGGGTGAATCAGTGTCTGAAAATTCTCCCTAATTATTTCATTGCTGCCTAGAACTGATGGAGATATATTCTTTTACACACACACACACAAGCGTATGCAAATCTACCTCGCTACCACTCAGCGGCCAGGTTTACCAGATTTGCACACCCACCCTGCAAGTCATTCCACACACTCGAAAATATATCAGAAAGATAAAACAATCAATACAAGGATATTATGTGGTTCACCAACACAGTGTGTGATGGCTAGTCCACAAAGTAATGCCAATGAGCTCCGTATTTACTCAACACTCAACTTTTAGTCTCTAACAAGACAAGGATATTAACCCTAGGTTTTTCCAGCATAAAACTGAAAGGGCGCAACAACGCCAAGATTCAGACTACAACAGCCAGTGTCCAGCACCCACTGAACACACCACGCTTAACTCACACCCACGAGAAGCAAATAATAATTTGTTATGCTTATAATTATGTCAATTTTCCCCCACTAGCTAGGTATTCAATAATTTTCACCTACATTAGCATACAATATATTAAAAACAACAAATAGATAAGGAATTGAAAAATCTCACAAACAATGTTTTTGAATGGCCAAAAATATCTCTGAAACTTCACACTGCTCTTAGGTACTCTCCAACATCCTTCAATGATGATAGAGATCGATTCACAGAGCACACCTCATCCAAAAGCTTCCAATCTCTTCCACACAACCCATAATCACCATGAATATAAAAATAAAAGTCTTACTGACCTCTCATAGGGATTTAGCACTCCATTGATGCACATAGAAGATGTAGTTGGTAATTGATCACTCCCACAAGACACAAAACCCTAGAAATCCTTATGTCTGCCTTCAAAAATATTCTTTTCAATTTTTTTCTCCATTTTTATGACTCCCAACACGCCCAATGTATAGAGCATCCGAAAATATGAAAACTGCAACTTGAACGAACCAATTTGGAGCTCGGATGAAGAAGTTATGTCGGTTTGAAGTTCGGTCAATCAGAAAATTCAAAATGAAATATTTCGGAGGCTTACCGTACACCCGCGCCACATGGAAACGCCGCCCGCGCCTGCGCTATCGAACGCTGATTCGCTGCAGAAGGAATCAACGTCAGTCGCCGTTAGATCAGCTTCAAAAAGGTGGGATCTCACTAGCTTCGTCGGATCCGCATAAATCCCATCAAGGGTGATTGGCTTCAATCGCGACCGCAAGATCTGGATCTGATTTCCGTCGTAGCGTACGTGCAATACATAGAATCAAGTGGCCTTCTTCATGCGGAGCGACACAACGTATTATGTCGCAACTAACCAATGAGAAGACGCACGATGAAATCTTGACGCGTCCTCCGTGATATACATTAGCCCGCCATTTTCAGATCCATCCGATCTGGATCTTGGCGGCGTGGCTTATTATTAGCCGTCCAATTGGTTTCTTTATCAAATAATGATAATTGCCGCGCCATCCTTTAACTTTCGATAATTGCAAAGAGGCTCTCTTACTTTTATACAATATTACTGTTTTCCCTGTACCACATATACTCACCGAGAGCTCCTATTTTTGCCATTTTTCGACCGTTTCGACAAGAATCGCAATATCTCCCTCATCCGAAGTCGGAATTGAGCGATTCAAGTTGCATTGGAAAGCTAACTCGACGCTCTACATCTTTTCAATGCCGAATCTCCATGAACCTGCTGTGGGACACATGAAAAATAGGCCCAAAGTTAAAAGTTTATAAAACTTAAGAATTTGGACTTGAAACTTTGCGTGCATGCATGCATGTCACCTTGCCACCACACCTGTGGGTCCCACCCATAGTCTCTCTCCTCTTTTTCTTTCTAGTTTCTCTCTCCTCATTCTCTCTCCATATCTTCTTTCTTCATGTAATGCTTCAAGATGTCGCAACAGTGCCTCATCATTAGAAACTCGATCACATCATCAGAAACTGTGCCACATCCCCAGTGGGGTCCACAGACACTCTCTCTCATCAAAATCAGTGTAAAATCCCATTCAACTCATTGCAAATCATCTAAGACCCACTATAAGAGATGTAGAACACTGTAAAACCCAACTACAAGGTTGCTCGAGGTTGCTTCAGTTTTACCATTTGCACTAACACTCTCTCCTACACTGACACTCTCTCTCCTTATTTCTCTGACTGTATGCTCACAAACACTGTTACATCAACCAAGTTTCCAACAATGACAACATAAAGTCCAACAGTTTCATCCTCTTGCTTGTTTTGGAGACTGATTGGCAAAAGTCAATGGAACCGGCCACTCTTCTACTTTGAATTTCGGCAACGTTCTCATCAAACTTTTGTTGGTGGTTATTTTGAGCCAACAACCTACTGATCGAATTCCAAACGGCCAAAATAATTTCAATAGCCTGCCCTTGACCAACCGAACCCACCCATTGACACGCCCACGAGGGGTCATGTAAGTGAAGCAATAAATGATTAGAGGGACCTTGTCTATCTTCAGATCGTTTGCATTTCTAGAGAGTTGGAAATTGAAGACATTCGTTCAAGTGAGGTGAGGAAATTGACCATGGACTTCCATCAATCAAAGCATGAAAGTATATATTAAACAGCAAGGGATATAATTTATATTGTGAGGTGGGGACCTGTCTCCAATATTCATCCTGCTCTCCCTTTTTGAGTCCCTTAATTCCCACCCTACCTACCCTACAACTCATTCAATATTTTAGAACAGAAATTGTCTCCCACTTGGGTTTGGACGGGAGACTGGGCGGCTTGGATGGATGGTCGCCACCTGGCACTCGGAGGGATCCGAGCCCTCCATCCAAACCGACCCCCCAGTCGACAAACTGAGCCGACTGGGGGGTCGGCTCGGATGGAGGGATCGGATCCCTCCAAGTGCCAGGTGGCGGCCATCCATTTGGGCCGCCCAATCTCCCGCCCAAACCCAGGCAGGAGACGATGTGGATCCAATATTTTATGTCTCAGACACATATATTATCTAAGTTATATAACATGATTATAGAACACCGTATTCAAGAGGCCAAATCCTTCCTGGGGTCTTCATCTCTGCAGGCCATTAATAAAGAAGCCCATCTAATACAGGGGGGAGGGAGAGAGAGAGAGAGAGAGAGAAGGGGGGTGTTTAAGTACATGACAAATGAAATAAGCAGACAACCGACCAAATGAAATGAAGGATGCATGAATGAATTTGGGTTACTTTAGGGAATGGAATCTAATCATTCAGTAGTTATAGGTGTAGGTAGTTTTGGATTATATTGCAATATTGCATCCAAAGCTGACAATAGAATCCAATCATTCGTATGAGTTGGTACTCTGATTTTGTACGTATTTGTTTTCCTCACTTTAGTTGTCGATTAGACCACACACTTCTAATTCACCTTCGCAAAAGTAGTTTTGTCATTTTGAGAACTAACCTTGGGATCCCACCTCTTCACTCACACTTCTCTCCCCTCTCCCTTATTGGCCCCTCTCTCTCCCTCTCTCTCTCTCTCACACAACATACAAGGTATGACCCATCTGCTAAGACTTTAGGGACCAATATATTAAGTGGGGCCTTCAGCTTTGGAAGTTTATATACCACAGATTTTACCATAAATGCACATCAATTATAGATCTATAGTGGGTAAGTGTCGAACTATTTCTATACCCTATATAGTGGGTAACTGTCGAACTATTTCTATACCCTACAGAAACAACGAATCAAAGCACTGACATGTGGCAATCTTATATTGTGATTTGACAACGAATAAAATTGACAACCCTACGGGTCCTACACACCATTACCATATCAAACAGTTTCACTTTTGCCTTTATAAAAATCGGATCATTATGTTATTGGGTTTTTCATCGCCCTTTCCTTCTCACTCATGTGTTGGGAGTAATTTTATATTGCTCAAATGTGAAATCTTAGGTTTTTATGAATCTATATTTATTAGTTCAAATTTTTAAGAAAGATACTTAACATGATATTAAAATTTCAAATTTTCACATTATGATTATTTAATGTGAGAATACTTTTATCATGTATGCTATCACGTAAAATTGAACAAGAACTAAAGACAGAGTACTAAGAATAATCCCATATTTCTTAAATCTGAAATCTTAAATATCACGTATAAATGTTTTTAGTCCTTCAAACTTTTAAATGAAAACTTAATAATATGCAAGGATTCCTTCCAAATTTTCTTAAAAAAAAATTCAACAATATACAGAGATCACTATTCTGTACTTTACATATCTTTCTTGGGCAGGTCTTAAATAATCTGGGGAGGTCCCTTTTAAAAGTATTTTCTTGGGTTTTACCACAAAACATAAGTATTTTCTTGGGTAGATATTAAAGTAATCCAGATAAGTCTCTGTTGGGATCCACTACCGAAAATTTTGTAGAACCCACAACATCTTGTTGTGTTCTAACTGTTGGGTTTCCCCCTCACACCCACATGGGTGGAGGGACCCACACCTTCCTTCATGGGAAGGTTTTCTCAAAGGTAATTTATAGAAATCGATATTTTCATATCTATCTCATATATTATGTTTTCTTATATATAAAAAGAAATAAAATGACGGTGGCATATTATATATGGGCGTGAGTTCCTGAGTGAAAAAAAGGGAGAACTCAGATAAAAGAAAAAAAGTAACCGTGACTTTTTCAGACAGTCATAGAGAAAAATCGAGAGCTGAAGTCGACCAAATCCGGTGTTCTCAAGTAGAAGAAAAATTATTATTTTTCTTTATTCCTCCATTGGAGAGTAAAGACTTTTATTCTTTGTATGTGTGGCGTGACAGCATTCTCCTTGTTGAGGGAAGAGAGAAATGTAACAATTCTTCTCAGTATTTGTTACGTCAGCATCGAGGTGAGAGTATTCTTGTAATTCTTGGATTACCACCAATTATTTTGGTGAGTTATTGTATTACCCAAGAGTGGGTTATTTCTCTTGAAGATTGAAAACCTCTAACTGTGAGTAGAAAAAAGATTGTATTGTGTACCCATTATTATTATAGTGGAGATTTATCTGGTCTAGGTCCCGTGATTTTTTTTCCTTTCACCTTGGAAGGATTTTCTACGTAAAAATTGATGTGTTCTCTTGTGGTTTGATTATCTCTATATATTTTCGCTGCTATATATCTGTGTATATTTTTGTGATTGCATATTCCATTGGTTTGCATACAAGAGGAAAAAAGTACTCTTGTATTTTTCCCTAACAAGTGGTATCAAAGTCAGGTTAAGTAACCGTGTGTAAACAATGGAGAGAACCCCGACAAGGATGATTTATTTGAATGGAAACAACTGGATGATTTGGAAAGCCAAAATGGAAGACTTATTATATTGTAAGGAACTGTACGGACCCGTACAGGGTGAAACGATAAAATCAGAAAAATTATCTGACACCGAGTGGAAGACCTTGGACCAAAAAGCTGTTGGCTTTATTCGACAATGATTGGACGACATAGTTTTTCATCATGTCTCCATAGAGACGTCAGCAAAATCACTGTGGAATAAATTAGAAAGTCTGTACGAAAGGAAAACTACTGGCAACAAAGCATTTCTGATCAGAAAGCTTGTAAACCTGAAGTACAGAGATGGACACTCAGTTGCAGAACATTTAAATGAGGTACAGAGTATTGTGAATCAGCTATCCTCCATGAAGATTGCATTAGATGACGAGTTACAAGCCCTATTACTACTCAGTTTACTACCAGACAGTTGGGAGACACTGGTGGTGTCTCTTAACAATTCTGCACCAGATGAAAAAATCACAATGAGTCAAGTAACAGGAAGTTTGTTGAATGAAGAAATAAGAAGAAAGTCTTCAGGTTCATCTCAACAAGATGCACTTGTCACAGAAAGCCGGGGGATAAGCAAATATAGAAAATCTCAAGACCGTGGGAAGTCAAAAGAGAGATCTAAATCAAGACAAGAGGTTACATGTTACTATTGCAAAAAGATAGGACATATGAAAAAAGAGTGCAGAAAACTCAAGAGAGATTCTAAGAAAGGAAATGGAGAAGAGAAGAACGAAGATACTACTGCCATCAACTCAGATGGAGACACTATTGTTATCTCTGTGAAGAATCTTATTTTACATCGTCATGTCATGACTCAGATTGGGTTGTTGATACTGGTTCTTCATACCATGTTACTTCTCACAGAGAATTATTTACCTCTTACAAGACAGGTGACTTTGATATTGTAAGAATGAAAAACAGTAGTGTTTCAAAAATTATAGGGATAAGTGACGTGAGTGTAGAGACAAATGTTTGATGTAAATTGACTCTGAAAGATGTGAGACATATTCCAGAACTCAGTCTGAATTTGATTTCTGCAGAAAAATTAGATGCAGAAGGTTATCACAGTTATTTTGGTAATAGTCAATGGAAGCTTACCAAAGGTTCTCTAGTAGTGGCAAGAGGAAACAAGTGTTGCACTTTGTATAACACAAAGGCAGAAGTGTGCAAGACTGAAGTGAATACAATAGAAGGTGAATCCGCTACAGATTTGTGCCATCGACGACTTGGTCACATGAGCGAGAAAGGGATACAGATCCTCACAAAGGGCAACCTTCTTCTAGACATGAAAGGTATAACTCTGAATCGTTGTGTTCTTTATTGCTTTGTTGGTAAACAACATCGTGTTACTTTCATGAAGAATTATCCTCATAGAAAAAAAAATATTTTGGAATTGATACATTCTGATGTTTGTGGTACTATGGAAGTGAAAACAATTGGTGGTGCTTCTTACTTTGTTACTTTCATAGATGATGCTTCTAGAAAAATATGGGCATATGCTTTGAAAACTTAAGATCAGGTTTTGGATATGTTTAAAATTTTTCATGCTATGGTTGAAAGAGAAACAAAAAAATCTCTCAAATGCATTCATACGGATAATGGTGGTGAGTAGATTGGACCATTTGAGAAGTATTGTAGTAGTCAAGGTATTCGGCATGAGCAAACAGTTCCCAATACCCCAAAGCATAATGGTATAGCAGAAAGGATGAATCACACTATTATGGAAAGGATTAGGTGTGTGCTCTCACAGAAAAAGTTGGCACAATGTTATTGAAGAGAAGCAATGCGTACTGCAGTCTACTTGATTAATTTATCTCCATCAGCTCCTCTGAATGGAGATGTTTCTGCGAAGGTATGGAGCAGGAAAGATGTTTCCTATGGTCATTTGAAAGTATTTGGTTGTAGGACATTTGTGTACATTTCAAAAGATGAACAGTCAAAGTTTGATAACAAGTCAAAGTAGTGTATTTTCTTGGGATGTGCAGATGAAAAGTTTGGATACAAGTTATGGGATCTGATTGAGAAGAAAGTTATTAGAAGTAGAGATGTTATCTTTCTTGAAGATCAAACAATTGAAGACTTCGAGAAAATTGAAAAGCCTCAGCCATTTGTTGATGATTTGATAGATCTTGATCCAGTTCCTCTACCCATGGGACATGATGATGGGGGAGATGTATAAAATGGTAATGATGATGTTCCCATAGATGATACAGGTGATGTGGAACAAGGAGAGCAACCCCCTCCAGAGCCACCAGTTGAGCCTCAGTTGAGAAGATCTACCAGGGAGCGACAACCATCTACCAGGTATCCACCAAATGAATATATTATGTTGACAGATGCAGGTGAACCAGATTGCTTTGAAGAAGCACAAACTGATGAGCACAAAGCTGAGTGGTTAAAAGTTATGCAAGAGGAGATGGATTCTTTGCATAAGAATCATATTTATGATTTAGTAAAGCTACCTAAGGGTAAGAAGACACACAAGAATAAATGGGTATTCAGGTTGAAGATCGAACAGAATAGATCACAACCAAGGTACAAAGCAAGGTTGGTTGTGAAGGATTTTGGACAAACAAAAGGAATTGACTTTGATGAAATTTTTTCTCCTGTTGTGAAAATGTCTTCTATTCGAGTTGTGTTGGGTTTAGCTGAAAATTTGAATTTAGAAGTTCAACAACTTGATTTCAAGACAGCCTTTTCTTCATGGTGATTTGGAGGAAGAGATTTACATGGAGCAGCCAGAAGGTTTCAAAGTTAAAGGTAAAGAACACATGATTTGTAGGTTAAGGAAGAGCTTGTTTGGTTTGAAACAGGCTCCAAGACAGTGGTACAAAAAGTTCGATTCATTTATGATGGATCATGAGTACACCAGAACAATAGCAGATCATTTTGTGTTTATTAAGAAATTTTCTGAAGGTGATTTTATTATTCTTCTACTCTATGTTGATGACATGTTGATTATTGGACAGGATGTCAATAAAGTTGACAAGTTAAAGAAAAAGTTGAGCAAGTCTTTCGACATGAAGGACATGGGACCAGTACAGCAGATCTTAGGCATACAAATCTCTCGTGATAGAAAAGTAGATAAAATTTGGCTATCACAAGAAAAATACATACAAAAAATACTTGAAAGATTCAATATGGAGAAAGCAAAGCCAGTTAGTTCCCCACTTGCAGGTCATTGTAGATTGAGCAGTGACCAGAGCCCTTCAACTGAGAAAGGAAGAATAAAAATGAAGAAAATTCCCTATGCATCAGTTGTAGGAAGTTTAATGTATGTCATGGTGTGTACAAGACCTGACATTGCATATGCAGTTGGAGTTGTAAGTATATTTCTTATCAATCTTGGCAAAGAGCATTGGGAAGCAGTCAAGTGGATTATGAGATATCTCAGAGGTACATCCAAATCATGTTTATGTTTTGGTATTGATAAATCTGTGTTACAGGGATACACAGATGCAGATATGGCAAGCGACCTCGAATCAAGGAAATCGACATCAGGCTACCTGATTACTTTTGCAGGGGGAGCAATGTCATGGCAATCCAAGTTGCAGAAGTGTGTCGCTTTGTCAACAACAAAAGCTAAGTATATTGCTGCAGTGGAAGCTTGCAAGGAGATGTTGTCGATGAAGAGGTTCATTAAAGAACTGGGTCTGACACAAGACAAGTATATTGTTCATTGTAACAGTCAGAGTGTCATTCACTTGAGTAAGAATCCAAGTTTCTATTACAAGACCAAGCATGTTGATGTGAGGTATCACTGGATTCGGGATATACTAGAACAAAAGCAACTATAGGTTGAGAAGATCCATACTGACAAGAATGGTGGAGATATGATGACAAAAGCATTACTTAAGGAGAAGCATGACTTTTTGTAAAAGCATGGCAGGTTTAGGTATGGCAGATCTCCGCTCATGAGTTAGAGGGAGAGTTTGTTGGGTTTCTTCCTCACACCCACATGGCTAAAGGGACCCACACCTTTCTTCATGGAAATGTTTTCTCAAAGGCAGTTTATAGAAACCGTCATTCCCATATCTATCTCATATATTATGTTTCCTTATATATAAAAAGAAATAAAATGACGGTGGCATATTATATATGGGCGTGAGTTCTTGAGTGAAAAAAAGGGAGAACTCAGAGAGAAGAAAAAAAGGAGCCGTGACTTTTTCAGAGAGACATAGAGAAAAATCGAGAGCTGAAGTCGACCAAATCCGGTGTTCTCAAGTAGAAGAAAAATTGTTATTTTTCTTTATTCCTCCATTGGAGAGTAAAGACTCTTATTCTTCGTACGTGCGGCGTGACGGCATTCTCCCTGTTGAGGGAAGAGAGAAAGGTGACAGTTCTTCTCAATATTTGTTATGTCGACATCGAGGTGAGAGTATTCTTGTTATTCTTGGATTACCACCAATTGTTTTGGTGAGTTATTGTATTACCCAGAGTGGGTTATTTCTCTTGGAGATTGAAAATCTCTAGCTATGACTAGAGAAGATTGTATTGTGTACCTAATATTATTATAATGGAGATTTACCTGGACTAGGTTCTGTGGTTTTTTCCCTTTTACCTTGGAAGAGTTTTCCACGTAAAAATTAGTATGTTCTCTTGTGGTTTGATTATCTCTATATATTTTCGTTGTTATATATCTGTGTATATTTTTGTGATTACATATTTCATTAGTTTGCATACAAGAGGAAAAAGTACTCTTGTATTTTTCCCTAACAGTACAATGGGAAGAAAATAAAAATTTTAAAATTTCAGATTTCAACAGTATGATTAACTTATAATTATTTACTTTCATCTTACTGTGTGTATTGTTGGGAAGAGATAACACGGTTAAATTTCTTATTGGTCTTGAAAGTCTTCTGAAACTTTGAATCTGAACCAGTCGCGGGAAAGAGATGGACAGCTCAAGGGATACAAACTGTATGACGCAGACTAATAATACTAAAGGGAGAAGATCCCTTGTAGGCTTCTACTTGTCTGTGACACTAATTATTATACATATGCGTAACTGGACTTCCGCATGAACCATAGCTAAGCAGCATCATATATAATTTTAGGGTGGGTGACTTCGTAACTTGCAGTAACTGATTTTTTGTTTATCTCTTTTTACGGATTAGGATGTCCTATATGTTGGTGAACAGTCTTATATTGGGAAACATTGATGTCTTAATATAGTAGTTGGGGAACAGTCCTCTAGTTTAAGATTAGCATAAGTTTTTTGAATTGTACACTTTAACATGGTATTAAAGCCATCAAGTTTTATGTTAATTAAAATTTTTATGTATAATTACTTAAAAGATCGACCAAATATATCGTATGTTATGTCATCTCAAAGAGGAAGAACACATGAGAGTAGGAATGTAAATGGATCGAATTCAAATCGGATACATCATTATTCGAATCCAAGCCCGTTTGTCAACTACCTTATTCGAATCTGATCCAAAGTTCGATAGATGTATAAAAACCAAATCCGAATTCGAAATTTAACCAGATGTCTTATTAAAATCTGATTATATCAGAAAAAAGGGAATTACAATAAAAATTGTATGGAAAATGAGAGAAAATACTAGTTTAAAACAAATATATAGTTTACCCTAAGAAAATAAGAAACGAAACTTTAAATGACAATATAAACATTAAAGCTATTTGCATCTTTAACACTCTAAAACCTAATGTTATGTCTTAACGTTAGGTGAAATAGAGCAGATATGATTCTGACCATTCGATTGATATTCGAATCTGTATTTAAATCCGACTCTTGCTATCCAAATTTGAATCCGAATATAATTGCTCTAATTCAAATTACTATAAACGAATGAGAATTCAAATCGGATCTAGATTTTTAGTTATCCATTTGCATCCTTACACGAGAGACAACAATTGAAGAGGCGAATTGGAATAATACCATAATAATAATAATAATAATAATAATAATAATAATAATAATAATATTATTATTATTATTATTATTATTTATAAATGTAGTTGTGAAGCAGTTATCATAATTTTTTTCATTAATTTTTTCTGTTTCATTTTACTTTGTTACTTTTTTAGATCAAGATTGGATTGGATTTCTTTTCTTTTAATGGGTTTGGTCTCTTCTCTGTATTAAGTTTCTTGAATGCTCCATTAAGATTTGAGATTATGTACTTGTCTGCAAGTCTTTTCTGAGTCCAGCTATATGCCTCGATTTGGCAATAAATAAGATTTCATATTAGAAGGAGACGAGAGGCAAACTTACAGGTAGGGAACGTACGTACGGAGATATAATCATAAAAAAGAATCCGGGGGCTGTGAATGAATGAAGCTAGCAAACAAACGACTTGACAAGTCAAGTGTGCAGAGCTATAACCACTCTCAGTTTTACCAAAAAAAAAAAAAAATACTCTCAGTTGAGAAGATAGCGATGAGAAATTTACCTAAGAAAAAAGATAGAGATGAGAAGAAGGAAACGGAACACTGTAGAGATGAGAAATAAGATAAGCTACGTACATATGTAGAAACCTTTCAAGGAATCGATGGAAAATGAAACGTAAAAGTTATCACTGTTTCTCCAAGGATATTGCAGGGGGTTAAACCATAACATTAACCAATAAGAAGAAGGCAGAAAGGTTCATAGAGGGGAAAAATGGAAATCAATAAAGGAAAATAATTGTTGGAAATATATTCCTTGGATCTGGTGGTGATTCTCGTCGAGTTATCAAGTGAGTTTTACTTGATTGGTGGGAAAATAAAATGTGCTAAGTGACGCGACGTACGTACGGTGATTTAGGTCTAAATCACAAGACTGATGAAACAGCCGACAGGGTCTTTCCCTTTTTTTGGGTAAAAACAGCCGACAGGGTCAGTAGTAGTAACAGTAGAACTTGAAGAGACAGAAAAGCTGGCTATGATGAGCACGCGGTTACCGTGAGCATGGTCTGAGGTATTCGTATGGTATCGTACAGGTTGATTCGTATTGGTATCATTTTGCTATATTGGTATGGGATTAATCGATCCCTGATTGATACGGGTTGATACATGTTGATATTGATCGATACGTAATCGATATCGCCTGTGTTGAAACACAATAATATGGCTGTAAAAAACATCTTCCTTCTTTTACCAGATTGATATGGGCTGATACATGTCGATATTGACTTACATGTAATTGATATCGCTTGTGTTGAAACACAAGAATATCGCTGTAAAAAACACCTTCCTTGTATTCACGTTCTTGCTGTATTTGTGAATGGTAGATTGCAAATTACAATCAACTTACTCACAATGGCATGTTGTGTTTGTGTTATATTACACAACTGTGAGTTAGTGTTGGTATCCTCTATACACAGTCTCTTCGAGAGTTTGCACAAGAATAGTTCACCTAGATGTACTTGTATCCTCCATATATTAGATCTCATCACCGCCCATATCTCATGGGTCGCACACTCTATAGGTGGGTCGCACACTAAATCATCGAGGATGGAATCCCATGGAGAGTACAAGTACATGCAGGTGATCCAAACTCAATTTGTACTAGGTAGAGTTTTACTTGAGATAAAATTCTAAAGAAGGTATTCAACTCAATAAGTCCATGGTTAAACATGCGAAGGTTTGGTTAATAGCCTAAAACCTGATCCACACCAAAAAAGAAAAAGATCCTCTGTAGTAAGGTCACCCGTGTAGTAAAAATCCTACCACTCAAAATGGATCAACATGTATCCCAAGACAGTCAAAGTGTATCAAGATATATGCCGATCCACTTTGAATGGATAGAATCCTCACTAGAGCTCACTACAAGGGATCCTCACTACAGAGGATCCTAGTCCCACCAAAAAAGTATGCCACTGCAACATATGACCGATACCTAACCAATACTCATATTTGATATTGGTTCCGATACAGATACCTATTCTGACATCGTTAACTAAATCCATGAGTGTGACTGATCAAGCACTATATATGGTGATGTGTGATGAGTAGAAGTAAGAATCTGGGAAAGGAAAAGCATTGTAGGGACAAGGTGAACAAGGTATTAGTAATTCAGGCTTTGATGGTATGTAATCTTTTTCAAGAATAATAACATAATTTGAGATGATAAAAATAATGTTGGTATCTATTCTTGTTCTTAGGCCATGGAATACATTCTCTAATGGAGTTTATTTTTTATAGACCCAGAATAGAAATGTCTTGCTCTTTAACTGATTCCTATCTTATATTAAAATGCATTTTTCATTTTGATAATGCATTTTTGATTTCTAAGAATTAACACAACCTGAGTTTCGAGCAATGCGTGAGGGTACATGCTATTTTTGTATCGACTATTCAGCATGGTTTGAGAGCATGAAATTGGAAAAAGATCTTCTCCAATCGTTGGACAGCCTACCAATTGCTGAGGATCAGCCGGTATGCGCTCGAAAAAGTTTTATTTTTAGTAGAAATCTTGGGCTTGATAAGCTAATATAAAGTTGTCTAATTTGCGATCGACTTGATGCCACAAAACCCATTACCAATTGATGATTCCTGACAATATAGTAATTCATTCCCTCACTAGTACTTCGGTTGGGATATTTTTGTACATTCATACTTAAATATGGATTTGAAGGTAAATTTCAAAAACAAGGCCTAATTTGTAATTTTGAAAAAAAAAATCTCATTGAACTATCAAGGTTGAATTCCATATGGAGATATAATATGATATAGCATGCATATATTTCAAATTAAGGCTGCATCTGATGTGTACTCTTGGATAGTATTCTAGGTCAAGAATGTATTCTGGGATGACAAAAACCATGTTTGATATGCATGGTCTTTCTTGCATCTTGAACTGCGTTAAGAGAATGGGATCCATTTTAAAATAGGTTCTTTAATCTTTTCTACATTTTGAGTCTATAATAGAAATGATTTATTCTTTACGCTTTGTTTGATTGCAAGTGGAATTGAAGGGAAGAGAAGTAAAATTTTTAAACTTTGAATAGAAACTTTTGTAATGATTATGGCACATACTTTCACACTACAATGTAAATAATTCAAAATTATTCCATATTTATTTATTAATTTTCATTTCACTTGCATTCAAATCCTTCTCATTTGAAAAGGAAAATAAATTTTACATCTTATGAGTATCATTGCTAAATATGCTAAGAAGTTTAGGTAATTTATACAATCATGTAGTGTTACAGCTATAAAAATTTTCATTTAAAATTAAGTGTTTTTACTTCCCTTCCCTTCAGTTTCCCTTGCATCCAAACAAAGCCTTAGTTCATTCTTAATTAATGTTAAAAATATATTCCAAAAATACATACCAAACACAGTTAAAATTACACATCCAATCAATTCCCACTTACTATTTTTTCTATTCAAATCAACCAAAGGATTCAAATTTCAAAATCAAATAACCATTTTATCCAACCCGTAACCTGATGGTGCAACTCACCATATGTAATGGCAGCCTGACATGAAACAATAAACACACAACAACAACAACAAAGATTTCAAGTGTGGCATCAACCATTACCAGGGACCTGGATATGGATTCTCTACAACGGGATCCAATGGCTTGGTGTGCATCAGGACACACAACCCGATGATTTCTACCATCAGATCCCTATGCTGCCACACAACAGAGAACCTTTATACCAAGGCCGCAAGCTAGAGCCAGTAGAGGTTAACGTGACTCGTCCAGATTCACATCCTCTCCTCCCAGTGATTCGGGAGGAGGGGGACACCCCCGAGCCCCATGTGTCGGCCATTTGGCGGGGGTGTCCCTCTCCTCCTGAATCACTGGGAGGAGAGGATTTGAATCCTGACTCATCCAAAGAGAACTTAAAACTTATACAAGAATCTTAAAGCCAACCGCTTTGAATTCCTAATTGAAGAAATGTAATAAGTACAGTATGAAAAACATGTAATTTTAGAAAACGGCTTATACTAAAAACAAAAATATTGTTCAAAATATAGGGATGTTTTTCGTACACGGACTAGGCAAATGCCTGATCATCAAGACATTGGTCATTCGTACAATACGGAAATTTTTGAGATTTATACTTATTGGAGCAGTTTTGAGATTTATATTTTCTCCCTCGATCTCATTTGACGGTTAACCGTACAAGGGAGATGGTCATTTTAAATAAAATATTAAGTATTTTTAAAATTAAAATGATAAAATATAGATGGAGTAATTTTGTCATTAATGAATTTAAGACGGTAATACGTTATCAGTTAACGATCATGATTTAACGGAGAGAGTCTGAATAAATCCATATTTACAAAAGTAAGAGGTGTTAATGATATTATAACGAAAAAAGACGGATGAATGAAATTAGATCATACCATAAGGAGTGTGGCTGATATTTTTTCCTTTTTTTTAATATTCAAATTCAATGTGGGTGCGATTAATATCAATAGAGGTTGTGGCTCAATTTAATCCGATGTGTTGTTACCTAATTTACTGGTTAGGTAGTTGGATCCAATATGTTGAGCCTTGTCGGTTCTATTTTTATTTTTTTTTCCCTAAAATTACAAGATTAACTCAGTTGAATTTTCAAACCCTTATAGAATCCTACCCTGAAACCTAAAGTGTTTCACTACAGTCTAGAATTATTGTAGCTTTTCCCTTTGCAACTTATCGTTCTTGTTCTTGTATTACTCGGTTACCCACCTGGAAAAGGGTGTTCTTAACGCTCTTAATTTGTAGTTTCCCACGAAGAAGCTGCTTCATGTATCCATTCCTTTTTTTTTTTTTTTTTCCTGTTATACCTGAAATTACTAACCATGGTCCCACATGATACAAATAAAAAAGAAAAAAAATCAAAGACAAGAAAACTATCAAAATATGAATGATTGTGAGAAAAAAACCTCACAATGATCACAATAATGTTAGTGAGGAATTTTTTTTTTTTTTTTTTTTTTTTTGATAATGTTGGTTATACTTGTCAAAGTAATTTATTTACTTGTCAAAGTAATTTATTTGGATAATGTTTGTTTACACTTAAAAAAAAAATTTTGATATATTTTATTTTTATCAAATTTTCATGCATTTGCATGTTTAATGATATTTATAATTGATTCTTAAAAAATGAGCATGAGGCTTGACATAGAGGTAAAGTTGTTCCATTATAATTTAGTGGTCATGGTTTCAAATTTGAAAACAACTACAGAAAATGGGCTAAAACTATGTAC
Source organism: Protea cynaroides (assembly GCA_028583415.1). Lineage (NCBI taxonomy): Eukaryota > Viridiplantae > Streptophyta > Magnoliopsida > Proteales > Proteaceae > Protea > Protea cynaroides. The sequence goes on from CM053272.1 coordinate 49,758,930, forward strand.
ATTAATCCCTCGCCAAACTGAACAATGATAGAAGCGTCATGCACTTAAGATTTTTTAAACATGATCTAAGAAAAGAATGGTATAGACTTGAAAGGTATAGTCAGGTTCTCTTTTTTATTTTTCCACTTTCCCTCTCTTTTTTGATATATCTTTCACTCAAATAATACAATTATAAATACAACCTATGTACTTATCAATAACTTTTATTTATTCATTTTGGAGTGAAAGGTGAAGGGTAGGGTGAGAGGAATTATATTATTGCTGCTCTTGGTGCCGGAAATGAACATTCTATAAATTTTGATTTAGGGATTGTTTCCGCCTGCAAAGCTCCTCTTTATCTCTAAAATAATCTTTTTTGGATTCCCTTTACATCAAGTCATGAATGAACCCATTTCCAAAGGTCGTCCAAAAGATCAGAGTATTTTGTTAAAGTCCTTATAGACAGCTCAAAGGAGTCGATCCTCAGGAGTCAGGTCCAAGCAGCCGCACTTTTGAGCCATGTACTTCTTCAAATCCAACCCCACATCAAATCCAACCCCACATCCGGTGTTAGGATCGAGTGTAACATTCCAGTGTAATAGTACTGATTCTGACCATTAAGAGTGTATCAGGATACATGATCGATGAATCTTCAATGATTAAGATCAGTACTGTTATACCAAAATATTATAGACAGACGATTTTTTTTCCAAAACAGAGAGTATCACACCTCAAATCTGGTCAAATCCGAAGTGTGATGAACCGTCATATGAATCAACGGTTCATGTTAAGATCTCATAAGACAGTGTCAATAATTCAAACCAAATACATTCCACATCACAATCAAAGATAATAAATAATAGTGGAAGTCTATAATAATGAACTGAGTGTCTACAATGATAAGTAAATAACAAACCACTTATCTCCAAGTAATCAAACAAAAAAAATAAAACAAACTATTACAAATCCCATAAGTAAGTACAAAATTAAGACACTAGGCGTAGCCACGGTAGAAACACTTGCATGATAAGTCTTGCTCGTCCTCCACAGCTTGCACGTCCATAGCCGTCACGTGTCTATACATTGGCGCATTCATGTAGTCTTCAACCATAACACCTGTAACATTAGAAACTAAAAAGAATGATGGACGAGAGAGTCAACTCTCTAATATGAGCTCAGTGAGTAAACAAAACAATGCGTAAACATATACATGTATTCAATTCATATATTTACTCTGATTTAAGTTTACAACTGTACGTGCGATAGAAATGATAGACGACCACCGCACCTCTATACATGAGTGTGAATCTTTCCAATGGATCAAACACCAGGGTCGTCCCATATGCAACTAGCATAGAATAGAAATAAAACTAAAGTATCCATATCACATACTGTCAATACTTTTCCTGATACCCTATCTATATTAGTATGTATGTCTCTACTGGTGAGGACTTGTAAACTAGGCTCGTGACTAATCAATCTTAGATGTTATCAAAGGTTTGTATCCAAGACGTTATCCCAGTATTCCTCAATATGTCCATAGAGATAGACCTAGACTCTGACAATCAGGCCAAAGACTACAGTACCGCCTCATCCCCCTGATACCCTATGACATACTAATTCCACTAAGATAGCAACGATACGATGATGTCAATGTGAAGAATAGATCAGAGATAGAGCTAGAGCCTGACGATCAGGCCCAAGACTACAGTTCCACGTCCTCCCCTGATACTCTAACATAATCCAACACATCGATCATACACACAAGCACATGTCTATTCCTAGGATCATCATCATGTCAAATAATGTCAACAATTAAATATGCATGAACATATATATATATATATATATATATATATATATATATATATATATATATATATATATATATATATATATATATATGTGTGTGTGTGTGAGATTCACAAATAATTATACAGGCATAGCATCAAATCAATTGACAGAAAAATAAAAGAAAGATGGCTTGTTATTATCCAGTTAGTTTAGATCTTGTTCTTTTACCTGTGATTGATGTTTGTTCTTTTTTCAAGTTTTGAAAATCACTTTAAACTAGTAAGAGACCTAATAAATTTATGTACTTAAGTTATGGTTTGATTGTATCAAGTTACAGCAATCGAAATCCGAAACAGGTTCTTTAATTATTGACTGGTCGACTCTGTAGTCTCAGTATACGTCGACTAGACACTGTGCAATCGACTCTGTGGTCGTGTATCATGCGACCACTGATACACGACCACAGATGTGACCACACAAACTCTGAAATTTTTTCGAATGACTGTGGTAGACTCATTGGTCAAACTATGGTCGACCAGTGATGCGACCACACAAAGTTTGATCAATTTTTGTCTTTCGTTCGGTATTCCTTCTGAGTCGACTTTTGGTTCTAGGTTCAATAATGGGGTTCACTCTATGGTCGTTTTATAACATTTAAATCACGGTTTCTCATTAACAATTAACCCTAATCTATTCTTCATAATTTTTCTTGAGATTTACTTAGAGAACCTCATGATCGAAATCACAATATTGAGTTAACTCATCAACTTAATGATGAAAAAAATTTATTCTATCTAATCTACCTCTACAGAGACAAGTTTATATCTTAAAGTCCTTGTTGTAGAGAGATAGCAATCTTCTCTGCAAAATCTTTTCCAAGCATTCCTCTTCAAGTCTCTTTCTCCTTCTTCTCCTATCACTTTCTCTCTTAGTTTTAAGATTTGAGATTGATCTAAAAGAGTGTGAGAGAGTAGAGGGATGTCCTCTATATAGAGGAAAAACCTCCATATAGAGTCATCTCTCAATTAGGAGAGAGTCCTCATCAAATTAGAAAAGTTTTCTAAACACCGAGTCGGTTGTGGGCTTGATCGGTCGACTCTGAGGTTGCATAATCCGTTGACTACATAAATCCAAAACAGTTGACCACACAAATTCAAATTTGACTGATTGACTACACAATCGACCACACAACTAAATTTTACTGGTTTGACTGTTTTGATTGGTTACTTTCACATAAACTAAAATAGTCAACCACACAAACTAAATTTACGTTGTTGCTTACCTAGTTTTGTGATTTTTTTCATACGATTAGTTCACTTGAGCCGTTTATAATGGAAAGACCAATCACAATACGAAAACTTAAGATTAGACCTAATTTGTGGCGTGTGGATCTTACAGATATATAGAAAGAGAGGGGTACATGTTCCCCGCATAACTGATGTGGTACATAGTGGGCTCCATCAATTAATTGAACTTGTCCTTCGTATTTCAAATATCCATTTAATTATCCTATCATAAAAAACATATATCAAAAAAGAAAATGAAAAAATAAGGAAAGGAATTGGGACTAACGAGGGGTCTAGGGTGTCAAAAATAGGGTTAAAATAGAATGAGTTCAGATCGAACCAAAATCGAATGTTATTGGGCTATGTTATTAAAGTTCGATGAAAAATTGAAACCGGATCAGATTGATTGATAAACTAAGTCTAACCGACCGAATAGGCCTAAACAGAAACCAAAGTCCAACCAGCACGATAATAGATCGCTAAGAGCCCACTAAGCCCACTAAGCCAACATTTTGCTAAATAAGAAACCCAAACTGAAATTGAATGAGCGAATCAACCCGATAATGACCTAATAGATCCCATTTTAGTCAACTTGACACTAATTATACGTATATGCCAGAAACCAAAACCAATTGAAACGAGTTCAATGGTAGACCATTAAAGGCCCATTAAGACAATGCGATAAAAACAAAAAACTTATACCAGATTGAATCCAAAGCTTTTTTATTGGTTCTTAATTGGACATGAATATATAGAACCAAAATCAAATCAACTCAAACCTAAACTTGTATTGTTTCATTCTCTTATTTGTTTTGAAAATCTGATTGGCAAAGGTAAATGGAACGGGCCACTCATCTACTTAGAATTTCTACAACATTCTCATTAAGTTTTTGTTGATCGTTATTCTGAGCCAACAATCTATCGATCGAATTCCAAACAGTCAAAATGTGATTAATGCAAAGTTAGAGCTATAGAGATGATCATTGGAATAAAAATATTTTAAGATAAGTAGAGCGAAGACGGAGTATATGATGTGTTATTTTAGTTACACAAGAAAGGATAATGAGGTGGTGAACATTCTTGAGAGTGAGATACAATAAAGTAATCATTTTAGGTATCTAGGTTCAATCATAAACAAAGAAGATGATATAGACGATGATATTTCACAGAGAATTAAAATAGGATGGATGAAGTGGAGAAGTGCGTCTAGAGTGTTGTGTGATCGACATATTCTTTTAAAATTTAAAGAAAATTTTTATAAGACAATCATTCGACCGGCTATGATGTATGTGGTACAGAATTTTGGACAGTTAAGAAGCATCATATTGATAAACTTAGTGTAACTGAGATAAGAATGTTAAGATGGACGTGTGGTAAAACTATGAAGAATAAGGTAAAGAATGATCGTATTAAAGCTGATTTGGGAGTAGTGTCGATACATGATAAACTACGAAAAAGTCATTTGAGATGTTATGTCTATGTTCATCGGAGGCCATTAGATACTCCTATACGGAGGAGTGATTTTATTCAAATTGAAAAATCTAAAAGAATTAGAGACAGATCTAAAATGATTCTAAGGGAGGTGGTGAAAAAAAACTTATATAGCTTAAGTCTTGCTTCAAGTATGATGTTGAATATAATTGATTGACGAAAAAAAATTTGTACAATCAATTCTATTTAATTGGGATAAGACTTTATCATTATCGTTGTTGTTGTTATTGTTCCCGTATGCTTTTGACCAACCAAACCCACCCATTAACACCCCTAAGAGGGGGGTCATGTAAGTGAAGCAATAAATGATTAGAGGGACATTGCCTATATTCAGATCGTTTGCATTTTAGAGAGTTTGAAATTAAGACATTCGTTCAAGTGAAGCGTGAGGAAGTTGACCATGGAGTTCCATCTTCAATCAAAGCGTGAAAGTATTAAACAGCAAGGAATATAAATTACTTCGTGGCATGTAAAGTGGGGCACCACATAAGCAAGTACTAGCAGGTGGGACCTGTCTCCATTCATCCTGCTCTCCCTTTTTGAGTCCGTTAACTCCCAACCCACCCCTACTCCACCTACCCTACAACTCAGTTAATATTTTTATGCCTCAGACATATTTATAAATCTATATCATGACTATAGAACACCGGATCCAAGAGGCCAAATCTTCCTAGGGTCTTCATCTCTGTGGGCCATTAATAAAGAAGCTCTGAGAGAGAGACAGGGGGGGGGACATAACAAATGAAATAAGCAGACAACCTACCAAGTGAAATGAGGGATGCATGAATGAATTTGGGTTATTATAGTGAATGGAATCCAATCATTCAGTAGGCATAGGTAGTTTTGGATTATATTGCTATATTGCATCCAAAGCTGACAATGGAATCCAATCATCCATATGGTAGGTACTCCGATTTTGTACGTATTTGTTTTCCTCACTTTAGTTGTGGATTAGACCTCACACATCTAATTCGCCTTCGCAAAAGTAGTTTTGTCATTTTGAGAACTTACCTTGGGATCCCTCTTCTTCACTTACTAGTACTACTCTTCCCTCCCGTATTGGCCTCTACATTTGCTCTCTCTCTCTCTAAACAAACAGGGTATGACCCATCTGCTAAGACTTTAGGGACCAATATATTAAGTGGGTCTTCAACTTTGAAGGTTTTTATACCACAGATTTTACCCTAAATGCACATCAATTATAGATCTATAGTGGGGGACTGTCGAACCATTTCTTTACCTTACAGATACAACCAATCAAAGCACTGACATATGGCATGCTCATATTGTGATTTGACAACGAATAAAATAGACAACCCTACAGATCCTACACATCATTACCATATCAAACAGTTTTGCTTTTGCTCTAATTAATTAAAATCAGATCATTATTTTATTGGGTTTTTCATCTCTCTTTCCTTCTCACTTGTGTGTTGGGAGTAATTCTATATTGCTCAAATGCGAAACCTTGGGGTTTTTATGAATATATATTTATTAGTTTAAACTTATAAGATAAATACATAACATGATATCAAAGTTATAAATTTGATATCAAAATTTCAATTTTCCACATTATGATTATTTAATGTGAGATTACATTTATCATGTATACTGTTACTATAAAGAACAAGTAAAAACAGATTATTAAGAATAATCCCATTTTTCTTAAACCTGAAATCTTAGATATCTCATGCATATGTTCCATTTACTCCTTCAAATTTTTTAAATGGAAACTTTACAATATACAGAGATCCCTTATAAATTTCTTTTAAATGAAAATTCAACAATATGCAGAGATCGCTATAATGTACTTTAGGTCCCTTTCTTGGCAGGGCAGGTCTTAAATAATCGGGGGAGGTCACTTTTAAGTGCTTGAAGTATTTTCTTGGGTTTTACCCAAAAAAAAAAAAAAAATTCTTGGGTAGATCGTAAGGGCCTGTTTGTTAAAACTTCTGTTTCTGGATTATGTTGATTCTGACTCTCAAGGAGTCATTTTGGAATAGAAGCGCGTTTGATAAGTCCGATTAGATTCTAATTCCCACAGAATGAACCGGATTCAGAATGACTCTAGAATCCAAAATTTTGAAGTCACAAATACTTGTTCCAAACCGTTTGATCAACTTTTTGGGAGAAAGAAAAGAGTTGACATTCACATGACTCTCATTTGACCACCACCACCACCATCGCCACCACCCACCACCCCCACCACAACCACCACCACCACCACCACCACCACCCGCCACCACCATTGTAGCTGCCACAACCCACCACACACTTCCACCATCGCCACCACCACCACCACTATTGCCGTCGTCGCCGCCGGCACCACCACCACTGCCATCACCATAACCACCACCACCGCCACCACCCACCACCACCACCACCACCCACCACAATCACCACCACCACCCCCACAACCACCGACACCACGACCCACCACCATTGCCATTACCCACCACCACCACCACTACCACCATCATTGCCACCACCATGCACCATCCGCCACCACCACGCATTATCCGCCACCACCACTACCACCACCACTACGATTATTTTTCTAGACTTCAATTGGGGGGATAGTATATTATCAAACATGTTTCTAATCCAAAGATGATTTAAAATCCATTTCAGAATTGCTTTATCAATCACGTTTCTATTCCAAAATAACCTTAGAGTAGAATCCAAATTTAAACCAGAACCAAAATCTAGAATCTAAAAACAGAAATTTTATCAAACGGGGACCCTAAGGTAATCTGGATGTTTGTTGGGATCCACTACCGAAAATCTTGTAGAACCCACAACATCTTGTCGTGTTCTACGGTGGGAAGAAAACAAAAAATAAAAAATAAAAACTTCAGATTTCAACAGTTTGATTAACTTATAATTATTTACTTTTATCTTACTGTTTGGATTGCCGAGAAGAGTTAACACGGTTAAATTTCTTATTGGTTTTGGAAGTCTCCCGAAACTTTGAGTCTGAAACAGTAGATGACAGCACGAGTGGTACAAGTGTATGAGGCTAAATGATAATAGTAAAGGGATGGATAAAAATCCTCTCCCGCGACAGGAGGTTTTTATCGCTGATCTAAGGGCTGGGGATCAGTCGGCCCGCCTACCAATACATGGGGAGATGGGCCTTTTGAAATCTCACCCTTGACAGGTGGTAGATCGGCGAGAGAGGATTTCTACTTACGAGATCCCTTGTAGGCTTCTACTTGTTGCAAGGACCCACCGTCATGCATAACTGGACTTACGTATGAACCATAGCTAAGCAGCATCACTATATGAGGGTGGAAATCTTTCTCGTCTTACATAAATCTAATGTTTTATTTTATTTGTAAAAAATTATCTTTTTGTCGACAATGTCTTTGTCATTTGATCCAATACAAGAAGAGGGATACTTTTGCTGCTCAAACCACCATAGGAAATGTAACTCGTACATAGTGGATCTAAAAAAAGTGACCCATTTGTTCAGGAACATGATACTATCATTACTACTTAGATAATTAGACATCCAACCCGTAATCGCAACGATCCAATTGCAAGAGTAATGCTCTACCATCTGAGCCGCTATGTATTAAACCAAATATGATCATTCAGTTCTTATAGAACCTATCACTAAAATATCCCTAGAGGGGTCGATTCATCAAAATAATGAGTCACTCCCGTGGGTGACTTAGACCTGGGGTACTGAGTTTCTCTTTTACAGATAGGGTGTTGAATAGTCTTATATTGTAAAACATTGATGTCTTAATATAGTAACTATGTCTCCGTCTAATAGCTTGAGTTTTTTAATTGAACACTTAAACATAGTATTAATGCCATCAAATCTTACATTAATTAAAATTTATATATACAGTTATCCAAAAGATGGACCACATATATAGTTGTAATGTGGGACAACACACGTAAGAGACAACAATTGAATGGGCGTATTGAAATAACACCATATTGAAAAAGAAGACAAACATTTTTCTATTTCATTTTACTTTTCTAGATGAAGATTGGGTTGGATTTCTTCTCTTTGCATGCAAAACAAGTTATTGGCTATTGATGAACAGTTTTGGAATCTGTAAAACCAAATTTTCTTTTCTTTTAATGGGTTTGGTCTCTTCTCTGGATTAAGTTTCTTGAATGCTCCATTAACATTCGAAATTCAGTACTTGTCTGCAACTCTTTTATGATTCCAGCTATATGTCTTGATTTAGCAATAAATAAGTTTTCATATCAGGAGGAGACTGGAGGCAAAACTTACAGGTAGGGAACGTACGTAGATGTAATCATAAAAGAGAATCCGGGCTACAAATGAACGAAAGCCAACAAACGACTTGACAGGTCAAGACTTGCAGATCTAATCAGTCTCAGCTGGGAAGATAGAGATGAGAAGAAGGAAACCGAAAACTGTACGTAGAGAAGGAAAAAAAAGATAAGTTACGTACAAAAGCAGAAACCACTCAGTGAATCGAAGGAGAAGGAAACGTAGAAGTTATCACTGTTTCTCATAGGTTATCGCAGGGGGTTAAACCATAACATGTACCAATAAGAAGCAGCCAGAAAGTTTCATAGAGGGAAAAAATGGAAATCAGCAAAGGAAAAGAATTGTTGGGAATATATTCATTGGATCAGGCAGGTGATTCTCATCAAGTTATCAGCTGAGTTTTACTTGATAGGTGGGAAAAATAAAATGTGCTAAGTGACATGACGTATGGTGATTTAGGTCTAAATCACAAAACTGATGAAACAGCCGACGTGGTCTGCATGTACAGTAACAGTAGGAATTCGGTTTGTCTCAAGTTCAAGGCTTGCCAATGTCGACTAAGATGGCCGACACTGGATACTCTCTCACATCCAATGATATGAGAGTGATAGTGAAGAAAAGTAAACAAAACAATTGCAAAAACACTCAATCATTCTCATGAAGTTGGATGTGAGGGAGTGCCAGCCGACACTGGCTGGAGACAATCCTAGTCCATAACAGTAGAACTTATTGCCGAGAAGAGAGAGAGAAAAGTTGCCTATGATGAGTATGTGGTTAGTGTGATCTTGGTTAGAGGTAGGCAGCTGATGGATTTATAAATATATACTGACTGTCATCCTCTATGTGCGTATATCAATATATCAGTGTATACGCACAATGGATGACAGCCACTGGGTATTGCTCATATCAACATGAGGATATGAGGGGATTATTTTTCGGCACTTGATTCATATTGGTAGGACTTGATTGATATGATATTGTTTTGCTGGATCGATATGGGATTAATATTAAATCGATTGATATTTGATCGATACGGCTAATACATGCTGATATTGGTTGACACATAGTTGTTACCGCCTGATACTTGACTGATATATACTAACAAGGTATGTCATTCAGCATATGATCGATACCTCATCGATACTAGTATTTGAAATTGATTCCAATAACGATACCTATTTCGATATTGTTAACTAAATCCATGATTGTGACTGATCAGGAACTATTGTGATGTGTGAAGAGTTGAAGTTAGAATATGGGAAAAGAAAAAGAATTGTAGGGAAGACGAGAACAGGGAATTAGTAATTAAGGCTGTGGTTGGTATGTAATTTATTTCTAGATCAATAACATATTTTGAGATGATAAAAACAGTGTTTGATATGCATTCATGTTCTTAGATCATGGAATACATTCTCTAATAGAGTCCATTTTTTTGAGATGATAAAAACAGTGTTTAATATGTATTCTTGTTCTTAGATCATGAAATACATTCTCTAGTAGAGTACATTTTTTATAGGCCTAGAACAAAAATGTCTTGCTGTTTAATTCATTCTCATCCTATGTTAGAATGCATTTTTCATCTGATAACGCATTTTGAATTTCTAAGAATTAACACAACCTAAGTTCCAAGCAACACGTAAGAGTACATGCTATTTTTTTTATGGACTATTCAGCATGGCTTGAGAGCACGAAATTCAAAAAAGATCCTCTCCAACAGACAGCCTACCAATTGCCGAGGATCAGCCAGTACACTCTCAAAAAAGGGTTTTTTTTTTTTTTTAATAGAAATATTGGGCCTTCTTGATAAACTAATATAAACTTATCTAATATGCCACTGAGTTGATGCCACAAAACCCATTACCAATTGATGATTCTTGGCAATACAGTAAAATTAGCTGGATTAGTGACAAAGATTTATAAAAATGCGACTACTATGGCTGGTTCTAAGGCTCAGTTTGGTTGCAAGGGAGTTAAAATGAAATGGAAAGTGAAATTTTTAAACATAAAAAGGAAATTTGTATAGGTATTTAAATTTTTATAATGCAACATGATTGTATAAAGTATTTAACCATAATTAGTAATGATACTTATTATATGTAATATTTATTTTACCTTATAAATGGAAGGGATTTGGATGCAAAGTGAAATATAAATTAATAACTAAATATAGAATGATTTAGAGTTTAGTTACATAGTCATTTGCTAGCATGTGTTCTAATGATTATAAAAGATTCTTTTATAAGTAAAAAAAATTTCACTTCCCTTCTTTTTAAATCCCATTGCAATCAGTCAGAGCCTAACTGTACTTTTTAAAAAAAAAACATAAATAAATAATTCATTCCCTCAGTAGTCAGTACGTAGGTTGGGATATTTTTGTATATTCATTCTTAAGAATGGATTTAAAGGTAATTTTTGAAAACAAGGCTTGATTTGAAATTTTGAGAAGAAAAAAAAAAAAAACCTCCTCGTTGAACTATCAAAGTTGAATTTCATATGGAGATATAATATGATATAGCATGCATATGTTTTTTTTTTTTTTTTTGGTCAATAGCATACATATGTTTCAAACTAAGACTGCATTTGGTGTGCATTCTACGATAGTATTTTAGGTTAAGAACACATTTTGGGATGACAAAAATAGTGTTTGGTATGCATTATCTTTCTTGCATCTTGAACTGCGTTAAGAGAATGGGGTCCATTTTAGAATGTGTTCTTTAACCCTTTCTGCATTTTGATTCTACAACAGAAATGACTTATTCCCTACTTCATTCTTATCCAATGTTAGGAATGTATTCCAAAACTACATTCCAAATATAGCTAAAATTACACATCCAATCAATTCCCACTTACTATTTTTTCTATTCAGATCAACCAAAGGAATTCAAATTTCAAAATCCAATAACCATTTTATCCGACCAATGACCCCATGGTGCAACTCACCGTATGTAGTGGTAGCCTGGCAGGAAACAGCAAACACACAACAACAACAACAATAACAACAACAAAAGCAAAAAAAATTTCAGGTGCGGTCAGCCATTGCCAGGGAAGTGGTTATGTATCCTCTGTAGCAGGGGATCCAACGGCTAGGTGTGCATCGGGACACGCAACCCAATAATGTCCACCATCAGATCCCTGTGATGTCCACCTTCTGTCTTTGAGTTTATTATTATTATTATTATTATTCAAATCGAAAGGGGTTCGTCTAATATCAATAGCGAAGGCTCAATGACCATTTCAAGTCCCCCTTCACCTCAATTCTTTATCTCTAGTTTGTGGCTCAATTGAATCCAATGTGTTGTTACCTAATTTATTGGTTGAGTAGTTCAATCCAATATGTTGTGTCTTATTGATGCAGTCCAATTGCTTCTATGTTCAACAATTATGTCATTATACCAAGACCATTTGGTCCAAGACTAAAGTATGAACCAAGCTACAAAAGAACCAATGAACCTGGTCCTTGCTCCTTGAAACCAGTCCCTTTTTGGTGACCTTTCAAGTCTCGAGTGAAGAGTAGGTGGCATTTTCTATTCAATGTTTCTAGAGTCTTCTCTACATTGGAGCTTGCATCAAGACATGAGAACTTATATCAAAACTTTGGAGCTTGCATCAATGCACATTGGGACAAGTTTCAATGCCTTGGAACAAGAATCAACACATTGGGACAAGTTTCTATGTATTGAAAAATTTTAAATCATTTATATATATATTTTTTTTCTCTATGTACAATCTCAATCTTAGGATTATAAAGGATGATTGAGATTATTTTGAGTTATTTAAGGTTTGTTAAGCCTATGAATAGTAGATTCTCATGTAATAGAAGAAGATGATTTAGGGGCTGTTTGTTAAAACTTCAACTCTGGAATTCTTACTTCTGGTTCAAATTTCTACTCCAACTTCAAAAGGATTCAAGAGTATATAGGAGTAGAAACATGTTTGTTAACCTAATTTAGTCATGAACTTCAAAATGGTGTTGGTGGGTGGTGGATGGTGGCACTAGTGGTGAATGGTGATGGTTGGTGACGATGGTGGTAAAGGGTGGCGGTGGGTGGCTGGTGGTGGTGGCGGTGGTGGTGGGTGGTAATGGATGGTGGTGGCGGTGGTGGTGGGTGATAGTTGGTGGAGGTGGTGGGTAGTGGTGGCGGTGGTTGGTGGCTGGTGGTGGTGGCGATGGTGGGTGGCGATGGTTGGTGGTGGGTGGTTGGTGGTGGTGGCGACGGGGGGGTGGTGGTGGTTGGTGGCTGGTGGTGGTGGCGATAGTAGGTGGCAGTGGGTGGTAGTGGATGGTGGTGGTGGTGGTGGGTGGTGGGTGGTTGGTGGTGATGGCGACGGGGAGTGGTGGTGGTGGCGGTGGTGGTGGGTGATAGTTGGGGGTGGTGGTAGGTGGTGGTGGCGGTGGTTGGTGGCTGGTGGTGGTGGCGATGGTAGGTGGCGGTGGTTGGTGACCGGTGACTGGTGGTGGTGGCGATGGTAGGTGGCGGTGGGTGGTGGCAGTGTGGTGGTGGTGGTGGTGGTGGTAGCGGCAGTGAGTGGTGGAGGGTGGTGGCGGTGGTGGGTGGTGGTTGGTGGCTGGTGGGTTGTGATGGTGGTAGTGGTATTTGGTGGTAGTAGTGGTATGGGGTGATTTTTACTCCAAAATTGTGCTCTGAAGTCGATAAGCATGTATTTGATGCTCCAAAAAATTGGATTCTAGAGCTCATTTGGAGCTGGTTCACTCATGGATTCTCCAGAAGTTCGAACCGGGTTAGCAAACAAGCTTCTACTCCATTTATGCTCCAGAAGTCAGAATCCAACTTCTGGAGTGTTACCAAACACCCCTTAGTGAATGAAATTTGGATTGAAGTTTATCTTCTCCTTTAAATCTTAAAGAGTTCATCTTGAAACCTAGAAGGGTTTCACTTCAACCTTGAAGAGTTAGAGCTTTCCTATCATTTGAAACCTTGAAGAAGTTTTATTCCATACTAGAAGAGTTGAAACTTTATTCTTCACCTACTTCCTAGAAGAGTTGTAGGCTACCTTTGGAGTTGATTTACATCCTATAAGAGAAGTAAGTCACCCCACCTTCACTTCCATCAATTATATCATTTTCACCTTTAAAAAAAATTTCAAAATTTATTTCTACATTTCATTTCCCTTTTGATTCCTTTGATTCCTTTGATTTTGTATAAATCTATTTTTCCGATCCATTATTTCCATAAGTCTGAAGTTGGCTTACATCACTTATTGGTTCTTCTTCTTTTTTTTTTTTTTTTTATATTACAAATTAACAAAGTTGAGTTTAACCTTATGGAGTTCTACCCTATAACCCTAAAGAGTTTCACTACAGTCTAGAATTGCTGTTACTTTCCAGCTTGCAACTTATCGTTCTTGTGCTTGTATTACTCGGTTTCACATCTAGAAAAATGTGTTCTTTAACCCTCATGATTCGTAGTTCCCAACGAAGATGCTTCATTTGTCCATACCCTTTTTTCTGTTATATCCGAAATTACTAACTATAGTCCCACATGATATAAAAAAATAGAAAATATCAAAGACAAGAAAAAATAAAAAATCTAAATATGAGTGATTGTGAAAAAGAACGGGTTAGGATCGTTTATAGCACTTTGGTATAGCAGATATGATTCTGGCAATTGAGGGTGCATCAAGACTCGTGAACTATTTACTTTCAATGGTCTGAATACATTATGCTACAATAGAGTGCTAAAGACCATTTTTTTTTTCCCAAGAAAACCTCATCACAATTATGACATTATGTTGTGAGGATTTTTTTTTTCCTGAATCTTAAAAGTGACGTTTCTTGTAGCTATTGCCCCTTTAATTTCCCTATTATCAACAAGGCCCAATTCATTAATTTACCCAAAAAAAAAAAAAAAAAAAGGTCCAATTCATTCGGAACTCTTAAGATCCCAAGCTATAAAAACATTTTACACGCCCAATTTTTCTCCACTTTTAACAGTTTTTCTTATTGATACCGTCTGGTGTGGTGTTGGATAGATCGCCCAAAACCCTCCCTTATTTAAGAAATTCCTATCTCTATTTACAAATTATCGATAATATTTTTTACTTTCATGGCCCCCAATCCCTGCTCTTTTTTGGAATTAATGTCAAAACTTCTTGACAGCAGTGGGCCTTAAGATTTAAGAAGCAAGATGACCAGGATCCTCTACAGTGACTGTCAAGTAGTAGTGAGATCCTGACCATTCATAATGCATTAGGACACATGTCGATACATTATAAAGGGTCAGGATCAACATTGCTTAGCGGCAGTGGATTTTTTTTCCAAAGCAATACCCTTAACTAAAAGATTCAAAGTCAAACACTAGATTTGCTAGAAGGATTCAAAGTAAAACACTAGACTTGCTCCACCGACCGATAATGCAAATCATATTATGCATTGGGCCTATGCAAGAAACAGCAACACAAAATATAAAGGGTTCGTCTCTATGATATCGGCTGGTGTCAAGGAGGCCTTGACACCGTAGGTAAAATAGGGGGGTAAGATGGAAAATTCGTAAACAGGAGGTATTATGTGTAACTTCGTAAAAAGGGGATACAATGGGAACTTCTTAAATGGTGGGTGATTTTTGCCTACGGTGTCAATCTTAATCCAACTATAAAAGGGGTGCCAATAGACAATAACCAAGTGCGTGTTGTTAGCCATTGCTAGGAGCAGGGTAGAGCGGTGATTAGTGAGGGTGATGAACTTGATATGACACTGAGAGAGGGGGGGTGAATCAGTGTCTAAAAATTCTTCTTAATTATTTACTACTGCCCAGAGCTGATGGAGACCAAACTTTTCACACACACATAAGCACATGCAAATCTACCTCGCTACCACTCAGTGGTCAGGTTTACCAGATTTGCACACCCATCCTGTAAGCCATTCTACGCACTCCAAAATATAACAGAAAACAAAACAATGGACACAAGGATATTATGTGGTTTACCAACACAGTATGTGATGGCTAGTCCATGGAGTAATGCCCAAAGGGCTCCGTATTTACTCAACACTCAACTTTTAGTCTCTAACAAGACAAGGATATTAACCTTAGATTTTCTCAGCATAAAGCTGAGAAGAAGCACCAACGTTAAGATTCAGGCTTAACAACCAGTGTCCAGCACCCACTGAACACACCACGCTTAACTCGCACCCACGGAAAGCAAATAACAATTTTTTTAGGCTTATAAATTTGTCTTACAGTTTTTCCTTACTAACTAGGTATTCAATAATTTTCACCTACGCTAGTATACAATATATTGAAAGCATAAATAGATAAGAAATTGAAAAATCTCACAACTGCTTTTGAATGGCCAACAATCTCTCTGAAGCTTCACACTGCTCTCAGGTACTCTCCAACAGCTTTCAATGATGATAAAGATCGATTCACAGAGTACACCTCGCTCATAGGCTTTCAATTTCTTCCACACAAACCATAATCACCATGAATGTAAACATAAATACTTTACTGACCTCTCATAGGGATTTAGCACTCCATTGATGCATAAAGAAGAGGTAGTTGGTGATAGATCACTTCTACAGGGCACAAAATCCTAGAAATCCTTCTTTCTGCCTTCAAAATGCTCTTTTCAATTTTTCTCTTAGTTTTTATGACTCCCAACGACACCCAATGTATAGAGTATCCGAAAAAATGGAAACTGCAACTTGAATGGACCGATTTGGAGCTCGGATGAGAAAGTTATGGTAGTTTGAAGTTCGACCAGTAACAAATAAGGAAAGAGAATCTTTCCAAACAATTCCGCGCACCCGCGCAACACTGAATCGCCGCCCCGCTGACGTGTTGTCGAGTTCCGATTGGCTCTCAGGGAATCTTCATTTCAGACCGCTAGATAACCTTAAGAAAGGCGGGATTAGATCTGTGCCATTGGATTCGCAAAAATCGCGTTGGCCGCGATCGAGACTAATGGAAGCCATCGGATGAGAATCTACGCCGTCGTCACATCATACATGTGACACACCGAATCAAGGCGCTAATACAATAGACCGCGCTGCATTGTTTAAACTTGCCTCCATCTAACCAAAAGACGCGCGATGGAATCTCGACGTGTTTGCTCCGATATACATTAGCCCGCATTTTTCAGGGCCACCGATTTGGAATCTACCATGAGTAGCACCATTTTATCAGTCGATTTCGGATCTTCTCCATTTTTTATGCTAAAAATGCCCTTAAACAACTTCGAAAATCACCGCTGTAACCAAATCTGACCGAATGGTGCCTCTCTCCTGGCATTTCGTCGAACACATGGAGGGCGAACAGTGAGGGTGCTATTGGGCATGCGGCAAGGGGCCATGCGCATGGAAATGTGGCAGTGGGCTTGCGGTTGTTGCTGCCTTTCGGGCCTGCTGCTATGCTTGGTGCAGGGCATGCGGCATGGCATGTGGGCTGCTACTGCTTGTGCGGGCCTGCTGCTGTGCTTGGTGCATGGCACGGCTGCTGGTGTCTGCCCATGGCTATGCCATGGGGCTGGCCAAGTGGCTGGCTGCCACTATGGTGTCGTAGCCCTCGGCCAAGCTGGCTGCCATGGTGGCATGCCACCTTGGCATATTGGGTCCCACCCATTAATTTTCTCTCTCCTCATCCTCTCTCTTCTTTCTCTTTCTACAATCTCTCTCTCTTCATTTAAGCTTCAAGATGACGTAACACTATCTCATCATCAAAAACTCGGCCACATCATCAGAGAAGCTGTGCCATATCACCAGTGGGGTCCATAGACACACTCTCTCATTAAACTTGATGTAGAATGTCATTTAACTCGCTGCAAACCATCTGAAGCACACTATAAGAGATGTAGAACACTGTAGAATCACAAATACAAGGTTGTTCCATCTTTACCACTGCACTGACACTCTCTCTCCTTATTTCTCTAACTGAATGCTCACAAGCACTGTCACATCAGTCAAGTTGTCAACAATGACAACATAAAGTCCAACAATTACCCCCTTTAGAATTGTTGGCAACTCATTCTGCACATTCAATCTTTCTCCCCCTTTGACAACAAATACAAAGGGGCATGTCACATAGGAGTGCCCACCGCATCTTTCCAATTCTATGGACCCAAAAAATAAACAGACCATCATATCAACACAAAAAAAAAAATTACAGAACTCTCCCTGAGTCCAACATAAAGAGATGAAGGATAATAAGCATAAACCATTCAACATATAAATACCATAGGACTCCCCTTGAGTCTATCATCGGGAGCAAAAGGATATAGCAAAAACACACTGCTCCCCCTCACTCCAAGCACCTCACTGCTTTGTGAGCATGGTGATGCATAAATCTTTGACACTCTCTGTCAGAATGTATAAATTTCTCGAGGTTCTCTCTCCTGAAGCCATAGTCTTGCCACTGTCAACTCTTTTGATCTCACATCCCTGTTTGTTGAAGATCACTTTATGCCCTCTGTCACAAATCTGATTGATGCTGAGAACATTGTGCTTGAGTCCTGACACATAAAACACATCATGGAGTTTCACCTTTCTTTTGTTAATGCTAATAGAATCCTTTCCAGTTACCTTGGCTCCTTCATTGTTTCCAAACTTCACTGTACCTCCTTCATATTGCTGAAGCTCCTAAAACATTTTCTTGAAACCTGTCATGTGACTAGAACATCCACTGTCAAGAATCCATGGAGATGGCTTGTTTTGTGTCTTGAGCGTTGTCTTGAAGCATGCAACACCATCACTTTCTCCTTCTACAAAATCTGCAATGATTTTCTTTTTCCACACTTTTCTAACAACTGGTGGAGTCTTTTTGTTCACTCTCTGCTTAGCCTTTCTTTGACCATTCTCCCTTTGTTGTGTCACTTTTTGTTGAGGTGGCATGAATGAAATAATTGTTCTGCACTCCTTCCATAGTTATGACATTGTAGCATAATAAAATTTTTTCAAGGGAGCAAATTGGTTACTTTTCCAATTTATTTTTTGGTGGGGTTTTGTTGGTGTTTTTTTTTTGTGTTGGTATAAAAAAAAAAAAAAAACAAAAAAAGAGATGGGGGGGGGGGGGGGGGGTTTTCTCCTTCGGGGGGGAGGGGGGTGGGAATTTTTTTTTTTAGTTTGTTCTTTCCTCCCCTTTCCTTTTTTTTTTTTGGTGGTGGGGGTTGGGGATTTTTTTTTTTTTTTAAAAGAGATGTGAGTGGGGGGTTTTTTTTTTCCCCTTCTACAAGGGGTGGGTTTTTTTTTTGGGTGGGGGGCGCCGGGGGGGGGGGGGGGGGGGGGGGGGGGGGGGGGGGGGGGGGGCGACCGTGTCCACTCATATAAACCATTGCACATAACCATAATCAGAATATAATAAAATACAGCGGAAGTCTTAAATTAAATAAAATGAACTGAGTGTCTATTGATAATTTAATAAAATATCAAGTTATTTTCCACACCAAAACGTAAATAATATCCCTACATCACTTTGTAAATCCAACCGAAAATAAATAATATAATCCAAATAAACACCCAAGAGATACACGCAGAAAGGGCACTCGCATGAAGCGTCATGCTCATCCTCTCCTGTTTGCACGTCCAAGGCAGTCACGCCTCCGTACACTGGAGCGTTCAGGTAATCCACCAACGTATAACCTGCATCAACATCTAAAAACATGTATATATATACAGGGTGAGCTCACAACTTAGCTCAGTAAGACAATCAGACAATGCAACAAACATATGTATGAGTAACATTCACATCATGGTCTGGTTTTAAGTTTGCAATGTGCTATAGAAAGGATTAGTGGCCACCGCACCTCTATACACGAGTGTGTGAAGTCGCCCAATGGATCAAACACCACTGTCGTCCCACATGCACCCACCATGGAATAGAGATAGAGCTAAGGCGTTCGGATCAAACACTGCCAACACCTCCCCTGATACTATACCCATACCAACACGTAAGCCCCTATTGGCGAGGGCTTGCAAACTGGGCTCGCAACTAACCAATCCTATATGTCATCACAGTAGGTCCTATCCCAGCACAACTCCCTACGGCATAGAGATAGAACTAAAGTCTAGTGGCCAGGCCGGAGACCACAGTGCCACTTCCTCCCCCTGATACCCTACCTGCATCAAGCATGCTAAGACAGAACGATACGAAAGGTGCCAGTGTGAGGAATGATCCCAGACCTCCAGTCCTTCCCATTTCACACACCAACGAAAACAATCACATGCCTAACAGTCACATCCTAGGATAACGAGTATGCATGAACAATAATAATAACTGAAAATAAAGGATGACATGCGAGTATGCACAAATATCATACCATAGAATCATGGTTATTAATAACGATTTACTGTTTATTAAATCATTAGGATTTAGGTCTGATTCCCTTACCTGACGCTTGTTTGATAGCTTGCTCCGCGTCACAAGGTCCAAACTTCCTATCACAAGTTCCTACACAATGTTAGGGTAGTATTAGAATAGTTTTCTTAGGGTTTACGTTGGTTGAAAAACCAATCGGGTCAAAAATACTCCTCACAGAGCATACCGGTCGCAGTATCGATCGCGACACTGTGGGGAAAGTGCGACCGGTATGGTCGACCGGTCCCCACAGACCAATCTCCGGGAGGTACCAGTCGCAGTACCGGTCGCATATGGTGCGAACGGTATGGTCGATCGGTATGTCTCCGGAAGATCATACATTCGGTTCTCGCCTTCCGTCAGTCACCCCCTATTGATCCCAGGTTTTCTCCTACACATTCTAGGTCTGAGCATTGAGTTAGAGTTGTTTCCATCTCCATTCAAGTCCTAGTTTCGATGATCTTCAACCTAGAACTTGAATCTAGGGTTTACCGACTAGATTAAGGTTTGACGGCAAAATAGGGTTTAGACCAATACCTCACTTTGCATGGTATTGATCCAATCATAACTAACCATCTTAGAATACTTAATGTAGAGGAAGGTTTAAGCACTTATCGTTGACTCGCGGTAATGTGTTCTTCGTCGAATGGCAATGGCGGCTCTTCCCTCTCCTTCCTAGCTTCATCTCCTTCTTCAGCCTCTTTCTCCTCTTTAAGATTTGTGAGGAACAATGAGAGAGGTTTTAGGAGGTTTAAGGGTCCTTATATAGGCTAGGATTAGGTTTAGGAAGCCTCCTAACATTAGGAAAGTCCTTCGGTTCGAAATTTAGAAAGTGGGATCCGCAGAGATCCTTTTTCGGATCCAAGTCTTCGCAGGACATACCGATCGACCATCGACCGGTACCATAGACCGGTACCATTGACCGGTATGAATTATTTCATACATAAATCGATCCGTTTTCGTACCTGTTTGTCATCCGCTCGTCCTATCTGGCCCAGTGATGATTGAAAGACCTGTTACGACATGAATTAAAGGTTTAGATCGGATTCATGGAGTACGGGTATTACAATTAGAAGTCTCTCCCTTATCAAAACCAAGACCAAATTTAACATTGGAAGGTCTTTGAGAATTTATAATGCCATCTAGCTTGCTGCTACTAGGGTGCACTGGAGTATAACTTGGCTCATCAGGTTGAGTTAATTTTTGTTGTTTCTCAAACTCTTCTTTTTCATACACAGTCACTTTTGCCTTTAATAGATTAAATTCTTTCTCAAACTCTTCAAATTTACTCATCACAGGGGCTTGTATTTCAAGTTGAACTCTTAAATCTGCATTCTCAGTCATTACTCCGGAGTGGTTTGTAAATACCTGTTCAAGCTGAGTCTTAAGATTGTCAATAATTTTCTTGGACTCTACATCTTGAACTCTCAGTTCTTGAATCAACTGTTTTTGCTTTTTAATCTCTTTTGAGACAAACTTGTTGTTTTTTTGTTCCTTGTTAAGTTCCTTCATAGCTGCTAGAAATTCTGCCTCAAAATTTATTTCGCCTTCTTCATCACAGCTTGAGTTTGATTCTTCATTCTCATCTTCTTCAATGCTGTTTGAGGTAAATTCTTTATTTTTGATCTCCTTCTAATCTTCAATCAAAACCATGAACAAAGCCTCACTAGGCTCATCCTCTAAAACATCATCTGAGTCATCATCTGAATTGTCATTGCTTTTTAAATTTTTCTTGTCTACTGCAGTGGGAGCATTTGTATCATGAGGAGTGTAGTCATTCTCAATAAAATCCCAAACATCATATCCGAGGGACCCTATGTAAATCTCCATTCTTCTTTTTCAAAATATAAATTATGTCCCATCAAACAATGTGGGCCTGTTAAAACCTTCTCTTGGTGCCGTATCTTTATTTTGATCTTCTCAGTTGCTGATTAAGCGGTCACTGAGCCTGTTGCTCTAATACCAATTGATGAACTTGATATGACACTGAGAGGGGGGCGGTGAATCAGTGTCTGAAAATTCTCCTTAATTATTTACTATTGCCCAGAACTGATGGAGACCAAACTTTTTACACACACATAAGCGCATGCAAATCTACCTCGCTACCACTCAGTGGCCAGGTCTATCAGATTTGCACACCCATCCTGCATGCCATTTTACGCACTTCAAAATATAATAAAAAACAAAACAATGGACACAGGGATATTACGTGGTTCACCAACACAGTATGTGAAGGCTAGTCCACGGAGTAATGCCCAAAGGGCTCTGTATTTACTCAACACTCAACTTTTAGTCTCTAACAAGACAAAGATATTAACCCTAGATTTTCTCAGCATAAAACTGAGAAGACGCACCAACGCCAAGCTTCAGGCTAAACAGCCAGTGTCCAGCACCCACTGAACACACCACGCTTAACTCGCACCCACGGGAAGCAAATAATAAATTTTTTAGGCTTATAAATTTGCCTTACAATTTTTCCTCACTAGCTAGGTATTCAATAATTTTCACCTACGCTAGCATACAATATATTGAAATCATAAATAGATAAGGAATTGAAAAACCTCACAACTGCTTTCTAATGACCAACAATCTCTTTGAAGCTTCACACTGCTCTCAGGTACTCTCCAACAACCTTCAATGATGATAGAGATCGATTCACAGAGTACACATTACTCACAGGCTTCCAATCTCTTCCACACAATCCATAATCACCATGAATGTAAACATAAACGCTCTACTGACCTCTCATAGGGATTTAGCACTCCATTGATGCACAGAGAAGAGGTAGTTGGTGATAGAACACTCCCATAGGACATAAAACCCTAGAAATCCTTCTTTCTGCCTTCAAAATGATCTTTTTAATTTTTCTCTTAGTTTTTACGACTCCCAACAGCGTCCAATATATAGAGCATCCGAAAATATGGAAACTGCAACTTGAACAGACCGATTTGGAGCTCGGATGAGAAAGTTATGGCAGTTTGAAGTTCGGCCAGTAACAAATAAGGAAAGAGAATCTTTCCAAACAATTTCGCGCACCAGCGCAACACTGAATCGCCGCCCCGCTGATGTGTTGTCGAGTTCGGATTGGCTCTCAGGGAATCTTCATTTCAGACCGCTGGATAACCTTAAGAAAGGCGGGATTAGATCTGCGCCATTGGATTTGCATAAATCGCGTCGGCCGCGATCGAGACTAATGGAAGCCAAAGGATGAGAATCTCCGCCGCCGTCACATCATACATGTGACACACAGAATCAAGGCGCTAACACAATAGACCACGCTGCATTGTTTAAACTTGCCTCCATCCAACCAGAAGACACGCAATGGAATCTCGACGCGTCGGCTCCGATACACATTAGCTCGCGTTTTCCAGGGTGACCGATTTGGAATCTAGCATGCGTGGCACCATTTTATCAGTCGATTTCAGATCTTCTCTATTTTTTATGCCAAAAATGCCCTTAAACAACTTGGAAAATCACCTTTGTAACCAAATCTGACTGAATGGTGCCTCTCTCTTGGCATTTCGTCGAACACATGGAGGGCAAACAGTGAGGGTGCTGCTGGGGCGTGCAACAAGGGGTCATGCGCATGGGCATGTGGCAGTGGGCTTGCGACTGTTGCTACCTTGCGGGCCTGCTGCTGTGCTTGGTGCATGGCATGCGGCACGGCCTGTGGGCTGTTGCTGCTGGTGGCTTCGGCTACTGGCATGCGGCATGCCTGTGGGCTGCAGCTGCTTGTGCGGGCCTGCTACTGTGCTTGGTGCATGGCACGGCTGCTGGTGTCGGTCTATGGCTGTGTCATGCGGCTGGCCATGTGGTTGGCTGCCACTATGGTGTCGTGGCCCTCGGCCAGGCTGGCTACCATGGTGGCATGCCACCTTGGCACAGTGGGTCCCACCCACTGATTTTCTCTCTCTTCATCCTCTCTCTTCTTTTTCTCTTTACAATCTCTGTCTCTTCATTTAAGCTTCAAGATGCCACAACACTGCCTCATCATCAGAAACTCGGCCACATCATCAGAGAAGCTGTGTCACATCACCAGTGGGGTCCATAGACACTCTCTCATTAAACTTGATGTAGAATGTCATTTAACTCGTTGTAAACCATCTGAAACACACTATAAGAGATGTAGAACACTGTAGAATCACAAATACAAGGTTGCTCCATCTTTGCCACTGCACTGACACTCTCTCTCCTTATTTCTCTGACTGAATGCTCACAAGCACTGTCACATCAGCCAAGTTACCAACAATGATAACATAAAGTCCAACAGAGGGTGACATGATCATGTTCCAAGTAATCTGTATTGGGTTGGCCTGATTGCTCAATTCATATCAGTTTTAAACCTCATCGATCAATGATATGATCCTATTTTAATATTATTATTTACAATATCGGCTACGTATTTGTTTTCCATTAATTGATCTATACACTGATCCCATCTGAAACAGATCGATTTTTGAACATGACCGATACTAAGTTTGATACCTAGAGTTAAAACCTCGGACGTGATCATGCGACTTGTCAAAGTTCACACCAATAACATGTTAAGAATTTAAACTTATTAAAAAAAAAGTAAGGAATTAACAACGCAACAAAAGATGAACAGCGAAAGAAAAACGCAACACAACAAAAAATTAACAGCGAAAGAGAAACACAACACAACGATTTTACATGGTTCATCCGCACAGTGTGCATGGACTATATTTATGTCCACGGTAGAACAATATGTCTCTGATTCAATTATTTCAATGAAGAATTTACATTGCTCATCTCCTTGCGAGATTACACACCTGTATAAAAGGGAAACCCTAAACCACGAAGTACAAAATTGCCCTAAGTAAAATTGCCAAAACTATGGAAAAATGAAAAGTATATTTAACTTAACATAATATCAAAGTACACATAACACAATGCTGATGAAACGGTAGAGAAAAAAAACGGTTAAAAGAGAACAAACACAAGCTACCAAACTCCAACCACTTTGATTTCTTTAATTAATAGGGTTTCATTCATAAGATTACTTTAAGGGCCCGTTTGATAAAACTTCTGTTTCTGGATTCTGGATTCTGGTTCAAATTTGGATTCTACTCCAAGCTACTCTAGGATTATTTTGGAGTAGAAACTTGTTTGATAATGTAATTCTGAAATGGATTTTAGAGCATCTTTGGATTAAAAACATGTTTGATAACACACTATCCCACCAATCGAAGTCTAGAAAAACAGTCGTAGTAGTGGTGGTGGGTGGTGGTGTTGTTGGTGGTGGTGGAGGCGGCGGTGGTGGTGGTGTTGGTGGTGGTGGTAAAGGTGGCGGCGACGGTGGTGGTGGTGGAGGCGGTGGTGGTGGTTGTGGTGGTGGTGGTGGTGGTTGTGGTGGTGATGGTGGTGGTGGTGGTGGTTGTGGTGGTGGTGGTGGTGGTGGTGGTGGGTGGTGGTGGTGGTGTTGGTGGTGGTGGTGGAGGCTGCGGTAGTGGTGGTGTTGGTGGTGGTGGTAGGGTGGCGGGTGGTGGTGGTGGTGGTGGTGGTGGTGGTGGTGGTAGTAGAGTGGTGGTGGCGGTGGTGGTGGTGGTGGTGGTGGTGGTGGTGGCGGTGGTGGTGGTGGGTGGTGGGCGGTGGCGTTGGTGGTGGTGGTGGAGGCGGCGATGGTGGTAGTGGTGGTGGTGGTGGTGGTAGAGGTGGCGGCGGCGGCGGTGGTGGTGGTGGTGGTTGTGGCGGTGGTGGTGGTTGTGGTGGTGGTGGTGGTGGTGGTGGTGGTGGTGGTGGTGGTGGTGGTGGTGGTGGTGGTGGTGGTCAAGTGATAGTCATGTGAGTGTCGATTCTTTTTTTTCTCTTAAAAAGTTGATCCAACAGTTTGGAGCAAGTATTTATGACTCCAAAATTTTGGATTCTGGAGTCATTCTGAATCTGGTTCACTCTGTGGGAGTTGGAATCTAACTGGACTTATCAAACGCGCTTCTACTCCAAAATGGCTCCCTAGGAGCCAGAATCCATAGAATCCAGAAGCAGAAGTTTTATCAAACGGGCCCTAAGAAACAAAATGATGTCATCACATCTTAAGAAAAACCAATAAGCTGGCTTGACTCTCTATGGTATGTATTTTATAATTAATTATATATGATAGAGCCTTGCCGACTCATCAGAAGAAAGAAGAGTCTAAGACCCTTGTCCCAATTGAATTGCAAGGGATGATCCTTTCCAGATGACTAATAAAAGTTGGACAGATATATAATAACATATATAGTTGTTTGATATGATTTATGGTACTTATTTATATTTAAAATAAATTAATATAATCTAAAATCTACAAATAAATTAGAAGGTGTTTATCATTGTTGTGATAATCTATTATTATTATTTTATATGTAATAGTATTAAATGGTTATTATTCATGTCTCATAATTTATTTACATAAATAATTTATTTTAAATAACTCATAAACATAAATATAAATTACCAAAGAGAGTTGAACTGACACTACTATATCAACCATTGCAACAGTTTGACATCAATTACAGCAGAATTACATGCATTTAGACTGAATTGAATTTGAAGTCATGGGATTGATTAATTAAGGTATTTTTAAGAGATGTGTCAAATTGTATATTCAAAATATGTTAGGATACATATGAAAAAGCTTCCACAATATATAAAATACAATTCTAAAGCATATAACATCATAATTAATTTACTAGAATATACTCCAACATTGGATCTCTTTAGTACTGCCGTCTCGCTACACTACTGAGATCCTTATGCCTAGAAAGATTACCTAGTCTAGAACATTTACGCGTGCCATGTGTTGTCGCTGGAATCTGTAAAGGGGGATTGACCAGAACAGACAATATGGAACTCCCAATGAAACACTGGAGCTCCTTCTCAAACAAAGGGTTCTCTGAGGTGTTGTTGATCAAAGAGGCTCCCCTTTTCACCCTGAACTTGGATAGATGGAAATAACTGAAGCCAAAGCAACTAGGATATGAGATAGGTAACAAGATGGAGAGCAAGAGTTTTCATTTAGATTTCACCAGTCTTGTCGATTACATGCTTGCGTGTTACATATATATAGATTCACAAACATGTGTACCTTTCTTTTTTAGGCCCGCCGTCTTATGGCTGTTGCTATTCGATATTTAACTATGTAGGACATAGTAGGTTAACAGGCCTACGACCCCCTAGTTCGTGCTATAACGTCACGTCAGCCACCTTTCGACCCCCTTGGATTGTTTTCGATCCCCTTTTGGGTTATGTTCCCCATAACCACCAAACACTGTCTTTGTCATAGTGCTTTTATCAAGTAATATTCTGCCGTCCAGTCGATTTGGACCGAGATCTTACGAACCTGCGGGTCAGATCAGTGTATCCTTCATTAATGGTTGTTGTCAGCATTTATGGTCATTAATGACAATCCATTAATGGCCCAACCACCCTTGTCTACTTGTCACGTCCTGTCCGAGTCAGATTGCAGGGTCGAGCATGAGCTTCCTCCAATATTTACCATAATGCCCTCTTTCCAATGCCATGGATAAACGCCACGTGGTTACATTTTAAAATCCCCTTTCTACGGTTGGATACGTCCATTAACCATTATTTTCCCAACACCATGTGGAAATGATGCATTCAATCAGACCATTGATTGAGAGGACATGGCTTAAACTAACCACATGTAAGAACTCAAAACCTAATTCAATCAAATTTTCTCTAATGTATTAGCATGCATTCCAATTTACTTTCATTTACATGACCTAATGATACTTTGACAACTACTGGATCTCTCATAATCTTTCAATACGGTTTCTTTTTTTTTTTTTTTTTTTTTGGGCATTTGACAAACTTATTTTGGTTGAAAATTAACTTGTGAGCCGAGGACCTTGGGTCTCAACACCTGAAACTGTATTTTCTCCCAAGGCTTCCTTCGTTTCCATATAAAGTGATAAAAATAATCCCCATTAGAATGGTGGTTTATGTTGTTTATTTTAATGTAAAACACAAACACAGACATTAATATAAAAGAAATTAAAAATAAAAAAAAAACGATCATATATTGATATGGCATACATTTTTATTATTGGACAGATATCAATCGATATCGGCCAAGTGTCGGCCAAAATCAGATTATATCAGCTACCTGTCTTAAATTTCTACAGTATCGATTCTCATACCAATACAACAAACCAACACCATATCGGCCCAACATCATGTCGATTACAACCGATACTGATAGCTCAAACCACGAATCCAACCTTTGTGGGCCCATCGTCACGGAAAAAGATCGTCACACCCTTGAAGCTTCCTCTCCTGTGCTTCAGGGTCCTTTTCTTTTGACCTCTTTTTAATATATATATATATATATATATATATATATATATATATATTTTTTAAAAGTTTTCCAATTAAAGCTCATGCCCTTACTAAGTAGTTTGCAGTCTATATATATATTCATTAAGAAAATGACCCACACAGATTTCGGTACGCAAAATCCAACCGTCTATTGCTCTCTCATTGAAATGATCTGATTCCTCACAATCACTGACCTTGAAAAACACCGACTCTCTTGACCCATGATTACATCGCAGCTCCAGGTTTTGCAGCTGTACACTGTCGTAGTATCAGTGGCTCAGTGATCAGTGTACTCAGTAGGAAACAGGTAAGCAGTAACCAGGTGATCAGTGATCAGTGATCAGTGATCAGTGAACAGTGAGAGCACCGAGCAGTACAACAAACGTGCATGACCAATAATACAAAGGAAAATCACCCACCCCCACCAATTCTCTGTCCACTGTACAAGAGGAGAAGCTTGAAAACACTACCAAAGTTAGAGAAAACGCCACCCATAACGCCAATACAAAAAGACAAAGCCAACCCAGTTCTCAGAAATTCAATATGGTGGGTCTTTTCCACCCCACCCCACATTTACATATATCATCAGATGCTAAGCAGATCAGTTGGTGGCGACTGAGTTGTTGTTTGTTGTTGCTGATGCTGCTGCTGCACTTCTTTTGCCTCTTTAATGGCTGTGTTTGGGGTCTCTGTGGCAGAACCAGCAGAGGATGGGGGTAATAATTCAGTCACAGTTGACTCCCCCTGCTTTGAGTTGGGTGGCTTCGGCAGTTCTGTTAGTATTTGAACCACTTCTCTCATTGTGGGGCGCTCCACAGCCTGTTCCTCTACACACAACATTGAAACATAGAAGACATGCATCACCTCATGTAGAGGAATTGATGAGAGTCTGGGATCCAGGATCTTTAGAACTCCTTCCTTGTTTGAATCAGTCATCTTTCTTACCCACTGAACAATGTCAACCCCATCCCCAAATTCACCCACAGGTTTTCTACCAGTCACCAATTCCAACAGAACTACTCCAAAGCTGTAGACATCACTCTTCTCATCAACCTTCAGTGTATAGGCATACTCTGCGGATCACATTAATTTCTAATTAATGATCAACCTCATCAAATCTAAAAAATCCATCTAAATGAACAGAAACATATCATACCAAGCCTCACTTGTTAAAAAAACCTCATAAATATGACAAAAAAAAGTGAAACCCATCACTCCCATACCCTGTAATAGTTTACACATCAACAGCATATGCTTCTAAAACAGAGTTTCACACTTAACAGCAGAAAAAAAGATAAACCAGCTGCAGTTACATCATGCAATTATGAGAAACAAATTAATAAAAAGCAGTGAATGAAAAAGAATCAACTGAGCCAGTAACGATATTTTGAAAGAAGTTTGAAAGTCTCCTTCCAAGAGTCCCTAAAATAAAATAAATAATTGAAAATTGGAGAATTGCATCATACCTGGGGCAATGTAACCATAGGAACCGGCAATAGCAGACATGCATTCTGACGTGCCTGAATCCTGAAGAAACTTGGCAAGGCCAAAATCAGCAACATGAGCTTCAAAGTTGGAATCAAGGAGGATATTATTTGATTTCACATCACGATGAAGGATCAATGGGGAATTATCATGGTGCAGGTAACAGAGCCCTTTTGCAGCCTCCACTGCAATCTTATACCTCGTGTCCCAGTGCAAGTGACCTCCCTTCTTGCCATGCAAGAGTTCACCCAAGCTTCCATTTGGCATATATTCATAGACCAAAAGATTCGTTTCATGGTTCGAACAGAAACCCAATAATCTAACAATGTGGCGGTGTCGAATCCTTCCCAAAGTTTGTATTTCTGCATTGAACCCATGATCATGAGACGACCCTCTGCTCATCGCCGGCAGCCTTTTCACGGCAACCTGGTCAGCATTAGGCATGATGCCCTTGTAGACAATCCCAGCACCTCCCTTTCCTATGATGTTATCCTCCTTCAAGCATTCCAACACGTCGTCACAGGTGAAATCCAAGCGCTGGAAAGCAGTTAGCTTCCAAGCCCTGGAGTCGTTAGCTTTCTTCAGTGACCGAGCTTTGACGATGGCTGCCACGGCAAATGCTATGGAGCAGACAAGAAGACCGATGACGAGGAGGAGCTTTATCGAAGCAGAGAGTGGGCCTTTCTCATGGGTATGTTGGTCGCCATTGCCAACCCCAGATTTGCAGGGCACCAAGTATGGGCCACATAGTTCAGGATTGCCAACGAAGGAAGTGGAGTTGAAGTAACTAAACTGACCCGTGCCTGGAACCAAACCAGAGAGATTGTTGAAGGAGAAATCCACAGAAGTCAAGCTCTGCATTGTCGAGATTGACGATGGAATGCTCCCAACGAGATGATTTCTGGAAAGATTAAGGTAGTTTAAGATCCGCATACTCGTGATCTCAGGTGGGATCTCTCCAGATAAATCGTTGTGGCTGAGATCGACAAAAGCCAGCACCATGCATCGGCTGATCTCCGGTGCTATTGGACCAGAGAACCTATTGCTGCTGAAATCCATCTTCGACAGCTGCTGCAACTTTCCAATCTCGGGCGGAATGCGCCCAGAGAACATATTACCATCGAGAAGAAGCTTCTGAACACCAGAGAAGTTACCTATGGATGGAGGCAGAGATCCCGTGAGCTGGTTGTTCGAAAGACTGATCTGCCCCAGATTAACAGCCACCGAATCAGTCTCTGGAAAGCTCCCTGCAAGATAGTTATCTTGAAACTCGACCTGAGCGAGCTGGGGCAGGCCGAAGAGCCCCTTTGGAATGGTTCCATTTAGAAAGTTCTCCCCCATCCGAATTCGATTTAGCGATTGACATCTCCCCAGTGATTCTGGAATGGGACCGAACAGAAAATTCCCCAATAAGATCAGCGTTTGAAGCCGATTTCCAGAACAGAGATCAGGAGGGAGAGTCCCCGTCAGCTTGTTCGACGACAAATCGAGGAGCTGAAGGTTGCCATTCGTTCCAAGTTTCTGAGGAATACTTCCAGTAAAATTGTTCTCCCAAAGCTGCAACACTTGCAACTCAGGCAAATCACCAATGAAATCTGGAATCGCACCATACAACTTATTCCTGAACAAATTCAAAAGGGTTAGATTCTTCAGCTCCGCAAAAGCTTCTGGAATCTCACCGGAGAAAATATTGTTGGAGAGATCCATTGATTTCAAGCTCTTCAGATTGCCAAGCTCTGGGGTAAGTCCTCCAGTCAGTCCATTCACCTGCAGAAACAAGGTATCCAGATTCTGAAGCTTTCCAAGCTCCGGTGGAATCTCACCGGACAACCCACAGTTGGCCATATCCATTCGAATCAAACTGGAGAGATTCCCGATCTCCGGCGGAATACCACCTTCATAGCTATTGAAGTATCCAACATAGAGTTGTTGAAGCTTCGTCAAGCTCCCGATCTCCGGTGGTATAATACCACCAAGCTCGTTGCCAGAAACCGCCAAATACTCAATAAACTCCCATCGACCGTATTCAGGAGGGATTCTCCCTGTGAAGAAGTTTCCACCAAGGTGAAGATGGCGAAGATTCGTCATCTCCGACGCCTCAACCGGCAAATCTCCAGTCATGTTGTTATTATAGAAATCAAGAACTTCAAGGTACTTGAGAAGAGATAGCTGCGAAGAGAAGCTACCATTGAAGATGTTGTTGGAAAGGTTCAACAAGCGGAGACCACTAATGCGAGAGAACTCCGAAGGGACGGGACCAGAGAACGAGTTAGCAGCGATGGTGAAGTTGACGAGGTTGCGGAGGTGGCCTACATCAGGGGATAATATGCCGGTGAGGTTCATGTTGGAGAGGTCGAGGGAGACAACTCGATGGTACCCATCACAAGTAACTCCAGTCCAGTTGCAATAGTTTATGGAGACATTCCAGTTCTGGAGTGCAGCTCCTGGGTCAGCTGTAATGGCAGATTTCAGCGAAAGCAGAGCTTGGTATTCCGAGATATTAGATTGTTTCCCGCTGACGAATGGGTTGTTGAGCAGGTAAACCAGAAGTAGAATCAGAAATCGCATTTTCTTTCTCTTATCCTGAATCTCTCCTCTCTTCCTTGATTTCTGCACACTGTCTGCAGAAAGAGAAGCTATGAAATGCAAAGAGAACCCGTAAAGGACTTGGGTTGGGGTTGAGAGAGAAGAAGTAAGTGGTAATCAGTAGAGTGAACTGACTCAAGAGGTTGCAGCTGCAGAGCTGCTGGTTTGAGGAAGGAAGAAAGCAAGCGTGAATTCAGATTATATAACTTTTTTCAAAGATTTATTGGGAATTAGCTGCTGCCCACCTCTTCTGATTATGTTTTTTTCTCGCTACCCTTTTTTCGAGGGTATTCATCGGATGCTTGAAATTTGTTTTTCTGAGAAAAATCGATCTTTACTTTGAAATATATGGTGAGAAAATAGGAGTGGATAATGTATTATCCAAATTTCAAATTCCATAAGAAAATTCATTGGAAAAGAACTGTAGGTTGCTTCTCAACCGTTTGATTGGAATCTATCTTTGTCAATATTTTGGGAGCAGTGAATGGTCAAAGAAATAAAACGAATTAAAAATAAATTAAAAAAAGGAAAAATTACTCGATAAAAGGAACTAAAAACCGGTCAAAGAAGGTTTGACTGACAAAATGGAGAGACACGAGATTCGTGTTTTCATGAATCCTCTTCTGTTGGTTGGTCCCTTACCAGTTAACCCTCCTTAATCGCATGCATAATTAGTTGCTACACGAGCACGGCCCCTCCCATATATTAATTTCCAATTTTACCCCCATCCAGCTGTCATTCTATGAACCGGTTTCAATCAGACCGGAACCCGAATCATGGGAGTGGCTATAGTGGCTTCTGCTTGGGTGAGCAACGGGGTCCAGCCAACTGCATGGGATGATGATGCATGGTCCCCGGGAACTGCATTGGTTTCTGGTAGGGAAAATGACCAAACAGTCCTCCTCGAAACACGCCAGGAAAGTTCGGGCGCTCCGTTTGTAACCTCGAGACTATATATAGTGGTGATATGACGGAAATGCCCACGAAAACAAGGTAGTAAAATGGCATTGCTTAAGGCGGCCCATCTTTGTAATTTCCAGTGGAGTGGGCATTGGGTTTAGGGAAACGAACGTTGGAAGAAGCACAGGCGTATGAGATCCTTATGATGTATAACAACCATTGTGGTGTGTGGGCCCCACTTTCGAGGTTGATGGTGTAGTGTAGGGACCGTTAAAAGGGATGAGATGATCAATCAAGACCATCCAAAACAATAAGAAATAAAGGTTCTGATGATAATGATGAAAGGCATTAAGATCCAAAGGTTAGATAATGATGAGAATGGAAAACCCCACCCTACACCTGCATTTCATGCATTGCTTTGCATGCGTCACTGCATCAGTGTTACACCATGAGTTACTTTCTCCTAAAAATGCAAGTGTAGGAGTACACCTTTTTCCATTTGTTTTCTTGACCTGTCTCCCTAATAATTAAACATCCAAAAAAGCAATGACAATAACATTTAACAGCAATAATTTCGTTTGGTAAAAGTTGGGAGTGGGAGCAATGCTTATATTATGGTTTCAGTTTCGTGTTGAATCAAGTATCGGTCATTATACTGATGTGGCATATTATTTTGGTTTCAATTTCTCATGTCGAAACGAATATAGATCATTATACTGATATGGCATATTATTTTGGTTTCAGTCAAGTATCAACCAGTTACCTGTCAACCAATATCACTAATGATTGGCCAAATATCGATTACTATCGATACTGCTATGGCAAATCCGAACTGAATATTGAAAAACATGGTTAGCATTCTCTCGATCTCTATCTCTATCTCTCTCCTTCCTTGCCCCTATTGACGGATCTAATGTCCTACTCCCATTGATGGATATAGGCAATGGTTTCCCTCAAAAAATCCATGCCCTTTCGATTTTTTCCAAAGAGAGTGACAAAAGATAAAAATTAATTTGAGGAAAGTTTTTTTTTTTCTCGTGAGTGAAAAAAAAATCTCATTATTATTCCCATTACGTAGATAAATGTTCAAAACACCCATATCATATTTCTGGGAATCCCATTTAAGCATCACAACAAGTTGGTGGGTGAAGGGAAAAAAAAAAAAAAAAAACCCGATCCCATAAGTTTTGGACCGAGAAACTCTCATGTCGCTCAATTCCTCTGGTCATGATCGCACGACTAGAGATCACCCAACATGATCGGAAGAACTGAATGACATAAAAGGGTCTTTATCCTTCAAGTTTTTGAGCTCCATCTACTTCTTTGTCTGGAGAAAGAGGATAGTAGGTGGGAGAGATTATTATAGTATTTCGCTTTATATAATATAATCTAATCATATCATCTTGTAAAAAGTGCAATAAACTAGGGTAGAGAGCCTTTACCATTAATATGAGTCCTCTCTAATTAAAAACTCAACACAAAGCTCATTGAATTTTTTAAAAAAAAAATTCTACATTATGGGTCTCGAAGAAGCACCCTTTTGTCCCCTACCTCAAATTAATTTATAACACTACTCACACTTAACCCTCTTCTAGTGCTACAACCAATCACTTCCCTGCATCCTAATCCTCTCTATCTAGTCTTACCTCCCATACCTTCTTCTCCTCTCTTATTCATACTTTACTTAAAATTTCTAAATAATATGATACTCTTAGCTTCTTTTTTTATTTAATGAAACACCATTAGGTAGGAGAGTAGGTGTAATTTGTTTCTCCAGAAGAAGATATCATATGCCATGCAATATTCATTCAAGTTTTCCCCAAGTGGGTTAACGTAGTTGATAGAGAAGAGTTCATCTATATGTACTTGTATCTTCCTTAAGATTCTATCACCTTCCATACTCAGTGGGTCCTATATTTTAGAGATGGATTCCACACCACGTCTATGGTGACCATAAAAAATACATATGCATGAAGGTGATCTAAACAAAAAAAATATAAAGGTGGGTTGAGATTCCTTGTCAAAAAAAAAAAAAAAAAAAAAAAAAAAAAAAGGGAAGGTGAAGGTGATGAGGGTGAAAGGGAAGGATGAGGAGAGAGAGAGAGAGAGAACCCAGCTTTGAATGAGAAAGTCAGTGGAGTCTCTTGCAAGGACTTCAGTAGAAAGTGCAACCCAAGGGGAGTCTCTTTCAATTGATAACCACTGAGCATCAGCAATTTCCGAGTTCTGTTAGAAAAGGTCCTTCCTATTTATTTTCTTCAATCCAATAGATTGAAGGACCAGAAGACCTAGAAGTACAGTAAGTGTAAAATATCAGAGATGAGACATGGGCTGCTTATTCCTATTCCTTTGTCAGGAACAAAACGATGGAAGAAAGAAACACAGTGCAGTGTCATCTCAAACGAAATTTTGTTCTTTACTTGAGTGATGCTTTTATGCATGTTCGCTAACTTCCAATTTTCAGGACAAAAGAAAATGCTCAACTCTGTCATTCTGTCCACATATGTGGATTCGATGGGTTTTGTGTTTTTTGTAGCTTTGTAGGGCCTTCTGTGGGCCCATTTTCTAGGGCTGCTACTTGGGTAATCCCAAGTTCTAAATGTTGAGAATAAGTCTGGCCCATGTTTAGGCCCATCTAGTGATTTAGTATTATGTAATGTAACTTAGTGTAATACAGTCCCACTGTGTGTGGATCAGGATCCCCTCTAATTAGTACTTTAATTGGAGGGAGGGATGTTAGTGGCCACTCGATGAATGACATCTAGTGCTCCTCCAATCTAAGGACTGAAATAAAAAAAAATTTTGGTTTTGAAATTGTAACCCATGCTACACACAAACATTAACTACCAGTGACGTTGGACTTGCAGAACTTAGCCAGCAGGCTACAGTTGCAGTGCGGGGGCGACGAGAGACAGACCAATTGCTTGTACGTGCCCTCTCCTTCTCCCTTTCCCTCTCTTCCATTTCCGTTTGGTAGAAATTCCAATGGAGAACCACATTGGCAATTCCCATAAGTTGAGGGCTCCGAAGTGCCCCAACTCTTTGAAATCCATCTTCCGCAGTAAGAAGTCCGAACATATCTCCGACGCTTCTCCCAACTCCATTCCTCAGCTCTCTTCCATCGCCAATCCCGTCATTGCTCGCTGTTCCAACAGATCAGTCTAATGTCTTCCTTCTTTCTCTTTGGATGTATCTTTTCTCTTTTTCTTCTTGATAAAATTATTCTACAGTTGTCTATCAGGAAAATAAGATGAATGTCTTGACTGAAATCCAGTTGTTTTAAAAGGCAAACTAGTTAAAAGTTTCAAAAGTTCTAAAAATGAAAATTCAAATTTTGTTTTTTTTTTTATTTTGATAGAAATACTTTTTTAATTTTGTTTTGAGTTGATGAAGCTAGTAAGGATTTTTAGCCTCACATTGTTTAGAGACAAAGGAAATGAGAGGTATATAACTGGAGGGTGTCACAATACATGTTCAGTCCTTAAAAGGGAGTCTCCCTCTTGAGGGAGGTGTCCGGGAGTTCCAGTTTGTCTTTAACTCGCGTGCGCGAGCACCGAGCACAGGCTTGGATGTACCCTTTTAAAAAGGAGGTGTTCTATATCCTTTAAAGGGTAGAGGTACACCCAAAGGTAGGATGGTGTCTTTATCCATTCGTACCGGTACCTATAGTATCCTTACGTATAAAGGGATTCTATCTGAACCATTAATCCAAGCATCTCTTGAATCAAACACATCTGAACCGTCCATCCAAATAGACATGCCCCTACGAAATGACTAATTGGAAAGATATCTGTCCTCTATAAATAGATAACTTTGCCTTGCCAAAATCCATCCAAAATTTACTATCTCTCTCTCTCTCTCTCTCTCTCTCTCTCTTTCTTATATTTTGTTTAGACGACATCAAGCCCGCTCCATTTTTTAAGTCTGTTAATTTCAATTGTTAGTTCCTTAAACGAGGTCTGATTGTTTGTGTGCC
This sequence comes from Protea cynaroides, assembly GCA_028583415.1. Classification (NCBI taxonomy): domain Eukaryota; kingdom Viridiplantae; phylum Streptophyta; class Magnoliopsida; order Proteales; family Proteaceae; genus Protea; species Protea cynaroides. The sequence goes on from CM053272.1 coordinate 49,796,322, forward strand.
TATCATTGCAAATGGCCTAATAAAGAGACTGTTTTATCTTGGAGATTGATTCACAAGAACCCGGCGTTACACTATAGAGGGTGAATACAATCTTGAGGAGAGTGTTTCTACACGACTCAGCCTATCTGTTTTCTTAATCCGTATTTGAATTGTGATTACCAAAAACCGATTTTATTATTTCGATTATCTGTGATGTTTTAGAACATAATCATATGATATATAATTGAGTTCTTTGCATCAATTCTGCCATTAAAGATTAAGTCTTAAACCGTATGTATTGTTGTTTTTCCTGCAAGTCCTTTTTGAATCCTATGCTTAAAAAAGGACTTCAAATAGGGGCAGTCCAAGAATTTCAATAAAGAAATTAATCCAACTTCTATTCATCCTTCAAATGATTTTGCTTTAAATGATGGAATTTGATGAACTTGATATGACACTGAGAGGGGGGGTGAATCAGTGTCTGAAAATTCTCCTTAATTATTTACTGCTGCCCAGAGCTGATGGAGACCTAACTTTTCACACACATACAAGCGCATGCAAATCCACCTCGCTACTACTCAGTGGCCAGGTCTACCAGATTTGCACACCCATCCTGCAAGTCATTCTACGTACTCCAAAATATATAGAAAAATAAAGATAGTCCACAACACAGGATATAGGTGGTTCACCAACGCAGTGTGTGATGGCTAGTCCACGGAGTAATGCCCAACGGGCTTCGTATATACTCAATACACTTCTTTTTGCTGTCTACACAACAGGGAGTACATACACCCAATTTACAGAGCATAAAACTAGGAGGGCACACATGTGCCAGGAATTCAGGTATCAAGTACCAGTGTTCAGCACACGCTGCACACCACGCTTAACCCGCACCCACGGAAAACAAATAACAATTTCTTTTAGGCTTATAAATTTGCCTTACAATTTCCCCCCACTAGCTAGGTATTCATCAATTTGCACCTACGCTAGCATACAATAAATTGAAAGCATAAATAGACAGAGAATTGAAAAATCTCACAAACAATGCTTTCGAATGGCCAACAATATCTTTGAAGCTTCACACTGCTCTCAGGTACTCTCTAACAGCCTTCAATGATGATAAAAATAGATTCACAGAGCACACCTCATCCACAGGCTTCCAATATCTTCCACACAACCCATAATCACCATGAATGTGAAAATAAAAGCTCTACTGACCTCTCATAGGGATTTAGCACTCCCTTGATGCACAGAGAAGAGGTAGTTGGTGATCCATCACTCCTACAAGCACGAAACCCTAGAAAAACCCTTTGTTAAGCTTCAAACCCTATTTTAGATTTTTCTCAGCCCTAATTCGACTCCCAAAGGCTCCCAATAGATAGAACATCCAAAAATATGAAAACTGCAACTTGAACGGACTGATTTGGAGCTCGGATGAAGAAGTTATGGCAGTTTGAAGTTCGGTCAACCAAAAGATTCAAAATAGAATCTTTCCTTTTATAACCGTGCACCCGCGCCGCACCGTAGCCACGCCGCCGATGCGCTGTCGTGATCTGATTGGTCGATCGAAGTATCTTTATTGTCGTCCGTCGGATCGTCTGCAAAAAGGCGAGATCGCCTAATGTCCGTCAGATCAGTCAGATCACGTCTTCGAAAATCGTCTTAAACAACAACCTTTAGATCTGGATCTGTCCCGCCGAAGTACCACACGCGCGTTACACTGAATCAGGAAAGTTCTTCATGCAACGTAACGCACATCTTTAAGTTGCACGCGGCCAATCAGATCCTATGCAATGGAATCTGACGCGGTCGCTGAGATCCACTCGAGCCCGCCTTAATCTGACCCGTCCGATCTGGATCTTGACTACGTGTCTCATTCTGAGCCGTCCCAACAGAATTTATCTCTATTTATGATAATTTCAGCCTTCTCCCTCAACTCTTGATAATTGCAAAAAGACTCCTGAACAAATGTTTAATGGCTTTTTTTGAGCGATCCAATGAAAACTACGATATCTCTCTCATCCGACGTCGGAATTGAGTGATTCAAGTTGTGTTGGAAAGATAACTCGACGCTCTGCATTTTTCCACTGTCGGATTACCATGAACTTGCTGCGGGACCCACCAATATTTTCTCTCTCCTCTTTCTCTCTCCTTATTCTCTTTACATCTTCTTTCTTCATGTAATGCTTCAGAATGCCGCAATATTGCCTCATTATTAAAAACTCGGCCACATCATGTGCCACATCACCAGAAACTATGCCACATCACCAGTGGGGTCCACAGACTCTCTCTCTCATCAAAATCATTGTAAAATCTCATTTAACTCATTGCAAGTCATCTGAAACACATGTAGAATACTGTAGAACACACAAGCAAAGTTGCCACATCTGTGCCACTACACTGACACTCTCTCTCCTCATTTCTCTGACTGAATGCTCATAAACATTGTCACATCAGTCAAGTTGCCAACAATGACAATATAAAGTCCAACATAATTTGCCTTCAACTAGCCCAAAAAAAAAGAGTAAATTAAGGAGGTGGTATTTCAATTGAAGTCAGTTCTTAAATTCGTGCATCCAAGCTTATCCAAACCTGAAAATAGTGACTAGATGCCTGTTTTTGGATGAATGCATATCGAGTTGAATGAAGAAAGAGAAGAAAAAAAAAAGCAAAAATGAATAAACAGAAATCCTTTTAGTGTTTGACTTCAGTATGGGAAGAGTGAAGATGGAAATGGAAAGGGAGAATAACTTGGAACAGCGAGAAATGATGGAATTGGCGATGGAAGAGAGCTGAGGGATGGAGTTGGGAGAAGCGATATCTTCCGACTTCCTGCTACTACTGCGGAAGATGGATTTCAATGACTTAGAGGAAGGGTCGGGTATATCTTCGGAGAAACTAGGATGGAATTTGCAGAGGAGGATCGAGTTTTAATTTGGGATCATGTTTGTGGGTAGCATGGGTTACAATTTCCAAACCAACTTCTTTTGATTTTAGTCCTCAGAATGGAGGAACGCCATGTGTCACTCATCGAACGGCCACGGCCACTGGCGTTCCTCCAATTAAAATACTAATCGGAGAGGATCCCGATCCACTACGCTTAGTAGGTTGTAGAGTTTTCGGAATGGTAACACAACAAGGAAAATACTTTGGTTGCAAGAGTTTTCTTTAGATTTTGTCACGGTATCAGAGCGTTGAGGAGGAGTTCTTTTGCAACTTTTGTGATGGCATCTTTAAGATCTCCATCTCCGTTTCCGCATCCATGTAACCTTAATGTTGGTAACTTCATTTCGTTAAAACTCAATCCAGGTAACTTCTTATTGTGGGAAACTCAAATTCTTACGTTGATAGAGTCAAGATCTGATGGGGTTTATTTTAGGTAAAATTCCTCCTCCAGATTGCCATATTGTCTCAGTTGATGGAGAAATTCTTAAAAATCCAGAGTTCTTGGCATGGCTGCGTACATATCGACTCATTAAAGCATCAATCACAGCATTATCAAAAGAAGTTTTTGGCCCTGCTGAAGGCATCAAAACCTCTTCTGATCTATGGAATACCTTATATATTGTGTTTCCCAGGCTTCTGAACCTAGAGAGTTTTAGTTACTCTCAAAGCTTCATTTCTTAAAAGGAAAAAAAAAACAAAAAACAAAGAATACCTCTCTCTCTCTCTCTCTCTCTCTCTCTCACTCATGGATATTATAATATTACGATATTAGTTGCAAAGAGTTATTCCCAAAAGGAGGGAACTAATTTTCTTGAGACTTTAGTCTATTAATTAAAACTGCAACTATACGAATGCTCTTAACAATTGCAACTGTTTGGTAAAATTTTTGTTCTGGATTCCTTTCTTTTGGTTTGGAGTAAAACTTTTACTCCAAGCTACTTAAAGATTATTTAGGAGTAGAAACATGTTTGATAACATAGATTTGGAACGGATTCCAAAGCATCTTCAAAACAAGAAACATGTTTTATAAACACACTATCTGCCAATTGAAGTCTAGAAAACTGGTGGTGGTAGTGATGGGTGGTGGTGGTGATGGTGGCGACGGTGGATGGTGGTTGTGTTGGTGGTGGTGGCGGCGGTGGGGGTGGGGTTGGGGGTGATGGGTGGTGGGTGGTGGCGGTGGCGGTCAAGCCTTTGTATTGTGAAGAAGAGAGGAGAGCTTATTTATTTATTTATTTATTTTCTCCCAAAAACTTGGTCCAACACAAAAAAGCTTTTTTTTTTTTACTCCTAAAATTTGGATTCTGAAATCAATTTGAATCTAGTTCACTCCATGTGATTTCGAATCCCATAGGGTTAACCAAACGCGATTCTACTCCAAAATGGCTCCCTAAGAATTAGAATCCATATAATCCAAAATTTGGAACGTTATCAAAATTGGCCCTAACGAAGCTTGATGTAACCAATGCTTTTCTACATGGTTACCTTACTACACCGGTCCACATGAGTCAACCTCAGGCTATGTTGATTCTTCTAAACCTTTAGGCCCCGTTTGATAACACTCTAGTTCCTTACTTCTTAGCTCCGGAGCTAATCCGAAGTAAAATGGTGATTGATAAACACGGTTCAAGTTTTGATTCCCATGGAATGAACCGCTCCAAAAATGTCTCTAGGAGTTAAAAAAACTTACTTCTCTTGCTTCGGAGCTATTACCATTACTGACTGCCATCACCACCACCACTAGTACTGTCATCATCACCACCACCCCTCCACCACCACCACCCCCACCACCACCCACCACCCACCACCCACCACCCACTACCCACAACCACCACCACCACCACCACCACCGTCGCCACCACCACCACCGCCGTCGCCACCACCACCACCCACCACCTTCCACCATCGCCACCACCACCACCCACCACCTTCCACCATCGCTGCTTTACCACCACCCACCACCGTTGCCACCATGACCCACCCACCACCTACCACCACTGTCGCCACCTCCACCACCCACCACCACCGCCGCCACCACCAGCCACCATCACTGTCGCTGCCACCACCCACTAGCACCACCACCACTACCACCACCCCCCCACCGCCACCAACACCACCACCACCACCACCACCAAACAACATTCTGGAAGCGTAGTCTTTTGATTTTAGAGCAGCTTTATCAAATAGCATTCTACTCCAAAAATCCTGACTCTGAAGAAGAAGTAGAAAACGACTCCGGACCAGAAGTAGCTCCATGGGAGCTGGAGTGTTATCAAACGGGGCCTTAGCCGTCTGTAAGCTTCAAGGTGCTCTTTATGGTTTTTAGCAAGCACCCCGAGCTTGGTTTGATCGATGTAGCACATTTCTTATTGATTATGGATTTGTTTGCAGTGCGTCAAATTCTTCCTTATTTATATCTCATTCTATCACAGATGTGCTACTTCTTCCACTGTATGTTGATGATATTATGTTGATATTATTCTTATGGGAAACACAACAATACACTTTTGGATGCTTCTGTTGCTTTAGTTAATGTTGAGTTTGATGAACTTGATATGACAGTGAGAGGGGGGTGAATCAGTGTCTGAAAATTCTCCCTAATTATTTCACTGCTGCCCAGAGCTGATGGAGATCTAATTCTTTACACACATATAAGCGCATACAAATCTACCTCGCTACCACTCAGTGGTCAGGTCTACCAGATTTGCACACCCACCCTGCAAGCCATTCCATACACTCCAAAATATACCAAAAAAATAAAACAATCAACACAAGGATATTACGTGGTTCACCACCACAGTATGTGATGGCTAGTCCACGGAGTAATGCCCAACGGGCTCAGTATTTACTCAACACTCAGCTTTTAGTCTCTAACAAGACAAGGATACTAACCCTAGGTTTTTCCTGCATAAAACTGAGAGGGCGCAACAACGCTAAGATTCAGGCTACAACAACCAGTGTTCAGCACCCACTGAACACACCACGCTTAACTCGCACCCACGAGAAGCAAATAATAATTTTTTAGGCTTATAATTATGCCTTATAATTTTTCCCCCACTAACTAGGTATTCAATAATTTTCACATACGCTAACATACAATATATTGAAAGCAACAAATAGATTGGGAATTGAAAAACCTCACAACTGTTTTCGAATGGCCAACAATATCTCTAAAGCTTCACACTGCCCTCAGGTACTCTCCAACAGCCTTCAATGATGATAGAGATTTATTCACAGAGCACACCTCACTCACAGGCTTCCAATCTCTTCCACACAACCCATAATCACTATGAATATAAACATAAAAGCTCTACTGACCTCTCAAAGGGATTTAACACTCCATTGATGCACAGAGAAGAGGTAGTTGGTGATTGATCACTCCCACAGGACACGAAACCCTAGAAAATCCTTATCTCAAGCTTCAAAAAGCTCTTTTTAATTTTTCTCTACTTTTCTACGACTCCCAACACTGCCCAATCTATAAAGCATCCAAAAATATGGAAACTGCAACTTGAATGGACTGATTTGGAGCTCGGATGGCCAAGTTATGACAATTTGAAGTTCGATCATTAACAAATAAGAAAATAGAATCTTTCCAAATAATTTCGTGCACCTGCACCGCTCCATAGCCAAGCCGTCGCTGCGTTGTCGAGCTGTCATTGGCTGCGCAGAGCATCTTCAATCGTAGCCACTGAATCAACTTCAAAAAGGCAGGATCGATCTTGATTCTTCAGATCTGCATAAATCGCGTCTACGAATGTCGGCTTCAATATCGGCCTTTAGATTAAGATCTGGACCAATGTGCACCATAGACGCGCATCACCGAATCAAGACGAATACTTCAAGCGACGCGTAGATTTATATTACACACGACTAATCAGAAAGCCCGCGATGGAATCTAGACGGAACCAACGATATACACCTTAGCCCGCATTTTTTAAGGCGCCAGATTGGTATATTTGTGATGTGGCTCTTTCATGGTTGTAGATCTCGGATCTCCCCATATTTTCTTACCGAAATTACCCCTAAACAACCTTCATAAAGATCTTTGTAACCATTCTTTTTATTAAACAAACCTGTAGCGGCAATCTTCCCTAGAGAACTTCTCTCTAAAGTTTTTGCTCACTCTCTCTCTAGGAGTTTTATCAAACACAAGGTGTGCGTGCCACACCAAGCTTGGGCGCTGCTGCCTACTGCGGGGCATGCTGTTATGCCTCGCAGCCTGGGTTATGCCTTGTGGCCTGGGCAATGCCTTGCGGCTGGCCATGTGGGGCTACCACTGTGGTGTCGCGACCCTCGGCCAGACTGGCTGCCATGGTGGCATGCCACCTTGGCACAGTGGGTCCCACCCACATTTTCTCTCTCCTCTTTCTCTCTCCAATTTTCTCTCTCTTCATGCTCTCTTTCTTCTTTCTCTCTCCTCATTCTCTCTCTACATCTTCTTTCTTTATTTCAATCTTCAAGATGCCACAACACTTCAAAAACACTGCTACACTACCAGTGGGGCCAACAGTCAGTCTCTCTCATCAAACTCAGTATAGAATACCATTCAACTTGCTGTAAGCCATCTGAAACACATTATAAGAGATGTAGAACATTGTAAAACACACATACGAGGTTGTCACATCTGTGCCACTGCACTGACACTCTCTCTCCTACACTGACACTCTCTCTCCTCATTTCTCTGACTGAATGCTCACAAATACTGTCACATCAGTCAAGTTGCCAACAATAACAACACAAAGTCCAACAGAATTTGCAATGAAAGATATAGAGGCACTCCATTATTTTCTTAGTATAGCTCTTCACAAATCTTCGACATACTTAAGCGGGCTGATCTTGGAGCTGTTCATCCTCTTCTCACTCCCGTGCGTATCACTATTGATCTCTCCCGAGATGATGATGAGCTCTTTTCTGATGTGGATCTTTATTGCAATATAGTTGGGTCACTTCAAAACCTTATTATGGCCCGTCTGGATATATCCTACGCTGTAAATCTAGTTTGCTAATTCATGCACTCACCAACAGTAAACCATTTCTTAATGGTAAAGATGATACCTAAATATGTTCGAGGAACACCTGCATATGGGCTTCATATTATCTCTGACGGCTCTCTTGATCTCTATGCCTTCTTGGACTCAAATTGGGCTGATGCCCTATAACAAGGCGGTCTATTATAGGTTTTTGCACCTTCTTTGGTGCAAATTGTATATCTTGGAGTCCTAACAGACACAACTGTGGCTCGTTCTAGTACTGAAGTAGAGTATAAGGCAATGACTACTACAACCGCTGAGTTAACTTGTTACCTGATTTGTTTCCCCTCAACGTCAGCTAGCTGATATGTTTACTAAACCCTTGGCACATAGAGAGTTTCAAGCTATTTGTATCAAACTGAGTTTATGGGTTAACCCACAACTGTTTGAGGGGGAGGTTGAGAAGAAATCAGGCCCATTTAGTGCTTAGTGTAATATATACAGTCCACTGTGTAGTAATCTGTAGAGTTTTTTTGAATGGTATACGTGGCTTAGTTTGTAGCATCAGATAAAAAAAAGCTGCAGACAGTCCTGTAACACGATAAGGAAAACACTTTGGTTGCAAGAGCTTTCTTCCTATTTTCTTCAGATTTCGTCACCAAACAAATCCCATTCAGCAGCCCTCAATCTTCCCTGGTATAGCTTTGATTTTCCAGCCCACTGGCTTTGAGCACAACAAGCTGGAAGGCCACAAAGGACCCAGCTAAGACAGCAAAACAAAACAACAACACACCGGGCCTAGGCTACAACATTACTACGCCACAGGAAAAAAAATGCTACGCAACTGGTTCATTTCAAAACAATTCGGAGCCGACTAGGGAGAGTACGAACGCGGGTACTCTTCCTCAAGAACACCAGAGGGGTAGAGCTAAGAATTCCTACAGTAGAATGACATGGAAGAATACCATTATTATCTTCTCAATCCGAAAACTCGACATCAGGGGCCAATATAGAACCTTCACTATCTGTGAAATCGCTATCAGAGCCCATCTCAGTAGGTTGGAGTAGGCTTTGTTGTTGTTAATGGGTCAGACTCAACCAGTATAGGGCTTAGCCCCATCTTATATGTTTAGTTATTATAAAGATGTATGTGATGAGATATAATGTATGATATTTAGCATCCAAACTGTAACTCAGTAGCAACTTTTGAATTTGTAAGTATCAAAAAAAAAAAAAAAAAAAAAAAGAGAGAGAGAGAGAGAGAGAGAAAACTTTTGATGTTGTTAATGAGTCAGACTCAACCAGCATAGGGCTCAGCCCCATTTTATTTAGATCACCCAACACAATGGGAAGAACTGAATGACATAAGAGATTCTTTATCCATAAAGTTTTTTTAGCTCTATCTGCTTCTGTCTAGAGGAAGAAGATAGTAAGTGGGAGAGATTATTATAGTATTTAGATTTATATAATGTATCTAATTATATCATCTTGTGAAAAGTGCAATAAACTAGGGTAGAGAGCCTTTACCATTAATATGAGTCCTCTCTAATTAAAAGCCTTTTTATCAACAAAAAAAAAATTTAAAAATGAAAAACTCAACACAAAACTCATTTAATTTTTTTAAAATTTCTACATTATGGGTCTCGAAGAAGCACCCTTTTGTCGCCTACCTCAAACTAAATTATAACACTACTTACACAGTCAGTTAACCTTCTTCTATCGCTACAACCAATCACCTTCCCACATTCTACTCCTCTCTATCTAGTCTAACCTCCCACACCTAACTCATACTTTACTTAAAATTTCTAAATAATATGATACTTATAGCTTCTTTTTTATTTAATGAAACACCATTAGGTAGGACAGTAGGTGTAAGTTGCTTCTGCCGAAGAAGATGTCACATGCCGATATCTATCCAAGTTTTCCCCAAGTGGCTAGCGTTGTTGAGAGAATAGTTCATCTGTCTGTACTTGTATCTTTTTTGAGATCCTTTCACTTTTCATATTCAATGAATCCTACACTCTAGAGCTGACAAGGGATCATACCCAAGAAAGCAGAGATTTCGAGTTCAATTCTTCTAGAATCAGAGTTTCACATGGACAAGGAGTTTACTTGGTTCTTCCACAAAAAAATAAAATAAAAGTGGGTTGAGATCCGTCATAAAAAAAATAAAAAAAACAAAAAAAAAAAACAATGAAGCAGAAAGGGAAGGTGAAGGTGAGGGTGAAAGGGAAGGAGAGAGAGAGAGAGAGAGAGAGAGAGAGAGAAAACCCAGCTCTGAATGAGAAAGTCAGTGGAGTCTCTTGCAAGGACTACAGTAGAAAGTGAAACCTGAGGAGAGTCTCTTTCAATTGACAACCACTGACTATCAACATTTCCGGGTTCTGTTAGAAAAGGTCCTTCATATTTATGTCCTTCAATCCAGTAGATTGAAGGGCCAGAAGACCTAGAAGTTCAGTAAGAATAAAATCTCAGAGATGAGACATGGGCTAGCTGCTTATTCCTATTCCTTTGTCAGGAACAAAAACGATGGAAGAAAGAAACACATTGCTGTGTCATCTCAAACGAAATTTGTTCTTTATGCATATTCGCTAACTTCCAATTTTCAGGACAAAAGAAAATGCTCAACACTGTCATTCTGTCCAAATATGTGGATTCGATGGGCTTTTTCTTTCTTCTTTTTTTTTTTTTTTTTTTTTTTTTTTTTTGCAGCTTACAGTGCCTTCTGTGGGCCCATTTTCTAGGGCTGCTATTTGGGTAATCCCAAATTTCTAAATGTTGAGAATAAGTCAGGCCCAAGTTCAGGCCCACCTAGTGATACAGTACTATGTAATGTAATTTGGTGCAATACAGTCCACCGTGTGTATTAGTTTGTAGAGTTTTCTAAAATAGTACGCGTGGCTTAACTTGTAACAACAAATAAAAGAACTACAGAGAGTCTTTGTAACACTGATAAAGAAAGAACGAAAACTCTTTGGCTGCAAGAGCTTTCTTCCTATTTTCTTCAGATTTTGTCATGGTATCAGAGCTTTGAGGAGGAGTTCTTATGCAACTTTTGTGATGGCGTCTTCAAGATCTCTATCTCCGTTTCCGTATCTGTGTAACCTCAATGTTGGTAACTTCATTTTGATAAAACTCAATCATAATAACTTTGTATTGTGAGAAACTCAAATTCTTACGTTGATAGAGAATCAAGATCTGTTGGGGTTTATTTCCGGTGAAATTCGTCCACCAGATCACCATATTGTCTAAGTTGATAGAGAAATTCTGTAAAATTCAGAGTTCTTTGCATGGCTACGTACAGATCGACTCATTAAAGCCTGGATCACAGGCACATTATCGGAAGAAGTTCTTGGCCTTGTAGACATCAAAACCTCTTCTGATCTATGTCCTTGTATAGTGTGTTTTCCCAAGCTTCTGAGTTTCTTGTGGATATTAGGATATTAGTTGCAAAGGGTTATTCCCAACAGAGGGAGAATTGGTTTTCTTGAGACCTTTAGTCCAGTAATTAAACCTGCAATTATACGAATGGTCTTAACAATTGCAACTGTTAAAGGATGGACTATAAGGAAGCTTGGTGTAGCCAATGCTTTTCTACACCAGTCCACATGAGTCAACCTCCAGGCTATCTTGATTCTTCTCAACCTTTAACCGTCTGTAAGCTTCAACGTGCTCTTTATGGTCTTAAGCAAACACCTTGAGTTTGGTTTGATTGGTTTAACACCTTTCTTATTGATTATTGGTAGTGTGTCGGATTCATCTTTATTCATGTCATTCTAACACACATGTGCTAGTTCTTCTATTATATGTCGATGATATTATTCTTACGGTAAAGAACAATGCTCTTTTGGATGCTTTTATTGCTTTCGATGATGTTGAGTTTGCAATGGGAGATATAAGGGCATTCCATTATTTTCTTGGTACATTCTACCTTCCTCAGACCCTGCAATTGCTGGAACCTCGTGCACTGAGACACCCTTTTATTTTTAATTGTGCACAAATCATCAAATGGACTATTTCTATCACAAACAAAGTATGTTGCTGACATACTTAAACGAGCTGATCTTGGAACTGTTCGTCCTCTTCTCAATCCCGGAGTACCACTACTGATCTCTCCGAGATGATGATGAGCTCTTTTCTGATGTGGTTCTTTATCGTAGTATAGTTGGGTCACTTCAATACCTTACAATGACCTGTCTGTATATATATCCTATGTTGTAAATCTTGTTTGCCAATTCATACACTCACCTACAGTAAACCATTTCTTAATGGGAAAGAGGATACTTAAATATGTTCAGGGAACACTTGCATGTGGATTTCATATTGTCTTTGACAGCTCTCTTGATCTATATGCCTTCTCGGACTCAGATCGGGCTGGATGCCCTATAACAAGGCAGTCTACTACAGGTTTTTGTATCTTTCTTAGCGCAAACTTTATATCTTGAAATCCTAAGAAACAGTCAATTGTGGCTCGTTCTAGTACTGAAGCAGAGTATAAGGCAATGGTTACTACAACCGCTGAGTTAGATTGGTTTTCTTTTACGAGATATTGGCATTGTTCCATTACAACCAACGATACTATTTTGTGAATGTTAGTGCACTACACATGACAGTAAATCCTATTCTACATGCTCAGACAAATCAAATAAAATTAGATTACCACTTTGTTCAGAAAAAAAGTGGTCCTTGGTTTATTTGTTATCTGATTTGTTTCCTCTCAACTTCAGCTAGCTGATATATTTGCTAAACCCTTGGCACATAGAGAGTTTCAAGCTATTTACATCAAAGTGGCTTTATGGGTTATCCCACAACTGTTTGAGGGGGGGGGGGGGGAGGAGGTTGAGAAGAAGTCAGACCCATTTAGTGATTCAGGACTACGTAATGTAACTTTTAGTGTAATACAGTCCACTGTGTGTAGTAGTTTGTAGAGATAGTATCAGATAAAAAACTAGAGAGAGTTCTGTAACACGATAAGGAAAACACTTTGATTGCGAGAGCTTTCTTCCTATTTTCTTCAGATTTCGTCACTAAACAAATCCTATCGGCAGCCCTCAATCTTCCCTGGTATAGGTTTGATTTTCCAGTCGAATGGCTTTGTTGTTGTTAATGGGTCAGACTAAACCAGCATGGGGCTCAGCAATTCTGTTGCTCACAAAGTGGCGAAACAGACCTTCCCTGGGTCTGATTTTTTATTTTGGGATAGTGATTCTAGGTGGTTGCAGGATCTACGTAAATCGGAGGTTATTGTAATAGACAATGCAGTTCAGCAATGATATTTTAATTTACCAAAAAAGAAAACCTGTAACAGTAGCAAACTTCTTTTACCAAAATAAAAAAATCAGTAGCAACTTTTGATTTTGTAAGTATCCAAAAAAAAAAAAAAAAAAAAATTTGATTTTGTATGAATGTAACACATGCACGATTTCCCAAAAAAAAACATCATATGCACGATGCTCAACTTGGGACTTAGGTTCCGTTTATTTCCATGTAAAACGTTGGAAAAGCAAAATTTTCTTGTAAAATACAATTTTTCATTGTTTGTTTTAACACAAAATATAAAGAAATACATTGAAAAAGTAAGAAATTTAATATGATAGTAAATTTCATATAAATATTATTTGCATAGAAAATTTTACAATAAAACAAACAGGGCATGTTCAAAATTATCCTTTTTGATAAGTTTTTTATTTTATTTTATTTTTTTTAAAGGGAAGAAAAAATATCAGAGCCAAATTTTAGAAAATACAATACAGTAATGGTCTTTTGATCAAAGCGAAAACTGCTAGCAGGCCATCAATGAAATACCAAAAAAAATATATATATATATAATAGAACCTAGAACCTGGCAACGTGCACACTATACTAATTACTGTGAGTCTGTGACATGAGCATTGAGCAAATCATGAAATTTTTTCACCAAAATCAAGACAGAAAACCTGCTTACACTCTTTATCGTCTTCATGATGGAGTCCAAAAGCTGCTGCTTATTTCCAAAAAAATCCTGTTGTTCTTCTGTTTCCATGAACTACAGGTAACAGTGGTGAGTGTCATGTTAAAAGATGCGGCCCTTCACACATCTAGGTCCACCATAGGAGGAACGCAGAAGATTCTGTTGCGGTTCTGTGATGATGAAAATCCACACCCGAAACATTTCAAAGAAGGTAAGGCACAGACGAAAATGAGACATTTGGGTAAATTTCATCAGCATAAATCTGTAGTAGATGCCATCTTGGGTCACACTACGTCGTATCTTCAGGTTAATTCATCAAACACCGCATCCCTTATCTGAAATTCTACTGCATGTAGGAAGAAAATAAGAAATGGGAGAGAGAGAGAGGAGAGAGAAGGGGGGGGGGGACTCAAATCGTCTCCAGCGCGCCAGCCTTCCAGTCCATCATCTGACGGGCTGGAATGCACTAGCACGTATACCGATGCATTCCAGCCCGTCATCTGACGGGCTGGAGGGCTGGCACGCAGGAGAAGATTTTTTTGGGGGGGTGGGGAGGGAAGAACCCATGATACCCACCCATATCATGGTAGCATGATCATAAATAAACTTTGAACAAGGTAAGATCATCCATTATTAGTAGCTTAAAACCCATGTTTGGATATCTCTGCTTTTTACTAACTTAAAACTTGGCACAACACAAGTATCGAATGGGTCTTTTCATTAAACCATTCTTTCAAGAAGATATATGTAATTAAAAAAATTCACACACTGCCCAAGATTTAGATCTTCATATTTATGAATATGCAATCAAACTTCGAATTGAAATGTATTCTGGACCTTGGGTTCTGGATTTAAATGTATTCAGGACCTAGAGTTCTACATTTAGTTCAGCCACATGAGCCATAACTGGAGAGAATGGAGCCATCACAACATACCCATGGAAGAGGAAACGACAACAGTGGCAACAGAAAGATGATTCCAATTTTATTTCCATTCCAAGGAATCAAAAAACAAAATTAGCTTTTGTTTAAGCCAATGGCAGTAAGATTAACAACCTTTCTTCTGGTTTTGAGATTTAACTTTGTTAAGGCCTGCAAATATTCCTTTTGTTTTCCTTAAATCTATGTGTTAGCAGAACAGAAAAGGAAAGAGAGTAAACAAAAACATCCATGCTTTTCATAAGATTCATAGGTTCATTCAAGAATCCAGATGGAAGTGAAGTTTTCCACGAACCTCAACTGCAGACTATAATAGAATAATACTGCTGAATTATCTCGACAGAATATTCTGTGGTTTTCAAAACCTATTGCCTGCAGCTTCAGGGTAGCTCAGTCCCTTGGAAATCAAAAAAATAAGCTCCAATTGCTGTAGTTCTTTCTATGCAATTTTCTTATAGGGGAAAAAGGGCCTTTTTATGGTGTCTCAGCAATGCATTCCTGATATGAGCTTTTGCAACCTCAAAAATTAAAAGGAGACTCAAAAGGAAGACAGAATGATAATGTCCATGACAGAAATTCATAACAGTAGATAATTGAGCTACCTTCCCTGACTATGCAGCCTCAATTTTACAGCTGTAGTATCAATCTCCATTAAAATGTCCAACAGCATCAGTAAGCAGATTAAGGCATCAGATGAATGAATTGCAGAACATTTCAAGGCACAAATAAAGGCAAAAGCTAAATATTATTTTTATTCTCTTGCATCTCTCTAAGCAACAAACAAAAAGAACCAGATTGACCAGAGAGCTGCTGACTGCAGAAGAAAAACTAGAAACATTTGCTGGTATGCATTGCCAGAATGAATGTTCTACATAGGTGGAAAGACATGCCCATGCCATGTTCCCCATGCATGACTAAACTCATCTACCAGATTGAGTTCCAATGGATGCTATCTAGTGTATCAGAATAAAAACAAGATGAAATATACAGGAAGAGAGAGAGAGAGGGAGAGAGAGAGAAATGACTGAAGTTTATGGACATTCACTTATAAAAGTATATTCATACCGTATATGAACTACTCTGGAGGCCTAAAACTTGAAGCTAGTCAGCGGTCATATTTGTTGCAAGAAAGGAATACCATTATATAAAGTCTTTGCGATTGTATTACATGGAAATTATATAAATTAGTTCACCATGACATATAAGAGAATGTTGCGTAGATAAAACAAAATGGGAAAACCCTTTACACACTGCCTGTGTAGAGCCCTCTCACATTCTCTATCCTCTCTGACACTTTCTCTTCTCCGTCCTCCCCTGCCCCCTTGTTGTACGAACCGTGTCCCCGCCCTCTGCTCTCTCCTGAGCCCGCCGTTGGTTGGGCATGGTGAATCCATTACATGCCGCCCCGCATGTAATAAAATAATATACTTAAAATACTTCTCGACCATAACCTATTTAATTAGAATACCTCAAAAAATATGGATAACAGGTGGTACTTCATTCTGTCATCAGACTTCCTGCTGATTCTGAAGCAGTGAGATATGGCATACTTTTGGGCCTTTGGCTTTGAGTTTTGACATTCAAGTGCTCTGCTATATTAATGATTGCAAGGAACCAATAGAGTACTAAGTAGACGTTGACAGAAATCCCAGAGTATTCTCCCCATTATGCCGGGTATCGGACATCAGACTCGGCTAATCATTTATTTTTCATTCTTACTTAAAGGCTTGAGCTCCTTCAAACTCATCTATTGGCTCATGGTGCTGCTTCTCCAAAAAGCTTAGTTGACTTGTTTTATAATCCACTACTATTGTCCATTACTTTCTTTCCATCTCCATTTTTTTTTTTCAATTATTTTACAGGAACTTCAATTTCTTTTTGGACGGAACCAAGTTAGAGTTTAAACCATCCACATACTGATATATATCCCCAAACTATTACTTAACCTTAAATTTATGTAACATAAAGTAGCTCTATTGTCTGTTCAAGGCAATAATGCACAGATCTAAACAGCATTGAAGCAACTCCTCTTTTAGCAATGAAGGTTCATTCTATGAAGGTTTGGTTAATTAGAAGTGAAATGAGTATTAAAAAACATGAAGTATAATCAACATTTTTCCCATGGTAAACATGTAGAGAAATATGTGGAAAGCAGCTTTTAAATACAGGTCTTAGTAGCACGAGAAATAAGATGTGAAATCAGATGCAAAGTAAACACACACAAGACACAAGAATATTTTGTGGTTCAGTTTTTAGCCACGTCCATGGGTGAAGAAGACGAGAAGAGGGACTGTACGGGGACACAGACAGACATGGAAAAAACTTCTCCTCTCTCTCATATTATTCCTTGTGCAGAGATGCAGAGAGAGTTCATTGGGTGAATAGGGATATTGGGTTTGTAAGAGAGTGCTCTCTTGTATTCTCCTTTATTTATAAGTAGAATCTTCTCGCCATATTCACTCATGGACATAGACAAAAAGCAAACTATGTAAAATAGGGAAATTTATTCATACGTCCCCAGGACTATGGTTTAAATACAACCTCTACCCCAAAGTTGATGAAAATTATACATACTACTCCTAATTGACAAACCTTGTTACACACAACCCCACTCTATTAGGGGATTTCTGTCAGTTGCTGATGTCAGCTAGCCCTCAAAATTTGAAGGTAAAAAAATACTCTTATTCGGACAATAAAATGTCTATATTACCCTTTTGAAACTTGAAATGACGAGTTTAACATCCCCTATATTTCAAATCTCCTTTCTATTTCTCCACCACCTCCAACTTTGCCATCGTCACCACAAGCAATGGCGACACCGGCATTGAAGCTACCTCATATTATGTTTCTTTTGTTCGTCTTCTTCCGTTCTTCACAGACAACGAACCTCCGAAACCAACAAAACTTATTGTTAACTTTCCATCATACTTTTGCCTCAATAGAACAGAAATTTCTACGGTGGCTTGTTGTTTGCAGGTGGTTATGGTGCCTGTGTTGTTCTTCAGTCTAAGTACAATCCCGTTCTTGAACAGGTTGAGGAATTCACAGTGAGTTCATGTCAGACCCTTGTTTGCAGTTTAAATGGACGTTCAATTACAACCACAGAAGGCCTTGGAAACAACAAATCCAGGTTCCACCCGTCGGAAACAGAAAACTCGGGTTCCACCTGATCCATAAAAGGTTATCTGGTTTTCATATTCTCAGTGGGTTATTGCACTCCCGGTATGTGTATGCCTTCTTCTCGACTCTGCTTAATTCTGAGTAAGGCCACAGGCCAGACCCACCTCCTGTGTTCTCCAAGCTCACAGTAGCAGAAGCTGAGAAGGCCATTGCAGGTATCTCTGTCAATGCACCGGCTACCGACCCATTGCAGATGCTGTAAAAGCTTTGCAGCTGATGTTGATTTGGAGGATCTGGGCTTTTATTGTTTCTGGAGAAAGGAGGAAAGTAAGGATGAGAAGGTGAGTAATTGCCTTGATAACCATCAAAATGAGATCTGTACATTCCCTGAATTCTTGAAAGCAGAAATGAAGCCCAAAACCCTTTTGGATACTGAAGATTTCTCTTGGTACAATCCTATCAGTATTCAGAGCCTATTGAAATCCAAATTAACAGAAAACAGGCAAAGCTATTTTTGGTAACACGGGTACAGGCTATTACAAGGAACTAGAACACTATAACACATACATTACGCTTAGATATATCCCTGATCTAAGGCAATGCAGGCTTTGAAGGAAGATGGAGAAGGTGGATTCAGTCCACCATCTTCTTTAAAAAAATTGCTGACCATATGGATCAGGTTGCAACGGTGTTCATCCAGAACACTACAAGTTTGGGGGTTAAAATGGTGATGGCTCAAAAGAATCACTTTCCCTCGGATATTGCTACCATACTTCTTGCTGCAGGTTTATTTGTAGATATACAGACAGGTTGCAGAAGACTAAAACTTACATTGGAGGAATTCTTGGAGATGTCACCATGTGATTCTGAAACCATAGTTCTAAGTGTTGCAATCCCAAGTTGGGAACTGGAAAAGAACATTTCATCAGAAACCAAAAACTGAATTGCTGTTTGAAACCTATCGGGCTGCTCCACGACCACTTGGGAATGCAATGCAGCTTTCTTGGCTCAGATTTCTACCAGCAAAACTTCTGATGGTGTTGTTCTGGAAAGCCATCAATTGGATTTTGTTGCATATGGGACTAAACATGCTATAAGGGTGAGATTCTGGAATTTGGATTCCTTCTTCTCCATCTTGCCAGCTGTGGTTATTCTTTCTTCACCAACACCAACAGTATCTGACAGTCTGGATGCTCAATCAATTCATTCAGTGTACTACACCGTCCTCCACTTTGACTTCATCATCTCCAGGGAACCCATCGCCGCTCCTTGTTCATGACGACGTAATCGTACATGGCCTTCCCAATTCCATGATTGGGGGCTCTTCTTTGCCTAGTGTTTCTATGGCCTAAATTCTATGACTAATCAGCAACTCTGTATGCGGTCCTCCAGAATCCATAAATCCCTCACCATTTTGTTATCACAGAATCTGCAGTAATGATCGAAGCCCCGTAAACATTCCATTTCTAAAGGCTGTCAACCATCTATATTTTCAGATCCTGCTATGGTTACTGATCCTATAACAGTTTGGGAAGGTTAAATTTGTCATCTCATCCTTTATTGCTTGCAACCCATCAAAGGTAAAGTTGTCATTTAAATTTTAAGCTTAACACTGATAACTAAAAGGGAGTAGATGTAATTGTCAGAAACTACTGGATAGAGGTTGTATTTAGACCAAAGTCCAATGGAGGTACGAGTAAATTTCCCTATAAAATATTACTTTCTTGTGTGTGTATTCTTTGTATCTTATTTCTTGTGTCATTTAAACCTATATATTTAGGAGGCAATTAATTTTTTGCATATTCTTCTACAAAACTGTTACAACCTTAGTCCAACATCGGTTCTAAATGGGACTTGGGAGTTGATATACTCCTAGGCCCCCTCACTTGATAAGCCGGTTTTGTTAGGATGAGTCCTAGATTCATATCAATTTGGGGCTTACATCGACTCACCCGCCACTATCACGCCTCAGAGAGGGCTACCACGGTAAGGGATACCTGTAATGAAGGCCAGAATGAAAGCCACCATGAGTGAGAGCCGCTAGGACGTCGGCATTGGAAGGATGGAGGAATGTTACGACCTTAGTCCCACATCGGTTTTGAATGGAACTGATTGGGAATTGATGTACTCCTAGCCCTCTCACTTGATAAGCCGGTTTTGTCAAGATGATCTAGGTTCGTATATAAAACATCCCATTGAAAAGTTTTCTTCCACTTCTTTCAGTTCAATTCACTTGACCTTCCAACAAATGGACCGTCTTGACTGATTTAGAACCCTCATTGGAGTTAAAGCTGCCAATTGAAGCTTTTGGGTTATCTAACATCATCCACATTCCCCTAGCAAAATGCTCGTTGGGGTCGCAGTTGCCTATTGAAGCTGTTGGGTTCACCTAACTACATCCACATTCTCCATAACAAAATGTTTGATCTCAAGATTCGTTTGGGACCATTAAAGCTTCTTCTACTTCTGCCGCAAAGCTAAAAGACACCAACATAAACCAATCCCCATCACATTCTTAAAATTAAAGTTTAATGTGATCCTCATAGACTGCTGCTGTTCATTTAAAACAAGAATGCATAATCAAATAAACACATGCAAGTTTCTCAAAACTAACGATCTTAGAGTTGATTATAAATCTGCTTTGGCACGATTTAACTGATCATACAGCTATAACCCACAAAGGAAGGAGGGAGGGGGGGGGGGGGAGAGAGAGAGAGAGATCAGTTATAAACCACAAAGTGATTACCAGTTACAAAGGCATAAAACAGAAATGAAGACCAATATTAAGTGTCTACCAGAAAACAATTGAAGTTCTTGCCCGGGCAAAAGGGATCAACATCACAAAGAGTTAAGACTTCAACAAAAATAAATTCTGATAAACAGCAAAGCAAGCAGAACCGTAACGTGTTAGGAAAGGAAAATAGTTTGAAACTAGTCATTACAAACATCTGCAAGGCTTCGTTGGTTTAAGATCTGAGAGTAATAGCCAAACAAAATGCATAGTAGTATGCACAGGGATAAATACACATTTGTCACTGGAAATAGAGTTTCAATAAATTTCCCCGAGTACACTAAAGTGATATTTTCTATTCTACAATTGTATTGTATACAACTTCTTTCTCTCTCGCTATACATTGATAAATTCGTAATTAGCAGCCGGCAATTGCGCCACCCACTAAAAGATTAAAAAGAAGAATGTTCAACTTATCTTTACACTTCTAACCTCACAAAAGAAGCAGGACTGACTCCAGCCGCTGGATCTCAACATGAGGGGCGGTAGAATTTGAGAGGAGTCGAATCCTTCATAAGGTGAAGGTAGCAGGAGGAGAGTGAACGACAGGCATCCTGGACATGGTGGCATTCTCAGTAAGCACGTGGGTCGCAATGGTATCTTCGATTTCAACGGGTTTAACGGGCACCACCCTCTCGAGCACAATCTTCTCCCCATCCACCTTAGCCAACACCTCAAAGTGCATCTTCAATGACTCTGGCTTCGTTCGCCATTCAGGAAAGGATTCCCAGTTAACTTCTTCTCCCCCTTCCTTCAGAGCTTTCTCAACACCAAAGCCCAACTTGACGAAAGTCTGAGCCGAAACATCCGCCTTTAACAACCTGAACGATCCTTCCTCGTTAGCCTTCTGGCCCAATACAGAGAGAAGCAGCGCCTCAAATCCTCGCAGGTTGTTATTAGACCCATTGATGGAAGCAAGAGGCCACAATGTAGTTAATTGATCGGGTATGGGGAGTGTCGATGGCTCGCCTGCTTCTCCTTCATCAAGGGTGGACACGTCTTGGATCGCCTTGGTTCTCAAAGGCGAAGATAACTCCACCAAGCCCGGGGCCAGACGCTTGAGCTTCAGCTTGCTATCAGAAGAAAAGGGGGATGAGGTGAGGGATGTCGGCCCTACAATGCGGAGCGACAGGGGCTGTTCTGTCTGCGTGAGCGAGGCGTGGCGGAGACGATTGGCTAAGTTTAGCAGACCAGACGCCAAACTCCCCTGAGATTGGTTCAGTGGAAGTGGGAGCTCAAGAGGGTGGCGCAAGGTTATAGATCTGGCGCCCTTAACCGTCACCACAGCACCATCTGCTAAGACCACCTTCTTCAACACGCCAGCATCAACATCATGCTGCAGAAAAATCAAAAAAAGAAAAAACGAAATTCAGAAATCCAAAACGAGAACGACATAGGATTTGGAATTCAGGGCAAAAAGAGATTGAAAACTCACCGGCAAGGAAAGCCTCATATCTTTGGCGTCTTGAATCCAGAGTTCCATAGGTCCAGCTAGCTGAAAGGGAGCCAAAACCGGAGCCACATGATCGTCCGGTCTCGGCCAACTCTCAATCAAGCTGCTACCATCACCAGACATCGAACGATCTTCGGTGCGAAAGATGGGTAAATCCACATATTCCCATCGATTGATGTCCTCGAGAAGCTTAAAAGGAAGAACCTTATTATCGATCTCAATACCAAATTCATAAGCCACAGAATGCCCAACCAACGCGTCTCTGAGATCGAAATCGGAAATCTTGAAGTCATTGGCTTGAAGCCCTAACGCCTTAACAGTCGCATCCCGTAGATCCTGAACACAACAAAAATCGAATTTTTTAGAACTTTCATAAATCAAAGAAGAAGAAATTTGTCAAGATAAGATATGGCGTGAAATTACTTACAGAAATAGCTTTTGGATTTCCTGCAGAGCCCAGAGCATCGGTTGATCCGAGTGTTAGTAGTACGGTGAGAAATAGGGTTAAGGCTATAAACCGGGATCGAACAGCCATGAAAGAAATTCAGAATCGGAGGAGAGAAACAGGAAGAATAGATCAATTTGCAATTTAGAACAATATCAGGAATGAAGATGGGAATGTGGGTCGGTGGAATTTG
Organism: Protea cynaroides; assembly: GCA_028583415.1. Lineage (NCBI taxonomy): Eukaryota > Viridiplantae > Streptophyta > Magnoliopsida > Proteales > Proteaceae > Protea > Protea cynaroides. Next base: position 49,819,110 of record CM053272.1, read on the forward strand.
AAGATCGTAAAGTTATAAGTAGGGAAGATGTTTCCGAATGGAGCTACGATTCGTGGTTCAGTGTTGACATGGACGATTGACGAATACCAACCAATGGGAAGCCATGAAGTGATGCGAAGCTTCGATGTCATTGGATGTGCTTCGTTGTTCGTTGCGCTCATAACCTAACGTGTTGGGAACGATCCGCTGACGTGGTAAATTAACGGTTTATAGAGATTCCTCGTCCCAGTTTCAAAGTCATTGTTGGTCAATCAGACCAGATGCACCACTTAGAAAGCTGGAAAAAGCATCTCGGGTATATAAACGGGTAAACCTAATAGAAAACTACCCGATTATCTACTTTTGGGTTTTGTGTTACTAATATACCCGTTTCATGTTTGTTATTACAAAACTCTCCAAATCTGAATTTGATATTACCAATATACGTAAAACAGTGCTCACACCGATTTTTTTTTTTTTTTTTACAATTTTACCCTTTCATTTTTTCTTTCTCAAATCCATCACCACCTCTGACCCTCTCTCTCTCCTCTGATCAATTCACGACCTTCTTTGGCAACAATGGTCGGTGATACGAAACGAAGACTACACAACCCACCAACACCCGACACAATAGCTCCACCGATGCCAATTGGTGTTTTAAGACTGTTGTTTTCCCTTCTAGAACACCCTCGATATTTTTTATGATAACTCTGTTAGGAATGAAAGCGAAAACAGAAGAAAAATCAAGAACAGACAAATATACAAATACAAAGATTTATCATGGTACAACATCTAATGTAGAATGTCTACCTCCATTATAGAGAATCAGAGAACTCTACATCTAACTCTACTTTTTTAGAAACCCTAATCCCACATAATTATAAATTAATCTTGTACATGTAATTGACCCAATTCAATTGCAAATGCAAATATGTGGACTCCACATAATACAAGACACAATCCAACAAATCTGATTTTATATGACTTTCTATTATTTTTCGATCAAAGAATAGTAGAGATTGATTGCTGTACGAAATTGCAGTAAATGAAAACAAGATTTAGTTCAATTAATCCCCTTTGAATGATTGAATCGTAACCGTTTTCAACTTGTGCAATTTTGATTCTGCAAAGAACTACCATTGTCCATGGCGTCTCGATTCTTTATAGGTGAAGAACTATGGGCTGGCTTCCAATCAAAAGCCATCAAGCAACACTTCTCCTCCTACGACGACGACGACAACCTCAATTCCCTGTCTCCTTCCGTAACTCCTCTGGAAGAAAACCATGGAGATGGCGATCCTAATTTCATTTCAGCCCCACATATATCGCACACCACCATGTCAATACATGTTCTTCCAAATCAAGGAATCGAAGGAAATGAGAAGGGAAATGAAAAGGGCAAAAGTGTCAAAAGAAGATGGACTAAGAGAAGATAACACGGTTCTGGGTATATTGGTAATCGCAACAGTTCTCCTCCTACGACGACGACGACAATCTCAATTCCCTAGGGTATCGAAAGAAGCATGACGACAAGTGGTACATAATTGTGTAAATCTGTGACAATGGATCTGCATGTCATCGGAAAATCCACAACTTTTTCTACTCGGACATGAGAATCGAAGGAATCAAAGGAAATTAGTAGGGAACTCAAAAAGGTAAAAGTGTCAAAAGAAGATACACAGATATAAGGGTGTCAAAAATGGGTCCGGCCCGATAGCATGAATCGAGCTAGCCCAAAATAATCTGAATCTAGTCCGGACCGAACCTTAATGGACAGGTTTTGGTCTCGGCTTGTAAATCCTGACACTGTTTCAGTCCAGATCGAAATCAGATCGCACCGGCCCGTTAAGAAGCCCGAACTAGTCCGAACACCAGTAAGGTTCATCCGAATCCAATTTCTTAATTTTTATGGTTTTAAATTTTGATGGATTATATTACATTATTATAGTTCACTTCTTGATCCAAAAGATTATATGAATCTATAATTGAAAAAAATATGTTAATTGTTACAATTTATTGAATTACATACATATAGAAGGAATGATGCTAATTTTATAGATAGAAATAATAAAATAGGCAATATATCTTATATATAAAATTGACCCAATAAGCTTGATAAGTCCGGTCCGGACCAAATCAACCCAAAATCACCTCAATAAGCCTAACCCGATAACAAACCGACACCGAACCAGTCCGTTAGTTATTGTGTCCAACGCAATCCAATCCAGCCTGAATTCTTAATGGACATGTTTTGGACTGGGTTTATAAAACTCGACATCGATTCAACTCGAACCAAAACCGACCCGGACCAACCCGTTGACACCCTTAGACAGATAGAAGAAAACACTCTTTTGGGTATATTGGTATTGTGAAATCCAAAATGGATAATCAAGAAATTTTTCCATAAAAAATTGTGCCATCCTGTCGACAAGCGGACCATTACGTTTTTTCAATACTTTACTCTCTTTTTTTTCCTCTTCCAGCATAGAAACCCATGGAACTATGGAAAGAAGAAAACTCAAGAATCAAGGTTCTACTATAGTAAAAGGCCCCTAAGTAAGGACTTGGATCGTATCCAGTTCGTTCAGTCATCCAGTTGTGGACTGGGCGGACTAGATTAAAAGGACACGCATACCAATACATGGGGGGACGTGTCCTTTAAATCCAGTCCGTCTGTCCACGACTAGACGACTGGACGGACTAGAGACGATCTTTTTCCCATAAGTAAGGGGCGCAATTTTGAAGCGCCGCTCCCATGTATCGGTGTTTGTGGATCAACTTATTTTTTATCCAACTCATTCTTTGCTTGGTTGACGCATATTAGCATAATAGTTTGATTGTTAGGGCAAGTTACTGCATTCTAGCTTTCTTCGCATACTTAGGCAAAGCAACCTGATGTCGCAAGCTAAGGATGTATCATTTAGTTTCTCTTTAATCAGTTCAAATCGATTCGATTCCTAATATGTTAGAAACAAAAATCAAATGGATTAATAATCGATTTCAAGTGATCAAACCATAACCAATTACTAATAGATTCAAATCTAATCAATTATTAATCAATTTTATAGCAATGTTGTAGAAAACCCTTCTCATGGTGATTGTGCTCCTCAAGCTTCTGGTTTCTCCGATGAAGACAATGGCAATAATCTCGGAGGAAGGAAAGAAGTGTGGGATCGATCTCTAAAGGCTGAAGGAAAAGAGTAAATGTTGGACTAAAATGGTCAGGGAATCTTTGCTATCAATATTTTACGAATTCATTACTGGTTTGTTTTTAGTTTAAACTCTTAGTAGAGGAACGGCGAAGAGTTTGAAGACACTTCAAAGACTATTTAAATTATTTTATAAACCGATTTATGAATTTTAATCAATTTCCTAATCGGTTTGGAATAATCAATTTTCAATTCAAAACCAAAACCGAACCAGAATCAATTTACATTACCTGGACTAAGGGTGTCAAAAATGGGCCCGGCCCAGTAGCATGGACCGAGCCTGCCCGATATAACCCGAACCCAACCCAGACCGAACCTTAATGGACAGGTTTTGGTCTCGGCTTGTAAAGCCCGACACCGTTTCAGTCCAAACCGAAACCAGACCGGACCGGCCCGTTAAGAAGCCCGAACTAGCCCGAACCAATAATACCTAACCCGAACACTGGTAATGTCCATCCGGGCCCAGTTTCTTAATTTAATGATTTTAAATTTTGATGGATTATATTACACTATTATAGTTCACTTCTTAATCCAAAAGATTATATAAATCTATAGTTGAAAAGAGTATGTTAATTGTTATAATTTACTGAATTACATACATATAGAAGGAATGATGCTAATTTTACAGATAGAAATAATAAAATAGGCTATATATCTTACATGTAAAATAGGCCCGATAAGCTTGATAAGCCCCGTCCGGACCGAACCAGTCCGAAATCACCTCAATAAGCCCAGCCCGATAACAAACCGACACCGGACCAGCCCGATAGTTATTGTGTCCAGCGCAGCCCAACCCAGCCCGAACCTTTAATGGACATGTTTTGGGCTAGACTTATAAAACCCGACATCGATTCAGCCCGGACCAAAACCGGCCCAGACCGGCCCGTTGACCCTTAATCTGGACAAGAACCAAATTCAACCCATACAAACTTTCTAAATAGTACACCAACATGGTTCACATTTTTTTTTTCTCATTTTCCTTTTTTTTTTTTTTCAAGTTTCTGGTTTGATCAATCAAAACCAGATTGAACCGTTCCCAAGCCCCAGCGTTTCCAGGCCTGTTCAATTTGATGCCCTCGCTAATTTACAACCTACCCATACAAACTTTCTAAATAGTACACCAACATGGTTCACATTTTTTTTCTCATTTTCCATTTTTTTTTTCATTTCAAGTTTCTGGTTTGATCAATCAAAACCAGATTAAACCGTTCCCAAGCCCCAGCGTTTCCAGGCCTGTTCAATTTGATGCCCTCGCTAATTTACAACCTATGCTAATTTGATGCCTGGGGTGTGTGTGTGTGTGTGTGTGTGTGTGTGTGTGTGTGTGTGTGTGTGTGTGTGTGTGTGTGTGTGTGTGTGTGTGTGTGTGACATCCCTTGTGGTTTATCTTAATCTCACCCCTGTCATTGTTTGCGATAATATCCCTGACATCCCCTAAAGATACGAAAACCTTGTTTAGATGTTAAAAAAAATTTTTTACCCTTAATGCTTTTCAATTTCATTTTTATATTTTCTTTTTGAGATTTCATTATTTTCCTTTATATTTTAAAATTTACTGTAAAATTGCGATAGGGAGCGGATTCACATCCTCTCCTCCTAGAGGTTCGGGAGGAGGGGGACGCCCCCGTTGGATGACTGACACATGGGGCTCGGATGAATCCGAGCCCTCCATCCCAGCCGACGGCCCCTGTCGGCTCAGCTTGTGGCTCGATGTTTGCTCGGATGGCTCTGATTCACCTGAGCCCCACATGTCGGCCATCCAACAGGGGCATCCCCCCTTCTCCTGAACCTCTGAAAGAAGAGGATGTGGATCCAATAGCGAACTCGGATCAGATCCACTGGAAACTGAAGAACTAAACAAACCAGTAACGCAAGCTGATGAAAGGCCTTCTTCAATAAGGGTTAAAAATTTGATGGGTTAAAAAAAAAAAAAAATCCCCTCATCTTATTCTTCCTTCGCTGGGTTAAAAAAAAAAAAAAAAAAATCAGAAATCTCTCTTCTTCCTCTTCTCTCGTTGGTTAAGAAAAAAAATAAAAAATAACAAGCAGTAGCAACCACACCAGAGTTTCCACTGCTATTCAATGGTGGTGAACAGAGAACCCTAACCTCAGACATGTCAACTACTCCAAAGTGTGAAGACAGATGGTGAAAGGAGGGTATTTGAATTGCAGGAGAGTGTTAGGGATGAACGCACAACCACAAGAAAGAGACGAAGATCAAACGAACACACAACATAGGATTTGCTATGGTTCAGCACCTAAATCGGAATGTCTACCTCCACCACTGAGAAACAGAGATTCTTTATTACCAAGAAAACTCTCTACAATTCTCTCCACTTGACACAGTGTCCTCTTTTGCTCAGACCTTACCTAGGTTTTTCCACACAGAGACAATATATAGGGAAACCTAGAAACCCTAATCTCACCACAATTATAAATTTACTCTCGTACATGTAATAGACTCATACCCTAATATAAATACTACCCCTTATAATTATGTGGATCCCAAAGAATACAAGACTCCAACCCAACAAATCTCCACCTGACTTGGATTCTGCAAACCACATTGAAGAAAATCCGTTGATGTTGATTCTGTAAACTCATCTCTGTCAAACGGCTACACCCAAACCAGCATAGCCCACACCCCGTCCGAGTGTCCCGTACAGCTCATCGTCGCACGATGTAAAGCAACTCCATCTATCCCACTACTGCAGCATCATCGGAGAGATCACTTCCACTCACAAAATCAGAAGCAAAAGAAACTTGCTTCTTTCTAGATCTGCACTTGTTCACAACTTGAACTTCTTGCATCCTCTGTCTTCCATCTGTACTCCTTGTCTGAGTTCCAACAGAAGTACCATCTGTTTCAACACTCCCTGTAAATCTGTATAGATCATCAATCATCTGTCCCTGCATCACAACTATGGCCCCTTTGGAGACCTTAAGAACTCCACCTTCAGATGAACACATGTAGCCTCTCGCATCCAGTGTTCCCAATGAAATTAGATTCTTTCTTAAGTTCGACACATGTCTAATCCCAGTTACAGTTCACACAATCCCATCAAACATGCGAATCCATACAGTCCCGATCTTGACAACCTTGCTTTCAGCATCATTTGTCATTCTAACTGTACCCTTATCACATTCATGATATGTAGTAAACTGTTCTCTAACTGAACACATATGAAACGAACAACCTGAATCTAAAATCCAATCTGAAGTATCCGTACCTGATGAAGTAGTGAGAAGGAGATCTCCATCACTCCATTCTTCTGTGACACCAGCAGTAGATGATTTTTCTCTACTCTCCTTGTCTTCTTTTTTTTTTTATCCTCCTTACGCTTTGGACAATCCCATCGTATATGACCTTCCTCATCGCAATAATAACAAATTATTTTACGACCTTGTGACTTGGAGAGACCCCTATTCTTGCCATATTCCTGTCTCCCATATAATCTTCCTCTACCTTGACCACCAACTGTAACCAAAGTATTACCCTCATCTGACGTCCCCTCATATTTTTTTGCCATGTCACATTCATTAGGAAAACAACAATAACATCGTCAAGTTTGAGAGTATCCTTACCAAACAATAATGTAGTCACAATATGATAAAATGAATGAGGCAATGAGGCCAACAGGATAAGTGTCTTATCCTCCTCTTCGATCTTCACATCAGGAGCAGACAACTCCGTCAGAATCCTATTGAACTCGTCAATATGCACCTCAAATTTCTCTCCATCTGACAAACGAAAGTCATATAATTGTTTCTTAAAAAACAATCGATTTGTCAACGATTTGAATTTGTACCTGTTCTCCAACTTTGTCCAAACTTCTTTTGAATCCTCCAAACCAATGACCTCACGAAGAGTATTATCTGTCAGAAACCACTGGATCGTACTATTTTTCAGATCCCTCATCTCTAGCCACTCATCATCTGTCAACTTTTCTGACTTGTCGGATTTCTTCTTAAGAGCCTTAACAGTCCCCTCCCGTGTAAGAATATTCTTCACCCGTTGTTGCCACAAAGTGAAATCATTATAGCCATTAAAGGGTTCTATGGTGAAGTTTGAATCTTTCGTCGCTATTCTATTAACTCGATCTTTACCTTCTGTGCTTGCCATCAACTTTCAAGAGCTTTAATCACCGTTGATCTTGCACAAGATTGTCTGATCGATACCAAGGACACCGAATCTGCTCGATCCGTGCCTTCCAATGAAACCGTAGCACCCAAAAAATCCTTGGGAACAACAACTTCTATGTTTTCCCCCTTCTTTTAGAATGATACAATGTACGAACACTGAATCGTACGACCTTTTTTTTTTCTTCAAAAACCTTGACTCGGGGAAAAAAAAAAAAACAAACTCACTCACTGTTTTCTAACTTTTCAATCCTTTGAAAAGCTAAACAGATAAAACAAAAAAGAGTTCATACGTACCTTTTAATTTTTTTTTTCGAACCGTGGGAAACAATACACCTTTCTCCAACCGATTTCTACTTTTTCAATATATGATGGCTTACTTTGCAAAAGTGAAACAGAAAAAAGCCCAAACCCATACGTACCTTTTCGATTCCTCTACAGAAAAGAAATTCTTCCTTCTCAAATAAATCCTTGCGCACTTCCCTTCCTCTAGATCCCGTAATCGATCTGTCAAACTTGGCTCTGATACAACCTATTAGGGATGTACGCACAACCACAAGAAAGAGACGAAGATCAAGCAAACACACAACACAGGATTTACTGTGGTTCAGCACCCAAATCGGAATGCCTACCTCCACCACTGAGAAACAGAGATTATTTATTACCAAGAAAACTATCTACAATTCTCTCCACCTGACATAGTGTCCTCTTTTGCTCAGACCTTACTTAGGTTTTTCCATACAGAGGCAATATATAGGGAAACCTACAAACCCTAATCCCACCACAATTATAAGTTTATCCCCGTACATGTAATAGACTCATACCCTAATACAAATAGTATCTCTTATAATTGCGTGGATCCCACAGAACACAAGACACCAACCCAATATAGAGTAGAGAATCTGAAAATGTTATCGGGCAAAGATTTTATGGAGCAAGATTTGGGGGGAAATGTTTCATTTCTCCATAAATCAATCACAGAAGAAACCCAAAAATGGAAAAAAGAAAGGACTCCTGAGATCATGTACCTCCAGCGTCTATGGGTTTCTTCTTTCCTAACCTCCGGTAATTCCGCTTGAATCCGACCATTTTAATCAACGGCCGGCTAAAATCAGTCACCGGTCTTACAGACCCCTCCCCTCAAAAGAAGTTTTCGATTTCACGTTCCTTCTTTGCTTTCTTTGCTTTTCTCTGTAGTCCATGGATCGATACTGTCTACAGAAAAAGCTATCTCATAGAATAGAAAAAATCAATCTTATTAGCTGCATTTTAATGGTAAAAACTAATCCACTCCCATTTTTTTATGATAGCCAGTGGAACTGAAAAATCTAAGGAAGTCCTTTTCAACATATCCCCAGCAGATCGATACCCAAAGCAGACCAAAAAGATGGAAGAAGAAACCCATTAGGCGGTTAAAAAAGTATACGAAATTCAACCTATTATATATCCACAGTTTTCACAAAATTTCACCCACCCCCACTTAAGTGACGAAATACATTAAAAATAGAATTTGATATTCCTACCTTCCTTGAAAATTTTAAAAAATAAATAAAAGTACTGGTTTGACCTTCGTTAGGGTCAAATCTGAATCGCTTTCCCATTCCTTGTTACCAAATCGTAGAGATGATATCTGGGTTCGCCGGAGTTGGTGACGGAAATACCTTTCAGCCCACCTCTCGGATCTCCGATTGTTCTAGAGTGAACACAACAGATTTGTCCCAAGCTAGGAAAAGCCAAGAACCCATGCACCTTTGCAAATCCAATTGTTTCCGTTACTAGAGGATAGAAATCAGGTCAGTTACATCTTTTGTCCATTCTGAGTATGGATGAACTTCTCTCGACTCCTCTGCATTTTTACATGGGAGAACCTCCCACGGTGTGGATGAACTTCTCTTGACTCCTTATGATTTCTTTGAGAGCCTTGAAGATCCCGAGAGGTTATACCGTGAAGTTGGAAAATGCAATCAAGGAATGCATTTCCTGATGGATGGGTTCTCTTGCAGTGAAGAATTAATAAAGGATGCAAGGAGGAATCGAATAGTGGAACAATATAGAGAATAGAGAGCGATTACTCAAATAAAGCGATAACTTTCATGCTCCGAACAATTGATGCGCCGACAGTTGCAGACCCTCTTTTTTTTTATAATTGAGCAAGAAGATCGCAGTGCACCAGCATTTGATCCACATTGGCAACGAGAGTATCGGCCATCTTGGAACTTCTTTGAAAAACATTCTCAATCATCCCTTTGCGATCAGTCCAATCGATGGATCCTACTAGCACCTTATCCCCAACCAAAACCCTCTTGATCTTCTTCAAAAGAATCCTAACCACGCGTGGCTGTCTAAAACCTTGACCCTCTGAATCTGGTAGTTTCAGTGACATCTTCATAGTTTCTTAAGCTACCTTGCTTCCTGTACATACATGCAAAGAACCCAGTAGTTGCCACTGACCACTTTCTCATTCTACTCTAATTCAGTCAATTACCTCCATTTTTGGGTGAGATTGATCAGATTTCAAGCTCTGTGTAGCTATGGAAACCAGGATTCTCTCTAGTTCTGCGGGGCTTATTTATTTGCTTATTGCAGGTCATACCATATTTCAATGGAGTCGAGACATTGACGAAAAGCAAGTTGCTACCGCCGATGAACCAGGATGGCTGGAAGAAGATAACCACTGGAAAGTAGAAGTTCACAGATTCGTACAGGAAGAAGGGTTTCAGCTTACCTAGTGGGGGAAGAAGGGTCTCACAGACTCGTCGGTGAAGTAGGGTTTCACAGAGTTGTCTCAGAAGGAGAATCTCGAAGTGTCGGTGGGGTTTTTTTTATACTATTAGAAAATTGGGGAGTTGGGTGAAATCTAACTTTAAAGGTAAAATGATCGTTTAACATTGTAATAAGGGTAATATTGTTCCATAAAATTTCAAATTGAGATGATGTTATCATCCAATCGGACTAAACTAATGGGGTAGGTTTCTTTTAGTGTTTGCATCAAATGTTTGGGTAGTAGATGAAATTTTGTGAAAACTACGAATAGTATGTCGAATTTCCTATACTTTTTTGGTGGTAGATAAAAATTTTTCTTTTCATAATATCTAATATCTAATATGAAATAGAGAAAATAAATTTTTGAGTTTTATAAAATTAAAAGAGAAAATATCTAATGGTAATTCTATTATTAATTAAATTAAAATAGTGTCACATCATCGATTAAGGGATATATGTTAAAGTACTGGGTTTAATGGATACAATTTTTCAAAAGTAAAGATTGTTAGAGATAGTATGGCAAACAATGATGGATGGATGAGATTAAGATAAACTATAAACGATATAACAAATATAATATATATATATATATATATATATATATATATATATATATATATATATATATATATATATATATATATATATATATATGTTATTGCAACTCAAAGTTGGTAATCAGTGACATGGGATTTTAGAAGGCCAGCCCAGCTTGAATTGTTAGAAGCCCTGTGGAGATTATTTCAATAAAGAGCCATGAATAAAGATAGAAGAGAAATTGGAAAAAAAATGTTACTGATAGGGCAAATATAAACGTAGGGGGAAGGGCCCTGCCAATTTTTCGAGAAATGCCATCTTTAACTGCTTGGCCTTCTGTTATGATTTATGGAGCAGGGAAATCAAGGGACGAGGAGACTCGAACAGGGTATTATAGACAATTTGTCTACAAAGGGTCAGGATTTGTGCATCTTGGATGGTGGCCGGATATCAGCAGACTAAAAAACTTGCTAAAAGAGCGGCAAGGTGGCTAGGAATTCTTCAGCTCATTTGGCTCCTGTGATGAAATCTGAAATTGATTGGGATGTTCTCTCTTATCTTTGGTTTCATTTTTGTTGATTTTTAGGGATTGGGTTGAATTTTCTACTGATGGCAATATCCAAGATGGGGCTCGGCCTAATTCTCTAAGATTTTCTTTTTCTAAGTGACTTTGATGCTTTGTGAATGTCAAGAGACTTTGATGCTTTGTCAATGTATTTTTTTTTATATATGGAAAATTTTATGTACTATCCAAATACTTTGAGAAATATCACCTACCACTCAAGATTTCTGTAAACTTCAACTACCACCCAAAATTCCAAAACGCTTCTCCAATAAATGATCGAAGAGAGTTGAAATTTTGTCTAATTTATAATAAAATTAATTATTTGACCTTCTAATAGAAATAATATCTTCTATATTTCATTTCTGATCAAAATCTGCAGCAGCAATTGCTGATTCTTCACTCTTTTTGATTGATTTAACTGTTTAGGATTGTTGATTCTTCATAATTTTTAATTGGCGAGTTTAACTGATGAATATTAATGGCAGTGCCCTTATCTACAAGGAGTCGTGAGAGTATCTCCACCAAAATTTCTTCAGGGAGATTCAAGATCGACATTGTCGCCATCAACTTATGTTTTTTGGGGTAATATGATCGCCATCATCGTCCTCCTCCTCCTGCTATTGTTTCCACTTTCTGCTTCATCTGGATGGAGGCTTGAGCGTTATTGAGAAATAAAAATGGGAACTCTCAAATCTCCTTATACAAGACGCGAGAGAGAGAGAGAGAGAGAGAGAGAGAGAGAGAGAGAGAGAGAGAGAGAGAGAGAGAGAGAGGAGGAGGTTTTTTTTTTCCTCTTGATTTCTTCGATTCTAAGTTTTTTTTTTCTTTGATTTCTTTGATTCTAGGTTTTTTTTCCCTTGATTTCTTCGATTCTAGGTTTTTTGTAATGGCAGAGAAGAAACAATAGCAAGCAAGGAGACTGGCGCCTGAAGCAGTAACGATGATGGCAAATGGCTCACAACCACAGAAGATCAAGCTGAAGGGGAAGGAGATCGGTAGGATGATGAAAGCGCTCTTCATAAAAACTAGATTTTCTTGCAAGCATGTGAACAAGGGGAGTAAGAGACATCAATAAATAGGAAAAGTATAAGAAAGTCAGGGAAAAAAAAAAAAAAAGGCCTTGAAGTCGAAGAACTAAAAGAGGGGAAAAATATTTTGAGGAGAGCTTACTGAGATGGGTCTAATGGGCACGTAATCCTCTGTTCTTCAGACTTCGGGGGGTCTAATGGGCACGTAATCCTCTGTTCTTCAGACTTCGGGGGTCTAATGGGCATGTAATCCTCTGTTCTTCAGACTTCGGGGGGTCTAATGGGCATGTAATCCTCTGTTCTTCAGACTTCGGGGGTCTAATGGGCACGTAATCCTCTGTTCTTCAGACTTCGGGGGTCTAATGGGCACGTAATCCTTTGTTCTTCAGATTTCGGGGGGTCTAATGGGCACGTAATCCTCTGTTCTTCAGACTTCGGGGGTCTAATGGGCACGTAATCCTCTGTTCTTCAGACTTCGGGTTATGGCTTCCGTAGAACCTACACCATTTAATAAATAAAATAAAATAAAATAATAAAAAAACAAAAGCGGAGGAAAAAATTGGAAATTATGGAACAGAACAGCCCTTTAATGTTGGGAATCTGGGTTACGAAAGACTTCTTAAATTTCTGGAGGGAAACAACTCTAACCTAAGTCGAACTAGTGTTGGGAATCCGGATTACCGGAAAGACTCCTGGTTGCATGCTAAGTCGAGGTGAAGAGGAGTCGTCACTGATCTTATTTCTCTCTCAGAATACCATATACTACTGCCACCCAACAATTGCAGGTTTCATGGACAACGCCTGGATTTTTCCCAATTTTTAGATAGATCATATACAAAAAGGGCATCAATGGTGGGAGAGACATGACGTATTACTGAGTTTCATGGCTGATGATGATGAACCACCGATCAATCGAAAGAAATTAGGGAAAATCAATGTTTCTATCAAAACACGAATGGGGGTAGGGTTAAAAATTACTAAAGGTAAACCAAGGATTGTAATTTCGGTTTCTGGTTTCGGCCAGACTAGAAATCGAAATTTCAGTGGTTTTGGCCAAAATTTCGGAGAACATGGTAAAAAAAAAGGGAAAAATACAGTTACCTCCCCTAGGCCTGTAACTTACCTTATTGACAGTTGGCCCCTAAAGGTCTCAAAAAAAACAGTTACCTCCCCTAAATAAATTATTAAAATCCAAATAGCCCCACCTGCTAGGAATATTCCATTATATGGTAACGGTGAGAGTCTCAATAGTTTGTTAAATACCAAACTACCTTTTTAGAGATAAGAACTACCCATTTGACCCTTACTATTTAGAAAGGTTACTATTTGCCAGTCAAACGATTCCCCGATTCCTTGCTTGTTGATAAGTGTGTGATTTTCATATTTTTATTCCCTTTGCACTATCATTTTTAATGTGTTTTATGCCTTATTGAACTAAAGAGATTGAATTTTATTAATTTCACATATTTTATAAACATTGTGAATTAATTGTTAAAAGATAGGAAAATTTCAGCATTCATAATATTGATGATTTGAGTTTCATGCAGGTTTTTGACGTGAAAAGAGTTCCATAATTGAAAAGTTGTCTTCAGTAAAGTTGTAGAAGACGTCTCAACCTTCTCGGAATGATATTATGGAGAAAAATTTGAGTTCGTTTGGGCCTCTAAACTTGGCTTCAAAGTCTGATACGAAAATCTAATCGAATCTGAATTGGAGTAGCCGTCTGATCTAATTAAAGAACTCAACGGTGGATGTAAATTTCATAAAGAATCTCCTAATCAAGTTAGGAAACCTAAACCTACAATAAAAGACTCCAAAGAAGAAAAAAAGATTCTAGAATTTCAGAATTCTAAATAGAGAAAGACTCATACACAAAGAAGGAATCCTATACAAAAAAGGAGTTATAAGTTACAAAGGATTATCATGTTTTATATATAGAGCACTAGTGTGATAATCAATCTCTCTCTCTTTTGCTGAAAATTTTTCTATCTCTGGAATGATTGTAATGTCTAGCTAATCTTCTCATTCAGTTCAAGGGGATTTTGAAGTCCAAACTCATGTCAATGGTGTAATCTATATTCAGTAACGTTGTTCTTCTTCTCTCTTTTATTGGAATTGCTTATGTTATTCTTTTCTCTTTAATTATGATATTTGTCTGAATAATTCAGTAATGGCCTATTGAATCAGTTAAATTAATATTAATTACTAGATCTAGAATCTATGATACGTAATCGTCTTGATTCTAATCACAAGTAGCAAACAGTGGTAGATGATTATGTTCAAGTTTTCGTCTCATCATTGTGAATAATATAACCTAAGTTGAATAACCTCCGCTTGTGTGTGATTATTGCTTAGATTGATCTATTTTTCACCCTCTTAATGTTGTCATTAAATTAAACATTGAGAGCTTATTCAGTGTTGTTCAATGGTTAGATCTCTCTGAAGAGCTTGATTTAGTAAAGATACTTAAGGAAAAACTAGGGTAACCGAGCTTATTGTTATCTAGGATCTTTAATTCTAATTAGAAGGAAGAGATTAACGTTGCGATTAATTTTACACATTGCATGTGTGGGTAGATATTGAACCAAGAACTGAATATTCTCATCTAATTATCTTCTTATTTAAATTCTGTCTATTTACTTTCAATTTGATTCAAACAACCAAAACATCCCCTTTGTTATTGTGTTTAATTAGCATTAATTAGTATATTTAGTTTGAGTAGAATATGAATTTTAATCAATTCATTCTCTGTGGGATCGATCTTTGCTTATCTTATTTACAGTTTATTAATCAGATCAGTAAAGAAATATTTAATTAAATTGGTGCATTCGACACGCTACCAAATTTTGGCGCCATTGCCTAGAGTGAATTTTGATTAGTTTTTATATCTCTCTTTTAATTTTTCTTTTTTGGATTAGTTTTTTATTTTATTTAATTTTTATTCAGTTTCTTTTCCTATTATAAAGTTTTTTTTAGTTAATTATCTTAGCTAATTGTGTGAGTTTATGATTCTGATGCGACCCACTCAAAAAAGAGATCTGAATTTTGATATAGAACTTGAACGTACTGTGCGTCGGTTAAGAAAAGAAACTAGGCAAATTATGACAGAAAGAGAATCAATCCCTCTCACAGGATTTATTTTTGAAAGTTCTTCAAGTGACTCTGAACAAGAAGAAATCATGGCTGAGAATGACAAGACATTAAAAGAGTTGGTCACTCCTGATTTTAACCAACAACCTTTGTGCATTCAATATCCTATTTTGGATGTCGCTTTTGAGCTTAAGTGTGGTTTAATTCATTTGTTGTCTAAATTTTGTGGTTATGCAGGTGATGATCCAAATAAACACCTGAAGGAATTTCATGTAGTGTGTTCAAGTATGAAACTGACAGGAGTGTCTGAAGAACAGATCAAATTACGAACTTTTCTATTTCTCATTATCAGATGATGCAAAAGATTGGTTCTACTACCTACCATATGGGATGATCACTACATGGAATGAAATTAAAAGATTATTTTTAGAAAAATACTTTCCAGCCTCTAGAGCCGCCACCATCAGAAAGAAAATCTGTGGCATACGACAGTACATTGGAGAAACACTCCATGAATATTGGAAGCGTCCAAGAACTATGTGTCAGCTGTCCACATCACCAGATAAGTGATCAACTCCTAATTCAGTATTTTTATGAAGGATTATTGCCCATGAAAAGTAACATGATAGATGCAGTAAGTGGAGGAGCTCTAGTAGATAAAACCCCTGAAGCTGTAAGAAGGTTAATTGCAAACATGGCTGTAAATTCTCAATAATTTGGTACAAAAAACTATGCACCACTCAAAAAGGTCAATGTGGTAAATACATCTTCCCTCGAACAACAGTTATCTGACCTTACCTCTCTTGTTAGACAAATGGCTGTAGGAAATTTACAGCAGGTAAAAGCTTGTGGGATATGTTCGATGATAGGATACTCAAATGATATGTGTCCAACACTTTAAGAAGGACCCATCGAACAAGCCAATGCTATAGGTACCTTTCCAGAACCACCAAGACAGTATGATCCATACTCTAATACATATAATCCAGGTTAGAGAGATCATCCAAACATGAGCTATGGAGGAAACAAACCAGTAGGGCAAAACTTCTATCAAAATAGACAATCAACATTCCAACCCAGGCCACCTGTCCCTCAGAATTCAAACTCATCATTAGAGGACATAGTTAAATCTCTAGTTCTAAATACCCAACAGTTTCAAAAGAAAACAAAATCTAGCATTCAAAGTCTAGAGAGTCAGGTGAGTCAAATGGCAACTGCTATGAATCGTTTAGAAGCTCAGGTTGGAGGAAAATTACCATCACAAACTGTAGTGAATCCAAAAGAAAATGTGAATACTGTGACACTCCGAAGTGGTAAGGAACTTGAGGAACCAACAAGGATGAGCCCTGCTGTCCCAAATGAAGAAGAAATTGAGAAAAAAAATAAAGAAAGATGAAATAGCAACTCAACCTGAGGTAACACCTAAACCTTCCATTCTGTCAAAGACTAATCCTCTTCCTTTTCCTCGCAGATTTAAAAAATCCAAGAAAGAGGACAAGGATAAGGAAATTCTAGATTTGTTTCGTAAAGTGGAGGCAAATATACCCCTGTTGGATGCAATCAAACAGGTACCTAGGTATGCAAAATTTCTTAAAGAGTTATGCACGAACAAAGAAAGCTGAATGGTAATGAAATATTAAGTATGGGAGAGAATGTCTCAGTAGTCCTCCAAAGAAAACTTCCTCCCAAGTGTAAAGATCCAGGTATGTTCACCATTCCCTGTAAAATAGGTAATACCAGAATTGAGAGAGCTATGCTAGATTTAGGAGCATCTATTAATATAATGCCACAATCCATTTATAATTCATTAAATCTAGGCCCTTTGAAAGAAACTGGTGTCATTATCCAATTGATTAATCGTACTAATGCGTACCCTGAGGGGGTAGTTAAGGATGTTCTTGTGCAGGTAAATGAACTAATATTTTCAGTTGATTTCTATATTCTGGACATGGAAGATGATATCTCACCTAATCCAGCACCTATCTTGTTGGGAAGACCATTCTTGAATACAGCTCGAACAAAGATAGACGTTCATGATGGTACCCTCACAATGGAGTTTGATTGTGAAGTAATTCATTTTAATATTTTTGAAGCCATGAAACACTCCACTGATGTTCATTCGGTTTTTGCTATTAATACTATTGATTCTAGATTATAGGAAGTGTTTGAATTAAATAATAAGAATGAACTGGAGGTTGCAATTACCACAAAATTACAGTTAGAGGAGAACGATGAGATAGAAATTAGTGAAAACTAAAGGAGACAATAGCAGATCTAAACTCGTTGAAACCAATTCCAAAAAAATTTGAAGTTTCTTTTATAAAGCTACATGAGTTTCATAAAAAATTATTACCATATGTTTTGCAGGCTCCTACCTTAGAATTGAAGCCATTGCCAGTCCATTTAAAGTATGGATACCCAGGAACGAATGAAACATTACCGGTAATAATTGCGAAGAACTTGACACCTAGTCAAGAAGAGAAGTTGGTTCAAATGCTATTATATCATAAGGACTATTAGACCTATTGGGTGGTCAAGCATTGCAATATGAATATGATTGATGCTGGTGTTCAAAGGAAGTTGCAACTGCAAGAACTTGAGGAGTTGAAGAATGATGCATACGAGAGCTCTAGCATTTACAGAACAAAAATCAAGACCTTTCACGACAAGATGATTTCGAGGAAGAATTTTATTGTTGGCCAGAAAGTTCTTCTCTTTCATTCACAGTTAAAGCTATTTCCAGATAAGTTGCATTCTCGGTGGATTGGCCCTTTTGTTGTGAACTTTCCATCATTGCTGAATTGAGTGGACCAATCGTGTGAAAAAAACCATGAGACTAGGTAACATAATCGATTTAAAAACACTTAAAATTAAGTGTATGGTCGACTACCTGAGTAGGTATAGTCGACCATACGATGAGGAAATAAGACCATTCAATATGGGATGTGTGGTCAATACTTTTAAAACGTATGGTCGATGGATTTTGTGACCATACATCCGACCGCACGTACTCAAAATAGACTTCAGAGTTTGGAAACTTTCCAAATTAAAAGGGGATCTCTTTCCAATTATTAGAGAACTTTATATGGAGAGTTTCTCTCTATATAAAGGACGTCCCTCAACCCTTTTTCACTCTTTTAGAACATTATCAAACCCTAAAAATTAAAGGAGAACGGAAGAGGAAGAGAAGAAAAAAGAGGTTTAGAGAGGAAGGCTGAGAGAAGGAGTTCTACAGACCCTCTACAACAAGTAAGGTATGAACCTTGTCTCTGTAGCCATAGAATACCTAGAGTAAGAAGTTCTAATGCAAGTTGTGATGCAAAACCAATGGGAAGATTCAGCTATGGGATTTTCATCTAATCAAATCTCAAAGGGAATCATGGAGAATAGGTTAGGGTATTTAGTCTAATAAAATTAAGAGATTTGGCCAAGGAATGATCATTAGGGAGAATTCTTTTGATGAGCCAAGAGGAGGAACTCATAGAAGGATTAAAAAATCAGATCAACTCATATGGTCACAACTATGGTCGACCATAGGGTGATGATAGAGTTGACCACAGGCATTCGAGAAGAATCCAGGAAACGTGTGGTCGCAAGTGTGGTCGCATACAGTGTGACCGTAGGGGTTCGACCGTACATGGTATAGTCGACACAGGCATATGACCATAGTCACCTATCTGTGATCTGTTTCTATTTTCTACTGTGGTAAACTTACTACTCATGACCCTAACTTAAATTCATATAATTATTAGGTTGATAAATTGATTCAAAGTAATTTGCAAGGCTTAGAAGGAGATCGGATATCATTAACAGGTGAGGGAACAGGACCTAAACTAATTGGATAATAATAAACTATTTTATTTTATTTGTCCAATGCAATGAGCGACTCTATGCTTGTATGCTTGTAATATATATCTCACATGTCATCTAATATTACTACGATTATTGTTCATGCATATTTACTTTATTGTTTCTACCATGTTGATGGATGATGATAGGAATAGGCATATGCTTGTGAGTGTGGTTGGTGTGCTGTATGGGGAGGGGTGTTTGATCCTTAAATCATACTTCACATTAACATTGTCATATCGCCATTACCTTAGTGGAACTATTACGTCATAGAGCATCAAGGGAGGAGGTCTCAGACCATGTGGTCTTTGACTCTGTCGAGGGGCCTTAGCTCTATCTCTTGGACATATTAAGGGATGCTGGGGTGAGACCTTGGATACATTTGGATGGCATTATGATTGGTTAATTGCCAGCTTAATTTGTAAGCCCTCTTCAATAGGGGCTTACGTATTGGTATGGATGGGACATCAGGGAAAGTGTTGGCGGTGTGTGATCCGAACACTTTAGCTCTATCTCTATGTCATGGTAGGGTGGATGTGGACAATAATGGTGTCTAATCCATTAGGTGGGTTTACACACCCGTGTATAGAGGTGCAGTGGCCGCCAATCCTTTCTGTAGCACAGTTGCAAACTTAAAATCAGACCAAAGATATGAATTAAATGCATGCATATGTTTGCGCATTATTTTTTTTGTTTACTAAGCCGTGATGTGTGCTTACCCTTTCGACGTCGAATATTTTTAGTTGATGATGCAGGTCTTACTGTAGAAGACTATGTGAATGCGCCATCGTATGAACACATGGCAGCTATGGACGTAGAAGCTGTGGAGGATGCACATGACCCGTCATGCGAATGCAACCAATGCGTCTTTGATTAGTTTAGTTATATTTGAGTATTGAAACATGTAATGGATTATTTTACTTTATGTCTTGAGTCATTTGGAGATAATTGGATTTAACTACTTATTTATCACTGTAGACCTCAGTTCATTAGTTATAAAGACTTTTGCTTATTTTATTTAGTATCTCTGATTACTACTGTGGAATCTGTTTGGTTTAATATGGTGGGTAAGGCTTATATGAGATTTTGATTGAGCCGTTGGTTTATTGATGGTTCATCACACCACTGGTTAGTCCAAAATTGGAGTGTGACATGCATGATGTGATCACACACATCTATCCTACCATTGTTTCTAAATGAGTCTGATTCTTCTATTAGAGTGCTAACTAATATCTTGTTTGAACTCACAAAATGAGCATCAATTGCCTTCATGTAGTAAGTAACCTTCTTTCATTCAGGAAATGTTCCTTTAATGCTCTTGTCGATATTGTTCATGATAAACTTTAGGCTCAAGTGGTTAGACCGCTCCCACTTATCATAGTGAGCAATTTGGAATGGCGGATTAGAATCCATGAGAATAGAGGGCTCTTCTATACAGAGTGCCAAGTCCAAATCCATGCACTCTAAGGTCAAATAAATCTTTTGTTTCCAATCTGGATAATTTTCTCTAGTAAGTATTAGGAGACTAATCTGGTTATTATTTATGGCTACAAACAATGCAAAAATGAAGTTTAGATTTATGGCATACTACTATACACTGATATCAACCCACGTCAATAATCAGTAACACACTAAACTTATAATCAATTTTAGTATGTGAAACTTTACATAAAGTTAATTGACATCAAACTTAAGTGACAGACTGATGTATTCTACAAAATTACTTGTGGGCTAAGATTATAGCATACATCTGTCTAGATCTATATAAATAAGACTAGAATGCTATACTACAATTCAGAAAGTTGTTCTATACCTGTAGGTAGAAGAAGGCTCCCTCTGTCTTGCAGTTTCACATCCTATCCAATTCCATATTCTGTCAAAAGAAAATAATATTTTTCTATGGGGATAATACCTAAATCCAATGCGAAAAATGCAATTTTTTGATGCCTACCTTTTGAAAGGTATTTTATTTTTCTATGACTTCCTAAAAAATGCACTTATAATTGTTAAAATAAACCTGGTGGTTTTCTTGATTTTTAACACACCTTCACTATAAAAGCATTCTAGTCATTTATGGCATCCTTTAAACAAACATTCATTACTGTTAACATAAGCATAACAACATCAAAGAAGTTCCTAATGGCTTATTTCTTTATTTTATTTAACACTGACTTTTAATGGCATTTCTCTCTGTCACTAATTTCATTGACAATATAATGATACTGTTATACATATACAGTGGCGTTCTATATGTAAATGTCGCTAAACAGTGCTTAGTACATTCTGCTATGTACATAGATACAGTGTCGTATGTCTGTAAATGTCACTAAAAGAAAACTGTATTTTTACAACGTTTATAAAACACTGTCACAACAAATGCAGTTAATATCTTTTATCTTTTAGCGACGTTTAGAACTAACTGTCATAAAGTGTCGTCACATAAAGTAGTGACGTTCGGTTGGTAACTATAATGGGGTGACATATAATTAAAACAGTTTAAAACCACTAAATATCACTAGTAATCATATCAGTCACAGTTCAAAACAAGTCTGGGTCAGACTAAATGGAACCAAACCATTATAAGATTCCTGATTCATAAGATGGGGCAGAATCCGGGTTGTCGGGTCAGCCATCTAACTATCTGGGTCGTTCTTCGGATCAACCCAAGAATCTATTTGGGTTTGGTTACGGGTAAACCCAGAAGGTCTTTAGGTTGGGTCAGGGTAACCCGAACTTTAAAGAACCCTTTTTTTGTCTTTTTTTTTATTTCTTTAAAACAATCAATGGGCTGTCATAAAGCCCATAACTAAATAAAAAATCAAAGATGGGCTTTAAAAAAAAAATAACTTTAATTTCTTTAAATGGTTTTAAAGAACCAAAATGCCCTCATTGGAATATCCTCTTTTCAAAAAAAATGCCATTGACATATTCCTTTAACCAACCGATTGAAACGTGTTTAATAATAACACGTTGAAGCCTAAGCCACAACGGCTCCAAAAGGTGCCAAAACTCTGGGCACTCTCCTTGGAAATAGGAGAGCACCATGGCGCCACCGCAACCATACGAAAACCGCCGCCATTGAAAGAGAAAAAAATAAACAGGCAGTAACTATAAGGTGGATAGAAAAGAGGGTTTACACAGGCTCTGATACCACAATGTAAGATTTTCATCATTGAAAGAGGTAAATGCGGAATATATAAATATCTCTTGTTCGTTGACTGTTCCCCACCATTGCAGTCCAACCAGTGTGCTGGTATTCCTTTGTGTTCCTTATCTCTGATACAACAGTAAAGAGAGAGAAGAAAGGGAAGGTTTCTATGCACTCCTTATTCCTAGACAAAGAGAACATAATAGAATTCTCATATTGCATAATTGTGCACAGGACCTCACTCTTGAGTTATTTATAGATCAACTGTCTCTTCCCATCAAGGATCGACGGCAATCTGGGTGCCACATGTTACAGGATCCCAATGTTAATCATCCAACTTAGGTGAGGCCAGGTGGCATATGGGCCACCTGACTTACAGATGATTCTGGTATGGGTGGAGAGTCATGGCCTTGGCAATTTGCTCCATTCCAGAAGCTCAACTTCACAATTGATAAAATATTAAGGTGTATTGTGGATGCCAATGTAATTGGGAAGGGTTGTTATAGGGTGGTATATCGTGCAGAAATGGACAATGGGAAGTGATTGTCGTGAAGAAGCTGACATTGGGCTGCTACTGGAATAGAAACACATGACTGCTAATATATGATTACATGCCGAAAGGGAGCTTGGGTAGCCTCCTCCATGAGATAAGTGGTGGTTGCTAGGTGTGAGGACAAGATTGTGTTGGGAGCTGCTCAAGGCCTAGCATACATGCACCATGATTGTGTCCCTCCCATTGTCCACAGAGATATCAAAGCCAATAACATCCTCATTGATCTTGAATTCGAGCCTTACGTTGATGATTTCAGGCTGGCTAAGCTCATCGCAGATGGAGATTATGCTCAGTCATCAAATACTGTTGCCGGTTCATATGGGTACTTTGCTCCTGAGTATGGATACATGATGAAGATCAATGAAGAAGCTACCCGTAGTTAGCACTACTTGGAGGGTCTCCAGGGTCTCAAGGTGTTCTTGGCAAGCTAAGGCTTAGTTCTTCTCTGTCTTGCGCTTGAGGGGGGTATTACGCGTCACATAGTGATGTGTCTTATATTAGCTTAGTTAGTACTCTCTAGTTTAGCTCGTAGTATGTTTTATTTTTTCAATGTAGTTTAGGAACATTTCATGTCCACATATACAAGGACAATACAGTGTAACACTGTAAACACATATCAATAAAATGTAGTCTCCTAGGTTTTTAACAGTATAAGATGGAATGAGTTTGTATGTTCCACAAGGTTAAATGTTTTATCCAAGAAACCTTTGTATTTCACGTTTTCTATTTTCTAATTCTGATGAACTGATAGGTGTGTAATTTTTATATTTTTATTTTTTTTGCACTATTCTTTTTAATGTGTTTTATGCCTTATTGAACTGAATATGATGAATTTTATTAATTTCACATATTCTATAGACATGGTGAATTAATTGTTAAAAGATAGGAAAATTTTAGCATTCTTAATATTGACGTTCTAAGTTTCATGCAGGTTTTTGACATGAAAAGAGTTCCAGAATTGAAAAATTATCTTCAGTAAAGTTGTAGAGGACGTCTCAACCTTTTTGAAATGATATTATAAAAAAAATCTGAGTTTGTTTGGGTCTCCAAACGTGGCTTCAAAGTCTAACACGAAAATCTAACCGAATCTGAATTGGAGTAGCCCTCAGATCTGATTAATTCGACGGTAGATGTAAATTCCATAAATAATCTCCTAATCAAATTAGGAAATCTAAACCTACAATAGAAAACTTCAAAGAAGAAAAGAAGACTCTACAATTTCAGAATTCTAAATAGAGAATGACTCCTACACAAAGAAAGAGTTATAAGTTACAAAGGATTGTCATGTTTTATATATAGAGCACTAGTGTGATAATCAATCTCTCTCTCTCTCTCTCTCTCTCTCTCTCTCTCTCTCTTGCTGAAAACTTTTCTATCTCTAAAAGGATTATAATGTCTAGCTAATCTTCTCATTCAGTTCAAGGGGATTTTGAAACCCAAACTCATGTCATTGGTGTAATCTCAATTCAGTAACGTTGTTCTTCTTCTCTCTTTTATTGGAATTGTTTATGTTATTCTTTTCTCTTTAATTATGATAGTTGTCTGAATAATTCAAAATTGTCTGCTGAATCAATTAGATTAATATTAATTGCTAGATCTAGAATATGTGATACGTAATCGTCCTGATTCTAATCACAAGTAGCAAACAGTGGTAGATGATTATGTCCAAGTTTTCATCTCATCATTGTGAATAATATAACCTAAGTTAAATAATCCCTGCTTGTGTGTGATTTTTGCTTAGATTGATCTATTTTTCACCCTCTTAATGCTGCCATTAAATTAAACATTGAGAGTTTATTCAGTATTATTCAATGGTTAGATCTCTCTGAAGAGCTTGTTTTAGTAGAGATATTTAAGAAAAAAACTCAGGTAACAGAGCTTATTGTTATCTAGGGTCTTTAATTCTAATTGGAAGGAAGAGATTAACGTTGTGATTAATTTTACTCATTGCATGTGTGGGTGGATATTGAACCAAGAACTGAATATTCTTATCAAATTATCTTTCTATTTAAATTCTATCTGTTTACTTTCAATTTGATTCAAATAACCAAACCTCCCCCTTGTTATTGTGTTTAATTAGCATTAATTAGTATATTTAGTTTGAGTAGAATATATATTTTAATCAATTCATTCTCCGTGGGATCGACATTTATTTATCCTATTTACAGTTTATTAATCAGATCAGTAAAGAAATATTTAATTAAATTTGTGCATTAGACACGCTACCAAATTTTGGCGCCGTTGCCGGGGAGTAACTTTTGATTAGTTTTTATATCTCTCTTTTAATCTTTTTCGGATTAGTTTTTTTTATTATAACTTTTTTATTTTATTTAATTTTTATTCAGTTTCTTTTCTTCTTATTAAGTTTTTTCAGTTAATTATCTTAGCTAATGTGTGAATTTATGATTCTGACACGATCCACTCAAAAAGGAGATCTAAATTTTGATCCAAAACATGAACGTACTGTGCGTCGATTAAGAAAAGAAGCTAGGCAGATTACGACAGAAAGAGAATCAATCCCTCTCACATGATTTATTTTTGAAAGTTCTTCTAGTGACTCTGAACAAGAAGAAATCATGGCTGAGAATGACAGGACATTAAAGGAGTTGGCTACTCCTGATTTCAACCAACAACCTTTGTGCATTCAATACCCTACTTTGGATGTCGCTTTTGAGCTTAAGTCTGGTTTAATTCATTTGTTGCCTAAATTTTGTGGTTGTGCAGGTAAGGATCTAAATAAACACCTAAAGGAATTTCATGTAGTGTGTTCAAGCATGAAACCGACAGGAGTGTCAGAAGAACAGATCAAATTATGAGCCTTTCTTTTTTCATTATCAGATGATGCAAAAGATTGGCTCTACTACCTACCATCTGGGATGATCACTACATGGAATGAAATTAAAAGATTATTTTTAGAAAAATACTTCCCAGCCTCTAGAGCCGCCACCATTAGAAAGCAAAATCTGTGGCATACGACAGTACACTGGAGAAACACTCGATGAATATTGGGAGCATCCAAGAAACTATGTGCTAGCTCTCCACATCACCAGATAAGTGATCAACTCCTAATTCAGTATTTTTATGAAGGATTATTACCCATGGAAAGGAACATGATAGATGCAACAAGTGGAGGAGCTCTAGTAGATAAAACCCCTGAAGCTGCAAGAAGGTTAATTGTAAATATGGCTGTAAATTCCCAACAATTTGGTACAAGAAATGATACACCACTCAAAAAGGTGAATGAGGTAAATACATCTTTCCTCGAACAATAGTTATCTGACCTTACCTCTCTTGTTAGACAAATGGCTGTTGGAAATTTACAGCAGGTAAAAGCTTGTGGGATATGTTCGACGATGGGACACTCAACTGATATGTGTCTAACACTTCAAGAAGGACCCACCGAATAAGCTAATGTTGCAGGTAACTTTTCAGGCCCACCAAGGCAGTATGATCCATACTCTAACACATACAATCCAGGTTGGAGATATCATCCAAACCTAAGCTATGGAAGAAATGGACTAACAGGGTAGAACTTCTATCAAAATAAACAGCCAACTTTCCAACCCAGGCCACCTGTCCCATAGAATTCAAACTCATCATTAGAGGAAATAGTTAAATCTCTTGCTCTAAATACCCAACAGTTTCAAAAGGAAACAAAATCCAGTATTCAAAGTCTAGAGAGCCAGATGAGTCAAATGCAACTGCTATGAATCGTTTAGAAGCTCAGGTTAGAGGAAAATTACCCTCACAAACTGTAGTAAATCCAAAAGAAAATTTGAATACTGTGACACTCCGAAGTGGTAAGGAACTTGAGGAACCAACAAGGATGAGCCCTGCTGTCCCAAATGAAGACGAAATTTAGAAAAAAAAATAGAGAAAGATGAAATAGCTGCTCAACCTGAGGTAACACCCAAACCTTCCATTCTATCTAGGACTAATCCTCTTCCTTTTCCTAGCATATTTACAAAATCCAAGAAAGAGGACAAGGATAAGGAGATTCTGGATTTGTTTCGTAAAGTGGAGGTAAATATACCCTTGTTGGATGCAATCAAACAGGTACTCAGGTATGTAAAATTTCTTAAAGAGTTATGTACTAACCATTCCAAGCAAACCATCCATAATCAGAGAATAATAAATAGCAGCGGATTTAAATAAATAAATGAACTGAGTTTTATATTTGTAATTAAATAATTATCCAGTTATGCTATCATCCACAATTATAAATAATAATTTATTATATTGTTTATACCCAGCTGAAAGAAAAAAATTAAATAAATAATCCCTAAAGGAACACACAGAAAGAGCACTCGCATGAAGCGTCATGCTCGTCCTATATTGCCTGTGTGTCAATAGCAGCTACTGTCCTGTACGCTGGGGCAACCATAAAGTCTTCAATCGTATAACTTGCATCAAGATCTGAAAAAGAGAATATATATATATATATATATATATATTTGGATGAGCTCACAACTTAGCTCAGTAAAGTACAAGACCAATGCAACATACAAAATGCTTGAGGTAACATAACAATTGGGTCAAGTATAAATTGTAAAATGTTATGGTAAGGTTTGGTGGCCACCGCACCTCCATGCATGAGTGTGAGCACACCCAACAGTCAGGCTTCGATCCACACTACTGTTGTTGCCCCACATCACTCACTCCGGTATAGAGATAGAGCTAGAGTCTGGCGGACAGGCTGAGCCACCATCCCACGTCCTCCCCCTGATACCCTACACAGCACCAACACCTAAACCCATGTTGGCAAGGGCTTGCAAGTGGATTCCGTTTCTAACTAGTCCTATATGTCATCACAGTATCTATTGCCCTACCCAAGCACAACTCCCTACGACATAGAGATAGGACTCGAGTCTGGTGGGCAGGCGGAGCCACAATTCCACGTCCTCCCCCTGATACCCTATTTGCACCAAGCCCGCTAAGGTAGATGGCAATACGAAAAGGTGTTAGTGTGAGGATATATCCAGGGCTTCACTCCCCTTCACATTCCACACACTAACTAAAAACAATCACATGCCTAAACAAACAACATCCTAGCATACAAATATGCATGAACAGATAATAAAATTTAAATAACTAGATGGCATGTAAAATGCACAAGCAACAACAATAATCACAGAAACAGATATGATCACAACAGTTTACTGTTATTTAGTTACTTAGGGTTTGGGGTCTTGTCCCTTATCTGACGCATGATTGCAAGTCCGCTCTACGTCATAGAGTCCACTCACGCCGTCTACAGGTCCTACAAGATCATATTTATAGATTAGGATTTAGTTGTTAGGGTTCCAATTGGTCAGAACCAAGTTTGGCCAAGCAAACAAGCTTCGATAAGCATATCGATTGCAGTACCGGTCTCAGTATAGTGAGACCGATATGTGCTACGGTATATACCGGTCTCAGGTTTCAGTATACTGCAGTCGGTATGTGCCTGCGGTATATACCATAGGACCATACCGCAGGACTTGTTGTCCAGTCGGTATGCCCAGCGGTGTGGGTCCGAGAGCCCAATCTCGGACCTCCCTCTCCCATCGATCATCGGCTTGGATTTTAGGGTTCTTCCTAAACCATTCTAAGGTCTAAATATTTGTTTAGTCATCTAGGTTTCGACTATTTCGTCGCATCCTTCTTAGATTGGATCTCAATGAGAACTAGGGTTTTGGGGTTCAAGGATTTTGGGTCATTACGCCGTTTCACTACTTCGATCCGAAATCCTAACATCAATATAGACGTTGAGCACTTACTAGTGTTTGTTAAATGGCGGTGCTCTCCTCCAACGAAAAAATCCCCCTTCTTGCACAGTCTCTTTCCTCCTTGCTCCTTTTTAGATCTCTTCTAGACGGTCTAGGGTTTGAGAATGTTTGGAAAGGATCTAAGGAGAAGGAATTATGCATATATATATATAGTGGGAGACCATTCTAGGAAGGTCTCCTACTTCTAAAAGGTTTCCTAAACTCGATTCAGAGTGTGGGATCCGCTGGAATACGTCTCTACTTTAGAAATACATACTGGTCTCACTCTGAGTGAGACCAGTACTGAGACCGATATGTAAAAATTCAATTTTACACATTGTTTTTCATACCTGGATATCGTGGTTCGTCACCCGGCATGGCCTTCCAGTCCGGTTATGATTGGGAGACCTGTCACAATGTAAACCATGAGTTAAATCAGATTTTCAGAGTACGGTTCTTACATGAATGGTAATGAAATATTAAGTATGGGAGAGAATGTCTTAGCAGTCCTCCAAAGAAAACTTCCTGCCAAGTGTAAAGACCTAGGTATGTTCACTATTCTCTGTAAAATAGGTAATACTAGAATTGAGAGAGCTATGCTAGATTTAGGAGCATCTATTAATGTAATACCACATTCCATTTATAATTCATTAAATCTAGGCCCTTTGAAAGAAATTAATATCATTATCCAATTGGCTGATCGTACTAATGCCTACCCTGAGAGGGTAGTTGAGGATGTTCTTGTGCAGGTAAATGAGATAATATTTTCAACTGATTTCTATATTCTGGACATGGAAGATGATATCTCACCTAATCCAGCACCTATCTTGTTGGGAAGACCATTCTTGAATACTGCTCGAACAAAGATAAACGTTCATGATAGTACCCTCACAATGGAGTTTGATGGTGAAGTGATTCATTTTAATATTTTTGAAGCCACGAAACACTCCACTGATGTTCATTCGATTTTTGCTATTAATATTATTGATTCTAGATTGCAAGAAGTGTTTGAATTAAATAATAAGAATGAACTGGAGGTTGCAATTACCACAGAATTACAGTTAGAGGAGAATGATGAGATAGAAATCAGTGAAAAACTAAATGAGACAATAGCAGATCTAAACTCGTTGAAACCAATTCTAAAAAAATATAGAGTTTCTTTTATAAAACTACCTGAGTCTCATAAAAAATTATTACCATCTGTTTTGCAGGTTTCTACCTTGGAATTGAAGCCATTGCCAGTCCATTTAAAGTATGGATACCTAGGAACAAATAAAATATTACCGGTAATAATTGCGAAGAACATGACACCTAGTCACCTAGTCAAGACGAGAAGTTGGTTCAAATGCTATTTTATCATAAGGAATATTGGACCTAATGGGCAGTCAAGTATTACAATATGAATATGACTAATGCTGGTGTTCAAAGGAAGTTGCAATTGCAAGAACTTGAAGAGTTAAAGAATGATGCCTACAAGAGCTCTAGCATTTACAGAGCAAAAACCAAGGTCTTTCACGACAAGATGATTTCTAGGAAGAATTTTGTTGTTGGCCAGAAAGTTCTTCTCTTTCATTTATGGTTGACGCTATTTCCAGGTAAGTTGCGTTCTCGGTGGATTGACCATTTTGTTGTGACTAATGTTTTTTTATCATGGTACATTGGAAAGAAAGAGCTTGAAAACAAACAAGATATTTAAGGTGAATGGTCATAAACTTAAATTTTAATTTGATGGATTTCAAATGGATAATATTGAAGAAGTGGGACTAGCAGATCCTACTTATGAGGAGTGATGGACAAAGCTAGTCAGGCTAACGACATTAAACAAATGCACTGCTTGGGAGGCAACCCAAGAAAACAAATTTGTCTTTCTTCTCTTTATTAATTGTTTTCTTTTACATTCTTATTTTTCATTGAGGACAATGTTAGATTTAAGTGTAGGGGAGAGAAATTAGGATTTGTCATAGAAAATTTAGTTTTATTTAGAGTTTTATGTTTTACTTAGCTTTTTTTTTAAAAAAAAAAAACTTATTTAGTGTCATATTTTTATTTTTGATTTCTTTTAGTGTTAATGTGCTTTGAGAGTAGCTTTCATGAAAAATTTTAACGTTTTTAACATTAGTTTTTAGTAAAGTCATACATTCTTACTATGGTTTTGACACAAAAACGAATGGAGAGAGAGACTTAGTGTAAGACCTGTATCAAACTAATCGGTCTTACCACCTTGTACCAGGTCTACCTATCATGGTCGAGCCAAATGGACTAAGTGCGTGAAGGAAATAGCGAGACCAGGTATTAAACTGACCAAAAACAGTAAAATAGGGGGCAGGGTCGCATACCCAGATAGGCAGGGTCGGACCCCCCTCATTAGGAAGTCAGACCCCTGAAAATTTGATCGAGGGTCGGACAATTTAGACCTGAGGGTCGACGGGATCTCCGACCCCCTCATCGACCCCCTCTTTGTCGATAAAAACCGTAAATAAGAAACTTTCTAAATTTCAAGGGGATTCTTTCCTAATCTCAATGAGACTTATTTTGGGAGGTTCTCCTCTATAAATAGGACATCCCTTAGCCACTTTCACTCATTTTGAAACCCTAATTGAAAGTGAGAGAAAGAGAAGAGAAGGAGAAGAGAAGGAAAGTTAGAGAAGAAGACTAAAGAGAAGAATTCAGAGAAACCTCTTAATCTCAGCAAACCTAAGGTATGGTATGTTTCCATTAATGATTTAAGACCTTAGAATAGTTCATGAAGAGGGTATGGTCTAGGAGAAACCCAAATCATCCATCCATGGGAGAATTTCAATGAAATCCATGGAGGAAATCATGGTAGGAAAAGTAAGAAAGAAACCTAGAATTTTAAGCCATAGAACAAGTATAGAATGGATTGTGGAAGTAAGCCATAGGACCCAAACATGAAAGAATGAACTGTAGGATGAAATTCTCGACTCAAACCACGGGGGGTCGCACGTAGGGTCGATTGGGAATCGACCCTACCAGACTATAGGATCGACCCCCAGCATTCGGGAAGTCCAAGGATGCGGTGGTCGCACCCAGGGTCGATGGAACATCCGACCCTGGAATCGACCCTACCCCTGGGGGTCGCAGAAAACTGCTACCCTACCTGCGACCCGTCCTGCGACCCTCGCTTAACAGCAAGCCTAAAATTGTCGGAATAAATTCTAACTAAAATCTATCGACTTGTTAGGTTTTTCTATTGATATAAAAGTGATTCTTAAAGCTTGAAAGAGGATCTATACTTAAGCAATGTGAGGGAACAAGACCTAAACTAATTGGCTAATAATAAACTATTTTTATTTTCTTGAGTCCAATGCCATGACTAATTTTATGCGTGTATGCTTGTAATGTGCATTCAACTTGTCATCCAATATTTCTACTATTAATGTTCATGCATATTTAATTCTATTTTATTTATAACATGATGATGATGATGATGCTAGGAATAGACATATGAATGTATATGTGTGGTTAGTGTGCTTGATGCGAGTGGAGCATCAGGGGGAGGACATGACATTGTGGTTCAGCTTGGTCACTAGACTCTAGCTCTATCTCTACTCAAGTCTTGTCCTTGATATTGTCGTATCGTCATTACCTTAGCAGAACTATTACGTCGTAGGGTATCAGGGGAGGTGGTCTTGGATCGTGTAGTCTTCGACTCTGTCAGGGGGCCTTAGCTCTATCTCTATGGACGTATTGAGGGATGCTGGGGTGAGGCCTTGGATACACTGTTTGACATTATGATTGGTTATTTGTGAGCCCAGTTTGCAAGCCCTCGCCAGCAGGAGCTTACGTGTTGGTATGGGTAGAGTATCAGGGGAAGTGTGATGCGGTGTGGTCCTAAGCACTTTAGCTATATCTCTATTCCATAGTGGGTGCATATGGGACGACAATAAATGTTAACCTTTGGGCGGCTTTACACACTCGTGTATAGAGGTGAGGCGGCCACCGAACCTTTCTATAGCACCTTGCAAACTTATATATCAGACCACAGATATGAATTGAATGCATGCATATGTTTGTTGCATTGTTTTGTTTGCTCACTAAGCCGTGATATGTGCTCACCCTTTCGACGTCCAATATTTTTAGTTGATGATGCAGATACCACTGTGGAAGATTATATGAATGCTTCTGTGTACGGACACGTGGCTGCAATGGAGGCTAAAGACATAGTGGAGACGCATGACTCCTCATGCGAGTGCAACTCATGCGTTTTCGATTAGATTTTTATTTGAACTATTAAGGAAATATAATTGATATTTTATTTACTTATGTCTCGATTGATACAACATAATTTGATACTTTATTTATGATTATCACAATTAGATTCCTCAGTTCATTTAATATTAAGAATTCCGCTATTGTGTATTTATTCTGATTATGGTTGTGGATGTATATGGTTTAGTTTACAAGGACACAGCTTATTAAAGATCCTGGTTGAACTGTTGGTTTATTAGTGGTTCATCACACCGTTCTGAATGGTATGAAATTGGTGTGTGACACTTAGGACACCATCACATGCAAAGTAATAAAAATCTATGTGAAGATAATACGTAGTTTGTATCTTGAGGTGAGAATCGAGTTAAAAAATACATATTACCTGACCTGAAGGTAGGATCCTTTTATGGAACTAGTTGGCATTTAAGCCTTTAATTAAAACTGAGACCTTATTGTTATAAAAAACAACAACAAAAAAAAAAGATTTTATGTTCTTGGAACTAGACAAGGCATTCCGCCTCAGGAACTTGGGAATGCTTAACCACCTGCACTTCTCAAGCCAACTATAGTGGAGTAACTTAGAGAGGAAGAGTATAAAAAAAATATGAAATATAAGTGTTGAAAGCTGAATATGGTCAAATAGGTTCTAAATCTTGGGTCTTGGTTGCCAGTATGTTACCATAGATTTTACTTTAAAGAAAGGTATGTTTGGAAGATATAACAAGATTCCCTAATTAAATATGCGTGCTAAGTATTTGAATCATATGAGGTAATAAAGTTTAAGTGTGGGGGTTTCCTTATTTTCTTGATCCCAAGTTGAATGTCGTGACTAATAGGATTTGTGTATATTCTTTTCCTAAATATCAAAGTTAAAGTTTAGAATTTTTATATGAATTTTATGTGTTTATTCTCTTCAAACACTCACGATACATAACTCGTCCACTAGGGGTGACCTAGGGATTTAAAAGCTTGTTGCACATACTAAGTGTAATCGTGATTCCTACGAAAGTGAGTTAAAATTTTATTTTTATATTTTTCTTTGCCTGAGCACGTGCAAAAGCTAAGTGTGGGGGTACTTGATAGGTGTGTAATTTTTATATTTTTATTTTCTTTGCACTATGCTTTTTAATGTGTTTTATGCCTTATTGAACTGAATATGATGAATTTTATTAATTTCACATATTTTATGGACATGGTGAATTAATCGTTCAAAGATAGGAACATTCCAGCATTCTTAATATTGACATTCTGAGTTTCATGCAGGTTGTTGACATGAAAAGAGTTTCAGAATTAAAAAGTTGTCTTCAGTAAAGTTGTAGAGGACGTCTCAACCTTTTTGGAATGATATTATGAAGAAAAATTTGAGTTCGTTTGGGTCTCCAAATGTGGCTTCAAAGTCTGATACAAAAATCTAATCGAATCCGAATTGGAGTAGTCCTCTGATCTGATTAAAGCATTCGACGGTAGATGTAAATTCCATAAAGAATCTCCTAATCAAATTAGGAAATCTAAACCTACAATAGAAGACTCCAAAGAAGAAAAGAAGACTCTAAAATTTTAGAATTCTAAATAGAGAAGAACTCCTACATAAAGAAGGAATCCTACACAAAGAAGGAGTTATAAGTTACAAAGGATCGTCATGTTTTAT
Organism: Protea cynaroides; assembly: GCA_028583415.1. Lineage (NCBI taxonomy): Eukaryota > Viridiplantae > Streptophyta > Magnoliopsida > Proteales > Proteaceae > Protea > Protea cynaroides. The sequence goes on from CM053272.1 coordinate 49,853,596, forward strand.
ATATAGAGCACTAGTGTGATAATCAATCTCTCTCTCTCTTTCTTGCTGAAAATTTTTCTATCTTTGAAAGGATTGTAATGTCTAGCTAATCTTCTCATTCAGTTCAAGGGGATTTTGAAGTCCAAACTCATGTCAATGGTGTAATCTCTATTCAGTAACGTTGTTCTTCTTCTCTCTTTTATTAGAATTGCTTATGTTATTCTTTTCTCTTTAATTATGATATTTGTCTGAACAATTCAGTAATGGTCTGTTGAATCAGTTAGATTAATATTAATTGCTAGATCTAAAAGCTATGATACGTAATCGTCCTGATTCTAATTACAAGTAGCAAACAGTGGTAGATAATTATGTCTAAATTTTCATCGCATCATTGTGAACAATATAACCTAAGTTAAATAATCCCCGCTTGTGTGTGATTGTTGCTTAGATTGATCGGTTTTCTACCCTCTTAATGCTACCATTAAATTAAACATTGAGAGCTTATTCAGTGTTGTTCAATGGTTAGATCTCTCTGAAGAGCTTGTTTTAGTAGAAATACTTAAGAAAAAACTCGGGTAACAGAGCTTATTGTTATCTAGGGTCTTTAATTCTAATTGGAAGGAAGAGATTAATGTTGCGATTAATTTTACTCATTGCATGTGTGGGTGGATATTGAACCAAGAACTGAATATTCTCATCTAATTATCTTCCTATTTAAATTATGTCTGTTTACTTTCAATTTGATTCAAACAACCAAACCCCCCCTCCCTTGTTATTGTGTTTAATTAGCATTAATTAGTATATTTAGTTTGAGTAGAATATAAATTTTAATCAATTCATTCTCTGTGGGGTCGACCTTTGTTTATCCTATTTACAGTTTATTAATCAGATCAGTAAAGAAATATTTAATTAAATTGGTACATTCGACACGCTACCATGAACCAATTGGGTATGCCTATGATTCCATCCTTTGGAAATGGTATAGTTTAAAGTGTGGGAATAATCTCCTACTAGAAAATGTCGAGATTTAAGATGCCTTAATATACTAATTGGTTTCTCCATCTAATAGCTTAAGCCTTTGGATTGGTACTTCAACATGGTATCAGTGCCAACAAGTCCTATATAAACTTCTATGTACAGTCACCGAAAAGAAGGATTACATATATTATGTGTACTCCACCCAAAAGAAAGGCAACACGTGAAGGGGATGATGGAATAGTCTTACATTGGAAAACTTTGAGACTGAAGATGCCTCAATATATTAGCTGGTTTCTCCACCTAATAACTTAAGTTTTTGGATTGAACACTTCAACATAAAACTCCCCTTATTGATAAATCAGACTCGTTTATTGCTTTGTCCTTCGATTTGTTTTGCTTTACAAACAATGGCAGTGGAAACCAGCTATTTGTCTGTAGCTATATTACTATAGACTATCAAAGGCTTGATATGCCTTTGATCCTGAAATTTTTGTTAAGTTTTCAATTCAAAATTTCGAACTAGTAAGTGGAGGGACTCTCCATATATAAGACCCCAAGATTCCAATCTCATTAGCAATGTGGGACTATCCCCAATATTCCCCCTCACATGTAACCGCACCATTAGGTGGTGTATATGTGGCAATACATGGCACTTTTCAGGTGACTGGTCCCTCTTTTTATGTGATTGGTCCCTCTTTAGAGGTGACATAAAGTCTCTCTTTTTGGGTGATTGATTCCTCTTTACGGGTGACATAAAGTCCCTCTTTTGGGTGACCGTCCCTCCTTAGGTAACCATAGTCCCTCTTTTGTACATCTGGTGTCCCTCTTTCAGTGACTTAGCCTTCTTTTTAGAGTTAATATGAGAGGGAACTTAGAGCTCTGATACCATGTCAAGTTTCCAACTCAGAAGTTCGAACTAGTATATGGACAGACTTTCCATATATAAGACCATAAGATTCCAATCTCATTAGCAATGTGGGACTATTCCCAATAGTATTCTCACTACAGTGCTCTCGCAATCTCAGTTACTTGACGCATCTAGTCTTCTTCGTGTGATACTATTGCTCTCAAGGTCAAGATAAATGACAATTTAATTATAATGCTTTTCTTCTTCCTTTTTTTTTTCCTTTTTTTTTTTATTTTTTGGGCGGAGGGAGATAATTAAAGAAACATATTCAATAAATCTGAATAAAATATACAAAATACAATCAGCTCAACAACTAAGCAAGGACTAATATATACAAGAATGGTTTATGGGCAGCCCATCCCCTAGCAATTTACATATTCAAGAGAATTGAATTGATAGTTATTTTTCTTCTTGTCGTTATTAACTAAGTATCCAAGCATTAAGTAATATGTTTCTACCCCCCACCCCAAAAGAAAAAAAAAATTAAGCAGTATGCTACTAATGTTTATAGTATCTAGTTTGAACATGCTCATGTTGTTGCTACTTGTTACTAAACTGTAAACTGTGAGGAACTAAGATATAGTTGGTGACAACTCATGAAAGACTTTTCCCCAACTTTTTTTTGTCTTATTCCAAGGGGAATATTAAACTGTGGCAATAATTAAAAATGTTGGACATGCTGACCATTGTAGATGATAATGAATATTAAATAAGGATGTGTTAGGTATGCATTCTTACAATGTTTTCTCATAAATACATTCTGATCAGGTTAGAGAATGTATTCTTAAAATAGGAAAAGAACGGGCTAAAGATGGAGACATTTTCGTTTCGGCTCCGAATACATAATGGGTAAAAAAGTGTGTTCTATAATAAGCCGTGTTCATAATACATTCCATAATTCAAGAAAAAGAATGTATACCAAACACTATTTTTATCATCTCAAAAAGTATTCTTGATCTAGAATGCATTCTAAGAATACGTACCAACTACATATAAACGTGCAAAGAAGAATCTCTGAATGCCAGTATGTCAAAACAAACAATGGCTAGCATATTAGAACACTTAACAAATAAAAGCAATGGACTAAAAATTTGTTCCCTATTGTTAGTTTGTTACACATGGTTGAATTACAAAAATGTATTAATTAAGAAATTTCAAAAATCAATTTATTTTTTTATGGTTTGCGTTTAAGATAGAAACACCCACCCATAAATAGCATTTTTGGGACGATAAATACCATCGCAATATATTATTGATTAGGGTAAAGGAATAATAATGGCTATATGTTTAAGCAATTGGAACTGTTGGCATTGTCTAAATACACTTTTCGAATACACATGTGAAATATATAACAGTAATTTATTCTCTCGAAATAATATATATATATATTATTTGACACCTCAGGAGATAATAATAAAATCCCATCAAAATTTGATTTCCCACTTACGCTCTATTTGATTGCAAAAAAAATGAAAGAAAAAAGAAATAAATTTGTTAAACTTAAAGGAAATTTTGTAATCATTATAATAAATGACTATCACATGACTATCTAATTAACTCTAAATTGTTTCATATATGATTATTAATTTTTGTCATACTTTGCAACCAAATCCAATATATTTAAAAAAAAAAAAAAAAAAGCTATATAGAAAAAATATTATTACTAAATATTATAAGACAGATACAAATCTATTGAATCAAGGATCCTTACTCCTTAGAAGGTGGATTTAGAAGTGAAAAATAAAGAAAATGTACCATTAAAGGGTAATCTGAATATTTTAAAAATCTAGTGAAGGAGATATGAAAGTCAACTTTATTGAGATAATGATTTAAGAATTATTCCATAGAAGAATGGATCGAGATTTTTGTCACCCATGATGAAGGGGAAAATTTTCAGCTGGATTATAGAATTAGATTAGGGTCCAAGAACAATTGAAAGGTATTATTGGTATTCAATATACATGTGGGGTGGATTCATTTATGTTCTTTTCCCTTGGTTTCCTCCACCTTGGTTTAAGAAAATAAATCCCCTTAAAAAATTTAAGTAAATATAGGTTAAGTTCTGAAAACTGAAAAACATTTTCTCTATCCTTCCAAAGCGAAGAGAACAGGTGAACTTTGTCCAAATTTTCAATGACCTAGAGGAATTGAACCACCTCTTTATTTTTATTACATTGTCAACCCTATCGATCGATTACATAAGAAGAAAAGTTATGGGGAAACGTAACAATACATCAGCTGATCAGCATTCATTACAAAAAATATAATATCCCCAAAAGAATTCTCATTAAGCCACGAGGGTTTTTCTTCTTCTCACGAGATCACAATCAACCAACACCTAAAAATGTCAAATGACCAAAGTACCCCCGACCTGGCTGCAAACAAAGTACAGACGTTTGAAGTTTGAATTACAAAGGTCGTTGTTTTTCCCAGAATTCATCCTTTCTTCGAAATTTCTTAAATCTTCTATGCACAAACAAGTAAACAAGAGAGTCTGTTATGTTCTGTGCATCAAAATAAAAGAAAAAGAAAAGAGAATTTATGTTCTTCAATGCAAAAAACTAGACTTTGCTCTTTCTTTATATCATTGTAATATGAACTGTCGAAATGCTGAGCGTAGATGCCTCACAACATCCTTCACTTTCATGGAGAATTTCTCTTCCATCTGCGAATAAAAGAAAAAGGTTCTTTAATTTTCTTCTTGGAAAGCCATTAATTAATTCAACAAAAAATTTCTTCAAGATTACCTTAGCGATTATGGTGATATCAAGAGCTGTATCTCCAAAAGAAGTGGAGCTACTATTGATAACACAGAGGTGGAGCTTCTCTATCTCTGCTAAGATTTTCATCAAGACTCCTTTCTGTTTCTCACAATGGATCCTTATCAAGACATTCTTGTCTGAGACCCTCACCTCTATTTCAGGAAGAGGGTCCTCAGAGCTGAAGTTTTCTCCAGATGAAGAGCTGTTGTTATCGGCTGAAATCTGAGATCTCTTCACTAACACCACCGATTCCACGGTTTTCTTCATGGCTTGTTCCTCCAGTATCTTCACTCGCTCTTGCAGTTGTTTCAAGTACTTGATAGAATCTCCAAGAACAGAAGCCTTGTCCATCTGTCACATCATATTAATGTTATTTCTCTCACAAGTCTTGTTTTAAATTTTAGTCTGTGGGTTGGTGATGCAGCCCCTAGGTCGTGATGAGAGAGATTTAGTCTCACATTAGTCCCTTTGGTCTCTCATCTCCATGACCATGAAACTCAAGCTTTTGGTTTGGAGTTTCACACTTTGTATAAAGTTCAACAATATGAGAAAACCTTATATGGGAATCAAATGAGTACCTTCTTGAGTTTGTCTTGTCCAAACTCAAGAACAAAAACCTTATTTTAAAAAAAAAGGTGTTGTATACACGAGGTTCCCATTATTACAGAGAAGAGACAGTTTCTATAAACCTCATCCTTCTCTTACATCATATTAATGTAATTCTCTCAGAAACCTTGTTTTAAATTTTAATATGTGGTTTGGTGATGTAGCTCGTAGGTCTATGATGGGAGGGATTTAGACAGTGTGTAAATATTTGACTTATGACCTATAGTTTCTACCATGAAACTCAGGCTTTTGGATTGGACTGTCATACGGTAGGTATAAAGTTCAACAATATGAAAAAAAAAATCCTTTTATGGGAAGCAAATGAGTACCTTTTTGAGGCCTGGAACAATAGCTGAGAGGGCTATGAAACGCTCGCTGAGCTTCTCTCTTCGCTTCCTCTCTGCTAAAACGTGCTCTTGTGTATGAGAAGTGGATCTGCTCGAAGGGTACTGTACCCTTTTAATCCCTTGGCCAGCTTTGGCTCCATGATTCTGGTTCATATAAGAACCTTGAGAAATCAAGACATCAGAAGAAGAGAAGTTCATAGCTTCTTCCTTGGGCTTCACAGGTCCAAATAGATTTCCTCCATACAACTGCTGGTCTGACTGATCCGACCCACCAAAAGAAAGAATGTTAGGAGTAGAAGAAGAAGCTTCCGGGTTGGATAAAGGATCGGCTGTTGTGGTGCAAGAGTTCCAGCTGTTGGTCTTGAGCTGCTTCGTGGGTCTATGAGAGGCCTCCAGGGATGAACCACTGAAGGTGGTTGTGCTGCTTGTTTGGTTCAAAGTTGGGTATGAAGAGTAACTCTCAGAAGAGAAAGAGCTGTGGAAATCATCTCTAAATGCAGCTGTTATGTGTTGAGAATTGAACTCATCGAATGAGTTCATCTGGCATTGATGGATGAAATCTGGATCTTCCATTCCCTGTTTTAATTTCAAAACTGACCACTTTAATCGGTGCTTTTAGAGAAAATTAAAATCAAGCTAAACAGTAATTACAGAAACACACTGAACGTACCAGGTCAGATACCCATCTTAAAGATGACATCGCCATTAATGCAGTTTCTTCCTGATCAAGATGATTCGTGGATGATCCTGCAAGAACATGCATAAGATTTAATGAGACAAAGGAAATCTTTTCTTAGAGATGAATTGGATTCACATGAACCCTTTCACTTTGTATGAACTAAATTTTTGTTTGTTTCTTAACGAAAGGAAGCTTGGATTTCAGGAAAAAAATGAAATCTTCATCACTATTTAATGGTGCAAATCAAAGAAAGTATCCCATGAAGCATCAATTTTATAACACAAAAAAGACAGGATGAATCAAGTATTTGGTTATCAAAAAGAGACGTAAGAAATCAAGAAAGAAAGAGAAGGGGAGAAAGAAAAGAAGAAGCAGTTCTTTTGTAAGAGAAAGTTGCAGCTAGCTTGAACTGTTTCGAAATTCATGTTTACCATGGAAGAAAAAAGATCTTGAAGCCCAATTCACCAGGAGGAGGAAGAAGAATAAGAAGGAGAAGAAGAAGAAGAAGAAGAAGAAGAAGAAGAAGAAAGAAAGCCCACCTTCAGGCTTCACCTTCAGAAAAAAGTTAAAGAAATGCTGCCATCTTTTTCTTTTCTAAATCACCAACAGATTCTCACCCAGCTTAATAGATCCAAATACTCTATCATCATTGGTGGGGTCTCTCCTCTTCTATAATCATTGGTGGGGTCCTTCTATGAGGGAGGAGATGGAAACCCCTTTGTCTCATAGCTTAGGTACCGAATTCATTTTAGGGAAACATACTCTTTCCTTCCCTCTGCCCTCCAAATATTTCAAATAATTACTAATATCTCCTGTAGATTGTTAAATTACAATTAAATTCACCATTTTAGGTATATTCTGTTAGACGTTGACGGTTTATAGCCAATGTTTTTGTAATGGCCAAACTAACTCTATTCAAGGGTGAAATACCTAATTTACCATCATATTAGATCTGTCTTCCTTCATTGTCTTCTCTCTCCCTTTCCCGTCGTCTACAATTGCTCTGGTTCTCTTTCATGGCTCGAACCCTCCCACAAACTGCAATTCAACTTTCCTCCACGCCTTCATTTCTCTCTCTTAAAATCCCACCTTTCACATCTTCGTCTTGCTTTCTAAACCATAGGAACAAATCGAATCGATGCGAGAAAGGCAGCTGATTGAGGTCGATGTCGATGTCGATTCCGACAATAAAGTCAATATTCTGGGAATGCGAAGACTTGAAGATGCCATCGATGGAATCATGGTGAAAAGATCGGCACCAGATTGGCTTCCGTTTCTTCCTGGATCGTCTTACTGGGTTGCGCCTCAGAAAAAAAAACGTATTCAGCGAGAAATGTTTTTCCACAAGAGCTAGGTTTTTCCATAGAGTCATGGTTTGAAACGTTTGGGGGCATCCGTCTTAATATATCTTAGTGTACAAGAAAGAAAACGTATACGGCAAGAAATGTCTTTCCACAAGAGCTAAGTTTGATGAGAGGCAGAAAGAACACGATATCGTGGTAGAAAACTCAATTCCTGGGCCGAGAGATCCTGAAATGTGGATTAGCATAGATGGAATAGTGTTGATCCATGTCAGAAACCTGCAATGGAAATTCAGGGGAGATGAGACAGTACCAGTACAAGTCTCCTGGGACGTCCATGATTGGTTGTTTAGCAGTTATAGTTTAGGACATGGTACATTCATTTTCAAGCCAGGTACATTGGATTATTCCTCCGACAATGATAAGGAAAGAAGCAGTACTTGCAGTGGTGATAGCAACACCGGAAGTGCCTATTTCTCTACACACAGTTGTCCTACTTCACCGGATTTTTGCCTATTTTTATACGCCTGGAAGCTTGAGTGATGATCAAAAACTTTATTTATGTGACAGAGAGAAGTAAAAAATTCCATCATCAAAACTAGCCCTTTTAATTATCTTGTAAAGTTAGGTTTATTCGTTCTAGGAAAATGTTTTTTCTTCCTGCATGCAATAAAATCCAGAGATTGATTCCATTTCAATGGAATCACAATGGAATGTTCAACGGCAAAGTGGGTAGCTGAAAACAGAATTGCCGTTTGTGGTTATCATTTGCAATGCTTGGCAATATTTGGCTTTAATGGCAAAGACAGAGATTTCTTCTTCGGCAAATTGAAAGAGGAGACAGAAGAATTAATGAATGAAAAGAAAAAGAAGCTTGGGGAATTAAAGATTGAGAAAGGAGGAGCAAATCATCGTCGAAAGGTTACACACCGAGGGAGAGTGCAGCGTAGGGTATGGAGGCGCCGTTGATAGACGGTGTCGTCTCCATCAAACAGAACTAATTTTAAGTGGAGCAGAAGGTTCATATTAGTCTTTTAACAATAGAATCAGTTTTTAAGTAACAAAACGTCCAGGAGGGGTAGAATTATTCATAGAAAGATTAAGTTTAACACCGTTAAAAAAAGAAAAAATTACACAGACACCTCCTCTACTGTTGTGAAACTATACAGAATTATCTTGCTTTTACAAAAGCTACAAAGAATACCCCTATAACAATGCTATCATACAATCTCATCCCCACTGTTACTTTCACTTTAACAACGAAGGGTCAATTTTTTTTTTAAAACAAAAATACCCTATAAGGGGGCTTTTCTGGTTTTTTTTTTTATTTTAATTTTTTTTATTTTATTTTATTTAAATTAATTTGTTTCATTGATTGATTTGAATGGAGTAATGGAGCAGATTCCTGAGACGCTCCCGAAGCGGATATTGGAGAAGATGAAAGGACCACCAAAAGCAGACGATGTGACGATGATAAAACCCGAACAGCTTGTGGAAGCCGATGGTTTTCTCTTTGGATTTCCATCTCGTTTTGGGATGATGGCAGCTCAGTGCCAAGCTTTCTTTGATTCCAGCCATGAGCTCGAGGATTCTCACCCCCTCGCTGACAAACTTGCTGGCATCTTCTGGAGCACAGGTTTCCATGGAGGGGGCCAGGAGAATACTGCGTGAGTCTTGTTTCGAAACGAAGAAGTTGGAACCTCTACTTCATTTTTTGCTGGAAAATCTCTCTTTACAGCTATGAATCCTTCTAGATTATCCAAGGAGGTCTAATCAAAGTTATAAACGGTCTTCGATTCTAAGGTACCCTCAGAAGGCCCCAAAAAATCAGATGAGTCTTTAGTAGCTCTTGTTCCTGACGCTTTGACGAGCACTACAAACCCAGGTGCCTTCCTCAATTCTGAGGTACCCAGAGAAACCCCTGACCTGTCACTGTTTTCACCAAAGCCAAGAACTGTGGACTCCAGCAGAGATGTAGATCTTGGTTCCAAGATTATGACTTCTCTTTCGCAGTCTCCAGTTGTAGCTCCTCTGGGTTTGGATCCATGTCGTCCTCCCTACAATGAAAGCGAAAAAATACAAGATGTTGAAACAGTGGAGAATTTGGAAGAAAATATTGTAGATATCCAAACCAATGTGGACTCTCTCTAATGTTTGGCATCAACTTAAGCTCTCAGGGATTCTACCTTGGAGAAAGTTGGAGAAATGAATAAGCTTAAAGAGATTACTCAAATTACAGAAATTCTCTGGAATTTTGCTTGTAACTCTATTCGTCGAAAGCTCCACTACGGTGAGATTGTTCCATCTTCCAAGGTTCTGGGATCTCGCCCAAATTGGAGAACGATGGTTTCGTTGGAGAAGAAAGAGAAAAACAGAAGGTAAGAGATGTAATTTTGCGGTAACAAAATTGTTGTAGTTATTTTGCCCAAATAAAACCCTAAAATGAGAATTACAGCTCGGATCCTCATCCATTCTCCACAAAATTTAACTTATGCGTTTTTACTTCACTTGGATCTCAATTGAGAATCTTAGAAGGAGAATTTTTCCCAGAATTCAATCAATTTATAAACATGCAACAGTCCTACCAGAAAGGCCCAAAGATTTGCTCTCTGCTACTCCTTGAACTTCTTGTATGTTCTTGAAAACACAATGAATTTATGGATAAAGAACATATTTAGCAGTAAAAAAGAAGGGTATTTTTGTTTTAAAAAAATTGACCCTATGCCGTTAAGGTGAAAGTAACGGTGGGGTGAGTTGTATGATAGCATTATTATAGGGATATTCTTTGTAGCTTTTGTAAAAACATGGTAGTTCTGTATAGTTTCACAACAGTAGAGGGGGTGTCTGTATAAGTTTCCCTTAAAAAATGAATAGTTGTACTTCTTTGAAACATTTAGGGGCATTTGTCCTTTGGGCAAACCACAAGAGAGGAAAAGGTATATTTCCCTTGATCTTTTCTTTGATAAGCTTTTTGATGCCATTTGTGCCCCAATTTTGGACAGTATAATAAGAATTTTGAAGGATGCCCTTTTTTTCTCAAGCTGGAAGACTACAGCTTATTTAGTCGGTTTTGCAAGGGAACTGTATTTATTGGTCATGTATTTTTGAAATTTTTAATGGAACTATCAAGAAAATTGAATCCATATTTATTAGATTCTTCTAGGCTAGTCCTCCTCTTGACAGAAAAATCTGCTTCATTTCTTGGGATTACATTTGTAAGCCTAAAATGGAAGGAGGATTAGGAGTTAAAAAGATCCGAGATATGAACACTACAGGTTTTTTGAAGCAAGTTTGGGATATTGCATCCAAGAGAGATAGCTTATGGGTTGATTGGGTCTTACATAGATACTTGAAATCTCAATCCAATTGGTCTGCCTCTTGTTCCAGTCAAAGCTCGTGGGTGTGACATATAAGATTGTTAACCTTAAACATCTTCTCCTTCCCAGGCTATCCCCACTCTATTGGAAACGAGGAAAGCACATTTCTGTGGCTTAACCCTTGGCATCCATCAGGTACTCTGATTCAAGCATATGGCAGCAACATCATTCAAGATGCAAGATCGGCTTCATTGGAAAAAGTTTCTTCTATTCTCAGCAATGGAGTTTGGGACCCTGGGACCTAGCAGCAACGTCTCCAATCTTCTATGCCTCTTAGAGAGGTTTGGAATCAGCTTCCTCAGGCCCCAAGAACTTAATTGAACCAGGAGGATCTGAATTTGTGGAATGGAAAAAAAGGAATGGGGTTTGTTGGTATTATTACCAAGTCATTCTAATCCATCATTAGGATCCTGACGTGCTAGCATTGTCACTTGGAAAGATACCATTTGATTTTCAAGATATATTCCTAAATTTTTGCTACTACCTGGAGATGCATTCTTGATTTGCTTCCAACTGTCGATCAGCTTCACATAAGGAATATTGAGGTGAGAAAATCATGCTCCCTTTGCTGGTCTGGAGAAGACGCTAGAGACCATATCTTCTTCTCCAATGCTTATTCAAAATGGATATGGATATCTATTAGGAAATTATGTAGCGCAAGGTATTTTAGGGGCATGCAGGTCATTCATTCGGGAAGTAGAGGAGATTGTCAGAGAAATCAGGAAATGTGGCAGTCCAGGTATCATTGCTAAATTACCCTTCTGTTCATCAATTGCTCACATTTGGAATGAGCGAAATAGTCACATCTTTTGCAACAAAGCTTAGCCTCAGGAAATTGTGATCAAATGTATCAAAGATGATGTGATGGGTAAATGTAAATCCATCACTCTCTCTGGTGTCCTTAACCCCATGATTACTCATCTGCATGATAACTGGGGTTTAAACATTCTTTGGACTCAAGGATGTTAGGGTGCATTTCGTGTTTTGTTTGGTCAGGGAGCCTTCCCTAATCTGTTAGGGTGAGTGCTCCTCCAGTGCCCCTTTGAGGTTTAATTTCTCTTTTTCTTTTCTCCTTCAATAAATGATATAATTATCACAAAAAGAAAAAGAAAAAAAGATAGAGAGCCATGTATGAATGTACTTTGTTGCCCTTCTAAAATAATATATTTTTTTAATTACAGTAAAATATGATCATTGTACATGTATAACTAAAAAAACATGCATGACAAAGACACTTTGAAAAATGATATAATGATAAGTTATTTTCAAATTATTTTAAGAACTCTTTTTTTTTATCTTTCACTTAAAATTAAATTTTGATAATATGACAAGAGGCAATAAAAGAAGGTGGCAACTTTGAGATTTCCTCTTTTTTGTTACAAGTAACATCCTTTGATAAATGCTTAATAAGGCTTACGTCTTATATTAGTAGTCCATTATTTTTGATAGGGTCACAAAGTTAGCTGTGGGTCCTTGGTTCGTTATATAAAGAATGTTTTGGGCATTGAAGAGGGGTTTGGTTGGTGTGACTATTCTATGTAGAACTAACCACATGCATGGTCGTTTATAGAATTTTCTCCCTTTATTTTTTAATAAAAATTTTTAAATGATAATGGGTTACTGGGAATTTGAACCGGTGTACATAGCCTATTCTAGAATTAGAACAATTCATGATAATTGGACTTAGGTGAACGCAAAAGTAGAGCTTATGCCAGGCTTTTGAATTATCCTCTGATCATTGGACTGGCAGGCGAGTGACAATGAAATTGGATGCTTTCCAGGAGCTGAAGAAAATTAAGTAGGCCAAACAGCCGGTGAGCAATTTAAAAACCACTTATAGAAGATCATCATCTTCTGTTGATGATTAAGACTTGTTAAATCAAAGAGAAAGGGATAACGGAAACTATTTTCTGCGATGCATTTTCTGATAATGAAGATACATACATATAGGATGCATTGATCCTTAGTTGTTACAACAAATTATAACAAATTAACAGCATTTCAAAGTACATATTTATCCCATGTGAGAGTGGTAACCCTTTTCCACAAGATGAGGGATATCACATGTGAAAACGTACTGTGTTATCACATGTGATAATGCTGAGTTATACTCAGTTGTAAATACTATAATTCATGGTGCGAATATTCATTAACATTGCCCCGCAAATGTAACGTGGTAGGCAGAATTTATCACGTAACCAACGAAACCGTGTCGTTGCCGAGGGAGTGAGTCCGCAAATTGGTCGTAAGAGGAGATGAACCGAAGTTGCACCAGTTTTCTTTGGACAAGATCTCTAACAAAATGAAAATCAATTTCAATGTGTTTGGTGCGGGCATGGAACACAGGATTTGAGGAGAGGTACGTGGTCCCGATGTTGTCACACCATAGAATAGGGGGCCGTAGGAGCCAATAGCCGATGTTCTGCAGGGGGTAACGAAGGCATGAGACTTTGGCAATGGCATTGGAGAGAGCTTTATATTCTCCCTCAATGCTGAACCGAGCTATAATCGGTTGTTTGCCAGAGCTCTAGAAGAATAGGTTGCAGCCAAAAAAAACTGAGTATCCCCTAGTGGACCAGCAATCATCAAACACAATCTTCTACCTGTCTCCACCACCACTTTCCCAGTAATTTGTGGTGCATGTCAACAAAGAAAGAGTCGTCATTTAACATCACATTCCACACTATCAGTGTCATCAACCCCTCTGGAATTGGTTCACTTGGATTTGTGGGGACCAGTCCTTATTTTATCTTCATGTGAAAATCGCTACCGAATGTCTTTATTGATGATTATAGAAAATTTACATGGCTGCATTTACTTCTCACTAAAGATGCTACACTACAGACATTTATTCTTTTTAAAACCCATGTTCTTGTACCAAAATATTAGGCTCTTCAAGGTGATGAGCGTGGTGAATTTCGCCCATCTCCAAAAAATTGGCAAAATGGGGCATAAGCCATTGGATCTCCTGCACTCATATACATAAGAAGAATGGCTCTATCGAACGGAAACATAGACATGTGGTAAATGCTAGTCTCTCAATCATGGCCCACAATTCTTTGCCCATGAAATTCTACGGTACTGTTTTTGAATCAGTCTGTTTCTTGATAAATCGGTTACCCTCTGCCACGATTGGGAACATCACTCCACTTGATAAGCTATTTTCTTGTCCGCCGGATTACAATATCCTTCGGACCTTGAGATATGCATGTTATCCCTACCTTTGACCATATACCTCTTCCAAACTGGAGTATCATTCATCTCAATGTGTCTTCATTGGCTATAGTCCCTCCATCAGGGCTACAAGTGTCTCAACTGCACCTCGAGCCGGCTCGTGACATTTTTTTTTTAATGAGTACCTAATTCCATTTTCCCAGCCCACTGCTACTGCCCGTCCCACTGACATACCCTCTCTCTTAGGGCCTCATCCTATCTTGGAGACTTTGACATCCTTTAATCCCTTACCCCCTAAACCCCTCATCTCTCAAGGCTCTGATACCATGTTAAGCTTCCATCTCAAAAGTTCAAACTAGTAAATGGAGGGACTCTCACTTAACTAAAGCATCCAAGGTTCTAGTCTCTAAGCAATGTGGGACTATTCCTAACACTTCTCACGTGTTGCCCCTCTTCTGGATGGTAGTACACATGGCATGTGGTCCATCTTTTGGATGACCATACAGAGTGACCCTAGAGCTCTGATACCACTATCACATGGGATAAATCTATATTTTGAAATGCTATTAATTTGTTGTAACAACCAAGGATCAACGCATCCTATATGTATGTATCTTTATCATCATAAATGCATCGCATAAAATAGTTTCAACTATCTTTTTTCTCTTTGATTTAACATAAATCAAAGCTCCAGGTTATCTCTATAAGGTCACTCAAAAGCGGAACCACATGCCACATATACTACCACCCAAAAGAGAGGCAATACGTGAGGGGAGTTTTTGGAATAATCCTACATTGGTAAATTCCGAAATCTTGGGTGCCTTATGTATGTGAGAGTCCCTCTATTTACAAATCCGAATATTTGAAATGGAAACCTAACAAAACAACAATATCGTCTGAGCATATCCCCAGAGTTCCCAACCCCATAGTCAAGAGTTCCTTTAAACACACATACACGCATATGAAGGAAAACTGTCTGTGTTTTATTTTCCATGCAAAAAGGTACGTTAGTCAACTGGGACAGAAGAACACCACAATCACACACTGGATTATGCTAAGAAAAGATTACAAGCTAAGTTGGACCCCCCCCCCCCAATTAAGTCCATCTGGGTGCCCAGTATTGGACTTAGGCCGGTGGATTTTTTTATAATCATGCGAGGTGTATAGGAATAATCACAAGGTGTGTAGGGGTAAGGGCGTATAGGGATAATCATGCGGGGAGAGTTTGGTAACCGAATCGGCTACCGATCTCCCCACAAAAAATAAAAGTAAAAATAAAACTTGTTTTTCTATGAATTCCAAAACTGATTATTGGTAAGTTATGTCCATCTATTGGTGTGGGATCTACTTCTAAAGTGTAGATTATTTAAATATTGACGGAGATGGGTTCAATAGAAAGTACACATAGAGATGAACTCTTATCTTTTCTCTTATTTTCTTTTTTTTCTTTTTTTTTTCTTTTTTTTTTTTTTTTCTTTTTTGGAGGAGATGAGAGTGTGAGATTGGGAGTGGGGGTGAGGCACATGTGGAAGTTACTGGGATAGAAGGTAAAATAGAAGTTGAATTTACAACGTTTGAAATCTTAAATTAATTTAATAATGCTAACTTTGCTCATGACATTACTTTAATAGCAGTTCAATTATGATAGAGAATAATAGAGGATACGTGGAGTATGCAACTTGATTGGTTTGCAATTTGGTCCTCTCGGTATCTGATATCCCCACTTGCAACTTTAATAACATTAAGTACTAATTCATTAGGACTTTAACAAAAGCAACAATTAATCACGAGACATGGTTCATTAATACTATGCCAACTAGCTACCAAATACGATAGAGAAAGGTATCATTTGAATAATTTGTTTTGATAATTATCACAATAAAACATGGTCTTCTATGTCTTTCCCTTTTTTTTGTATTAACCATTAACTATACAAAACGGTTCTGCAAGCAGATTGTGCATATATGTCCATATTGTGGTTTTGTTTGGTCAACTTGACTGATGATATTTCAATATTTTTGTTTTAATGAATTTTTATTTTTCATTTTATAGAAAAGGCAATCAAATGTGGATTGATAAAAAAAAAAAAAAAAAAAAAAAAAACGTATTAATCTTTCTCTTTTTTCAGATTTGAAGCCTTAGCTTCATTGTTGAAGGAATACAGAGAGGACTATGACTCTGAGCAGAGGGCAAGGACCAAAATTTTGCCAATATATATTTTGCCATTTCTCAAATGAATATCACCTTATTTCACCAAAAAAAAATCAATATACCCTTAAATTATTTCATTGAAGCATAAAAAATATCCATTTCTTTTTTTTTTCTTCTTCTTCTTTTTTCCCTTTAAGCAGATAAGTGAATATTGTTGAAAAATTATATATATATATATATATATATATATATATATATATATATATATATATATATATATATATATATATATATATATATATAGGTTTGGTCAGCTTGACTGATAATATTTCGATGGCTTTTTTTTATAAAATTTATTTCTTCAATTTATAGAAAAAAGGAAAGTAGGTGTAGCTTTACCAGGATTGATAAAAAAAAATGATAATTTTTCTCTTTCTTTTTTTATATATGTTAAAAGCCTGAACTTCATTGTTGAGGAGGATAAAGAGAGGTTGATGGCCAGTAGAACGGAGGGCATCAATGGCAAAGACTAGAACATTTCGAATGACATGCAATGACTTATTTCCAAGCATATTTTCCATTTCTCAAATCAATAGAACTTAAAAAATAAATTCATAGAAGCATAACTGAATACAAAAATGTCCACCTTTGTTTTATTTTTATCTATGTTTGTTTTGTTGAAAAAAAATTCATGTAAATGATATTTTATATGAAAATTTTCCTTCATGTAAAATTTTTCTATTTCAATACCTTTTTCTGTATTATATTTTAAAAAATAATGAAATATCTTATTTTACAGAAAAAATTTCTATTTTTACCTTTTTACATAGACACAAATGGAACCTTTGAAACATAAAATGAATAACATTGAAAAATACCCACTTCAGTGGCTTTCACTGTCAAATCCTTCCTGGTTCAAGAAGACACTCTCTAACAAGTAAGTTATTATAATACCCATAGACTTCAAATATCTACCTCATGGAAGCTGCTTGGCTTCATTCCTTTAGATTCTTAAAGGTGATGAAGAATTTGTGTATGGGGCTTAGCTTTAGTTGTAAATTCTTATCTACTAAGTCACTTGCTACCAGAATTCATGGAACTCTGCAATGTTTGCCTGCACTATGAGTATATTATTCTGACCATGGAAGTATATTATTCTAACCATGGAAGAAACACGGGAGAAAAGAGGCAACTGCATGAAAAACTGCATGCATGCAGGTGAAATGCATTGTATTCAGCTTAAAATTTTATCCTTTCGCTGCTTCTGCACTCAAATCTGAAATGGGAAAACTACACTAAACATTGATTTTCAGAATTGCTTTACTACTACAAGCTTTAAAGGGGGGAAAGGCTCAAGTTCCCAGAAGTAACGACACAAGATACCACTCGACCAGACCAATTAAAAACTACAGATGGGAGAGCGAGCATTTCGAAACTACACGTATTTCTTGGACACAGTCACATAGACAAGGTCAAAGGAAGGGTATAGAGATTGAGTTAGATCACTTGTATGTATATGTATTCTTTATGAGATTTCATCACTGTCGATGTGGTGTGAGATTCATCTCTAGTGTAGGATCCATTGAATATAGACGATGATAAAATCCCAAGGAAGATATAAATACATGTAGATAAACTATTCTCATGGAGATTGGCATGGATCAACTGAGTGGGCTCGATCCGTATTGAACCTCATGCAGCAGGGGGAGTGGGTATGGTTGGCAAATACCAATCCTAGCCAGTAAAGGCATTTTTCAGGGAAAATTAGACTGATCCCAGGCAGATCCCTTGTTCAATTATGTGTTATGAAACTTTAGTCATGTGGCGCTTAGAGTTCCACATCTTATGAACATTGATGAATTCAGATGAATTTAATATAAAGAACATGTATATGCAGCAGGTAAACTCTTATATTATTTATTATAGTTAATCACAGCCCCCTTGGATTTTCCACTTTCTTATCTTCCAAGAAAATGGTCTTTCTTTAATCCCAAGAAATATAAAATGAAAAAAGAAATTTAGAAGAAGGAAAAAAAATTCCACCAGACAATAGAGTGGAGAATGGTCTAGATACCATGTAAATAATAATTAATGGTAGAGGAGAAATTGTTTAGATTATTCACTAATGGAGAGGAGAGATCCAAGCATTGAGGACAGGTTTTAATGAACTAAGAAAAATTAAAAAAAAAATGGTTAACTGATGATCTATTAGCTGTCACTGGTCTGGTGATCTATATGAATTAATATATGTAATCATTCTCCTACACGTGCTTTTCCACAAATCATATTACACTATTCCAATCCTCCCCAAAACAAAGAGATGATCCAGGAATTATCATTCTTCCTACCCCTCACCCTTAATTTTTCTTGGATTATATTAAGATCCGATCCAATCCAATTCTATCCTATCTAACACCGACAAACCCAGGATTTCACTACTATCCAACCTAGGAGAATTTTCTCTCTTCCTCTCTGGTCTCCGTGTATATATATATATATATATATATATATATATATATATATATATATATATATATATATATATATATCATCTTCAGTTCTGTAAACACCAGGTCACAATGGAACAATTTTACTTTTACATCATGACTCACCCTCATCATATCATTCACTATATATTAGTCTCAATAGACTAAAACCTTCTACCTTAATGACCCAATCCTTCTTATGAGGTTGGCGCACAGTCACTCTCAATCCTTGAACTCTTAATTCTTAAAAGTAAGAGTGTTTGCAATCCTTGAATTCAAACGCTTCAGAGCACACTTTCATGAAAGATAAACTGATATTTTGACTTAGGCAACTTTAGGCTTAAAATCCAAATCGAATCAAACGTTGAAGGTGCTTTCCGTATTCTACATTTTTTTACTTACTCTCACATTGTGCTTTGGGCACTTGGGCTCAAGTACAATGTCATATAAATATTGTGAAACAAGGAATAAAAAATTAAGGTTCTTTTATAAATTTATAAAAATTAACGTTCTATCACCCTTGATTTTGAGTATCAATTTAATATAAGTTTTTCTTGCAACTGTCACTGTTAGGGTCGGTACATGACTTGAAAGTTCAGTTTTGGACACCACATATAAACAATGAAATAAATTAATAATTAAAAAATAAATAAAAGTTTCTTGATAAATGATTGGTGTATCATTCTAGGTCTTTCTTTAGTAGTGACAGGTAGGTTAGGATTTTATTCTAATATTTCTTCCGGTACTGCTACTGCCTCGGGAAAATATCATCTCCTGTTACATGTCGAGCATTCCAGCTCGTCTAATAGATGACTGGCGTGATTAGACGATAAGAGAAGATCAAGGTCCTGCTCTTTCACTTTGGGCTTTGTATATTGTGAAAATGCACCATAGTTTAGGACATAATCTGTATCTTTTTTTAAACAATTCTACCAATCAAGACATTTGGTATCATAGCATTGATGCTATTTTGAGGAATTCTAATTGTCAAGCATTAGGACTAGAAATGTGTTTGGAAATTTGATTTTGGGAGAATAAAAAAAATCTCCTTTTGATTAATTTCTTTAAAGGAGATTATTTCTCATTCTAAGATTTTTTTTTTCTTTAATTTTTATGCGATATTAAGTATTAATTTCTATATATAAGTTAGGCTTCATTTGTTTCCAGGTATAAATCATGTGCAAAGGAACATTACGAAAATATCATTTTCCTTCCATGTGATTATTACATGGAAACAATCAAAGCCTAAGTGCCAGTTGGTTTAGTTGATAAAGAAGGTGCAATTTGGTTTAGTTGATACAATCTTTGACATATTTATTGCCAAGACCTAGATGTAGTCTATTTTTCACCTGGAATTTAATATGCCTCACTTTCTCTTTTTTGTTACATGATAAGTGCTCCCTATTTTACTTACATTGAGACGCTGTGCATGGTATAAAAAGTTTTATATATACCAACATATATATATATATATATATATATAGACAAAAGGGTTCATAATGTGTGTATGTCTAATTTTAGTTGGTAGATGCACCTAGTTTTGTCATGTGCATGCAGAAGGATGATATGGTAATTCTCATTGTTAAGTAATTAAGAAATTATCTAAATTAGCAACGGATCAAATTTTAGTCTCAAATTCAATCGCATACCATCCGGCATGTATGTTCTAGTTCCCTTTCACTAGAGTCCTGAATTTTTAAATGCATGTGAAATTTGACATGTAAAGGACATTGAAGTTTACCCGTACAAAAATGCTCAAATCCATCAATAGTCATGTTATGTAGTAAATGTACACTCAGCTAAGTTTTCTGCTCTACACAAACTAATAAACCTAAAAAAAGGGATAAATAATATCAATTTTCTTATTGAGGCCTCCTAAGGTGTCAAATAATTCGACACTTACTTTTTACCCTCTTAGTTTATTACATTTTTTTTTTTTTTTCTGTAATGTGAGTACATAATTCTTGTCATTTCACATGTCCATTCGAGAAACATACATAACAAAATTACTCTCAAAAAGCTTGTGAAAAATCCATTTTATCCTTGATTAAAAAACCTTTATTAATAAAATAAAGATAATTAAAAAGAAGTGTCAAGACACAGGTGTCATTCAAATAATCCCATAAAAAAAAAAGCTCAAAATCATTGTAAAAATCGAAGTAGCCCCTAGAAATTTGGTCCAGCGAAGTAAAAGTGTACAGTATAAAACGTAGCTGGCAACCCAAGAGATATTATTATTTCTCGAGACCTTTACATGTGACTAAGTTTTATCCCACAAATATGGAGGCAACATGGCAACATGGCAACATGGCAGAAAGAATAGAATATTTCAATCCTCTATATGAAAATACAAGTGTTTTTTACATGTGATTAAATATTAATCAAAAGTGTCTCTCATAATATGGACCATCTAGATGCACCACATCAGTCCCACATGACAGAAGGCTCAATCAGGACCACCAATGAATCCGTATGCTTCATTACGGTGTTAGAGTTTCTAGTATTTATTGGAGTACAACCTTTGTATAAAGTGAATATTACAAACAGGACTCTTCAGGAATCCAAAGTCCAAACACAACCACTCCTCCCTCCAACCATTAAATACCACTATGTAGGGATTATAGTTTTAAAAAAAGACCAGGCACCAACTACAAAATTAAGGGTTTTGTACTTTCGTTCTAGTTTGGCCCAGTTCGTTCACCCATACTTGGCAGTTGAACCAGCATGGGATTCTGATGAACCGATTCAAAATTGGATCTGATCAAATCTATCTTTTTATTCCTAAGTTACATATGTGTATTAATACATAGAAAAATAATTAATATAATGACTCCCTGTAGAGATATTTTTCTATATGATTCAAGTATTTGCCTTAATTAAAAGGTAAAGCCATCAGTATCCAAATATGGGGGACATATTATTTACATTATCATTTATTAATTTAAAAAGCTTCAATCCAATCTCATTCTCCCACGTGGGGATTAATTTGGAACCAAAGATCCTCTCTACATGGGCCACATAGGGACCATTCTCTCTATCTATATAAAATCAAATAATTTGGCGTGTATAAACGCAATTTATCGATCCTTTCAAGAAATAGTTAATAATCATTGGGAATCTGGATTTCTTCAGGAAATACTCGTATAAACTACATAGATTAATGTGCAGTGGATGGTAATAGAAGGATTTTCCTCCAATCTAAATGGAGAAGATTTAAGCACTTGTACATGCATCATTTGGTTTGAATAAAGAAAAACAAAAATCAGTTCAGACTCTTCCCAATTCGTGCATTCAATTTGGTAAAGACATGAGCAATTCAGGGATAAAGAGAGAGTTCAGTTTTTATATATGCTCAATAATAGAAGGATTTTCCTCCAATCTAAATGGAGAAGATTTAAGCACTTGTACATGCATCATTTGGTTTGAATAAAGAAAAACAAAAATCAGTTCAGACTCTTCCCAATTCGTGCATTCAATTTGGTAAACACATGAGCAATTCAGGGATAGAGAGAGAGTTCAGTTTTTATATATGCTCAATAATAGAAGGATTTTCCTCCAATCTAAATGGAGAAGATTTAAGCACTTGTGCATGCATCATTTGGTTTGAATAAAGAAAAACAAAAATCAGTTCAGACTCTTCCCAATTCGTGCATCCAATTTGGTAAACACATGAGCAATTCAGGGAAATGCTCAATACTTTGTTCATATGGTATCCTTTTCCTTTGGAATGGTCTCAAGTCTTCCCTTCACATGGAGCACATATTATTGTTCAATGAGGTTTGGGAAGTACATTAGTTTTTATTTTTTTTAATAGAGAACATATAAGATTGTGCTGTCAATAGATTATGAAGTACATAAATATATATTTATAAAAAGACTAGGCTACTCAGGACAGGCTGTCTAACATATTATTAACCAATGAAGTGTCGAGAAGTACATTAGTTAGTATTGTTTAATAAAACAAATAAAAGATTATACTATCAATAAATTATGAAGTACATAAAAATATATAAATTTATATAAAAGGTCTAAGCTGCTTAAGATGGGCCATCCTAAAAAGCTTGTCCGGATGGCCCAAATTTTTTTATGTATCAAATCGGATGTGGCTAATTTAATAGACAAGTAGACATCAAATTTCCCAGCCAACATTTCATGTCGTCCAAATTAACAGAGTTCATCAAGTGGCAAAATAAAGCTCAAGATGATGCATAAGAATTCATGGACAGTTGAAAATGGAATGATGCATGCCAATACATGCTAGAATATTTGATTGAATTAAGTCTTAAAATTTGACATGTGACTAATCCAACTCTAGACATATCTATCTAACAAATAGAATTGCCACATCATCTCACTACATTACTAAAATTGATGAACCACCCTTATAGCACATCAAAGATTGCTCTGCCTATATAAAATATCACTTGCACATAAAAGACAAAAGAAGAATCCAAAAACTAGATTGGGGAGAGCTGCCCCTGATTTAAGTAATCAATTCCCCCGCTTGAAGCTATTTCCCCTAGGGATGAGGAGAAAGATTCGCTGTTAGCAATAGATCCTTTGTTATTTCAGAAAGATGGAAGAAGAGATGCTGGCCACTTTATGGAGATTATGTCAAATTAATGCAATTTAATGGTTAATAATGATAGATCACACAAAGCGCCAGCAATATGTTGCATCTGGTAAGAAGGGAAATAAATCATAGAAGGTTTCATTTACCAAGCCCATGTATCATATATAACTAAAAGATATTGTAATGGATTGATGAGTCACACATATTTATAAGATTTGCATTAATCACAATCCAAGTTGCTTGGAGGGAAAAATTGCTTTTTAATTCCCCCACGAACGAGACACTAACATGTTCCTGAAACTTTTATTAAAAAAAAAAAGTTTCCTGAAACCAACCTGTCACCTCCAATAAAGAATAGAAAGTTACAGCAAAGTACCTAGTTGTTTGTATGGTGTGCCTGAACTCATAATTTTCTTTCCTTCGATCCTCTTTCTGCACTTGTTAAATTTGGTGGCATCTGCAATATTTTTGTTAAAAGATGTAATTTGTCTGTACGCCATTTGACTGGAATCTCTATCTGTTTGGTGCCAAACAAAACATAATAAATTCATAGATAAGTATTATGTTCCATTAAAAAGAAGTTGCACTTATTGTCTGCAATCCCCATGCGCAGGCAATTATCCAACGAATGCTCAAAGCTTGGAATTGTATTATTTTTATATGTTACCCTAAGAATGAAGGGATGTATTACAAACAAATTTGTGATTCACGATGATTTGTTGGTTTCAAACACATCAACTATATAATTAGCTTTCTAGACCAGTTTGACTGTTTGAACTTAAATTGTTATGGAATATCAGATCTAAAATCTAAAGCCTGATCCTGAATAACAATATGTTAGCTATGATCTGTTAATCTCAATGAGCTAATTGTATACAACAAAAAAAAAAAAAAAAAAAAAAAAACCCTACTTGTGTAGACATGTAGTATAAGTGCAAAAGACTCAGTCAAATGAATTAGGTGTACTGAAATGATCCTCTTAGAGGTAGTTGAGGAACATTTTAAGCATAATTGAATTGAGTTGTCCCCTGAATCATTAATATTCCTTCTTTCTTCCTCACTATAAACACACATTTCCTTCTGTATTTTGACAAATTTATTACTTGGTTGCTCAATTCTATAATCTATATGACATGAGACTGATCTCTGCATCGCCTGTAATATAGTGAAAGAAAAAGATCATATAGCAATTAATTAAGTTTTTTTTAGTAAGAAATCACCTGGTGGTTAATGACATCTCACTTTATTACATCTCCGAGATCAAATGCTAATTTACTCACCAAGTTAGGATACTAAACTCCGTTAAAAGTTTTCAAATGCAGTTTCTTTCTAAGATTTCTATGAGTTTGGCGGCCAGTTCAGCCATTTGAATTTTAAACGTTTTCAAAAACAGTTTCTTTCTAAGATGTCTATAAGTTTAGAGACCGTTTAGCCACTTGGGCCTTCCCAGTGATCAGGACAATTAGTTGACAAACTGCCTCCTCTTCAATTGATCACAACCTAAAAATAGTACACAATTTATCCTACTAGATACAACACCCACAAAATGTCCGATATGACAGCAGTATTAATAGTCAAACCTTCTTCAAATAATTTATATAGTTCAAAACAGCAACCATGGGGTGACAAAAGTATTTTATGGACACCTTTCTGGATAATTGGTCCATTTATTGCACCAGGCAAGTGATAGAATTGATAGAAATAGTTGATCAAAATCATGGACCATTTAGGGAGTTGAGAGAGGAAGAGAGGGAGGGTATTTATTTTGGGAATTATGTGGAACAGTTAGTTCTAGTCTCATCAGTTCATGATGTAGCACAAGTATTCATGTTGGAACAAGTCCAAAGCCTAGCCTATTGGGTTAATAAGTAACCTATTAGGTTATATGGGTTAAGGGTTAAGATTTGTTATGTTTTCTTTTGTATTGGACTTATTTTGAAAGCCCAAATATGGATGATAAGTGGTCCATACGAATTTAGAAGTTTAAGAATCATTTGTGAAGTCTAAAATTCATTTTTAAAGTTTAAGAGTTATTAGTAGAGTTAATTTCATTAAGAGTGGAGACCTTGAAAATGTAAAGAGTAATTATCTTGAAAACAGTCCCAATGTAAGTCCTTGGAACTATTCAAATCATTAAGTCTAAGAGGAAGTTCCAATGAAGGTCTAGAACCATCTCAGTCCCTCTATAAAAAGAGCTACCTTGTAAGCATTTAAAAAAAAAAAAATATTTGAATGAAATATTGACTTTGCCTACAAATTATCTGTGAGATTCAAATTGCTGTAAAAGACAACTAAGTGAGAGACTCATGAGGTGAGAAACCTCCGGTAGTAAGAGTTTTTTTTTTTTTTTTTTTTTTTACTACCCCAAGGTTGTATTTTTTAAAATTTAAAAATTAAAATAATTTTTAAAAATCATAAACTAAGGTGGGTAACACACGCTAAAGGTCATATCCCCACTACCTTCCTTCCATTCCTTCTTTCCTCCATTCATTGATTATTTTCCCCTTTCTTGTTATATATATATATATATATATATATATATATATATAAAAGAGATTTTACAGCCTAAACACTGTTCACGGTTACTGTTCATGTGGTTATCTTGCTGGTCATTCAATGTGAGTTTATTCTTGACTCAACCATCATCTGAAACCCATTTTCTGTTATCATTCTCACCCTTCATCACCTACCCTTTGATTTCAATTTGAAACCAATCAGACCCGCTGATTGATAGAACCAAGTGAAGGTATTTTCTTCTGTTAGTACATGTTTTTCTATTGTCAAAGCTAAGATAGTCCAAGCATATCCGACTACTATAATGGACTGTTGAGCTACTTTATTTGTTGATCCTGGTTTGGGGTATCCCAATCTCCATCCGTTCGACTAATTTCCTAAGATAAAATTCAAAGGTATTGGATGTGTTGATTTTCCTATAGTGTAACATGAAATTATGTTTAGATGCAAGCGTTGTTAGTTTTTATAGCTTATAGAACACCCTCGAGGTCAATTGTTGGGACTTAAAAGTTATTGCATGGAAAATCAAGAATTACAACATAGAAGAAGTTGTATTCTTCTAAATCAGCTATACAACTAGAGAATTTTTAAATATCGTTTTATCATGCAATATTGATGAAGATGAGTTTGAAGATATCAGAATGGCTTGACGCGATGTGAAACAAAATCATGCTACTATAAGGAGAGCATTATAAGAGATAATGTAGAGGCCACCAAAAAGAGGACAAAGATGGCATTGAAATCAGCGGAAGGTGGTGGTGATAAATAATTTTTAATCTAAGGAGGAAATCGATAGTGTATATAACAACAATAACAACAAAGCCTTATTCCAATTAAATGAGATCGGCTACTTGGATCATTGCCCTCCAATCAGTTTTGTTCAATGTCATACTTGATACAAAGCCAAGAAATTTCTAATGTACAAGAAAATTATATTTGAGAATAACTCAAAAAAGAACAAATTTAAAACTTAATGCCATTATTGTACTTAGTTAAAAGAATAGAAAATAACTTTTCGTACCCATACAGATTTATAAGAACTACTTACTGAAAATGGTGATAATACTTCCAGATAAAGAAGCATGATGGAGTATGGAATTTAGATAAAAATATTGTGTATTTCAATGTATGGAAAAGCTTTCTTGGAACTGGATGAATATGACACTTCATGGCTAATTCTAGACAAACAAAAATGCATATTCTGATAAAACAACATCATAAAAAATGTGAATTCAATAAACAAGGAACACCATCCATATAAATGATTTATTTTGTGTTTATATATTAAAATTTAATACGTTGAGCATCAGTCACCATTAACTACTTTTATAACAAACTTTTCTGAAAGCAGTAATTAGAACATATTTTCCATTAGATGCCGTAAAGGAAAAGAAAAATTGTTTACTTCCTTTAAAATTTAAGGATGTTCTTGATTGTTAGGCTACCAGACACAAGAATCAAAAGATTGCATCAAGAAACATCTTCTCACATATCTGAAACCCTAAAAAATAAAAAAATTAAATGTGTAAGCATTATGGAACTCTTGCATATTGGAAAAAAAAAGGTATGTTTATTACTCCAATTTGTAAAAAGGAAAAAGAAAAATTATCTCTATCCTATGAAAATAATTTGTTCCCATTGTCTACAAGAGATAAAATGCACATAAATGGTAACTAAAACCAGGAGATTCTCATTTGTCTGGGAAAAAAAGTGTTATCTACTAGCTACAAGATACTGCTGCAAAAAAAAATAAAAAAATGAAAAAATAAAAAAATAAAAAAATAAAAAGATACAAGATACAACAATTGAGATAAATGGTGACTGATTCTCATTTTAGAAATGATCAAGTTCATTACCATTGTTTATAAAACTCAGAGATCAGCCAGAAGAGGAGCTCAGATCTACCAATATGATCTGGGTCAACCTACACCATCAAAGAACATCGCAGATATATCAAATTGTTGCTCAAACTGACAAGGTCATACGGTTCAATGGGCCAGCTCAATTTCTTTTTCTTTCTCTTTTTTTTTTCTCTTTCTTTTTCTTTTTCTTTTTCAAGGGGTGTTGAAGGAGACCAAACAGTTGCTTCAAGAATTAAAACACAGGGTTGGCATCTCATTACATATTCATCACAATGGTCAAGAGGATGTTAACCTCTAAGTCCTTGCTATCTTCACCATACTTCTGTCAAAAGGGCACCGAGGATTTATATACACCAGGACGTGATTGGTTAATTTTACTGCATGAGGAAGATTCTACAAAGGTCCTGTTCCATGTACAAAAAGGAAATCCTAGAAGACAGAGGAGATCCAGACTTGACCCATTCACAAGCAAATTTAACCTTAATTCCTGTTTAAGTGAGGTGGTTGCTTGAATTCTTTCTTTGTATTAATTCCTAATCCCCAAACAGGGTATTAAACTCCCTCCTCCCAACAGGAGACCTAAAGTAAAGAAACTAGGCATGGGTCAGCACAGTTTTTTCCCATGTTAATTTAACTTTGTTGTTCATCCCTCATGCTATGTGGAGCTTGATGCAGTTTTGTTGGATGGTTATGAGACAAGCCATCGAGAGGTTTTGCACTGGATATTAGACCCTAAGAATCTACTTGATGGATACACGACACAACATTGGGCTTATTTTATTGAAATAAGCCTTGGATTGAATTATATATATGTTAGGCCTTTGATCCCATGGGTTTTCAATTTTCATTGTAATAGGCCACTTAAATGGGCCTAAACTACGGGTAGAAAGTAAGAGTATGGGATTAGTGGCTTAGCATCCCAAGTCTAGTTAGCTAAGTCTTTATCTAATTGGATAGTATTTATCTAATTAGATAAAATTTTAATGCTTTAAGTGTTTTATTTCTTTTAAGTGTTTTAAGTTGTTTTAAGTTGTTTTAAGTTACTTTCCTTTATTTTAGGTTGAGTTTATTAGAAATAAACTTAATCCAATGTAAGTTATTGTCTAGACTCTACAGGAGGAATTTAGGACTAATTTGCTTCTTGTTTTAAGTCTTCTATATATGTTTGTAAGGGGGTACAAGCCTGGATACGAAATTATGAATTAAAATTATGGTTATTGCCCTTATTTCATTGTGAGACTTAGAATGGAGCTGTGGGATCCAGTTATGCTAGAGCAAGACTATAAGGGTTGATGGGATGTCAACAAGTTCCTAGGTGGGATGTCTGAGGTCAATAATTTACTTTCTGTTTATGTTCTTCTTCTTCCATCATCAATTAAGTTAATTTCCTGCACTTATTTCAATTCTGATCCATCATACATCATGAACCTCCATTATTCTTTTTATTATTTTTTTTATTCCATTCCATTCATGCCATCGATTCCGCCATACCTGTCCATCAATAGCACTACCTGAATCTGTGTTCTGGTTATCAGTATTGCATCAATTTCAGTTCTGTTATGCTACTGTTCTTCATGGATCCATTACTCCCATCTCCATTAGGACTTTCCCTATCTTCCAATTCTTCAATTAGATCACTCTAAGTTTTATACATTGTTTCCATTATATTTTACATCATCATTACCTATTCCAACAATCCATTCATTGGCTGGATCGAAAAACTGCTCGCATCCTTCCATTACTCCTACCTTATATAGAACTGCTCACATCTGCCAACTCAGCCATTGTATTGTTTTGCTTTTTGGATATATTATTGGTTATAATATTCCTAGCTTGTGTCCTAAATATGATCCCTATCTGTGGGGTAGATGTTCTGTTATTTACATTGTTCCTATTCTGACCCTTCCCTCATCACTACTAGTATGCTCTGAGAAAATATCCTCCAATTGCTGGTTCCCCTAGTGTTCAATGATTTTCTTTGGATCTAGTCCAAGGGAGGATGGACAAAGAAGCAATGAACTGTGGAAATATTGATTTTTATCCCAGGAAAAATGAGGGCCATCTAAATGGTACCTAGCAACAAATGATGAATTTTCTTTCCTGTATCTTTTTCTTTCTTGGGTGAGGGGATGAGGATGGGAATGTCTATAAACCAGATTTACAGTGTATGCATCATTGATCCAAGATACAACCTTTTTTTCCTATATTCATTGCAAGTGAGTACTCTTGCATACACTCTTCAACAAACACAAACAATGATCCATCAAATTGTCATTGTATCAGTGAAGCAAGCTTAGCAGATGCATATAGCTTCCATGCCATATTTCTAAGATTAACAAAAGCCACAAAAGAAGGGTGAGAAAAGGAACATCTAGATTCAAGCATTATCAAGTAATATTCAGTAGCTTTGATGGTCTACAAACAAACGGGTTGCTCCTGATAAAATGCCTTCACATCAAGCGTTTAAACTGTAGATTAACTCAAAATAATGAGATGCATTCTATCAGGTGTTGGGATGTACATTGGTTCAAAACAAAAGACCAAGAATTTCTTTCATATTGATGTGAGCTATCATACATGTTGCCCAGGAATCCCTATTCATGCATGCATATCCATAGTCAAAAAATAAACATCTATAAATCTAATGAGCTCCTAATTTGTCTGTTCAATGCATTATTGGAATCATAGTGGTTAAATAACTGTCAACTAAAAGGAGCAATTGAACTGCCATGGCATATCGAATGAGCTCTCCTTGTATCTCATGCCCTACACATCCAATTATTGAAATCCAGTAGTTTTTCATCACATTCCTAGATAGGTTACTCCTTAAAGCAATAAGTTAATCAATTTGTTATTTCCCACCCACACATCTTTTCACCTCACAAATAAACATCTCAAGAAGAAATAATGGAATAATCCTACAAATCCCCCTCCTCTTCTTAAAAGGGTAGTAGTTAGAAGTGAATATGTTCTTGCATTCCATAGCCCAAGGGCTTTTCTGCTTCGAGCTCGCCCTAACTCTCAGGGTGATTAAAACAAATGCCAATAGTATAGACATCTCCATATCCGATATTTCATATTTGCAATGGCCAGCGGGTTGCCAATGTGAATTATCCACTTCATTAGAAGGCCTTGTCTATTTAGAGCTCAGCCCCTCCCTTTTGGGTGATTGAAGCAAAACTCTATAATACATGGTTTAAAATCTTGGCGAGATCTTGGCGAGATCTCGAAGTTCTCGAAGGGCCCGAGACGAGTTAGACCATGAGACTGGGTCTCGACTCGTCTCGACAATTTCTCCACCATTTTGGTCTAAGTTGTCTTATAAATAGACAGTCTCGGTCGAATCTCGACTGACTGTCATATTGTCTCTTTTCCACTCCTTAGTCTCCATCTTCTATTCAAACCTTCAAATCTTGGTGTTTTTGCCAAATCATTCCATGAGCAGGGGAGCTTGGTATGAGAGCAGAGATCGTTGGTTCATCATTGATTCTACTGTTTAAGGTAAGAATTTTTTGCAAAAATTAAACTTTTACATAAACATGATCATTACATGGTAAACGACATTGAAATTTTTATATGTGAGACACGTGAGCCCCATCTACGAGCTCACAGTTTTTAGATGGGACTTGGCAGTTGGGACTTGGGGGCATCATTGTATTTGACTATTTGACTATTTAACTATTTGACTATTTGTATAAATTATCAGTTATGAATTTATGATTGTATGTATGGTCTACAGTCTACTTGATTACTTTCGATTTTTTTACTATGGCAATTAACTAATTAAGTGCTATTATGTTTATTCTTCTTTTCAAATATAATTCCACTATCTCATTTGGCATTCTTTGATCTTCTATTAGTGTAACATTAAGTAGAATAGCCAATATTACTCTAAGTTTACATCTGAGCTTCAGACCGACACTGCCAAACATGGATGTAAACCCAAACAACAACCATGTATAATTATTTTTACAATTTTATGGTTTAAATGTATTTATGTATCCTAAAATAGGGTTTTCCTAGAGTAGCCCAAAACACACTTTTTTAGCCTTCATGGCTTTTTGCAGTTTCTCGCTGAGATCGACCAAGATCTCAGAAATTTTGATTTCTCAGAGGTTGAGACACCCTTGAGACTCGAGATTTTGATCATTGCTATAATATAAATATCTCTTATGTAATGAATATTTCACATTAGAATCAGGTTATCAAAGGAAAACCCTTTACGTGGTGAGTTCCTTAAATATTCAGTTAAGAATAATGAGTCGTATAATTATTTTCTTTCACCAATGGAAATGGTCTCTTATTTAGCATAAAAAAAAATTGAGTCTTCAAATGAGCTTCGCATTGCTCAGCATGATCTGGGAAAAAGGATGTAAGCAAATACTAGAAGTTCTATAATGCCCTTTTCCTAAATTCACTTCAGGAGAATACATACACCATACAGGTTTGGTTTTCAGCCCCCAACCTTCAATAAACATATTTCATATTTTTATTTTAAACAAAATGGTCCATCTGAACAGGATTCTCGTAATGGTTCAGTACAAATCAACCATAAAAATAGTAGAAAATATGATATTTATTCAATGTACACCTCTTTATACAAACAGAATACCAGATACAAAATTGATCGAGAGATGAAATCTGGAAATTAGAGTACATTTCTTTTAAAAAAAAATTAATAAAAAAATAAAAAATAAAAACATAATTTGAAGCTGCAATGAGTTCAAGTTCAACAATGCACTCTGTTTTACTGAGTTCAGCAATCACAGTAGAACCACACACAACAAGTCTTCATGCTTCTTGGTATTCAGAAAGCATCAATTCATATTTAATGCATACTAGTTTGCTTACTACTTACGATCTTTAATTACCAAAGCCATGAAAAATATTTCAAAATATAAGTATATAGCTAGCATCCCTCATTTCTAAGGTCAGCTTATCCAGTTCCATATAGATTTCCTACGATTGGGGGTGAGAAGTATCACCCACTCTGAACACATGTACTCTTTTATCTCCCTCCACCCAACTCCAACCAACAGTCTTCCTTACCCCCTTATGTATCATCATTTTCCTAACCTTAGATGCTTCACCCCACATACCTGCTTCTGCATAAATATTTCCCAGTGCAACATACGAAGCTGCATCAGATGGATCCATCTTCAGAAGCTGATTTGCTGCCTCCCTGCCAAGCTGTACATCACCATATACTCTACAAGAACTCAAGAAGGAGCTCCATATTACAGCATTAGGCTCAAAAGGCATTTCCGTCATCAACTCTTTTGCCTTTCTTAGAAGCCCATTCCTCCCATAGAGGTCAACCATGCATGCATATTGGTCTAGTTCAGGAACCAGTCCGTAATCTCTCATTTTGTTGAAGTATTCTATCCCTCTATCAAGGAAGCCTGCATGGTTGCAAGCAGTCAATACAGCAGTAAAGCACATATGGTCAGGCTTCACACCTTTTTCCATCAGCAAGCGTTCAAACAGATCCAATGCATCATCTCCTCTTCCACTCTGAGCATATCCGGTAATCATCGAGGTCCACAAGATGTTATTCCTGTCAACTGTCTCATCAAATATGTGACGAGCATCATAAACGTTGCCACACTTAGCATACATATCTATCAAAGAGCAGGCCACAAACACATTTTGGTCTGAACCGATCTTCATTACCAGAGAATGCATTTGCCTTCCCTGTTGAAGAACTGCAAGACTCCCACAAGCATTTAAAACGCTAACTAAGGTGTAATTGGTTGCACCCAATCCATCATTTAGCATTTCCACAAAAAGCCTCAATGCCTCTTCCCCCTGTAAGTTGTCAGAATATCCAGTAATCATGGAGTTAAGAATAATAACATCTCTTTCCCTGGTTGCATTAAACAATGATACAGCTTGAGTGATCCTGCCACTCTTAGAATAACAATCGATAAGAGAACTTGTCACAAAGCTATTTCTCTCGAACCCAAATTTGATAACCTGAGCATGGAGCAACAAAACTAGCAGGAGATCCTTTTCTAAGCCTGTGCAGGCACTAATAATAGTCGCAAAAGTGAAGCAGTTGGGTCTAACATCAGACCACAACATATCTTTGAACAATACTAAAGCCTCCCTTCCATCCCCATTTTGGGAGAGTCCGGATAAGATCGAGGTCCAGGCTACTTGATCTTTACTTCTCATGCCATCAAAAATCTTTCTTGCATCAACAATAGCCCCACACTTAGCATACAAATCAACAAGAGCACTATTTAGAAAAATATTATCTTGAAACCCTAATTGAACTATCCGGGCATGAACTTGTAAACCCAAATGCCAATCTAGCGCTTTTGCACAAGAACTAAGAACGCTACATAGGGTAAATTTTGTGAACTTTTGTCCCAAGCTATTCCAGCGGCAAAACAACCTCAACGTTTCGTGAACACGACCAAGTCTAGCGAGCTCTCTTACGATAGAGCAACACGCTTCCTGGTCATTTCCATGCTTAGTGGAACTGCAAACTAATGACTGGTTGTAGAACGTAGAATTTATTTCAGGCAATAAATCAAACGATGAAGACGCACCTATTTGAGGAATTCCATCTAGCAATGGAGACGCATGTGCAGTCGCAGTTAAAGAGAAACCACGCCAAGATACGTACGATGACGATGACAATGAGAATCGTGTAAAAAAAATAAGCATTTGAACAACCAAAAACGAATGGATAGTCTCATGGATAGTCTTACTTCATTTGCAGCATCTACTCTGGAAATGGAATAGCAAACAACGCGATCGATTAAATCCTTGTGATGTATCTTCCCTCCTTGAAATTGAAATACTGAATAAGTGCCAGACCCAAGAATCATGGATGTTCATACCAGTAGCACGTTTGACGACAGATTAGAAGCTCACCAAAGGGATCTCTATGAGCAAATCTTTTTGGCTCTTGGAGGGAAACTAGGTGAGCACTGAGTACGAACGAAGAAGCATGTGCTAAGAAGAAGGAGGTGGTAGGCCCGTCAACCGTGCTGTCCTGGTTGGTTCGGTTGGTTCCATCACTTTAACACCAGAACCGTGATCACACCATTTTACTCTGAGTCTCTGACTAAGAATATATTGTTTAAATTTTAACAAAAAATCATAAAAATGAATCTTTCAGGTACAACCCCAGTTAAGGTGTTAAATCTGGGTCCGGACCGGTAGCATGGACTGAGCCAGCTGAGTAAGGGTGTAAAATGTGGACCCGGCCGGTAGTACGGACCTAACCGGACCAGTAAAGCCCGAACCCAGTCCGGACAGAACCCTTAATGGGCAGGTTTCAGACACAAGGTTGGAATTCTTATCGGGTCGGTCAGGCCCGATCTAGCCCGATGGGTGTTCGATTAAGAGGCCCGAGCACACCCAAACCGGTAAGGACCAAACCGAAAACCGATAAGGCCCGAAAACTGCCTAAAGTCAAAGTGTATTTAAGCTCATTTTTGGCTTTTTGCATTGAGTTCGACCTTTGAGTGTTTCACTTCTTTTCCTCTTCTTCACTTCTTGTCTTCTTCTTCTGATCTTCTCTAACCTTTTAGATCTTTTTCACTTGTCTTCTTCTTCTTCTCTAACCTCTCAGTTCTTCACTTCACACTTCATAGTTTCGTTTCACTGGCCGACGTTGCCATGAGTCCCGTGATTCCCAGCCGATGTTGCTGTGAGGTATGTGTTGCCGTTTTCCTTTTCTTCCCTAAATCCATGTGTTATGTGTTGGGTTGGTGTCTTGTATTTTGTGGGGTCCACGTAATTATAAGAGTAGTATTTATATTAGGGTATGAGTCTAATACATGTATGGGGTAAACTTATAATTGTGGTGGGATTAGGGTTTCTAGGTTTCCCTATATATTGTCTATGTGTGGGAAAACCTAAGTAAGGTCTGAGCAAAGAAGACGGAGAGAATTATAGAGAGTTTTCTTGGCAATAAAGAATCTTTGTTTCTCTGTGGTGGAGGTAGGCATTCTGGATTGAGTGTTGAATCACAGCAAATCCTGTATTGTGTGTTTGTTTGATCTTCGTTTCTTTCTCGTGGTTACGCGTTCATCCCTATCATTATGTTATCTTTTCCTCTACGTTTTCTTGTTTCATTGTCTGCTTTTTTATCTTTTACTTAAGGTTTCGCGATCTTCTTTCCTTGATTTGTATTGTTTCTTTTGTTCTCTGCTTCATTTTTTTGTTTATTTTCGTTGATCTAATTCTTGCTTGGGTATTGCACTCTGTTCTCCCTCGCTTCGCTTATTTCTCTGTTTCACTTCCTGGATTGCCCTGGTTTCAGTACCTTATTTAGGAGCCCGATTGTTCAAACTTAGTATTATTACCTCATACCTGTCTAGATCTCTGTAAGGAATCCTTTGAGGCTAAATTTGATTGTTGTTTGGGCTCGACATCCAACCTTATTTTTGGATTTAATTATCCCATTGGGGGAGACTAGCATGGGACTAATTGAATAAAGATGGTATAGAGAACCGATCTTCTTGTTGCTAATTGAATGAAGATGGGGAAGAAGTTGGTGGCACCAGTTTTTCTCTGTAGATTGGTGTCGATCTTATGCTGGTCGATTTTACTTTTATTTTTAATGGAAAATGTGCTGAAAATGTAGATCTGAAATGAATAACTTCTCCATTACCATTGCTCGTGGCACATTGCTTAAATGTTCAAGCTATGGAATGGTAAAAAAATCTTTCTTCCCTGTTACTGTGATTGGCTTTGGTTCTACCGTGGTTGATTTGCAAATTAATATATACTGTGTAGAGCATCGAACAATGCACCAAAATTAACAATTGAGCCGTTACCATGTTTCCCAATTTCTCATGTGTTTTGGTTGTTTCTTGGGGTTTTGGTGTTTCTTGGTTCATTGTCTTGGTCTAACTCATGGTGTTTCTCTCCCTTCTACTCTTGTATGGCATTAGATCGGTGCATAATGTAGGAGCATCATGGTATTGAGTTCTGATATCTTACCAGGGAAAACATAAATTTTTCTTGAAAATTTTCCTTCATGTAACATATTCCAATTTTTTCAATTCATTTCATTGCATTTTTACGTTAAAGCAAACTGTGGAAAATCCTATTTTTCCATTCTTCTAATTTAGGAAGAAATAAGCGGAGCCTATGGAACAAATGTACAGAACAATCTAGTAGCCCAATCCCCCATGCTCAACTAAGACCATTAGTATCATTACTGGTCTGTACTTGTATGTAGAATGATTGCAAGGAGGATTCACCATTGCATCTTACTGAGGTGTTACATCTAATTTACCAAACATATGCCTGTGCCCAAGTTGCATGTAAGAATTGTATGTAATTGGTGTAACTATAAAGTTATGGGCAGTTGCAGCTGCTGCTGCTGCTTTAGTTTCTGAGCTTAGAGAACCATAATGAATCTTTAGTTGCAGCTGCTGCTGCTGCTTTAGTTTCTGAGCTTAGAGAACCATAATGAATCTTTAGTTGTAACTTTTCACTGTTCCTATTTTCCTGAGTTTGATTATAAGTTCTTTCATGCAGTCTTTTACTTGATAAGAGATTTGTTTCTTCATCTGTGTTCATGTTCCTTAGTTGTCTTATGATTCCATGGGAGAGCGGGGGTGTAGAACGCCCATAGAATATAGTTGGACTGTAACAGGTGATGAGGCTTATCATGTTATTTTCATTAAACATATTTCACAAGTTTAAACTCAATATACAGTCAATTCAGTTTACAAATATAATCATTTCATATAATTAGATTAACATTTTAGCATGTTTGGTATATATAGCATGTTAAAAGGATCACTTGGGATGGGATATTACATCTTATCGACTGTCTAGGACTAGGCTCTTCAACATACCCTTTTCTGCAATGAAGGTGCTGGTATTTTAGATCATTATACAAAGAAACAATTATTATTTCATCAATTATTATATAGAAACCCACTGGGATGTTCCACACATGATTCCACCTAGGGTGGAAGCATTTCATTTTAATGAACAGTCCAGGTGAACACAAATTTCCAACACAAAAGAAAAGTAAGATAAGAAACAGAAAGAAAGAAAGAAAGAAAGAAAAGATGGTTGGTTCAAACAGAAGCAACTAGTGGTTTTGTTTTCTAATTCTTTGAATTCCATTTGTGTTGTTTGGCTTGCTGTTATGACATTACTATATTGTGTCTACTACAATGATTGAATTGACTTTTTCTGTGATTTATTATATTGATGACATTACTATGTTGTGTCTACTATAATGATTGAATTGAATTTTTTGTGATTCATTATATTGATGACATTACTATATTTTGTGTCTACTACAGTTCAAGTGAGGCTTTCAAGATTAATGCAGAGACCAGCAAAGAATATAGCATGCCAAGAGTTGGGAGTGCTGCTAACTGGTCTACCAACTGCTGACCTCACCTAGTGGATATTGGCAAGGCTGTTGTTACCGTTTGGCCTCCCCATCTTGTCTCTCTAACCATTATTAATCTTTGATATTATGATCATTTTCTTTTTCTTTTTCTTTTTCTTTTGATGTGGATGCTTATGTAGTGATTGGAGTGTAGCCATTGTAGTATGACAGATTTCTTAGCATTGTGAGCCTCCACCCCCTCTGGTTTTAATGGATTTAAGTTTCAAAAAACCCCTCTCTGGAACATGTCACTCTATCCATTCACAGGTTCACGCTACAGTTCATTCCTTGAGGGATTATGTGTCCGAAAGAATGTGAATTTTCAATGGAAAAAATCATTGGTTGATTTGGTTCAACCTTTTATTGAATTATTTATGTATGGAAGGAGGTTAAATTTATTGATAGAAATAAAAAAATTAAATTAAAAAAAAGGAACTAAATAGCTTACATGCAAAATGTGCCTGATAAACCCGATAAGCCTGGCCTGGACCGACCAGCCCAAAATTAGCCCAATAAGCCCAGCCTGATAACAAACCGACACCGGATCGGCCCGTTAGTTATTGTGTCTAGCGCAGCGCAACTCAGCCCGAACTCTTAATGGACATGTTTTGGGTTGCGCTTGTAAAGCCTGACACCGTTTCAGTCCAGACCAAAACCTAACCGGACTGGCCCATTGACACCCGATATAACCAGAACCCAGCCTAAACCGTGCCCTTAGTTGACAGGTTTTGGTCTGGGCTTGTAAAGCCCAAAATCGTTTCGGCCTAGACCTAAACTGGAATGGATCGGGTCGTTAAGAAGCCCAAGCTAGCCCAAACCGATTCTTTTTGCCACTCAAATAATAATCAACTAACGAAGGACCTAATGATTCTAACCAGATAAATGCAAATATACCATCCATTTTCCATGCTCAGATACCCCTAAGATCAATCAAAACTCAACCGGTTACCATTGTATTAAATATGAACAAAAAGCACCACAAAAAATTATCGTGCTAAAATAGCTACATGTGAAGGCAGCCCGGACCAGACTGGCCCATTGACACCTTTAACCCCAGTGGGGTAGTTCAGTTGGCAAAGAGTTTACGGCTCAGAAAGCAGAAGGTTTTGAGTTCGACTTCTCTTCCATGCTAACGTTTTTGTTCTTTAAAAATGTTTTTGTTTCAAAGAAACAGTTTCAAAAAACACTTATGTGGTAACGTTTCCACAGTAACTTTTCTCTTCTTTAAACATGTTTTTGAATAGATTTATCTTTTATATTATTTTTTTTCTTAGAAACACTTTTGTCTGATAGAAACCCAAACCCGTTTATTACCATAGAGTAAGAACTAAATTTTTAAAAACACTTCCGCTGTAAGATTTCTGTTCTTGAAAATGTTCTCCAGAAGAAAAAATAAATATATTCTAGGATAAAGTGGATCAGAAATAAAGGCATTGGTCCAGCTTACGAGTGTTGAAGAAATGCAACTTTTCACGACTTAAAAGTTATACTTATACCCAAAGTGTACTCTCCTTGCTTTTGACATAAAGGATCAACTTTTTAATCTTGCTGGCTGTTTCCACTTCTAATTGAAATTGTTGTCACATGCGTAGGGTGAACTCAAGCCGTTGGATCACGGCTGGAGGTATTGAACAACAGGTGAGGATCTTTTTCCTCATTTGGATGGATGGGCAAGGCATAGTTTTTTTCCCTCATAACTACCTTGTTTTCCTCAAAACAATGAGGATAAAGAATGGTGACTAGCTGAAGCATGGATGATAAACCACACACAATTTGGAGTTTGAATTAAATAAACAACTGTATAAGAAGAATAAATGATAAATATCATCATTTCTTGATCAATGTCATCTTTATGTTCAGATGTTCTATATTGGTCCTGCCCCATCTACATGATGTAAAGGTACTAAAAAAAAGTTAGTAAAGACACTGATACATTAAAGCAACACTGTTACCAGCAAAATAAATCATTCTTTCTCCTGAGTCCAGATCTTCACAGTCTTATCCTTATCAAGTGCACCAGATGCTATCATGTTCTCAGAAGGATGACATGTAACAGAGATAACAGTGTCTGTGTGGCCTTCCAGTGTCTGGACAATTTTTCTTGTCTGAAGATCCCACAAGTAGACCCGATTATCCTCCGAACCACTGATTATATACTTCCCATTGGTTACAGAAAATGTGGATGAAATGCAGTATTTTGAATTAACATGGCCAGTGTATGTCTTCAGAAATTTCCCCGTCGAAAAGTTCCATAGTCTCTGCAGATACCATACAATGAGTCAGCCAGAGCCTTGTGTATACATGTAAACTAACAGATACAATTTGGAATATCCGAATACATGTGCCAAGATATGAACAAAAATGAAGAGGTGATTGAATGATTGTAAATGTGGATTGTTAATTCAATTCCACATCACAGCACAAGTCTTACGAAGATGCTTTCACATTCTATACAAACATGATTTTACAAACCAACCACGTAGAATTTGTCCACAAAGAAAGAAAGGTGGAGGTGTTTCCCATGGAGAAATGATGATGACGTGGCCATGTGAATGATTTTTTTTTTTTTTTTTTGGGAGGGGGGCAGGAAAGAGGGCACCGTGGTGTTAGAGAAGTTAATCCAGCTTCGTAGTCCAACTCCAACCCGGCTTGTCCCTGAACCCATCCAAGTCTGAACTCAGCCGCCCAACCACAGGTAAGAGGGGATTCAAATCGTCGCCTGTTGTGGTATCAACGGGCGATCCGGCTGACTGAATGCGATGCGTGACATGTGGCAGTGGAGAGATCAGACGTTGCTCATAAACCTAGTGTAGAACACATAATCGTAAGTCAGTTGTACCTGAACATTTAACCCTTTTGAATTCCTGCCTACGAATTCATTTATCAAGGTTTGGAGATATTTCTGCAAAAGCTCCCGCGACTTCGTTGGATCCTCACTAGCAACTACATCTTCTCCATTTGATCTCAAACTGCAACTAATAAAAAAGTTCCACAAATTCATCTATCAAGGTTTGGAGATCATTCTGCAAAAACTCCAGCGACTTCATTTTCCCATTCATATCTTCTTTGAAGGCTTTAATCAGTCATTAGGAAAAGATCCCTTTCATATCCTCGAGAGAAGATTGAGTAAGAAGTTGCGGAAAAGATCCCTTTCATATCCTCTGTATATGTATGTGTACTTAGAGTTGTGATTTATAAATCAATCAACAGAATAAAAAAACTAATTTAAAGAATGAATCTCTGTACTCAAAAAACACAAATCCCAACCATGAGCAGTTAGTGCTTTAAGAGAGCAAAGAAAGACAAGACGAGAGAAGAGCAAAGAATGGCCCCTGAAATCGGCAATGCAACTGCAGCTCCCGTTGCCAACGAAGGCGCTGGCGATGGTGCCATCTCTATGGCTGAAACGGAAGTGAACTCTGACCACGATGCAGAGAAGAATGGTGGCCTTGAAACTGCTGGTTTGGGCCATCGCTGGGAAACAAAGAAAGAATGTTCATGTACAACCGACTTATCATTATGTGTCCTACACTAGGTTTATGAGCAACGTCCGATCTCTCTGCTGCCACATGTCGTGCATTGCATTCAGTCAGCCGGATCGCCTGTTGATACCACAACAGGCGACGATTTGAATCCGGTAAGAGGTACTTGGGACTTTTCAATCCCAAGTAAATGAGGGCAGAAGATGGAGATTTGCTCATGATAAGAACCTCTTTCTCTTTTATTTTCATTGGGATAGGTCAATTACAGGATGGGCAAGGAATGGAGGATGAAGGCAGGACTCCATTGACACCCCACAGCTTTACCAGTTATCACACATGGATGATGACTTTGTGTGTGTGTGTGTGTGTGTGTGTGTGAGAGAGAGAGAGAGAGAGAGAGAGAGAGAGAGAGAGAGAGAGATAGAGAGGGAACTTTATATCTGGAGGGGCTAGTGATCACCAATTTCTGAAGTTGGGGTGGGCAGCTGACAATGAGAGATAGGCCCATGGGCCTCCACTTTCATTTAAATAAAATTTATTAGTATAAACAACAACAACAAAAATATAACATATCATTAAACCAATATAGTGTTTGTACTACTTACCCAAAAAATATACAGTGTTCGAACTTCCTCGGTGTTTTCTTGGATGGATCATTCCAGTCCAATCCAAGCTCTCCAGGATCTCACTGGTCCATTCAAGTTGTTTACCTCTTTTCTTTCTTTACTTTAAGGGCCACACCAGGTTTTATATGAAATAAAAACAAGAAAAAATTTCATCTACACCCCATCAAGGATTGCTACCATCATTTACACCCACAAGATTGTAAAAACATCACGTAGGCCCATTTAACTGACGGAAATCACTAAAATTGTTGAAATACAGTTTTACCCCTCATATTATAAATTGAAAAATAAAAAATTATATTGATTTATTAATTTGATATTCAATATCATATGGGAATTCGGGTTTGAAGCAGAACTGAAAACAGAACCAAACAAGAATCAAAATGTATGAACTGAAGGAATACAGTACTGATTTGGCAAATGCGAAGATTTTCCCCGCCATTACCATTCTCACCAATCACAGTCCGAAACCCACCCTAGTTTATATCCTCAACTAAAACTCACAGAACTGTTCAATGCACCAGAAATAAAAGATCAAAAGCATTTCTCCTTCTATGAAAACCATTCGACTTTGGATTCCAGAGGTAGGTAGGTGGTGGCGTAACTTGGGAGACCAAGAACATGGCGAAGAACAAGGCAATAAAACGCATGCGTGTTTTCTCGGGTTTGAGTTCCCAAAATTTATAATTTAAAAAATAATACCCAGCCTTGGGTGGCTCACTCGATCAGATCAAGAATGGTAAATATAGGAAAGAGAATTAAAGAAAATTAAACCTGACTTGGGAATTGTGAGTTTGGATTTGGATGCCTTCGCCGAAGACAACAACGACGACGTCTGCGTTCAAACTTCGATCCTCAAACTTCAATCAGAAATTTAAGAGCTGCTCAGAGAGTCACAGGCACAGAACCATTGTTGAGTAGCGTTCAAACTTCGATCCTCAAACTTTTGAGACTCTTGCAAACGAAGAACTCACTCTAAAACTACCATAGAGTTCGTTTGATTATAGGCATGGTTTCTGCTCCTATTTCCAGCTGTTTTAGCTAACGTTTTTTTTTTAATGATTAAAATATTCTAAAAATAAAGTTCTTGAAAATCAATTTTTTATTTTGAAACTAGGTTCGACCTGTCATCACTGTCCATCGTACAGTTTGGTCAAGAAACTAATTCTCTCTTATCTGTTCTTCCCCTT
Source organism: Protea cynaroides (assembly GCA_028583415.1). NCBI lineage: Eukaryota > Viridiplantae > Streptophyta > Magnoliopsida > Proteales > Proteaceae > Protea > Protea cynaroides. The sequence goes on from CM053272.1 coordinate 49,896,971, forward strand.
CATTTTGCCCCTCTTATCTCTTCTCTTCTGTCTTCCGCTGTTTCAAGCTTTCAGTAACAGTGTTAACAGTGTAAGACCAGGCATGAGGCATGCAGACTTAGTAAAATCTGGAAAAATAAAAAAAAAGAAAATAATGTTCTTCCTTCTCATCTGCAACAATCCATCGATTTTCGTTTTTGGGGAGAAGAAATTGGTTAGAGAAAAGTGTTAGGGGAGGAGACAGAGATCTCATTGGATTTCTCTTTGGCTTCCTGCCAGATGAATCTAACCATCTATTGGAGAAGAGAAGAAGAGGAAGAAAAAAAAGATAAAGAAAAAAAAAGGGTATAATGGTCTTTTATCTTTACTTTAAGGGCAGTATTGTCCATGGAAAGTTCCATTTCAGCTGACATCAGCAACTAACGGGAATCTTTTGACAGAGTGGACTTCTTTGATTAGTAGAGCAAAGTTTTTGGGTGGTAGGTGATGTTTTTGCAATCTTGTGGGTGTAGATGATGTTAACAAACCTTGATGGGGTGTAGATGAAATTTTTTCTAAAAACAAAGACAAGGATAATAAGTCATAGTTGTCAAGGCATCACCTAACCGTTTTTCAGAACCAAGGCGACCGGTCGCCTCGTTGTCTCGGCACCTAGGCCCCAAATTCCATTCGGGAAAGTGGGTTCTTTTTTTTTTTTTTTTTGTGTGTGTATGTGTGGGGGGGGGGGGGAACAAGGGGGAGGATGGAGGGAAAAAAGGGAAGAAGAAAAGAAGCAGTAGCAGCGGCAGCCAGAACTGCCAGAGTTTCAGAAGAAGCTGTTCCACAAGAAGAAGAAAAAGAAGAGGAGAAGCAGTGCTGCTGGAATTGCAAAAAAAAGAAGAAGAAAAAGATTGGAAAAGGAAAAAGGAAGAGAAGAAAGAGGAAGAAGAAGAAGAAGCGGCGGGAGAAAGAGGTACATACCTGATACGCTGCAAGTCGCCAAAAGCCCTCACCCTTCCAAACGCTCCCCCCCCCCCAACATATTTGACGAACAAGCAACAAAATGGCCTTTTAACACAAGTTAATTTTATTATCCATCTATATCCTTTTAATGTAGATAACCACATAAGAAATTATATATTACCTACCATAACCTTTTTTGATCCATTTTAAATTTTGATGCATACCATACCCTTAATCAAGGAACTCAATCTTGGTTTCGAGGGCGGTTTTGGTCAGGCCCGAAACCGAGACATTCCGGATCTTGTTTCGAGGTTTCAACCCAGAAAAGAATAGTACGTATAAGTTATTAGATACTAGAGTCAACTCAAAGATGTCAATCAGTTCTGGTTGAAACCCAGATCCAAGCCTTCCATGAATATCCACATAAGGAATAAATATACTATGTAATTACTTGATAATGCAAAGAACGACAAAAGTATATATGTGGGCCCCAGCCTCTCAAAGCCATCGTAATCTCTAGAAGACAAGACTTTTTTAATAAAATATGATGTAAATGAACCCTTTCCTCTTGAGAAGACGATGGATCTTATGGGGACACATAAAAAAACATGAGAGCACCTAGGGTGCCTTGTCGCCTAAGCACATAGGTGGCCGTCCAATGCACTGGGTCACTTTGTTGCCTTGACAGGTATGTAATGGGTAACAGAACATTCTGTAGGAAATATACTATTATATTTTTGGACTATTATATTTTTGGACTAAAACAATGCAAAAGCCCCTCTTGAAAGGCATGTGAATCCAACCAATGAGTTTGTACATCGTCCTCAATGACGAGATGGATAACCCCAGATTTTGAGCCAAAAAGACCACCTTTCAACTCTTGGAACCCTTATATGGCTCCAAAAAATATGCTATGGAACAGCCTGCAGTACCATTGATCTTAACAGTTTTGACTTCAGCTCTGCTGAAAGACTAAAATGGAAGCAAAGTAAAGATGGAGAAAGGAGGTAGAAGAGAAGGGTGTCCCGTGCACGAGGCTCCTGTTATTGCAAGGTCTGGGGAGGGGCAAAATGTATGCAGCCTTACCCCTGCAATGCGGAGAGGTTGTTTCCGTGTTTCGAACCCGTTACCACCATGTTGCAACATGACAACCTTACCCGTTACACCAAGGCTCGCCCTCTAGGAGGAAGAAGAGAAGAACAAGAAAAAAAGGCTAGAGCTGGAAAGTTGATGGAGAGATCAATTCATCTCCCCTATATTCATTCATTTTGAAAGAGTTGATACAATATTACATAAATACCCTTAAACCAATAGTACGTACCCAAGCAGTCCTATTACATGCTTATTTCCCGTCATATCCTTACTATAGGTACTCTAACACTCCCCCTCAAGCTGGGGAGTATGTCATTCATGCCCAGCTTGCTCAATAGGGTATGGAACTGCAGGGGATTGATTCCTTTTGTGAACACATCTGCCAGCTGATTTCTTGTCTACGCAAAGGGTGTGCAAAAACAGCCAGTCTCAATTTTTTCCTTTATGAAATAGCGATCAACTTCAATGTGCTTTCTATGATAGTATTGCACTACCTTGTTGCCACAAGACAACTGCATGGAACCCTCAATTTCAAACCCCAATTCCTGAGCCAATTTCTTCAACCATAGGAGTTCGCAGATAGCTCTAAACTCAGCCTCTGCACTTGATCTAGACACAATATATTGTTTTTTACTTCTCCAGGTAACCAAGTTCCCACCTACAAAGGTGCAGTATCCTAAATTCCTAATGTTGACTTACTATCAAATACAGAGCCGGCTCAATCTGCATCAGTATAGCCCTCAATCTTCAAATGATTATGTCTGGTGTACAACAGTAATTTTCTTGGACTGGATTTCAAGTACCTGAGGATACGGTACATAGCATCCAAATGTCCACTCCTAGGGGCATGCATAGAATGGCTCACTACCCTTACAGCATAGGTAATGTATGGATGAGTAAGAGAGAGCTAGATCCACTTCCCCCCACCAGCCTTTGATACTTCCCTGCATCAATTAGGGGATGCCCATAGTCTTCACGTAGTTTGTGATTTTGATCAATAGATCAATGGGCTTACAGTCCAACATTGACGTCTCCTTCAGAGGATCCAACACAAACTTTTTTTGACAAATATTATGCCCTTATTTGACCTTTATATTTTAAATCCCAAGAAATATTTCAAGGACCCAAGGTCTTTAATTTCAAACTGTTGATAGTAGGCCTTAAGTTTCTTTATTTCTTTTTGATCATTTCCTATTATGACAACGTCATCTACATAAACACTTAAGGTTGTGATATGACCACTACCTTGTTGGGTGAATTTTGTATGGTCAGCCAGATTTTGACTGTGTCCATTTTGTAGTATGGCTTGTCTAAACTTTGCAAACCAAGCCTTCAGAGACTGTTTAAGACTATAGAGAGCCTTTTTAGCCACACATTTTATCTTCGTCTTTGGGAAACTTGAAGCCAGGAGCGATTTACACACATTTCCTCTTCCAGGTCATCATAGAGAAATGCAGTTTTCACATCCGACTGATACGGTGGCCAGTTCTGATTGACTGCTAGATATAAGAAAATTCTTATCAAGTTGAGCTTAGCCACCAGAGCAAATGTCTACTAATAGTCAATTCCATACATTTGACTATATCTTTTGGCCACTAACCTAGTGATGCAGTGGCTTGTTCTTGCCTGGATCGTCACAACCCAGTTTGGCAACACAAACCAAGGCGGGCCCACAAGCATTAACTTGGAAAGTTATTTTATTTTGGTTTAGTCTATGTAGGACAGTCCTATTTGCTTTGGTATTTGGTTCCAGTTTAGTATCGGTTTTATAGTCCTGGTTGCTTTATATCTTTGTGTTTCAGTTTTAGAGTGCAATTAGAATTGTTGCTTTCAATTTCTTTAAATATTTACGTATTCAGCAAAGAGATTATTATTGAAGATTGGAATAAAACTTTAGTTGAATACCCCATGGGGCTGTGTAGCAGTTTGCGACCAGGTTGGTCGAGTGTTCCCTTTCCTTTACCTGTTCTTCTCTCCGGTCCTCCAATCTTAGGTATTCTTCTCTCTACCTCTTCCCTTATTCTGCTCCTGTCTTTCTTATTCTCTTTCATTAGGTGACTGATACCCTAGGGTTTCAGCCCCTACACCTCTTCTCATTAAGAGAATCGAACCGAACTCCATTACTGCAATAGAGGCCTCCACCCTAACAGATTTTGGAACTTATTTTCAGACCATTACTTGGGTGTTGGTACCTCTGTGACTTGGAACCCGTCCGGTCAATTACGATCCTCCCCCTGCAATCCCAAGTCGAACGGGTATAATTCGAAGGAGTTTTCCCACTTACATCCCTGCAGTTTTTCCGCCTTCAATTTCTGGTTGCTCTCTGTCGAGAGCTTGAAGAAGACTCCCACAATTGAAACTTTTTTGTTTCTTTATTTCCCCTTTTAAGTTGACTTCCAGAAATACCCCTCCCTTTCAGGCTTGTTCTATTTTGTCCTTCCTTTACATTTGCTTCCAAATTTACCCTTCACCATTAAATAAAATTCATCCATATCCCTTCCTTCTTAGTTCTTACCCATTATCCCTTAGATTCTGTTTATTTACAGAATTGTCACCCTTCTTTGAAACACTCGAGCTACTACAAAATCTGCCACAAATATTACTATTTGAGTATTCTATTGCTTGGGTGGGCCCATTAGCAGATCCAATCAGGGTCTTCCGATCCTGGGTCCCACATCTCCTCGCTCAACAAGTTCCCAAGTACAGTTAATCTCAAGGGCCTTCATCTCCTTGCTCATAGCTTCCTTCCACTTTGAGTCGGTCACAGCCACAGTGACATTTTGGGAATAGGAGTCCAGGAAAGAGCAATTGAGTAAGCAACACCTACAGGAGAGATTGACCTCATAGCCAACAAATTTGGCAAGTTCTTGTTCCTTTCCGAACAGCAATAGGGAGATTAGCTCAGAAGAAGGGAAAAGAATGTTTCCCGATTTAGGAAGATGAGGATCGCTGGCAGGTCTTCCTCTCCCTTCTTTTGTACACAAGTAACTTCTTCTCCTTGTCACTTTCCACAATGCTAGCCCCTTCTGTACCAACTCCACCTGGTTCGGATGGTATCACATCTCCTACATCCAAATCCCTAATCTTCCCAAATTTAAGAGAAAAGGTGGAACAGGTAGAGGGTGATTAACCACAACATCTTCACTCCTCTCCCCTTGAAGAGATGGCATGTGAGGGGGGAAAAAAGAGCACAAACTTAGGAGAGTAGCTAAGAAATACAAATTTGAGGGCCTTAGGATCTAGTTTAGTACAAGCAAGCTTAGGAACATGAATTTGGCAAACACACCCAAAAACTTCGGGAGTAAGAGGAAAAATAGAAGCACTGGGGAATAAGATTCCCAAAGGGGATTTAAAGCCATGGATGTATCAACATATGCAAGTTGATGGACAATAAAAAAAAACTAAAAAAAAATAAAAAATAAAAAAAATTTGGAGATGGATTGGAATTACTTAACGTCTTTGTCAGAACGGCTAATGCTAGTAGAAGATAAATTGATCTAAAAACATGTATTCTCCCTATAAGATCTGACAATCTTGAGTTAGTGTCAAACTGGGTGCAAACCATCTGGTGAAAATTCTTGAAAGCATCATAAACACCACTTTTATGTTTCAATAGAAAGACCCAAGTAGTACGTAAATAATCATCCACAAATACAACAAATTAACCAAACAAAGAAGCAGTGGGAGAAAGGCCCCAAACATCAAAGAGTACCATATGAAAAGGTGTATCAGCCCGATTACCATCGTAAGGATAATGAGACTTACGGTATTTAGCAAACATATACGGCTCACATTCAAATATTTGAGAGCTAGATATAGAAAAAATAATAATAATAAGATAATTGTTTTTCATAACAGAAAAAGTGGGGAATCTCAGAAGTTGATGCCAAAGCATCACAATATCAACGGTACTACTTTCATTATGCCCACAAACATATGGCTAAGTGTTCTTATGGTCTGTGATAAAAAAAAATAAAAAAATAAAAAAATAATATATATATATATATATATATATATATATATATATATATATATATATATATATATATATATATATATATATATATATATATATATATAGCCCATTCTCCTCACTGCCACTGCCAATAATCCTCTTCATCACCAAATCCTGAAAGAGATGAAGGAAAGAAAATGATAACTGATAGCAATTGATTTGGTTAAATAACTCACGGAGAGGAGGACAGTAGCAAAATTTGGAACACAAAGGACAGAGTCAACGGATATGGAGGAAGTAACACGAACACTAACCTTACTGAGATAGAAGAAAGAGAAAATCAGCAATTCTAACCTTATCTCTACTGGAGCAAATAGAATATGAGTTAAAACAATGGCACATACTGATCATAAGGTCAATAGCACCAGAATCAATAACCCAAGATGTAACACTAACATCCCAGTGTTCTAGGAATCCTAATATGGAAAGGGTCATATGTGGACCCAACTTGAGTGAGTTAATCCATAAAAACTCTAGAAGAGAGAATGAACATAAAAATTTTCGATCTTCCCGTTTTCATAGCTTATTCCCTCTCTCATGCTTAATATTAATTATTTTAGCCACATGTGTCCATGTAACCCTTACCCTTGTCATAATATTAATACTGCTATTCCTTTTGGTATAGTGCGGCTAGGATGAGGAGAGAGAAAGACAGCATAATGGAGAAATAATTTAAGGAGTTAAGTAAATTAGCTGTACTTTAAATAAGTGCAAGCCATGACCAGCTTGAAGAGCAGACTATGGGCTGCTATAAAATGGTAGGGTTGACTTGTAAGGTGGAAGAGTGGCTTGGCAAAGATATGACTAGATTCAGCATAGGGAAAAAAATAATGATTGGCTGAGACAGGAGAGAAAACAAAGGAAACGAAAAAATAATGGGGAAAAAAGGGGTAGGAACCCTACACGCAGGCTAGAAAAAGGGAAGGGAAAGAGAATGGAGAGAAGGGAGAGAGAGTGAGGCACAGAGAAAGAAGAGAGGGAGAGAAGAAGAAAAAGAAGAGAAAGGAGGGAGAAAATCACCATTTGGATCTGCTGAAACAGGTATGAGTTATCTTTCTGAATCCTAGATGTATCTGAATGTAGATCTCATCCTAGGAAATGATCTTTAATGTAATTTTGAAAGGGTGGTCACACTGGACTATATGCATGCCAAATTTGGTGACAATCCAATATGATTTAGTGAATCAAATAATTATGATTTTGGGACTGAGGTGTTGCTGTAACAGAATGTGAATCTGATTTTGAGAATGCATTTAACCTGGTGAGATCATGGTATTTTAATGAGATTTTTAGATGGTATAATCCTTAGTGAGGCTCGTTTGAACCCTAAAAAGATTGGAATTTTTTTCTGAGATGTTAAGTGGGTGAAATCATCTATTTATCAGGGATGACGCATTCTATAACAGACTGTGAATCAATGAAATGTTGGTTTTGGAACAACGAGTACATGTAGTATTTTGACCTCAAACTTGTGGGGGAAGTTAGTTCAGGGAGTCCCTTGATAACCCCCATGAGTTTTTTTTTTTTTTTTTTTTTGGAAAAGAACTAAATAACTTAATTATATTTTGGGAAAATTACTCATACACCCCTGATCTATTGGTCAAACAGACGTTACTCTAAAGTTAACAACAACTACACATACTACCCCTAAATCCCAAACATTGTTACACAAAGACCCACTATGTTAGTCTTTTTTCTGTTAGTTGCTGATGTCAGCATGATTAAATTATTCTAATATCCAATATACCCTTATGGGTAATGTGAAATGACAAAATTAGTGTTTTTGCCCTTAAACCCCTAACCCTTCTCTCTTTCATTTTCATTTCCCCAAATCCTCAATTGCGACTGAGGAGAACCGAAGGTGACTCCATCGACGACATCTCAGGCAACCTCCATCAACGACGTCTCAAGCTCCTATCTTCTTCTCCGGCGATGGCAACGTAGGGTTCCTTCGTTCCTAATCAGTAGGGATTTTTTCCTATCAGTAGAGTTTTTCCTCTCTTTTTCTTCGGCGACGGCCCAACAGTAAGTTGTTCCTTTCCTATTCAGTTTCTTATAATATTCAAGTTGCATATCTACTAATCATCCCATTGACATTACCCTAAAGCTACACAGATACGGGTATACTGACATTAACCTGAAGTGGAATCATGTTTTTAGCCTGTTCAAGTTAAATTGAGGTTTAACAATGTTAATTTCAAAGTCTGGATTTGGTTCATGTTTTATTCTTTCCAGAATGAGTTATCGCCCACCAGATCTGTCTCTGTGATCGAACCTGAAATATTTGTCTTCATTTTGTCAATTTTGCAACTGATGTTGTATAACACGGATTGAAACCTCTGCCCCATTTGGAAGGGCCCCATTGAAAAAAATTGTTTCGTCCCAATAATCATCATTGAATTGAAATCAATAGAGAAGAAGAAAAGACAATGTTAGTTTTGAATCTGAGATTTGGATAGATTGTGGATAAGTGAAAGTTCTCTCGGATGGATTTGGCTGAAAGTCTGTCGATTTGGGCTTCTTCAGCCAAGAAAGGTTTTGGATTTAGTTGGAATATAGATAATTTACTTTGTTTTTCTTTTGAGGAAACCATTCTCTGATCATTAGATCCTACTGTTCTCATTATCTGACTCAGAATTTACCCTTGATAGAGAGAAGATAAGAACTAAATTAAGCTTTTCAATTTTTGCGGTTCATTGTGTTAGAATGAATAAGCTTCTCTTCTGTATTGAAGACTAAAATGTTTCCAGAATACAAGTCCATGGGCTCCTCTCAGCAATGGTACGTTGATACTCCAACGGAGAAATGCCAGAGAAATGTCGGTTGCCAAAAGATGAAAACAATGTCAGTCACCAATTTTATGTAAGGGTTCTAGGGGTATTTTTGTAATTATATCATTCTCCATTTGAGAGGGATAAAAATTTCTTTTCCTCCCATTTTGTTTTTAAATGCACAAGGGTAAAATTGTTCAAACTTAACGGTGTTAGTCAATGGGGTGGGTCTGTAATTGTTATCAACTTTAGGGTATCTCTGTATTACAGTCATAGGTCAGGGGTGGTATGAGTAATTTACCCTTATCGGTATCATATGTTCAATTATGGGTGTTCTCAGCAGCCGTTAGTTTTATTGGAAGGTATAGTGTACTTGCAGAAAAGCTCAAGGCAAGTAGATTTCCAGACACTCTGATATATGTATGTGTTTTACTGCCTTTTACATTGTATATGTTTTACAACCTTTTTCTGTTGTTGGCAAATAATGATGTGTATTCTGAGATCTGTTTTCATATGTGATAACTGAAAATTCACATGGATGTGGACATTGTTGTATTATGTGGATTATTTATATAAAATTATGGGCATTACTCCATTGCATATTTTGTGTTAGAAATAATGTATTATGTGCATTCACGGTTTCAACCCTAGGAATTCCTAAGGGGAAATTCTGTTACAAGAACAAGAAGGTTCGGTATATTACTTGTTCCTAAGGGGGAAGTGGAGGTGCAATCTGATGGCATTTATTGTGGTTTGCCCACTTACATTTTAAAAGGAAAAGTGAGTTTCCATATTTGAGATATTTGGAAGTGTGATCGCCTATGTGACCTTTTGTGATGATCTTTATTTACGTTGTATACCTGAGCCATGCCCATTATTTTAGGTATTGTAACTAACATAATTATGTCTTGGAATTCTCTTACTGGGCTAGTGAAGTCACCACTTACCTTATTTTTCAAAGGATGGACCCACTGTGTGAGGAGGATTACCTTTGGGTGGTTGTCTTGGAGAATTTACAGTTAATCTATTTTTCAATATATTCAGACTCATAATTGATGTAAAAATTTTGAGGGACTTTTGTTTGTTTAGCCACTAGAGCACCACTTTAAACTTTAATGGTTTAATTTTAAATTTTCTATTTGTGATATGTTAGAGTAATAGAATTGTAACCATACACTGCTTTGACTTAGTCGAAGTAGTTAGTGGTAGTTTCTAGGATTTGAACTCCTATTAATATAAAGGGCGTCCCAATGTACGCTATTGCAAAGTCTAGGGAGGACAGAATATATGGACTCATATTAGTCTATTAGTTTGTTTTATTAGTTTCCTTTACCAATTAGGTTTGTTAGTTTTTTTCTCTATTTTGGGTTTATTTGTCTTTAGTTTGTGACTAGGACTCTTTAGAGTCTTGGATCTTATTTATAGTTGTTTTCTATTTTCTATAAATACAAGCTACAAGGAGAGGAGCTGACACATACTCTCTCTTTCCTTTACACATCGATTCTCTCCATCTTCTCATATTTTTCTATTTTGTTACATGATGAATTATGTTTATTTGTTGAGAAATTTTTGGACCCATAGTTATGAACCCAAGAGAAGTTGTCCAACCAAGCCTGATGGTCTGGGTAATTACACAAAATGTGGAAGTCACATAGGTAGAAGCATGGAGAGTTGAGGCCGAGGTACCTGAATGAGAATGAGAGGAGGTAGCTATGCAAAACGAGCTGCCCGACTGTGTCATAACCAACGAAAGGCTATAATATCTTCTCTTGTGAGCAAATAGCTATCTACCTATAGTCCGTAAGTGGAAATGTGACCATAGGTTCAGGTTCAGCCATCACAGTGTTAGCTTTAGCTCCCCCTCTTCCGAGTTCTACCACCTCATGTACCACCCTGCATATTTAGGAGGACATCAATGAAGGTCCCAACATGCTTCTTTAGTGTGCCTAGGATTGCCACAATGTTCACATTTAAGCCGATCTCTATCATCCCCACAGCTAACACTTCCACCACTTTCTCCATCTCACCAACCCCTCTGGGAGGTAAAGGCTAGAGCAGATCTCTCAAGGGATGGAGCTGTCTCCATGGCCACTCTTCTTGTTTCTTTACTTTGCAAGTATCCACACACTTCATCTAACGATGAAAGAGGTGTTCTACCTAAAATTTGTACTCAATTTAGTATGTGTTCTGGATTCAAACCACCGAGGAGGATCAAGATCCGCAACATCTGCTCCTTCTCAAAGGTTCTATAAACATTGGCCTCGTCTTCAAGATTGAATAATTGGAGGTCTCTGTAATGGCACCAATCGCTGATGACAATATTATAGGATTCAAAGATAAGAGAGATTCCCTTACTTCATTGTGATAATTTTTAGAATGCATAGTTGTCGTGGCATCGCCTACACATCCAGACGTCTACCTCCCCCCTTGATTGTATACCAACCAAATACACATTTGATTGATGCCTCTCCTTGTAAAACTCAAGAACATCAAGATCTACTTGGGTTTGATTGATGAACCTCTCTTACAAGCCAACAGCAAAGCCTCTCCTCTATAAGGTTTTAAATCTATATTTTTTTATGAGCCATTCGAAGGTCAAATGGCCATATTAAGGTTTGAAACTTCATGGAAACCTTATTTAAGCCACTTTTAAACCTATGTGAACTCTTTAGATTGCAATAAAACTCACACAAAATGATAGATTGGCTTTCCACCCTAAGTTGGTAGTAAACACCAAACCCAATTGTATACCTTGTGAATTATATCATATTCTACACATTGTTTTAGTACTAGAAGACATAGAAGGCAATTAAAACAATTATATTATGCACTAGTAATGAAGACCCACACAAGCTTGGCCCATGAAACCAACCCAACGAAGGGGAAATAAATTTTGCAACTTGGCTGGTTTCCACCAAGTTCACTCGCAGGTTTCTTTTCTGTTGATATTAGCTGTTATTTGAACTGATTTTGGATGGTATCCAGAGCCCAAGAAGACTTGATCCTTACCCTGTAGTTTCAAGGGATTTGGACTTCAAGAGAAAGAGTTCCTCGTTTTTTCTAAGTCTGATTTCCGCCTTCCCTGTTTTTGTGTCTTGAGGAAGAAGGGGTTTGTGTTAAATTACTGAAAAACCCTTACTTCTAATATTAGTTTTTTTAAGTTTTCTCCTCATGTTTCTTCTAGAACTACCCTTTTAAATCCTTTAGCTAATTCCTGATTTGTCCCTTAACATAGTTTCCTTTCTCTTAAGGCCTAGTATTGTTCCTAAAATTACAATTCTGCCACCATGGGTACGTTTGTTCTTTATTAAGTGATTCTGACCTTCTAAAAATTACACAATTGCCATCAGTGACATTATTTGATCATATATTATTCGGAGTGGGCCCATAGCAACCCAATTAGTGTTTTCCAACCCAGGGTCGGCATTAAGAAGAGTGTACCTGAAGGAGTTGATCTGCAGAAAGTACCAGTTCTTAACCAAATCTGCAGATCACCTCTAAGAACACAACTTTCCATCTATTACATGCATCAAAACCATAGAGATCAGACAAAAGAGTCTCATTACCATAAAATTAAAATATTCACATATCCTCAATGGCTCCCAACAAACCAGCCTTGTAACCACTAATGGTTACAAAATTGTTCAGCTTACATATTTGTACTTTCACCAGACCCACAATCAACTGGACATCAGGTTCACAAGAAAAACGCAGCCAAAAAAATGCATGCCTTGGTAACTCATTACCAACACAAAAATAACACCAGCTTGTTGAAGATATCAGGTTATTGTGGCCTTATTCTTAGCATACAACTTAATTAAAACCTTCTTTTAACAGGAATCTCTCATAAACATAATATAGGTTCAGTCATTTTCATGATAAACTATGTCCTTACATTGTAAAACAGCTATTCTACCTTCTTTGCATATTGATCTGGCTCTTTGACCTCAATAATCACAATAAAATTGATCACACACAATACCAACACGAGACAACCAAAAGTCCCAAAGAGAGGTTTTGAACATCTCCAAAAACATAAAGAAAAGGTACTCTACTTTGGCAGCCCAGCATCATTCTTATGCTCAAGAGCATAATTACCCAACAGCATTAAGGTGCAGAAACACGTGCATCAATTCCTTTACCCCAGCAGGGCCTGCTCTCTATCCCCACCAATAAGATAATGATAGTTATGCCAAAAAGTTCTTTCTTGAAACTCTTAATAACAATCATAACCAGCAAAGCTTTCTCAAAAGCCGATTGATAGAGTGGGGAATGCTTCCAATCATGATACACCTACCTAACTGGGGAAGAATGTCTTTTAGATATGCCTTAGTATTATGTGGATATTCTTCCAGTATCCATGCACTAAAGCTATAGTCCTATTTCCCTCACAACTCATGCAATTGATACTCATAAATCCATATTTCCCTTCAACCACCAGCCATCAAAGTAAACTATTAGTTCCAACAGTTGGGCTCCGGATGGCGCCCTAGCTCATTAACCATCTCTACTCCTTCAGTATTTATTGTAGAGAGTGAGATGCAGATGCCTAGGGATATGCTGACTTGATTACATATGGTACAAAAAAATATCTATAAGAGAAGCAGCTTACATCAAGTAAATTTCAAGTGCACTCATGAGCAAGAAGCTAACCCTAGCAAAGAGCAGACGGCAACCACATATATTAAACAATATGGGTGGGCCTATAATGAGAAGGTTTAATGCCAAAGCCCTTTTTCTTTTTGGTCTCAACATAAATGATGAGCCTCCCAAAGTGGACATTAGTACAAGAAAAAGCTTCCCCGGCAGTTTATGTAATCACCTTAGAATACACATCGAATGCCAAAAGTTCCAGCTTCCAACATCCAATGACCTAGACGTAATCAACTTGTGCGAATATCTAGTGGTTAGAGATGATCGAACTTTACATGAAAAGATTAGCAACCATTGGAAGTCAACACATTTTCCTTTTCACTGGTGAAAATTCAAACCCAAAAAATAATAATAATAATAATAATAATAATAATAGGCAACTTTGAATGCAAAATACAATACTAACACAAGGGAAATCATCCATACGGTGCAATCAACCCAGTCAGAGGTGAATTAGAATACGTTTTTTGTGGGATGACCCAACTTCAAGCTTCTAAGACAGATATCACAGGTGGAATTGCAAATCAAATATATTCTTCATACCAACCGCCCGCCTAAGGCAAGGGAGAGGAAACGCAATGAAGCTGTTAATTCAGAATCCTCACTCTCACAGTATATGAGAAGAGCTACAAGGAACCAACAACTCAAGTAACCCATAGCATTAGTGAAAAATAGTCACAACAAAAAAAAAAAAAAAAAAAAAAAAACCCTCTATTTAATGCACATTAAATTTCTTAAATATTGGGCAATTGTCAGACACTTCTAAAAACAACAGTAGCTTATCTCAACACCTTGGGGAAGTTTTCTTTTCCTTAAGATAGATGAAGAATAGCAAACTTACCAGTACATTGTCCAATGTGCCGGCGAGAATAAACTTTCCATTAGGCGAAAACTTGACAAAAGAAACTGGAGGATTTTCATCGTCAATGAGAGTCTTCATGCAATGACCCGTCGACGCATCCCAAATCCTACACAACCCATCATAGCTGCTCGAAACGATTAACGACCCATCTCGATTAAAGTTCACGGCTGTCACAGGATCTGAGTGAGCTGGGAGCACCTTCAAGCATTTTCCGGTCTTCACATCCCAAACCCTAACCGTCTCATCGAAAGAACCCGACACAATCATATTCGACTGTGGATTGTAGTTAACACAGAAAACATAATTGGTGTGGCCATGAAGAGTCTTGACGATGGAAGCGGTCTGGACGTCCCATATCCGTACCGTCTTGTCATCAGAACCAGAGCATATATAACGGGAATCGGAAGAGAATGCAAAGTCAGAGATGCCTTGTGAGTGACCTTCAAACTCTTCAAGGAGAGAACCATCGGTCGGCGACCAAAGACGGATGGTATAGTCAGCCGATGAGCTGCCCAATAGCTCGCCGTCGTTGGAGAATTTGACGCTGGAGATTGCGCGCTTGTGGCCTGTTAGGGTTTGTTTGAGTTTGTAGGGTTGTATGGCTACAGTTTGATCTGACGCCATTGATGGAAAACAATTCGATAGAATTTGCAAGCTGAAACCAAGCTTTGATTAATTGAAAGACACTGCGAGGGAAAATTAAAATTTTTGAATGTCACTATGAAGTATCTCTCTACTCTCTACTCTCCAGTCTCTCTACTCTCCAGGCACACTGCATATATTTTATACTCTTTTTTCTTCTTTTTTTTAACCTTAGACAATAATAATGATATTATATTGATTATTGGGAAAAACTCGGAATCTCCTATCCTTGAAGGGTCTCCAGTCCTGAATGTCCTGATCCAATGACTGGGAGAGAATATGTCCGTCTGGTGAACTCCAAGGCTAAATGATTTAGACAATAATTTTTTTTTTTTGGTAAAAGATTAATATGAGAAGATTTTTTATTTTAAAACCCTGTTGAGTAGTCAGTCGGCTTGAGGTCTTGTACATCCGGCATAGGGATCTTCTGTCTGGCTGCCAAACCAGCAATAAGGATCCCGACCTCTTCAAAGACATCAAAATGCTACTGCTTGATAGTTAGATGTCTTATGAGAGGCCGGGATCCTCACTGCTGTTTGGAAGCTAGAGGATCTTGGTCCTACACATTCGAGGTAGATGCATTAAACTAAAACATTTTTTATTCGATGTATGGATTTAATAGGAAACATGGTTGATATCATATATAATAATATTAAATTACTATACTAAAAAAGCATTTCGACCAAAATTGATCAAATCTAAAATTATACGAATCTACCGATCTGATACGATACCTTGAACCATGGTGAAGAAGAGAAAAATCCAAAATATTTTGCCTACAGCTTGTAAGTATGTGTGTGATTAGCACAAGATAATTAACTTTCTCCTTGATTGTTGAAGAATAAACGAATGAAAGGGAGAGTCAAGAATGACTCAACAAGGATTTAAGGTTTTTTTTTTTTTTTTTTTTTTTGGTCTTTTGTCATTAGGAATCCGTAATGCATCAAAAAAATATATTTTGGATAGACTAAATAAATCCAGAGCTTATATAAAACTCCCATTATCAAAAGGATATAAAGATAATCAAAAATCTAGATTCAATTCAAATTCACATCCGTTTAGGGGAATCCGAATTTGAACAATCGGATTCGAATTTGGATAACATGGGTCGGATTTGGACATCAATCAAGCTTATATTATTATATCAGCTCTCTTTACCCTAGTGTTAAGATGCATATAACCTTTTTTTTTTTAGTAAAAAGATGCATATAACCTTAGGTTTTAAGGTATTAAGATGCATATAACCTTAATGTTTATATAGCCGTTTAAGGTTTGTCTCTTAGTTCCTTAATGTTGGCTGTACATTTGTTTTAAATTATTGTATTCCCTCATATTCCTTGCAATTTCTATTATAATTTCATTTTCTGGATTCGGATTAGATTTTAACCGGATATCCATTTAAATTTCGAATTCGGATTTAGATTTGGTTTTTGGTTTTTATATATCGGCCTAATTTTGGATCTGGATAGGGTAGTTGGTAAACGAGTTCAGATTCAGATAGTAGTGTACCCGATTTGAATTCAATCCAGTTACATCCATACATAACCATGAAACCTCATGCAATGGTTCAAGAATAAAGGGTAGACTACGATCTAGAACCAATAAACCAAATCAAAATCAATCGTTTAAAATCTAATCAAATCCAACGTACCTCATTGATGATTTTGGGTAGTTCCATTTTGTTTTAACGAATAAACCATCAATTGCTAACCGTCAAACTGATTAAATATTTCACCCTCCCCAAGTGATAGGTTGCTGAGGAACACTTCTTAAACGTTGTCAAGCAGCAATCCTCTTGTAAAGGCATTTCCAATAATGGAGTCTCGAACTAGACAAAAGAACACACGATTCTTACCCTTATGCTTACTCTTGCCTATATTGACAAGTAGATAAAATAAAGAAGAAGTTCATTCAAGGGAACGAGGGAACCATCTGCCCCTAAAATCTATTAACCTATTAAATCGATCCATATAAAAATTCCTTATGTGGGTTAACAAACTTTTATAAACACTCCATAAATTCCTTAGATAAAATTCCTACAAGTTAGAACCTTATCTCCAACAACTAGTAGTTTATCCATGGGTAATTTATTCAACACACAATAACACTTGAGTTTAAATGATCCCTACATGCTTTACTCAGGTTTTACCACAACTTCTTAAATTAACTAACATAAAAAAATGTGTACGTCGCTTATAACAAAACATGTTGATGTGTGAAAATTCTTTAATGCTTTGCATAAGGTTTTGTTATTTCCTTTTATACATTTAAGATATGTTACGACATATTTGAATTTTGAGTTACAAGATATGAGACAAGATAGGGTAGACAAGCGAAGAGATATTAGGAACGAAAGAGGTATATTATGAACGGTTGATTGTGTGTGAGGTGGAACCGTTTGGATTCGAATATTTGGACAAGGTGACTGGATCTGTGTTGTCAACTTTATCTTAATGAGGTGTCGTAATACTCCCCCTTAATCGCACAGGATCCATTGAATTGTGAGATTGAACCGTAGAAGCTGAAATCATGGCCATGGTAGTCCTTTGGTCATAATATTTGTTGTTTGATCCTGGCTTGAAACATGGTGTACTTGGAGTTACTTGGTAGTGACCCGTTCACGCACAAAATGAAAGTCAATTTCAATATGTTTGGTGCATGCATGGTACAGTGGATTAGCATATAGGCATGTTGCACCAATATTATCACACTAGATAATTGCTAACGGAGAAGCCACACCAAGTTGCTTCAGTAGTTGTTGTTGCCATATGCGTTTGGCAGTTAGCAATCCTTTATATTCAGACTCTGAGGACCTTGAAACTATAGCTTGTTTCTTTGAACTCCATGAAATCAGATTTTCGATCATCTGGATTTCTAGCCAAATTGGCATCAATATAGGCGTGGAGTTGTTGTGACTTAGATAGTTTGAAGTAGAGACCGCAGTCTAAGGTGCCTTTGAGATATATTAATATCTGTTTCACAACCGTCCAATGGTCTATGTGGGGGCATGCATGAATTGACACACTCAGTTAACAGAGTGACCAATATCCAGTTAGGTGAGGGTTAAATATTGTAAAGCTCCAACGGTAGTCCGATAATGGGTGATATCTTCAAATAGAGTCCTTTGTAAACGATATAAGATAGTTGTAGTATTGGGCCTTCTAATGGGCTTGGTAGAATCCATATGGTGTTTTTTTAAAAGGTCCAACACATACTTTGTTTGAGTTAAATAGAACCCATCTTATGTTTTATGGGCCTCAATACCCAAAATATAATGGAGCTATTCCATAAGAGAGATCGCCAAATCCATGGCTCGTACTTTGAATGAGGTGTTGGATAGTAACATCCCTCGAGACGGAGATGATAATATTGTCCACGTAGACAAGAATATAGAGATATTCATCATGCTAGTCCCAAAATGTCAGAGTGAAAGAAACACAAATCATTGGAGGAAACGCTTCCTTCGTAACCGGTAGTTTATTTTTACCTAACATGTGATATAATGTAAGCCACTAATTCGATTTAACCCTGTCGTGCCAGGTCTTCCCATCAAAACAGGCTCAAGCGAACCAACCATATAAGGAAACCACAAGACCAGGCAAGCCAAAAACAATCAAATTTAGTTGTGTGTTGACTATCAGTGTTTGTGTGGTCGACCAGTTAACTTGGAGATCTGACTAGTCAAACCAGTCAACTTATAGGTTGACTGGTAAACTGTTTTGAATTGTGTGGTCAACGAATTTTGCGACCACAGAGTCGACCTGTAAGACCCACACTCTACTAACCTGGTCTAACCGTGTCGTGTTAGATCTTCCAATCATTTATGGATTGAGTGGACCAACCGTGTGAAGAAAAACCACGAGACTAGGTAAGCGAATCGACTAAAAAACACTTAAAATTAAGTGTATGGTCAACTACCTGAGTAGGTGTGGTCGACCATAAGATGAGGAATGAAGACCACTGATAATTAAACGTACGGTTGATACTTTTAAACGTATGGTCGACGGATTTTGTGACCGTACGTCGGACTGTATGCACCCAAATCAGACTTCGGAGTTTGGAAACTTTCCAAATAAAAGGAGGATCTCTTTTCTATTGTTGGAGAGCTCTATATGGAGAGTTTCTCTCTATATAAAGGACGTCCCTCCACCCCTTTTTCACTCTTTTGGAACATTATCAAACCCTCGACCTAAGAGAGAAAGAGAAAAGAAGAGAAGGAGAAGAGGATAAGGAGAAGAAGGCTAAGAGGAGGGTTTTGCAGATAAGGTTCTAGCTTTCTATTGTAAGCCAATGTATGAAACTTATTGTTGTAGATATAAATCCTATTGAATATGGTTTTATCGTGGATTGGGGATGTCGAACCATTATGATCCATGTGATCATTTGAGTAAATCTCAAGGATAATCATATGGGATGAGTTAGGGATAATGGTTAATGAGAAACTGTAAATAATGGTCATAGGATAACCTTAGGATGAACCCAAGTAATGAGCCGATAAATTGACTCAGGAAGAACTCGGATTGAAAGTAATATTGAGCAGAAATCGTATAGTCGCAACTATGGTAGACCATAGGGTGACCAGAGAGTCGACCACAACCATTCGGGAAGAATTTAAGAAACGTACAGTGGCAGGCGTGGTCGCGTTTAGTGCGACAGTAGGGGGTCAACCGTACGTGGTATGGTCGACACAGGCATGAGACAATATTACCAATCAGTTACCTATTAATGGTTAGATTTGACTTTCGACTACTGTAACATATTACATATGAATTCTAACTTAAATTCACATAATTCCTAGGTTGTTAAATTGATTCAAAGTGGTTAGCAAGGCTTGGAAGGAGATCGAATATCATGTTGAATGTTGTTAATAGGTGAGGGAACAAGACCTAAACTAACTGGTTAAACAAACTACTTTTACTTTACTCTGTCCAATGTCATGAATGGTTCTATGCTTGCATGCTTATAATGTGCATCTCACATGTCATCCAATATTACTACTATTTTTGTTCATGCATATTTACTTTATTGTTATTACCATGTTGATTGATGATGATAGGAATAGGCATGTGTTTGTGAGTGTGGTCGGTATGCTGTATGGAAGGGTGTTTAATCCCTAAACCACGCTTCACATTGACATCGTCGTATCGCCATTACCTTAGCAAAATTATTACGTCGTAGGGCATCAGGGGAGGTTGTCACACCCCAATTCTGGCTGAACCAGAAGTGTGAGTGAACCGTCACTGAACCAATAGTTCACACTAGGATCTCAATAAGACCGTGTCCACTCATACAAACCATTGCATATAACCATAATCAGAATATAATTAAATACAGCGGAAGTCTTAAATTAAATGAACTGAGTTCTCTATTGATAATTTAAATAAAATATCTAATTATTCAAAACACCAGAACGTAAATAATTATCCTTACATCACTTATAAATCCAACTGAAAATAAATAAAATAAACAAATCTAATATCCTAGAGGTACACGTAGAAAGGGCACTCGCATGAAGCGTCATGCTCGTCCTCCCCTGCTTGCACTTCCAGGGCAGCAGCTCTTCCATATACTGGAGCATCCACGTAGTCATCGACAGTGTAACCTGCATCAACATCTAAAAGCATGTATATATACAAGGGTGAGCTCACAACTTAGTTCAGTAAGAAAATCAGACAATGCAACACACATCATGAATGAGTAACATTCACATTATGGTCTGGTTTTAAGTTTGCAATGTGCTATAGAAAGGATTGGCGGCCATCGCACCTCTATACACGAATGTGTGTGTCACACCCCAATTCCACACTATTCATAATGGTGTGATGAACCGTTAAT
The DNA here is from genome assembly GCA_028583415.1 of Protea cynaroides. Classification (NCBI taxonomy): domain Eukaryota; kingdom Viridiplantae; phylum Streptophyta; class Magnoliopsida; order Proteales; family Proteaceae; genus Protea; species Protea cynaroides. The sequence continues at coordinate 49,917,762 of CM053272.1, forward strand.
AAATCAACGGTTCAACCAAGATCTCAAATAGGCTGTGTCCGTTTGCTTAAACCATACACATCCACAATAAAAAATCAGAATAAATACACGATAGCGGAAGTCTTTAATATTAAATGAACTGAGAGTCTAGCTGTGATAAAGTAAATAAATTATCCAATTATCTCCCAAAAGGACTAAGACATAAATTAAAATAATTAAATCAATTACATTGTCTATATAACATAAACCAAATCTAATAAAAAAAATACAAGAGTTGCACTCGCATGATGAATCATGCGACTCCATCATCAATTCTGCCTCCATTGTCGCCGCATGCCCGTATGTTGGAGCATTGATATAATCTTCCACTGTCGTACCTGCATCATCAACTAAAAATATTCGAATTCGAAAAGGGTGAGCACACATCACGGCTCAGGAAGCACACATCACGGCTCAGTAAGCAAACAAAACAATGCAATAAACATATGCATGCATTCATTTCACATCTTTGGTCTGGTTCATAAGTTTACAATGTGCAATAGAAAGGATAGGTGGCCGCCGCACCTCTATACACGAATGTGTGAAACCGCCCAATGAATCAAACACCATTGCCGCCCCCACATGCACCCACCATGGAATAGAGATAGAGCTAAAGTGCTTAGGACCGCACCGCACCGCATCACACTTCCCCTGATGCTCTATCCATACCAACACGTAAGCCCCTGTTGGTGAGGGCTTGCAAACTGGGCTCGCAACTAACCAATCATAATGTCAAACAGTGTATCCAAGACCTCACCCCAGCATCCCTCAATACGTCCATAGAGATAGAGCTAAGGCCCCCAGCAGAGTCAGAGACTACACGGTCCGAGACCACCTCCCCTGCTATCCTACGACGTAATAATTCTGCTAAGGTAATGGCGATACGACGATGTTAGTGGATAAGACTTTAGTAGAGATAGAGCTAGAGTCTGGTGACCAGGATGAACCACAGTGTCATGTCCTCCCCTTGATGCTCCACCCGCATCAAGTACACTAACCACACACATACATTCACATGCCTATTCATAGCATCATCATCATCATCATGTTATAATAAACAAAATTAAATATGCATGAACAGTAATAACAAGAATAATGTATGACATGTGATATGCACATTACAATCATACAAGCATAGAATCATTCATGGTATTGGACTCAATAAACGAAAATAGTTTATTATTAGTCAATTAGTTTAGGTCTTGTTCCCTCACCTTTGATTGAGCGTAGATCCTCGTTCAAGCTTTATGAATCACTAGAAAGACCTAACAAGTCGATAGATTTTAATTAGAATTAGTTCCAACATGTTTAAACTAACAGAACATATAGGCTCGCAGGTAGGGTAACACCTAGGGTAGCAGTTTCTACAACCCTAAGGTGAAGGGTCGCAGGTGGGGTCGGATACCATTCGACCCTACGTGTGACCACACCCTCCCTGAAACTTCCCAAGGGCATGTGGTCGATCCTGTGGTCTTGTAGGGTCGGATATCATTCGACCCTACGTACGACCACACGTATTCTGAGTCGACCTTTCATTATAAAGTCATCCCTTTATGTTTGGATCCTTTGGCTTACTTTCATGTCCATTCTATGATTGTTCTATGGCTCAAAACTACAAGTTATACACTATTCATTGTCCATAATGATTTCCTCCATGGAATCTCTTGGAAATTATCCATGGATGGATGATTTGGATTTCTCCTAATCCTATGTTCTTCATAACTATTCTAGGATCTCTTATTCAGGTAGAGAATTAGGTTCATACCTTTATTCAAAGGTTTCTCTGAACTTCCTCCTCTTCCTTAGTCTTCTTCTTCAAGTTTCCTTCTCTGCTTCTCTTCCTTCTCTTTCTCTTTCTCTCACTTTCAATTAGAGTTATAAAGGAGTGAAAGAGGCTAAGGGACTAACTATTTATAGAGGAAAACCCCCCATAATAAGTCTCAATGAGTTTAGGAAAGACCCCCTTTTGAATTAGGAAGGTTTTCAAATTTTCGGTTTCTGATTGTATTCGTAGGGTCGGACATAGGGTCGCAGAATCCATCGACCCTACACCTTCTTAGTCATGCGACCCCATGACTAAAAATTCATGGGTTGGACTTCTCTTGAGGTGGGGTCGACCATACCATTTTAAGCATGCGACCCTACCCTCACATTTGCTATTTTTGGGTTAGACTTCATACCTGGTCTTGTGGTTTCTTCATGCACTTGGTCCACTTAGCTCGACCATGATAGGTAGACCTGGTACAAGATGGTAAGACCGGTTAGTTCGATACGGGTCTTACAGTGTGAATTCACCCAATGGGTCAAACACCACTATCGTCCAACATGCACCCACCATGGAATAGAGATAGAGCTAAAGCGTTTGGATCAAACACCGCCAACACTAACCCTGATGCCCTACCCATACCAACACGTAAGCCCCTATTGGCGAAGGCTTGCAAACTGGGCTCGCAACTAACCAATCCTATATGTCATCACAGTAGGCCCTATCCCAGCACAGCTCCCTACGGCATATAGATAGAGCTAGAGTCTAGTGGCTAGGCTGGATACCACAGTATCACTTCCTCCCCCTGATACCCTACTCGCACCAAGCATGGTAAGACAGAAGCGATACGAAAATGTGCTAGTGTGATGAATGATCCCAGACCCCAGGCCCTTTCCATTCCACACACCAACGAAAACAATCACATGTCTAATAGTCACATCCTAGCATTGCGAGTATGCATGAACAATATAATAACTGAAAGTAAGATGACATGCGAATATGCACAAACACCATTCCACATAATCATAATTACTAACAACGTTTTACTGTTATTAGGTTATTAGGGTTTAGGTCTGATTCCCTTACCTGACGCTTGATTGCTAGCTTGCTCTGCGACACAGAATCCAAACTCGCTATCACAAGGTCTTACACGATGTTAGGGTTGAATTAGAATAATTTTCTTAGGGTTTACGTTGGTCGAAAAATCAACTGGGTAAAAAACACTCCTCACAGTGCATACAAAGCGCAGTACCGATCGTAAGCACCGGTCGTGGCACTGTGGGGAAAGGTGCAATCGGTATGGTCGATCGGTCCCTTACAGACCAGTCTCCGAGAGGTACCGGTCGCACCATATGCGACCGGTATGCCTCCGAAAGACCATCAATTCGGTGTTCTCCTTCTGTCGATCACCTCCTATTGGTTCTAGGGTTTCTTTTATGCATTATAGGGCTGAGCAATGAGTTAGAGTTGTTTCATGTTCCATTCAAGTCTTAGTTTCGATGACCCTTAGTCTAGAATGCGAATCTAGGGTTCATCGACTGTATTAGGGTTTGACGGCAAATTTAAGGGTTTTAGATCAATACCTCGCCTTGCATGGTATTGATCAATTCATGATTAATCATCTATAACATTTAACTTAGAGGAAGGTTCAAGCACTTACCGTTGGTTCGCAAGTAGGGTGTTCTTAGTCCAACGGCAAACGACGGCTCCTCTCCCTCCTTCCTTAGCTCTTTCTCCTTCTTCGATATCTTTCTCCTCTCTAGGGTTTGTGAGGATCAATGAAAGAGTTCTAAGGAGGTTTAAGGGTCCTTAGATAGACTAGGATAGAGTTTAGGAAGTTTCCTTACGTTAGGAAAGTCCTTAGGCTCGAGATTAGGAAAGCGGGACCGCAGAGATCCATTTTCAGATCTAATTAGTCTGCCCGCGTAGACATACCGGTCGACCTATACCATCGACCGGTATGAAAAATATCATACATTAGGTCCGTTTTCATATCTGGTTCTCATCCGTTCATCCCGTCTGGCCCGGTGATGATTGGAAGACCTATTACGACATGAATTAAAGGTTTAGATCGGGTTCATGGAATGCGGGTCTTACAACTCCCCCACCCTTAAAAAAAAATTTGTCCCTGAAATTTGCATGTAGGTTTCACAACTCCCCCACCCTTAAAATAAATTTTGGCCTCAAAAGTTATACGTACCTTGTTCTTCGAAAAGGTTAGGCTATTCCTTTCGCATCGCATTCTCTTCCTCCCAAGTTATTTCTTCTACATCTTGGCTTTTCCAATGCACTTTAACATGATGAATATCCTTGCTTCGGAGATGTTGTACCTTTCAGCTTGTGAGCATCACAGGTACCACTTCAAATGTCAAGTCCTCTGTCAAGTCTAGTGGGTCTACTGTCAAGATGTGCGATGGATCCCTAACATACTTCTTCAAAAAACAAACATGAAACACATCATGAATGCTTGACATGGATGGTGGTAGAGCCAGTTGATATGCCACATTACCACGACTGGTCAAAATCTCGTATGGTCCCACATACCTGGGGCATAGCTTTCCCTTCTTACCAGACCGTTTCAGACCTCGCACAGGTGATATCTTTAAGAATACCTTGTCACCCACTGCAAACTCCAGATCTCGACATCGGTTATCTGCATAGTGCTTTTGTTGAACTTGAGTTGTCTTCACTCTTTCCTTAATTTGATCAATCACTCGACAAGTTTCTTCTACGAACTCTGGTCTTACAATCCTTTTCTCTGCCACCTCATTCCATAACAGAGGTATACGACGTTTCTTCCCATATAGTGCCTCATATTGAGCCATCTGGATCGTAGCCTGGTAACTATTGTTATAAGCAAACTCAATACGCGATAGCTTCTCGTCCCAAGCTCCTTTGAAATCTAGGGCACACGCTCGGAGCATTTCCTCTAGGATTTGAATAGTTATTTCTAACTACCCGTCTGTCTGAGGATGAAAAGTTATACTAAACTTCAACTTGGTTCCCATGGCTTTCTGTAATCCTTCCCAGAACTTTGATGTAAAATGAGGATCTTTGTCAGATACTATACTCTCTGGGATGCCATGAAGTCTAACTATATTATCCACATATAGCTTGGCCAACTTCTCCATGGCATACTGAGGTCTGACAGCGATGAATCGAGCTGTCTTGGTAAGTCGATGGACTATAACCCATACTGCATCCACCAACCTTGGTGTCAAGGGTAGGCCAGTGATGAAATCCATTGTGATACAATCTCACTTCCATGCTGGCTATGGTAGTGGTTGTAACAAACCTGCGGGTCTCTGTCTTTCTGCTTTCACTTGCTGGAAATTTAGACATTGGAATATGAATCGAGCTACATCCGCTTTCATAGCCCTCCACCAATACAATCTTCTTAAATCATGGTACATCTTGGTTGTAAGACCCGCACTCCATGAACCCGATCTAAACCTTGAATTCATGTCGTAACAGGTCTTCCAATCATCACCGGGCCAGATGGGACGAGTGGATGACAGACAAGTACGAAATGGACCGACTTAAGTATGAATTTTATTCATACCGGTCGATGGTACTGGTCTTGGTACCGGTCGACCGATATAGTCTGCGCAGTAGACTACTAAGATCCGGAATCGGATCTCTGCGGGTCCTACTTTCTAAATTCCGAACCCTAGGACTTTCCTAATCCTAGGAGGCTTCCTAAACCTAAACCTAGCCTATATAAACCCCTCTAAACCTCCTAGAATCCCTTCCATTGATCTTCACAAACCCTAGAAAGGAGAAGGAGATTGAAGAAGGAGAAGGAGCAAGGAAGGAGAAGGAAGAGCCGTCATTGTCGTTGGACGAAGAACACCTTATCGCCAGTCGACAATAAGTGCTTAAACCTTCTTTTATATTATGACTCTAAGATGGTTAGTTTGCTTTGATCAATACCATGCAAAGCAAGTATTGATTTAATCCCTATTTTGCCGACAAATATTCGAGTTCTAGGTTGAGATCATCGAAACTAGGACTTGAATGGAGTTGGAAACAACTCTAACTTAGTATTCAGACCTAGAATGTGTAGGAGGAACCCTAGGATCAATAGGGGATGATCGATGACAGTCGAGAACCGGACGTATGGTCTTCCGGAGACATACCGGTCAACTATACCAGTTGCACCCTATGCGACCGGTACTGCGACAGGTACCTCTCGGGGACTGGTCTGTGGGGACCGGCTGACCATACCGATCGCAGGTTTCCCCACAGTGCTGTGACCGGTACCTGTAACCAGTCAGCCTTGTGGGAAGTTTTGTAATCTCGTTGGTTTTTCGACCAACGTAAAACCTAAGAAAAACTATTCTAACTAAACCCTAATATCGTGTAGGACTTTGTGATAGCACGTTTGGACCTTGCGACGCGGAGCAAGCTATCAAACGAGCGTCAGGTAAAGGAATCGAACCTAAACCCTAACAATTAAATAACAGTTAACCGTTGATAATAATTATGATTCTGTGGATGCATTCTCGCATGTCATCCTTTACTTTCAGTTATTATTATTGTTCATGCATACTTGCTATGCTAGGTTGTGACTGTTAGGCATGTGATTATTTTCATTGGTGTGTGGAACGAGAAGGGCCTGGGGTCTGGGATCATTCCTCACACTAGTACCTTCCGTATCGTTCTGTCTTAGCATGCTTGGTACGGGTAGGGTATCAGGGGGAGGACGTGGCACTGTAGTCTCCGGCCTGGCCACCAGACTCTAGCCCTATCTCTATGCCTTAGGGAGCTGTACTGGGATAGGGCCTACTGTGATGACATATAGGATTGGTTAGTTGTGAGCCCAGTTTGCAAGCCCTCGCCAATAGGGGCTTACATGTTGGTATGGGTGGAGTATCAGGGGAAGTGTTGGCGGTGTTTGATCTGAACACCTTAGCTCTATCTCTATTCCATGGTAGGTGCATGTGGGATGACAGTGGTGTTTGATCTACTGGGCGACTTCACACACTCGTGTATAGAGGTGCGGTGGCTGCCTATCCTTTCTATAGCACATTGCAAACTTAAAACCAGACCATGAAGTGAATGTTACTCATGCATATGTTTGTTGCATTGTCTGATTGTCTTACTGAGCTAAGTTGTGAGCTCACCCTGTATATATATACATGTTTTTTAGATGTTGATGCAGGTTACACGGTGGATGATTACATGAACGCGCCGGCATACGGAGGCGTGGCTGCTTTGGATGTGGAGGCAGGAGAGGACGAGCATGACGCTTCATGCGAGTGCCCTTTCTGCATATATCTCTAGGACTTGGGTTTTATTTATTTTAATTATTTTCAGTTGAGATGAAATTAATGTAAAGATATTTATTTAAGTTTTGGTTATTTAAATAATTGAATATTTTATTTAAATTTATCAATAGATTACTCAGTTCATTCTATTTAAGACTTCCGCTATATTTATTATTATTCTGATTGTGGTTATGTGCAATGGTTTGTATGAGTGGACATGGTCTTATTGAGATCCTAGTGTGAGCCATTGGTTCAGTGACGGTTCACTCACACTTCTGGTTCAGTCGGAATGGGGGTGTGACATTGGTGCTCCCTGGATGTATCGAATATGGCGTATAATGAGCTTCTGTCATAATTCTATCTCTGATATTTGAGTTCTCATTCTCAGGTATACATAATCGTCCACTGTTGGGGGAAAATAAGTTTGTGTTAAATCAGACCATTGATAACGGGTCAGTAGGATGTATGCAAGATATTACACATGGCGTACATCTAAGGCACAAGGTATGAGAAGAAAGAGATGACTGAAAAGAACTCGTATTCGACCCCCCATGCTGATCCAAACATGATGTGACAGATTGATGGGGGTAGTTGGGCAATTAATGGTTCATCATTAATACTCATAAATGCTGACAACAACCATAAATGCAAGGTATGCTGACTTCACCAGCCATGTTACCATATCATGGACCGAATCAACAAAAAGCAAGATTTCTACTTGATAAGTAGGAAATGACGGTCATAGCTGACAAAGAAAGTAGCTGATGTGGACATCAGGGGGTCGAATAGGGGTCGAACAGGGGTCGAACAGGGGTCAAAAAATATAGACAAGACATATACGGGCCAATCTAAGGGGTCCTAGCTGCCTAGTCCTAATCTTCCTTCTCTGACATGATGGAGATGGTGGTATGTGGAAAAAAGCTTGTCCAAAAAATTTCACAATCGTTCTATAAATACAGAAGAAAGGATCAAAGAAGAAAAGAGGGGGAGAGAGATTAAATCTTAGATGTCACTCCGAAGACATCTATCCTGAGGTATTATTACTCTGCTGAATTTCCTTCAAAAATATCCCTGCTTACCAATTGTTCATCTTTTCCACTCGGAAGGAGAAAAGTGTTTTGGAACTCCCGTATTTCAGGGAACCCCATTTCTAAGGAGTTCTAGTGTATCACTAAGAGCTCCATTCTACTTGTCTTTGGAATTCCCTAACTTTGGCATCAGAGTGGCCCCGGGGTATATCCCGCCCACTTACTTACTGTGTTTATATTTCAATTACGTGGCTTGATCTGAGAAGCTGGACGGATTCCATCGACAACAGTTTGGCGCCCACCGTGGGGCCCTAGACATACTTTGCTTCCAAAACATTTCCTCTATTCTCAGTTTACCTGAAGAACCCATACAAGAAGCCTCACACTTTTCTCTATTTTTCTCTATCGCTTTCCTCCCTTACCTAGAGAGCTCCAGTGACTTCCTTCCTCTTTCTTTTCTCTCTTTACATCTTTCGTACTCCTAAATTAACTCATACAATTTACCCATGGCTCCAGCTGGAAGATCTGAAAGCACTTATAATCTACGTGAGACCTGTTCCCGTCTGGTGAATGGAGATACCTCGAGAGACCCAGTGGATATTCTAGTGGCCTACAAAGAAAGGGCTCCTGAAGTTCATCCTAAAGAAGAGGGAACAGGTGGTCATAATCCAGTTTGACCCACTGGCCCAACAACTTGCCACACTGACGGAGTTACTACGACAAAGACCTACGGGTGTGTCGACAACCTCTGCTCCAATCGTGGACATAGGGGGTCGAATAGGGGGTCGAACAGGGGGTCGAACAGGGGGTCGAGCAAGGGTCGATGCAGTTCGACAAGAAAGAGTTGCGGCAGTTCCCCTAGTCACAGTAGTATCACCAGCCATACCAGTTACAACAATACTATCCGCTGAAAGTACACTGATCACTGATGAGAATACTTCCAGGTTAGAATGCCTAGTGAAAGACTTGATAAATCGAGTACAGCACGTGGAGAGGGGGGGTCGATTCTGAGGCCCTCCAAGATTATGACACAGAGACAGCCTTGACAGATGAGTTCATAAACCATCCACCTCCCCTTAACTTTATCTTCCCTAATGTTGGGTGGTATGATGGAAAGACAAACCCAGAGAAGTACCTTGACAACTTCAAGGTGGGATGGTCATCTAGGGCCATCACAATGTCCTCTACTGCAGAATTTTTCCTTCCACACTCAGGGACGCTGAAAGGACTTGGTTCAACAATCTTCCTCTCAAATCTATTGGGACTTTCCATGAGTTAAGCAGCTTGTTCCTCACCCATTTTTAGGGGAGTCAAACTCAAAAGAAGAACCTGTCCCAACTAATGCCGATCTAACAGGGCGAGAAGGAGCCCCTCCTACCATTAATAACCCATTTTTTAAGGGTGGCCAAAGAGATCAAGGACCTGCAGCCTGAGGCGGTGTTGTCGACCCTGTCGAAGGCTCTCCTCGACCCCCAATTAGTCTTTTCTCTCAACAAGAAGTGCCCTAGAACTCATGCTGAGATCTTCAGCCGATGTAACCAATATGCATCGGGAGCAGAAGCTGTTGCGGAGCTGTCAGGAGGTGTGAACAATGCCCCTACTGTAGGGGACAAAAAAAAGAGTGAACCTGCGGATAAAGCTCCCAAGGAAGGAGAAACAAGTAAGAAAGCTATGCTGGCTAAAGCACTATACCCAGCTCAACCTGCACTAGAATACACACCCCTCAACCACACCATGGTTAAGATCATGAATATCAGGAGGGGGGGCACTCTTTTGGTCCCTCCTCCCAAAATGATATCCAAGCTAGAGGAGCTCAATCGTCGACTGTACTGCGCACATCATCAAGATCATGGTCATGATACCAATTCATGCCAGCTTTTGAAGGGCTTGGTGGAGGATCTCATCCAACATGGAAGATGGACATAATTCATAGGCCCAAGGGCAAGCCTCGCCTTACCAAATCCTGCGGTGGTACTTCCTCCACCTCCCCCAGCAAGGGCACCAGAAGAAAGAAGAGAAAGGGTCGAACATAGGCCTCCACCACCTCCAAAGTCACCTCCAAGAGGATTCATGGGGCAGATTGATTTATGCCGAGATGGGGTGCCAAAAGAGATGAAAGAATTCCCTGCTCCAAGGGTTCGAACTGTCCATGAAAAAAGCCCTCCGCGAAAGCTGTTGGGGAAGGTAGGACCAGAACAAGACTTAGGACTGGGTGATGATGAATATGTCACACCCAGTCAGCCCGAGTGCATGACGGTGACCTTCTGGCATGAGCACATGAGGCGGGAGGTACTCCCGATTATCATCGAACCAGTGGAGGAAGGAGCGCCTAGAGGAAAGCAAGTTCGACGAGAGGATGAGAACCTGGGTGAATCATCTTCCAAGAAATTCAGGTACGACGGGTACATTTACTTTGGGGATGATGATTTGATTGATGTAGTCACTCCCCATGAGGATCCCTTCGTCATCAAAATGGCCATTGGAGAAGAATGGGAAGTGATCCGTATATTGACCGACACAGGAAGTGCTTGTGAAATCCTGTATTACGACACTTGTCGGAGGTTGGGCTACAAAGATGAGCAGCTGCGGCCCATTCGATACTCTCTTCTAGGGTTCAATGGTGAGGGAGTACGGGTGAAAGGAGCCATCCATATCGATACTCGCTTGGGAACTTACCCAATGCGAGTAAGTATCAACATGAAGTATATGGTGGTCGATACTCGATCGAGCCATAATGGCATTCTCGAAAAGAAAAAGGCCTCCGGGTTTAAAAAAGAGAAAAAGACCTAAGGGTCTCGAAAAGAAAAAGACCTAAGGGTCTCGAAAAGAAAAAGGCCTCTGGATCTCGAAAAGAAAAAGGCCTCCGGGTCTCGAAAAGAGAAAAATACCTAAGGGTCTCGAAAAAAAAAAGACCTAAAGGTCTCGAAAAGAAAAAGTCCTCCGGGTCTCGAAAAGAAAAAGACCTCTGGGTTTCGAAAAGAAAAAGGCCTCCGGGTCAAGAAAAGAAATGGCCTAAGGGCAAGAAAAGAAAGGTCTAAGGACTCAAGAAAAGAGTGGTCTAACGACTCAAGAAAAGAAAAGAAGGGTCTAAGGACTCCAGAAAAGAGGGGTCTAACGGCTCAAGAAAAGAAATGGCCTAAGGACTCAAAGAGGGGTCTAACGGCTCAAGAAAAGAAATGGCCTAAGGACTCAAAGAGGGGTCTAACAGCTCAAGAAAAGAAATGGCCTAAGGGAAAGAAAAGAAAAGAAGGGTCTAAGGACTCAAGAAAAGAGGGGTCTAACGGCTCAAGAAAAAAAAAGAAGGGTCTAAGGACTCGAGAAAAGAGGGGTTTAACGGCTCAAGAAAAGAAATGGCCTAAGGGCAAGAAAAGAGGGGTCTAACGGCTCAAAAAGAGAAGGGTCTAAGGGCTAAAAAAAAAAAAAACCAAAGGGTTCATAATGAAGTACGCGCATATGCAAGGAAAGTATATTTTTCCCAAAGGGATTGTCTCCTCGAGTCGAAACGACCCAGAAGAGGCAAAGATGTTCTGTTGGGGGAAAATAAGTTTGTGTTAAATCAGACCATTGATAACGGGTCAGTAGGATGTATGCAAGATATTACACATGGCGTACATCTAAGGCATAAGGTATGAGAAGAAAGAGATTACTGAAAAGAACTCGTGTTCGACTCCCCATGCTGATCCAGACATGATGTGACAGATTGATGGGGGTAGTTGGGCAATTAATGGTTCGTCATTAATGCTCATAAATGCTGACAACAACCATAAATGCAAGGTATGCTGACTTCACCAGCCATGTTACCATATCATGGACCGAATCAACAAAAAGCAAGATTTCTACTTGATAAGTGGGAAATGACGGTCATAGCTGATAAAGAAAGTAGCTGACGTGGACATAAGGGGGTCGAATAGGGGTCGAACAGGGGTCAAAAAAGATAGACAAGACATATACGGGCCACTCTAAGGGGTCCTAGCTGCCTAGTCCTAATCTTCCTTCTCTGACATGATGGAGATGGTGGTAAGTGGAAAAAAACTTGTCCAAGAAATTTCACAATCATTCTATAAATACAGAAGAAAGGATCAGAGAAGAAAAGAGGGGGAGAGAGATTAAATCATAGAGGTCACTCCGAAGACATCTATCCTGAGGTATTATTACTCTGCTGAATTTCCTTCAAAAATATCCCTGCTTACCTACTGTTCATCTTTTCCACTGGGAAGGAGAAAAGTCTTCTGGAACTCATGTATCTCAGGGAACCCCATTTCTAAGGAGTTCTAGTTTATCACTAAGAGTTTCATTTTACTTGTCTTTGGAATTCCCTAACTTTGGCATCGGAGTGGCCCCGAGGTATTTCCCGCCCACTTACTTACTGTGTTTGTATTTCAGTTACGTGGCTTGATCTGAGAAGCTGGACGGATTCCATCGACAACATCCATGATACCTGAGTACCTTATCTGAATCCAAGATCAAGTCAGGGTTGCTTTTACCCTTCTCTAGATCTTCTTGTACAGTGTGAGGACAAAGATTGAAATTCTTGGAAGTCGCCACCTAGATTAAGGTCTAGGACCTTAGAAATGTGAAATCTCACCCTAAAGTAAGACTTCGATTGAATCATGGCCCTTAGATTGGATTTCTGATCCATTAGAGATTGGGTCAGAGTCAGGTTACGGTTATGGGAAGGGGATAGGCACCCAAACCGTCCGATCGAAATCGATCTCCTATACCTTTCCTATGCTAGACTCTATCTGTTAAACCGAACCAAACCAAGTGGTTTGATATCATTGAACCGAATTTGTATCCATCAGATTGCCTACGTATCACAGAATTATTCTGAAAATCAGGTTCACCATTGTAGTTCAGGTGCGATTAATGTTTATGGCTGTGATTTATGCTTGTGTTTGATTAAGTTCATTGTTCAAGTTGAAGTTTATGCTTGAAAGGCTGAGAAATCCTATGGGTTAGGATCTAGATAGTTCATGTGAACTGATAGATAGTCCTAGTGGATCTAGTAATGGATAACCCCTTCTGGGTCAGAATGTGGATAACCCTATTTGGGTCAAAATATGGATGGATATCCTAGTGGATCTATGGATAGTCCGAGAAGACTAAGGTGTGGATCCGAATTTGGATTTATTCCAAATGGCCTACGTATCCTAGGGTTTGCCCTAGGAATCAGAATCCACGTAGTTCGAGCAATGGTGGGTGGAATAACATGTTCTAGGTTTAGGATTGAGAACCTATTCTAGGTTTAGGATTGAAAACCTATTCTAGGTTTAGGATTTACTGAGGGGTGGAAATCTTCCTAAGCTACCTTTTTCATCCTAAGTTCTAATTTTGGAAGGTTTGGCAAAGCATTCTTTTTCTTTATTAAGGTTTTTTATTATTCCCATTATGCCCTTCTCAAGAATGTGGGTGCCTAAATGCACATCCCCACGCCTAATATGTTTGCTAGGTGTACAGATATGACAGTTCGACTAGGGTGTTGCATAAATATATTATTGTCAAAAATAAATTATTCATCTAAATATGGCATATAACACATTTATGGCAAGAAATACACATATAGCAAGATTGTTAGAAATCTCTCAAATATGACATGCATTGCAAATAAGGCAAGAACCTATATGGCAAGATCTAATATGCTAATCTAAGCATGGCAAGACTTAATATGGCAAGATCTAATATGCATCTATATATCAATATGGTAAGTACCAATCATAGAATGCAAATATGGCACAAATTTTGTACCAATCATAGAATGCAAATATGGCACAAATTTTTCAAAAAAAAAGGTAAGATCTTATATGCTATTTTATAAGCATAGTAAGACTTAAATGGTAAGAAATCAATGTATGCATCTATATATCAATATGGTAAGTACCAATCATAGAATGCAAATATGGCATGAATTTTTCAAAAAAGATAAGATCTTATATGCTATTTTCTAAGCATAGTAAGACTTAAAAATGGTGAGAAATCAATGTATGCATCTACATATCAATATGGTAAGTACCAATCATAGAATGCAAATATGGCATGAATTTTTCAAAAAAAAAGGTAAAATCTTATATGCTGTAATTGCTAGAGTCAAGGATTGCTTGAGTTGAGCTCCGATTGATAGAGGCCAAGGATGACAATCATGGATTGGACTCTAATTGCTAGATATGATGGATTGGTTGAGTTGAAATGATTGAAACTCTCTTTGATTCCTTTATGAAGTAGAACGTGGACCAGAGGTAATGGTTGAACAGGCCTAAAGGCTAACTCATGCTCACATTGAGTTCATATGAATGGAACATTCTTTAGTTCCAACATGAATTGGAACCTGAACAGGTGTTGACGGTTGGACGAGCCTAGGGGCTAATTAAATTCAAATGAATGGAACTCTTCTTAGTTCCAACATGAATCAGAACCTGAACCACAGTTGATGATTGGCCAATGGAACTCTTCTTAGTTCCAACATGAATCAGAACCCTAATCAAAGTTAATGGTTGGATTAGCCTAGTGGCTAATTGAATTCAGAATTTACTCAAACAATCAATTACATGTTATGATGAATGAGACACCAATGAAACCTTTTTTTGAAGAATGCAAAATTGCCAAAAACATATGTTCAATGTTCTTTGAAAATATTATAATTTTTATGAAGACACTTGGAAAGATTAATGACTCAAAACTGTCAATAATGTGACACAAAGTTTCAGATAATGGACAAAATATGAATTACTTTCAGATTCTGTCACATTACACAAGAATAACCATAAGTAGGTCTTCTGTAACTCAAATCAAGCTCAATTATTTTTCACAGAAAGATGACTCAACATGTTATATTTCATATGAAGGAGTCAAATCCCAACAGAGAGCAAAAATAGGTCAAAGATATGTGCACTGGTCAAATCTGTTCTAGATTTTTGACCAGTTGCACCATAAATTCTGAATAAAATCCCATACTTAATGAAAATTAAATCTAGACATATGTCCATGTAGATAACTGTCTGATCTAAAATTTCATCAAGAAAAACAAGTGAAAACAGCATATTTTCTTTGTGAAAAATATTTTTTTTCAATCATGCAAATCAGTACATCCTGACAGATTCAAAATCAAAGCACTATGCATTTAAAAATCGATATCAATTCAATAAAAAATCAAAAAAATACGAAACTAATGCTATTTTTGAGAAGGCTTTCATATCTAAAAAGTTCATATGAAGTGGATTTCCTGATTATGGCCATAAGACCCTTGTCTAGAGACTTTCTGATAAAGGATTTGCATTATATCCAAGTAAATAGCAATGTCAAAGATGAATTTTTTGATATACTTTTTAAATTCCAAATGGAACGAAATTTTTAGGGTAATCTTATAACATATCAGAGAGACTCTCATAAAAATTTGGGCTTCAATATCTAAGAAAAACTACATATGATCTACGTCATAAGTTTGAATCCTAAATCTGGAAACTTCATATTAGAAAACCACTTTATGAAACTTTTCAAAAACATCAAACATCATCATATAGCATTCAAAAATTCATAATTGAGTAGTTTAGACAAATCATCATTCATAAAAAAATGGTAGACATTGGCATCCTAACATTAATATGCATGCAATAGAGCATTCCTGATCGAGATTTCATGAAAATTAGCCTTTTTCAAGCACAATTGACATTCGAGCATTCTAAAGACCTCTAAATTCGTTTAGGGTACTTACCTTGTGCTCAAATGGAGCAAAATCGCCGATGTAGGATGATTGGAGGTCGTATCAAGCTCTTTGAAGGCGAACCCTCCTTCTCCTCTCCTCTGCTCCTCTCTCTCTTCTCCTTCTCTCTTTTCTTCTTCTCTTTTTTTTTTCTCTTCTTCTTCTCTCTTTCTTTCTCCCTCTCTCACATTTTCTCTCTTACCCACGTTCTCTCTCTCCTTGTGGTCTGAAAAAGAAGCTCCATCTCTCTTTCTCTTGGCCTATTTATGTTTTTCCTCTCCTCTTCTAGAAGATCCTTATTTCCTTTTCTTCTTTTTCTTCTAGAAGATCTTTTTTCCTTTCTTCTTCTTTCCTTTCTTCTCTTCCTTCCTTTTTCTCTTCTCCCTCTCTCTTCTCCATGTTTTCTACATGTTTTTTAGAGTAGAAACGTCCCTCTCTCTCTTTCCTCTTCTCTCTTTCTTTCTTCTCCTCTTCTTTCCATCTTCTCTCTTCCTTCCTTTTCTTCTTTTTCTTCTAGAAAATCCTTTCTTTCCATTTTTTTTCCTTTCCTTTCTTCTCTTTCTTCTCCACATTTTTTCTCCTTCATTTCTTTCATTTTTCTTCTTCTTCTTCTAGAAAATCCCTTCTCTCTTTCCTTTCTCTCTTTCCTTCTTCTAGAAAATCCCTTATCTATTTCCTTTATTTCTTCTTTCCTTCCTCTTTGCTTCCTTTTTTCTTTCTCCTTTTCTCTTTTCACGTTTTCTTTCTAGAAAATGTTTTCTTTTCTTTTTTTTCTTTCTTTTTCTTTCCTTCCTTTTTTTCCTTCTTTCTCTCCCATTCACGTTTTCTTTCTAGAAAATGTTTTTTTTCTTTTTTTTTCTTTTCCTTTTTTTTTTATTTCTCTCTCTTTCTTTTTTTCTTCTCCCTCTCTCTTCCCCACGGCCTCTCTTTCCTCTATTTTCCCACGGCCTCTTTTTCCTCTTTCTTCCCTAATATATATATGTATATATAAAAGAAATGCATGCATATGTGCCGACATGACTTGTCCAGATTGGTCTAAGCTGGGCCGTTCTGAGTTGGACTAAGTTGGGTGGAACTGGTTTGAACCAAATTTGACTTTTTTTTTATCATTTCATAGTCTATTTCTGCCACCATTCCACATGGAATTTTTTAATAGCCCCTATTCTAAATTTTCTATGTTCACTTTGTAAAACACTAAAAATGAGAAATATTGGAACTTGAATCATCTCATTTGAAAATAAAATGACCAACTTATGAATTTCTGAAGTTTAAGCAGGCCAATTATCGATAATTTGGCTGATCATTCTGCATGGGATCCTTCGGAGACTTCTACTGGAAATCCTTTACGCCCATTTTGTAGAGTACTTAAAACGGAACATAATGAAACAGAAATTACCTGATTTGGATATAGGGTGACCAAAATATGAATTTCTAAAGATTAAATGACCATTTCCACGTGTAATTTTGCATGGGACCCTTCGGAGACTTCTACCCGAGATTTTTCACGTCCACTTTGTAAAACACCACAAATGAAGAATAATGATCTTGGAATCATCTGAATCCGTCGTAGAACGGCAAATATATGAAGCTTTGAAGTTTTATCGATAATTTTACATGAAAGCTTGCATGGGGCCCACTAGTAACCTTTGCCCGGGATTTTTTACGTCCACTTTGCAGATGACTGAAAATAAGGAATATTGGCCTTTGAAGCATCTGATTCCGATATCAGATGACCAAGATATGATGACTTGAAGTTTAAATGATAATGCATGCATCATACGATAATTACGTAAATGCCCTTGCACTTTTAAACTGTGATAACTTCCTTGTTTGATGTCAGAATTTGATGATTCAGGTCTCATTTCGAAGATAATTTCACGACCTATACATCCAAGTAGGTAATAGCCTATGACTCTGCTGTGGGGTTCATTAGAGAATTACAAACCTTTGGGTTAAAAGTCGAAAACCTGCCATATGGGTTCAGTTATGTTGGGGATGGCAAAAATGGGGTGTTTACACGCAGTCTTGAGGTGTAGATCCTGTAGGATTGCTACTTTGACCTCATCTATGAAATCCGATGAGATCTTCAAAGCTGCGAACATCAATGTGAACTTATGAATTAAGCTCTGTTCTACTGGATTTCCTGCAGTCTCTAATATATGCTCTTTATCATTCTCTATTGAGCCTGAGGCTGCAGCACACAGTGCAGCGTTTGTACTAGGTCCTGCCTCAGGTTTCAATGCCCACTTTCTGCTTAAGGCATCAGCCACAACGTTTGCCTTACCCGGATGGTACTAGATGTCACAATCATAATCTTTTAATAGCTCCAGCCATCTCCTCTATCTCATATTTAGGTCCTTCTAAGTATAAAGGTAAGTCAAACTCTTGTGATCCGACTTGACTGAAACTTTTCAACATAAAGGTAGTGCCTCCAAGTCTTGATTGCGTGAATGACCGCTGCTAACTCCAGATCATGCGTAAAATAGTTGTTCTCATGCTCTTTCAACTATCTTGATGCGTAGGCAATCACCTGTTCTCCTTGCATCAACACACATCTAAGACCTAACCCTGAGGCATCCGTATATAGGGTAAATGGAAAGCTTGGTGCTGGGATGGTCAAGATAGGTGCAGAGACTAGTCTTGACTTCAAAGTCTGAAAGCACTTCTCACACTCATCTGTCCATATGAACTTTTCTCCTTTCTTGGTTAGTCTGGTGAGTGGAACGACGATTCTTGAGTAGTTTTCCAAGAATCTTCTACAGTAACCAGCCAATCCAAGGAAACTATGAATCTCTGCAACTGATTTCGGTGCATCCCATCCCACTATAGCTGCGATCTTGCTTGGATCTACCTTGATACTGTCTGCAAATATTACGTGACCCAAGAAAGCCACTTCCTTTAGCCAAAATTTATATTTCTTGAACTTGTCGTAAAGCTTCTCCCTTCTCAACCGTTATAGGGCTGCTCTCAAATGTGATGCATGAGTCTACTTGTCCTTTGAGTCGACCAAGATGTCATCAATGAATACGATGACCGAAGTGTCCAACATGTCATGAAACACTCGATTCATCAGTTCCATGAACGACGCTGGAGCGTTAGTTAACCCTAATGACATTACAAGGAACTCATAATGCCCATACCTTGTCCTGAAGACACTCTTCGGAATATCTCCTACCTTGATCTTCAATTGGTGATACCCTGATCTAAGGTCAATATTCGAGAAAACCTTTGCACTCTGCAACTGATCGAACAGATCATCGATCCTAGGCAAAGGGCATCGGTTCTTGATGGTTAACTTGTTCAACTCTCGATAATTGATACATTATCGTACATTACCGTCCTTCTTCTTTACGAACAATACAGGTGCTCCTCATGGTGATATGCTTGGTCGTATGAAACCCTTATCTAGTAGTTCTTGTATCTGGGTCTTCAACTCTTTTAATTCTATAGGGGTCATCCTGTACGGTGCCTTAGACATCGACGCCGACCCTGGCATGAGGTCTATCACGAACTTTGTAGCCCTGTCTGGAGGTAGACCTGGTAGATCCTCTAGAAATACATCTGGAAACTCTCATACTACATTTAGATCTTCCATCTTTGGCACCTCTGTAGCGATGTCAACCACAGACACTAAGTACCCCACTCCCTCTTTCTCTAAGCATCTCTTAGCTTTTAGGGCAGAGAGGATCAGCTTCCTCTTCCTAGGTAATTTGGTTCCAGTGAAGCTAAACTCCTTTCCCTTATCATCCTTAAAAACAAGTTTTCTTTCGCCACATAATAAGCTCGTTGAATAATGGCCTAGCCAATCCATTCCCAAAATGACATCAAAGTTTACCATCTCGAATTGAACCAGATTTGCTTCTAGGTTTCGCCCCTCAATACTAACTGAACATGGCCCATAGCATTCATTCAACGCCACTTCTACTCCCAATGGAGAGCGAACTATCAAGCTTGGGGTTAAGGACTTGACAAGTAATTCCATTCGCTTCCCAAAAGACATAGAAACAAAGGAGTGTGTAGCCCCAGAGTCAAAGAGTACTCTGGCGGGTACACCAGCTATATCTACAGTTCTTGAAATTTACTTCTCCCTTAGTACTACATGCTCATACATAACAAAATAGTAAGCAAAATAGTAAGGGACGGAATCATACTAGTAACCACATCAGGTGATGCGGCTGCCTCTTCAGTGGTGACTGCAAATATCTTCCCTTGCTGTGGCAGTTGCTTTCTAGGTAAAGTACAGGTCTTTGCAAAATGGCCCAATTACTGGCAGTTGAAACATTTGATGTTTGGGTTTTGTCCAGCTACCAGTGATGGTGGTAGTGCAATAGTATTCCTTGTTAGCACCATAGCAGATTGAGCCCTGAATGGGTGGAATGGTCTAGTGTTCCCTCCACCCGAAGTCTCAGCAGCAGGCCTCTTCAGTCCCTTGTTTTGAGCAAAGAAGCTGTCTCTTTGGCTTGATTCAATCACCCTAGTAATCTGCACAGTCTCGTTATACACCTTCTTCTCCAAACCCAAGACATGCTCCCGAATACTACCTCGAAATCCCATGGTGAACCTACGGGTCTTGGTTTCCTCCTCTTGCATGCTTGCTGGAGCAAAAAAAAATAGCTCTTCGTACCTCTACTGGTTCGCATCAACAGTCAACTGGGATTGTTGCAGGTTAAGGAATTCCTTCTCCATCTGATCTCGAAAACTCTTAGGGAAGTACTTATCGAAGAAGGTTCCCTTGCATATTCCCTAGGTGATTTGGGTGTGCTTCGTCTCCAAGTATGTCCGGGGAAAATTCCACCAGGCATTGGCATCTTCCTTGAGCATGTGCGTAGCAAATAACACCTTCTCATCCTCCGTGCAAGTCATCAGACGAAAGTTCTTCTCCATCTCAGCAACCCACTGTGCAGGCCATAATGGTTTTCCTGGTTTCCTTGTCAAGGTAGGAGGTTTCAATTTCAAAAACCTATCCACCGCTCGGCTTCGGTCATTCTGCCTTTGTGCAATTGTTCCATACCATGGTGGTGGGTACGGATAGATCCCTTGATAGGCAGACGATGTCGAAAATTGGTGTGGCAGTTCTGGGTTCTGTCCTTGGCTCATCGGCCCATTGCTACCATCCACTGGCAGTGTGGTCTAATTTTCCCCAGACTCGGGCATACCTGTAAGACCCGCACTCCATGAACCCGATTTAAACCTTTAATTCATGTCGTAACAGGTCTTCCAATCATCACCGGGCCAGACGGGACGAACGGATGACAACCAGTATGAAAACGGACCTAATGTATGATATTTTTCATACCGGTCGATGGTACCTCTCGATGGTACCGGTCGACCGGTATGTCTGCACGGACGGACTACTTAGATCCAAAAACGGATCTCTGCGGGTCCCACTTTCCTAATCTCGAGCCTAAGGACATTCCTAATGTAAGGAAACTTCATAAACTCTATCCTAGTCTATCTAAGGACCCTTAAACCCCCTTAGAACTCTTTAATTGATCCTCACAAACCCTAAAGAGGAGAAAAAGATCGAAGAAGGAGAAAGAGCTAAGGAAGGAGGGAGAGGAGCCGCCGTTTTCCGTTTGCAAGCCCTCGCCAATAGGGGCTTACATATTGGTATGGGTAGGGCATCAGGGGAAGTGTTGGCGGTGTTTGATGCAGACGCTTTAGCTCTATCTCTATTCCATAGTGGGTGTAAGACCAATACTCCATGAACCTGATCTAAACCTTGTTTCATGTCGTAACAGGTCTTCCAATCATCACTGGACCAGACGGGATGAGTGGATGACAACCAGGTGTGAAATCGGACCAATCGGATCAATTCAAGTATGAAAAACTTCATGTCGATCGATGGTACCGGTCTATGGTACCGGTCGATGATCGACCGGTATGGCCTGCGCAGCATGGATCCAAAAATGGATCTGTACGGGTCCCACTTTTCAAATTTCAAACCGAAGGACTTTCCTAATGTTAAGAGGCTTCCTAAACCTAACCCTAGTCTATATAAGGACCCTTAAACCTCCTAAACCTCTTCCATTGATCCTCACAAACCCTAGAAAGGAGAAAGAGGTTGAAGAAGGAGAAGAAGCTAGGAAGGAGAGGGAAGAGCCGCCATTACCGTTCGACGAAGAACACATTATCGCGAGTCGACGGTAAGTACTTAAACCTTCATCTACATTAAGTATTCTAGGATGGTTAGTTATAATTGGATCAATACCATGCAAAGCAGGTATTGATCTAAACCCTATTTACCGTCGAACCCTAAATTTGTCGTAAATCCTAGATTCAAGTTCTAAGTTGAAGATCATCGAGGCTAGGACTTGAATGGAGTTGGAAACAACTCTAACTCAGTATTCAGACCTAGAATGTGTAGGAGAAACTCTAGGATCAATAAGGGGTGACCGACGGAAGGTGAGAACCAAGCGTATGGACTTCCGGAGACATACCGATCGACCATACCGGTCGCACCATATGCGACCGGTACCTCCCAGGGACTGGTCTGTGGGGTCCGATCGACCATACTGGTCGCAGGTTTTCCCCACAATGCTGCGACCGGTACCTGTGACCGGTCTGCTCTGTTAAGAGTGTTTTTGACCCAGTTGGTTTTCCGACCAATGTAAACCTAAAGAAAAACTATTCTAATTAAACCTAACGTTGTGTAGGACATTGTGATAGCACGTTTGGACCTTGTGATGCAGAGCGAACTATCAATCAAGCGTTAGGTAAGGGAATCAAACCTAAACCCTAATAATTTAATAAACAGTAAATCGTTGCTAATAACCATGATTCTATGGTATGATGTTTGTGCATCCTCGCATGTCATCTTTTACTTTCAATTATTATTATGTTCATGCATATTCGCTATGCTAGGATGTGACTGTTAGGCATGCGACTGTTTTCGTTGGTGTGTGGAATGGAAAGGACTGGAGGTCTGGGATCATTCCTCACACTAGCACCTTTCGTATCATTCTGTCTTAACATGCTTGGTACGGGTAGGGTATCAGGGGAAGGAAGTGGCACTGTGGTCTCCGGCCCATAGTTAGTTAAAACGGGAACGACAAAAAAATAAAACGGGACGGAACGGGTTTTAAAAGGAGCAAAACAAAAACGGTACGGTCAAAAAAATAGTCAAACATTTCAAGAACGGCAAAAAAACAAAAACGGCCGGTACGGGTTTTAAACGGATCAGATATAATACGGTACGGTGAAAAAAACGACAATATACTCCCATAAATTGAAGAATTACATTAATGAAACATGTAAATCTATTGGAAAATTATACCTAAATCAATAGGAACAGATGACATTTATGAAGTGTTTGGTCATAAAATGGTGAGAATTATCATCTTCAGTTAAGTAGTTAATTGATATTTTATGTTTGTCCAAGACTTTAAGCATGAATCCATATGAAGAGAGAGAGAGAGAGAGAGAGAGAGATCAATGGTGGCTCACAATATACAATTGTTATGACCCATAACTCACACCCCACCCTAATAAGTAATAAAGTAATGAGTTTATAAACAATTATGAGGAAGTGGCCCTTTAATCCCACATCGATTACATGTAGAAAGTAATAAGAATGTTAAACAATATGGGATTAATCGATTCATTATTTATTAAAGATGCAGGTTAAAATACGTTAAAATACAGATACGGTACGATACGCATTTTAAACGGGTTTTAAACGGCAAGGTTTGAAGTATGGAGTATTTTAAAGTATATTTGAGTTCAATACGGCAATACGCGTATTAAACAGTTGAGTACGGTACGGCAGTATGGTACGCGTTTAAAACGAGTTTTAACTAACAGAGCTCCGGCCTGGCCACTAGACTCTTGCTCTATCTCTATGCCGTAGGGAGCTATGCTGGGATAGGGCCTACTGTGATGACATATAGGATTGGTTAGTTGCGAGCCAGTTTGCAAGCCCTCACCAATAGGGGCTTACGTATTGGTATAGGTAGAGTATCAGGGGAGGTATTGGCGGTGTTTGATCCGGACGCCTTAGCTCTATCTCTATTCCATGGTGGGTGCATGTGGGACGACAGTGGTGTTTGATCCATTGGGCGGCTTCACACACTCGTGTATAGAGGTGCGGTGGCCGCCAATCCTTTTTATAGTACATTGCAAACTTAAACCAAACCATGATGTGAATGTTACTCATGCATATGTTTGTTGCATTGTCTGATTGTCTTACTGAGCTAAGTTGTGAGCACACCCTTGTGTATACACTACTTTTAGATGTTGATGCAGGTATTCGGTGGAGGATTACATGAACGCTCCAGTGTACGAAAGTGTTGCTGCTTTGGATGTGCAAGCAGAAGAGGACGAGCATGACGCTTCATGCGAGTGCCCTTTCTGCGTGTACCTTTAGGATTTGATTTAATTTATTTTTATTATTTTCAGATGGAAATACAGTTGATGTAAAGATATTTATTTATATTCTGGGTATTTGAATAATTGGATATTTTATTTAAATTTATCAATAGATCACTCAGTTCATTTTGTTTAAGACTTCCGCTGTATTTTATTATATTCTGATTATGGTTATGTGCAATGGTTTGTATGAGTTGACACGGTTTTATTGAGATCCTGGTGTGAGTCGTTGGTTCAGTGACGATTCACTCACACTTCTGGTTCAGCCGAAATTGGGGTGTGATAGTGGGTGCATGTGGGACGATAGTGATGTTTGATCCATTAGGCGGATTCACACACTCGTGTATAGAGGTGTAGTGGCCGCCAATTCTTTCTATGGCACATTGCAAACTTAAAATTGGACCATAATGTAAATGTTACTCATGCATGATGTGTGTTGCATTGTCTGATTTTCTTATTGAGCTAAGTTGTGAGCTCACCCTTGTATATATACATGTTTTTAGATGTTGATGTAGGTTACACTGTCGAGGACTATGTGTGTCACACCCCAATTCCGTACTATTCAGAATGGTGTGATGAACCGTTAATTAACCAATGGTTCAACCAGGATATCGAATAGGTTGTGTCCATTAGCTTAAACTATACACATCTACAATAATAATCAGAGTAAATACACAATAGAGGAAGTCTTTATACTAATGAACTGAGAGTCTAACAATTATAAAATAATAAATTATCCAATTATTCTCTATTGACTGAGACATAAAATAAAATATTTAATCAATTACATCGTCTTTATAAATTGAATAACATTTTAATAAAAAATATAAGAGTTGCACTCGCATGACGAATCATGCGACTCCACCCTAACTTCAGCGTCCATTGCCGCCGCATGTCCATAGATAGGAGTAAGGGTGTCAAAACTGGGCCCGGCCCGGTAGCACAGACCGAGCCAACCCGATATAACCCGAACCCAGTCCGGACCGAGCCTTAATGGACAGGTTTTGGTCTGAGCTTGTAAAGCCCGACACCGTTTCATCCCAAACTGAAACCAAATTGGACCGATCCGTTAAGAAGCCCGAATTAGCCCAAACCAATAAAACCCAACCCGAACACCGATAAGGTCCGTTCGGGCCCAATTACTTAATTTTAATGGTTTTAAATTTTAATAAATTGTGTTACTCTATTAGAGTTCACTTCATGTTCTAGAAAATTATGTGAATCTATAGTTGAAAAGATTATGTTAATTGTTATAGTTCATTAAATTACATACATATGGAAGCAATAATGCTAATTTTATAGATAGAAATAATAAAATAGGCTATATAGTTTACATATAAAAGAGGCCCAATAAGCCCGATAAGCCCGATCTGGACCGAACCAACCCAAAATTATCTCAATAAACCCAGCTCGATAACAAACCGACACCGGACCAGCCCATTAGTTATTGTGTCCAACGCAGTCCACCCTAGCCCGAACTCTTAATGGACATGTTTTGGGCTGGGCTTATAAAACCTGACACCGGTTCAGCCCGGACCGAAACCGGCCCGTTGACACCCTTACATAGGAGCATTCATGTAGTCTTCAACCATGGTACCTGCATCATCAACTAAAAGCATTCGACGTCGAAAGGGTGAGCACACATCACGGCTCAGTGAGAAAACAAAACAATGCAACAAACATATGCATGCATACAATTCATATCTTTGGTCTGGTTCATAAGTTTGCAATGTGCTATAGAAAGGATAGGTGACCGCACCACCTCTATACACGAATGTGTGGAATTGCCCAACGGATCAAACACCATTGCCGCCCCCACATGCACCCACCATGGAATAGAGATAGAGTTAAAGTGTTCGGATCAAACACCGCATAACACTTCCCCTGATGCCTACCCATAACAATATGTAAGCCCCTGTTGGCGAGGGCATGCAAACTGGGCTCACAACTAACCAATCATAATGTCAAACAGTGTATCAAAAGCCTCACCCCAGAGGGAGCATCCCTCAATACGTCCATAGAGATAGAGCTAAGGCCCCCCGGCAGAGTCAGAGACTACACGGTCCGAGACCACCTCCCCTAATGCCCTACGATGTAATAGTTCTGCTAAAGTAATGGCGATACGACGATGTCAATGGACAAGACTTGAGTAGAGATAGGTCTAAAATGTCCGTATCAAACACCGCATAACACTTTCCCTGATGCCCCACTCGCATCAAGTACAGCAACACACACAAACATTCACATGCCTATTCCTAGCATCATCATCATCATCATCATCATCATCATCATGCTGTAAATAATTGAATTAAATATGCATTAATAGTAGTAACAGGAATAATAGATGACATATGATATGCACATTACAATCATACAATCATAGAATCATACATGGTCTTGGACTCAATAAACAAAATAGTTTATTATTAGCCGATTAGTTTAGGTTTTGTTCCCTCACCTTTGATTGAGTGTAGATCCTCGTTCAAGCTTTATGAATCACCTTTAAATCACTAGAAAAGCCTAACAAATCGATAGATTTTAATTACAATTAATTCCAACAAATTTAGACTAGTTGAAATCATAGGGTCACAGGTAGGGCAGCACCTAGGGTCGGTTACCAATCAACCCTAGGGGTAGGGTCGGACGTGGGGTCGGTTACCAATCGACCCTATGTGCGACCACACCCTCCCTGGGACTTCCCGAGGGCATGTGATCAATCCTGTGGTTTTGTAGGTCCATTCTAAGATTGTTCTATGACTCATAACTATGATTTTTACACACTTTCCATTGCCTATGATGATTACTTCCATAAATTCCTTTGAAACTCATCCATGGATAGATGATTTGGGTTTCACCTAATCCTAACTTCTTCATGTTCCATTCTAGGCTCTTAATTTATGAAGGGACTTAGATTCATACATGAAGTTGGCAGAGATTCAGAGGTTTCTCTAAACTTCCTCCTCTTCCTTAGCCTTTTCTTCAATTTTCTTTCTCTTTCTCTTTTCTCACTTTCAATTAGGGTTCTAAAAGGAGTGAAAGAGGCTAAGGGACGTCCTATTTATAGAAGAAAATCCTCCAAAACAAGTCCCATTGAGTTTAGGAAAGAACCCCTTGGAATTAGGAAAGTTTCCTAATTTACGGTTTCAGTTTGAAATCGTAGGGTCGCACATAGGGTCGTAGGATCCGTCGACCCTAAGACTAGAAAATCATAGATTGGACTTCTGTTGAGGTGGGGTCGACCCTACCTATTTAGGCATGCCACCCTACCCTCATATTTACTGTTTTTGGGTAAAACTCATACCTGGTCTTGTGATTTCCTTCACGCACTTGGTCCACTTGGCTCGACCATGATAGGTAGACCTCGTACAAGGTGGTAAGACTGGTTAGTTCAATACGGGTCTTACAACGTGGATGCTCTAGTATATGGAAGAGCTGCTGCCCTGGAAATGCAAGCATGGGAGGATGAGCATGACGCTTCATGCGAGTGCCCTTTCTGCGTGTACCTCTAGGATATTGGATTTGTTTATTTTATTTATTTTCATTTGGATTTATAAGTGATGTAAGGATAATTATTTACGTTCTGATGTTTTGAATAATTGATATTTTATTTAAATTATCAATAGAGAACTCAGTTCATTTAATTTAAGACTTCCGTTGTATTTAATTATATTCTGATTATGGTTATGTGCAATGGTTTGTATGAGTGGACACGATCTTACTGAGATCCTAGTGTGAACCGTTGGTTCAGTGACGGTTCACTCACACTTCTGATTCAGCCAGAATTGGGGTGTGACAGTACCTTCTGTAGGGATATATCCTGGTGGCCTGAACATTTTCAGCATCTCATTTAAGAACACCTTCTGCTGAGATTCCATCTGATAGACCATCGACCGATATAAAAAATATCATACATTAGGTCCGTTTTCGTACCTGGTTGTCATCCATTTGTCCCGTCTGGCCCGGTGATGATTAGAAGACCTGTTGCGATATGAATTAAAAGGTTTAGATTGGGTTCATGGAGTGCGGGTCTTACAGTGGTGGTCTCGTACCGTGTGGTCTTTGACTCTGTCGGGGGGCCTTAGCTCTATCTCTATAGACGTATTGAGGGATGTTGGGGTGAGACCTTGGATGCATTTGGATGGCATTAGGATTGGTTAGTTGCGAGCCCAGTTTGTAAGCCCTCGCCAATAAGGACTTACGTGTTGATATGGGTAGGGCATCAGGGAAAGTGTTGGCGGTGTGTGATCCAGACACTTTAGCTCTATCTCTATTCCATGGTGGATGCATGTGGGACGACAATGGTGTTTAATCTATTGGAAGAATTCACACATTCATGTATAGAGTTGTAGTAGCCGCCAATCCTTTCTATAACATAATTGCAAACTTAAAACTGGACCAAAGATTTGCGCATTGTTTTGTTTGCTCATTGAGTCGTGATGTGTGCTCACTCTCTCAACATCGAATATTTTTAGTTGATGATGTGAGTCCTATTGTACGGGCCGTCGTGTGGACACATGGTAGCTATAGACATAGAATTTGTGAAAGATGCGCATGGTCCGTTATGCGAGTGTAATCAATGTGTTTTTTATTAAGTTTAGTTATGTTTGAGTATCGAAACATATAATGGTTTATTTACTTTATTTTTTGATCATTTGGAGATAATTGGATGTAATTACTTATTTACCATTGTTAGGCCTCAGTTCATTATTTTTAAAGACTTTCGCTTATTAATTTATTATCTCTGATTATTACTGCGGAATGTGTGTGGTTTGATATGGTGAGTACGGTCTATACGAGTTCCTGGTTGAACCTTTGGTTTATTGACGGTTCATCACACCACTGGTTAGTATAGAATTGGGGTATGACATGACAGGTCAAACCCAAATCTGACTCCATGTTTAGGAAACTTTCCTAAATTGAATAGACCACTCTCTAATTTAAGAGAGGACTCTATATGGGAACTTTCTCCCTATGTAGAGGACGTCCCTCCACTATTTCTCACTCTTTTAGATCAATTTCAAACCCTAGAATTGAGAGAAAGAGAAGAGGAGAAGGAGACTTAGAGAAGAATAAAGCTTAGGAAAAGGGAAGGAGATTCTGCAGAAGGGGGAATTGTTGTCGGATCCCAACCAACTGCGTAGAGGAGCCAACAGTAAGAACCTTGTCTCTGTAGTAGACTAGGCTGGCAATAGAATGGAATGTTAATGGTTAGATCCAAGACTAGGTGTATGTTTTGATTTGTGGTAATTGTAAGGAAGGTTTTGTTAATCTAAGTTAATGAAAGGATGATTTAAAGAGTAATCTTAATAAATAGTGACCATAGAATAGTCTTAGGATGGATTCCATTGTTGAGTCAAGGAGTGGAGTCAGAAAGAACTCGGACAAGAAGACAAACATGACCAGAAGGTTGTGTGGTCGCATCACTGGTCAACCATAGTGCGATTAGTGAATTGACGACAGACATTCGGGTAGTTTCCTAGAGTTGTGCAGTGGCATCAGTGATCACATAATGCACGACCAAAGAGTCGACCACACACCGGATGAAATGAAACATTTGATTCATGTAACAGGAGAAAGATTTCCCCTTCCTTAGCCGGAAGAGTTCATATGGGTTCGATGTACTTTAATCTTCAACCAATGGCCCATCATTCAATGCACAAGAGGTCAATGATTGCGTGAATTGCTCAAACAATCCCAATCGCCCCCTCTCACGGTGGAAGAACAGATAAAAACTATTTATACTAGAACAAGTGGGTATCTTGCATAGGTCGTACCCACCATATCAAACCACACACACATTCCACATTAATAATCAGAGGTAATAAATAAATAAGCGGAAGTCTTACAGATAATGAACTGAGGGTCTAACAGTGATAAATAAATATTTAATCCAATTATCTTCAAACCACAAGACATAAAAATAAATAATCAATTACATATCTGATGTTCAAACTATAACTAAACATAAGCAAAAACACATTGGTTGCACTCGCATGATGAATCATGCACATCTTCTTCAGCTTCTACGTCCATTGCAACAACGTGTCCATACGTCGACGCATTCATATATTCTTCAACGGTAGGACCTGCATCATCAACTAAAAATATTCGACGTCAAAAGGGTGAGCACACATCACGGCTCAGTGAGCAAACAAAACAATGTAGCAAACATATGCATGCATTCAATTCATATCTTTGGTCTAGTTTATAAGTTTGCAATGTGCTATAGAAAGGTTTGGTGGCAGCCGCACCTCTATACATGAGTGTGTGAATACGCCCAATGGATCAAACACCATTGCCGTCCCACATGCACCCATCATGGAATAGAGATAGAGCTAAAGTGTCCGGATCAAACACTGCCAACATTTCCCCTGATGCCCTACCCATACTAACATGTAAGCCCCTATTGGCGAGGGCTTGCAAACTGGGCTCGCAACTAACCAATCCTAATGCCAAACAGTGCATCCAAGGCCTCACCCCAGCATCCCTCAATACGTCCATAGAGATAGAGCTAAGGCCCCCGGCAGAGTCAGAGACCACACAGTCCGAGACTACACGGTCCGAGACCACCTCCCCTGATGCCCTACGGCGTAATAGTTCTGCTAAGGTAATGGCGATACGACGATATCAATGGGCAAGACTTGAGTAGAGATAGAGCTAGAGTCTGGTGACGAGGTCGAAGACCACCATGCAACATCCTCCCCCTGATGCTTGACTCGCATCCAACACACCAACCACACACATACATTCACATGCCTATTCCTATCATCATCATCATCATCATGTTATAAATAAACGGAATAAAATATGTATGAACAGTAATAACAGAAATATTGGATGACATGTGAGATGCACATTACAAGCATACAAGCATAGAATCAATCATGGCATTGGACTTAATAAATATACACAGTTTGTTATTATCCAATTAGTTTAGGTCTTGTTTCCTCACCTGTTAACAATTCCTGATGTCCTTCCAAGCCTTAAAATTCTCTTTGAATTGATTTAACAACCTAAAAGTTATATGAATTTAAGTTAGGGTTCATATGTGACATGTTACAGTAGTCGAAAATAGAAATAGAGCACTTATTGGTGCCTGATTAGTCCTATGGTGTCATGCTGTATCGACCTTACTGTCTATGGTCGATACCCTACGGTCACATATGGTGCGACCATATGATTTTTGAAATCTTCCCGAATGCCTATGGTCGATCCTCTGGTCATACTGGTCATGCTATGGTCGACCGTAGCTATGACCTTGAGATTTCTGGTCACAGTCTACCTGAAATTTGAGTTCTTCCTTGGTTAATTCTTCTGTTCTTCAATGAGTTTTATTCTAAAGTCATCATATGGCCATCATTAGTAGTTTCTTATCAACTCTAATCATCAAATTCACTCTTCATGGTTCTCCTTGGGATTTTCTCAAGGAAATCACATAGATCATAATAGGTTGATATTGCCTATCTTCCATAGAAGTCTTATTCTTAGAGTTTACATCTCTAGAGATTTGTTTCATACCTTTGCCTATGATAGAGAGTCAATCCCTTCTCAACAAACTCTTCTCCTTAGCTTTTTCTTCTTTTTCTTCTCGTCCTTCTCTTCCTTCTCTTTCTCTAGGGTTTACTAATGTTCTAAAAGAGTGAAAAAGGACTGAGGGACGTCCTTTATATAGAGGAAAACTCTCATATAGAGTCCTCTTTCAATTAGGAAAGCAATCCCTTAGTTTAGGAAAAAATTTAAAACTCAGAGTCTGATCTAGGTTCTCACGGTCGATCATACGGTTGCATAAACCGTCGACCCTTACCGTAAGGTCAAAATCATCGACCGTGGGGTTCTGGATTGGAGATTTTTGGTTCCCTTATGATCGACTATACCTACCCAGGCATGCGACCTTAGGTATGTTTTTAGTATTTTTAACTCGATTTTCATACCTAGTTTGTGATCTATCTTCACATGCTCGGTCCACTTGGTCCAAAATAATGGGAAGACCTGGCACGACACGGTTAGACCAAGTTAGTGGAGTGCGGGTCTTACATCTTGATTCGTTAGAAATTGGACAGGTAAAAAATTTTCTTGTTCAGTTACATACCTACTTAAAAACCAATAAACCTTAGTTCCAAGAAATCATATCTTCTACTAAGACATTCACCGAGGAAGCAGAAGCTATTTTGAAGCAAGCTATTCAGGAACAGATGGAATGCTTTCTACTTGAGGAACAAACATAAGAAAAAAAAAAATTGAACACTCTTAAGAGGAATCATTGATAAATGTTTCTGATTCAAATCATGCAAAATATCTTTCTTGTTATAGAAATCTAAAAAAAAGATGGAAATAACTGTGTTCAATAAGATTTGAACCTATACCAAAGGTGTAGAAGACCTCTATCCTATCCATTATACAATGGACGCTTTTCATTATGTTCTCTCTGCTGGGGCCCCCTCCCATTGCTAACACCATAAGCTATGGCAGCTCCAGCTCGCAACCATAGGGGCACGCCCTATGAGGCCAGACTGGGCTCAGTGGTCAGCCCCCATTTGAATGGAGTTAGGGGGTCTTTCGCTTTTACCAGATCTAGAGATAAAAAATAAAATGCAAGTGGTTGATTGACAAACTATTCTGGTAAGCATAGGTTCTTATTGTTCCTAAAGCTCTAGATCTCGAAGACAGATATACGTTTGGTCAGGGGCCTACTCTTCGAACTTCCAATTCAATGTGTGTTTCTTGGTATGACAGTTAGGGAAAGTAGATAGGGAAAGCATTGTTTGGTCGACATGTAACTAAGACCACAAAACTGACCAGTCAGTGACTGGAAGACCTATTTATAGTCCAAACAAGGATTTCGACTGCTGTAACTTGATAGTATTAAACCCTAATCTAAATTCATAACTTGTTTAGGTTTTCAACTAGTTTAAAGTAATTTCTAAAGCTTGAAAGAGCAACGAACATCATTTACATGTGAGAAACAATACCTAAACTAAAAGACTAATAACAAGCTACTTTTCTCTTTTATTTTCTGCTATTATAATGATGCCATGCCTGAATGATTCATTGTGCATCTCACATGTCATTTAATAAAATACTATCCATGTTCATGCATATTTAATTATTTCTTTCTCTATACTGTTGTGATGATGATAATAGGAATAGACATGTAATTGTGTGTGGTTGGCGTGTTGAATGGAGAGAGGTTGAAGCATCGAACCGTCCATCACATTGGCATCATCGTATCGCTGTTACCTTAGAGGAACTAGTACGTCATAGGGTATCATGGGGGTGATCGTGGATGTATGGTTGTTAACCCTACTGGTAGATCCTAGCTCTATTTCTATGGGCGCATTGAGGGATGCTGGGGTAAGGCCTTGGATACAAAATTGTAATGACATTTAGGATTGCTTAGACAAACCCAGTTTGCAAGCCCTCTCCAGTAAAGACATACGCACTGGTATGGGTAAAGTATCAGGAGAAAATCTAGCGGTGTTTGATCCAGGATCTCTAGCTCTATCTCTATTCTATAGTGGGTGATGTAGGGCAACAGCGGTGTGAAGACGTGCTCATACTCTCATGCATGGAGGTGTGGTGGTTGTCTATCCTTGTCATAGCATATTGCAAACTTATACCAAACCAAAGATATGAATTGAACGCATGCATATATTTATTGCATTGTTTTGTTGTCTCACTGAGCTATGTTGTGTACTCACCCTACGATATCGTATTTTTTTTAGTTGATGATGCAGGTTCGACTGTTGAAGACTATATTAATGCGCCATCATATGGACACGTGACGACCATGGATGTGCTAGCTATGGAAGAAGAGCATGACTCTTCATGCGAGTGTTTCCAATATGTTTATTCTTAGTTTTTATTCCGTATTTTGACTTATGGACATGTAATAGTTTACTTAGTATGTGTTGGTTTTACTTGGAGATAACTGGTTTAGTATTTATTTATTACATTAGGTACTCAGTTCATTATTAATAAAAACTTCCACTATTTATTTTATTATCTCTGATTGCAATGTGAAATGTGTATGGTTTGGATTGTTGATACGATCCTATGTGATCCTGGCTTGAACCGACAGTTTAGTGACTGTTCATTCACCCCTCTAGTTTGTCCATAATTGAGGTGTGACATATAATTTGGCTAGATGGATGGCCTAGTCAATAATGTCATGGGGACTTCGACACACGTTCTCTAAGCAACATGGATGGGAGCAAGGAATCTTTATTTGTTGTATTACCTTCAAGATGATACAAACCATTAATATTCTGACCTTGGAGGAGCACCTTCCTGTTGGCCAGATCCTTAACATAGCAAACATGAGGGTGAAATTCAACGTTGACATTATTATCCTTGGTAAAGTGACTGACTAAAAGTAGATTCTTTATTATTTGAGGCACATGCAATAGATCAGAGAGCTGTAGATTTTTAGAAGAAGAAGATCCAATATGATGCATATTCAAACCTGTATTGTTACCAACTTTTATCTGGTCAGAACCAATATACGGATCACCCATGTGAAGGTTGGACATATCAGCAGTCACATGGTGAGTGGCTCCAAAATCCGGATACCAAGCAGCATCAATGGTATTTGAAGAGGAAGTTGTATAAGCTGCATGTGGTAGCTGCTCAGATTGTGACTTGTTGTAATGATAATAGCAATGGAATGCCACATGATTGGTTCTATTGTAGATTTGACATGGAATACGGGGCGGAGCTGATTGAGGCTGATAGTAATGAAATAAAAGATCCATGCCACGACCCTTGCCCCTTATTCAATTTTAGCAGGAAGGAGGGGCCCAATGGGATTGAGATAGGAGCCGAAAATTGGAAGAGGGATGGGAAAGAATACCATCACCGCGACCCCAATATTGGCTTCAGGGGATCTGAGATCATTCAATTGATGAGTAGATTTCTTGAATAATTCATGGTTTAATAATAAACCAAAGAAATCGTTAAGGGCTATAGGATCAAGCCAAGTGCTAATTGATGTGGTAAATGAATCATAACCCGAACAAAGGCCACATAACACTCTTAAAATTATATTGGAATCAGGGACAGGAGATGCCGCAATGTGGAGATTATCAATGAGTGTCTTTGCTTTTTGCATATTATCGATCATAGAGAGATAGCCTTTCTTGAGCTGTAGCAATTGATATTTAAGTTGCATGATCTGAGCTTGAGCCTGGGATGTGAAGATGCACTCAAGGGTGTGCCATACATCATGATAGGTGGATAAACAAATCACTTTGGAAAGATATTGCTCAGTGAGGGAAGAAATGAGCCAACTAAGTATGGGTTGGTCTTGTTTGTGCCAGATTGTATAGAACGGATTCAACATAGGTGGTGATGGAGGGGCAACTGAATCCGTAGATCGAGTTTGAGGAAGATACCGATCTGGAGGAGCGAACCCACTGCTTACATAACCATAGAGGTCATGAGCTTAAAGGTTTGGAAGGAATTGGGATTTCCAGAGCACATAATTTATGTGATCAAGTTTAATGGGAAGGTATTGTATTATGTTTGTGGGAGTGACAACAGCAGTAGTTGAAGTGGCAGGTGGTGTGGTAGCAATAGTGGAGGAGGAGGTCGCCATGGGGAGAGAGAAAAGAAGGGACAGTTTGTAAGACCCGCATGCCACGAATCCGGTCTAACCTTACATTTCGTGTAGTGACCAGTCTACATATCATGGTCGAGCCAAGTGGACCAAGTGCATGAAGAAACCCAAGACCCAATATGAAATTTAACTCAAAAATAGTCAAAATGAGGGTAGGGTCGCATGCCTAAACAGGTAGGGTCGACCCCACCTCAACAGAGTCCAACCCATGACTT
Source organism: Protea cynaroides (assembly GCA_028583415.1). Classification (NCBI taxonomy): domain Eukaryota; kingdom Viridiplantae; phylum Streptophyta; class Magnoliopsida; order Proteales; family Proteaceae; genus Protea; species Protea cynaroides. The sequence continues at coordinate 49,953,732 of CM053272.1, forward strand.
TTCAGTCCTAGGGTCGGATGACTTGAGACTAAGGGTGTCAAAAATGGGCCCGGACCGATAACACGGACCGAGCCGGCCCGGTATAGCCCGAACCCAGACTGGACCGACCCTTTAATGGGCATGTTTTGGGCTGAGGGTTGTATTTCCGGTTCGGTTTGGTCCGGTCCGGGCTAGCCCGATGGGTGGCCCGCTATGAAACCCGAGTTAGCCCAAACCGAACCTGCACAGACCGAAGCCCATTAAGCCCGATTGAAATCCCTAATTTTTCACTTTCTAACCCTAGTATAAATACAATAGTTTCAACTTTTACTGTTTGTGTTTTCTGTTTTCAACTTTTCAGTTTCAGCGAAGGTCCGAAACTCAGCTACTGTGGCCGCCAGTACAGCCTCCTTCAATCCCTCTTCGATTCTTCCGACATCATTTCCAGCGACCACCTGCAACCACCTGCAACGGCGATAAGGTTTCACCGAGACTCAGCCACTGTGGCCGGCTCTCTGCGTGCCTCATTCAATCCCTCTTCGATTCTTCCAACATGGTTTCCGGCGACCACCTGCAAGGGCGATAATGATTGGTTGTTTTCTTTTCCAGGTAGGTAAGGATCGGTTCTTGTATTGTTATTCTTCTCTCGTTTTTTTTTTTTTTTTTTTTGGGGAAGCTTCTTTTTCCCACTTTCATCACCGATTCGGATTCTCCATCCGCCTCGCGCTTCACCCCCATCTCCAATGACCTGGTTCTGCTCCCCTTTCTGTGGTTTGAATAATATGTTACAGTGTAACAATTTTAAAAGATACTCATTAAGAATTAAGATGGTCGCCTGGTCGGTACTCGGTAGGTGTGTTGCTTAAAATATTATGTATTGCTTAAAATACTAAGTAGTGTTGCTTAAAATATTAAGCACAACAGTCAACAGTATTTTAATATAAAAGAGGAAATCTCCCTCATATATACCCCCATTCGGCAGTGTTAACTGTTAACAAAGAAATCTCGGTACTTTCATTTCAATAATTACAACCCCATCTCTGGCAAGAAAAAGGGGGAGGGGCGGGGGAAGACAAAATCAGGTAATGACCCTTGTAAAGATGAGTTCATGTTTTAAGAAACAAATTACCATTCCAATCTTGAGAGAGTCGCATTTAAATTGAGCATAAAGGTTTGTTTCTATCCCACGACCCTGCATACAGAAGCAAAGAATTGCATTACACAACATTGAGGAAATAAACCAATTACAGTGAGAAGTTCAACTCATTCTAGCCATGTGCAGAACATAAAATTTTGTAAATGAAATTGGCACTGGCTCATGGATAAACTTAAGATTCACAGCCTTGGCCATTTTATTTTTTTTTTCCTTTCTAAGTTATTGATCATTTCCATTGCATTAATATTCACAAGAGGCACAACATGCACGCCATGGCTTTTAGAAGGTGAATACCAAGTTCAACTTAGTGAACTTCAAATGTAATATCATTCTAAATCTTTCTACCTGTATGTATTTGAACTGCAGGCAGCACTGTAGATAAAAAGTCAGATGCAACATAAATCCTTCAAAATGTATGTTAAATTTTTCAAAATGAATGTTACTATGTTGCATCCTTAAAAAATGGTTTAGTTACTATGTATAATAAGGAGATGAGATGATGACCCGAAAAGCAAGCCCAGCCCGATAAGCCCAATCCGGACCGAACCAGCCCGAATTCACATTGATAAGCCCAGTCCGATAATGAACCGAAACCGAACCAGCCCGTTTGTTACTGTGTCCAGCGCAGCCCATCCCAGCCCGAACCCTTAGTGGACATGTTTTGGGCTGGGGTTATAAAACCCGACACCGGTTTAGCCCGGACCAAAACCGGCCCGGACCAGCCCGTTGACACCCTTACTTGAGACCCTAGGGTCGATGGGTCCTGCGACCCTAGCATCGACCCTAGGATGACAGACTGAAATCGTAATTAGGAAATTTTCCTAATTTCAAGGGGATCCTTTCCTAATCTCGATGGGACTTATTTTGGGAGGTTTTCTTCTATAAATAGGACGTCCCTTAGCCTCTTTCACTCCTTTTGAAACCCTAATTAAAAGTGAGAGAAAGAAAAGAGAAGGAGAAGAGAAGGAGAATTGGAGAAGAATACTAAGGAGAAGAAATTCAGAGAAATTTCTGAATCTTAGCAAACCTAAGGTATGAATACATTCTCCATGAATTATGTAAGACCCTATAACAGTTCTTGAAGAGGGTAGGATCTAGGAGAAACCCAAATCATAGCAGAGAAGATCACGGACAAAAAAAAAAACCAGAAGCCACGGTTACTGATGTCGATTTCAAGAGCGTCAGCCGTGATTCCGCAACTTTCAATTCCAAGGTCTCCATAAGCAACCCGTACAGTACAGCAATACCTATCTAGGAGATCTCTTTGTCACACCCCAATTATGGACTAACCAGAATAGTGTGATGAATCGTCAATAAACCAATGGTTCAATCAGGATCTCATTTAAGTAGTACCCATCATATCAAACCACACATACATTCCACGGTAATAATCAGAGATAATAAACAAATAAGCAGAAGTCTTTATAATTAATGAACTGAGTATCTAACAGTGATAAATAAATATTAAATCCAGTTATCTCAAAGTAACTCAAAACATAAAAAAAAAAATCAATTACATGTCTATTAACCAAAATATAACTAAACTAATCAAAGACGCATTGATTGCACTCGCATGAAGGATCATGCGCATCTTCAACAGCTTCTATGTCCATAAACGCCATGTGTCCATACGACGACGCATTCACATAATCCTCGACAGTAGTACATGCATCATCAACTAAAAATATTCGACGTCAAAAGGGTGAGCACACATCACGGCTCAGTGAACAAAACAAAATAATACAACAAACATATGCATGCATTCAATTCATATATTTTGTCTGGTTTTTAAGTTTACAATGTGTTATAGAATAGTTCGACGGCCACTGCACCTCTATACATAGGTGTGTAAGCTCACCCAATGGATCAAACACCATTGTCGTCCACATCCACCCTACCATGGAATAGAGATAGAGCTATAGTATCTGGATCACACACCGCCAACACTTTCTCTAATGCCCTACCCATACCAATACGTAAGCCCCTATTGGCGAGGGCTTGCAAAATGGGCTCGCAACTAACCAATCCTAAATGTCATCCAGTGTATCCAAGGCCTCACCCCAACATCCCTCAATACGTCCATAGAGATAGAACTAAGACCCCGACAGAGTCAAAGACCACACGGTCCGAGATCACCTCTCCTGATGCCCTACGACGTAATAGTTCTGCTAAGGTAATGGTGATACGACGATGTCAATGAGCAAGACTTAAATAGAGATAGAGCTAGAGTCTGGTGACCAGGTCAGAGACCACAATGCCACGTCCTCCCCCTGATGTCCCACTCGCATCCAACACACTAACCACACACACAATTACATGCTTATTTCTATCATCATCAACTAACATGGTAGCAAATAAACAAAAGTAAATATGCATGAGCAGTAATAACAGTAATATTGGATGACATGTGAGATGCACATTACAAGCATACAAGCATAGAATAAATCATGACATTAGATTCAATAAAATAATAGTTTATTATTATCCAATTAATTTAGGTCTTATTTCCTCTCCTGTTAGCAAAGCTCGATCTCCTTCCAAGCCTTATAACTCTCCTAAAAATCATTTTAGTAACCTAGAAGTTACATGAATTTAAGTTAGACTTCATGTGTAACATGTTACAGTAGTCAAAAATCGAAACAGATTACTGATAGGTGTCTGATTGGTCATATGGTCTCATGTTGTGTCGACCTTACCACGTACGGTCGATACCCTACGATCGCACTATATGCGACCATACACCTGCGACCATACGATTCCTGGATTCTTCCCAAATGCCTATGGTAGATACTCTGGTCCTACTATGGTCGACCATATCTGCAACCATACGAGTGTAATGTGGTCTCTTGCTTTCAATACGAATTCCTCCTCTAAGCTTATCAACAGGGTCCTCCCTAGTGATCATTTTAAGGCCAAAACTCTAAGTTTTACCATGGTAATTGCTCTAACCCATTCTCCATGATCTCCTCTTGAGGTTTGCTCAGATAATCCCATAACTGAATCCTTACATTGGGTTTGGTATTACAATTATACGAGAAATTCATAATCTTGATGTTCTAAGGTTACAAAGACAAGGTTCATCCCTTACTTGTTGTAGAGAGTTTGTAGAACTCTTCTCTCAGCCTTTTCCTTAGTTTTCTCTCTTTCTCCTTCTCTTCCTTCTCTTCCTCTAGGGTTTGATAGTGTTCCAAAATAGTGTAAAAGGGATGAAGAACGTCCTTTATATAGAGAGAAACTCTCCATATAAGGTTCTCCATATCAGTGGTTTTTATTTGCCATCGTATGCTCAACCATACCTACCCAGGTAGTCGACCATACACTTGATTTTAAGTGTTTTGGGTCAATTTTCATACCTGGTCTTGTGGTCCTTCTTTATGCGGTTGGTCCACTTGATCCAGCTATGATAGGAAGACCTCGTACAACACGGTTAGACCTGGTTAGTGGAGTGCGGGTCTTACACTCTTACTCTCAAAAGCATTGGAAAGTCAGTATTGTTTGTTAATTAACTCATTGCTATGTACTAAAGTGTTTTCAATTCAAATCTATTCTTTTTTTGTAAGAGCAGAGTGATAGCGTCAGGGACGACACCGGACCCGGGATCACTAACGGGGAATGAAACGATGATAGTGGAAGTGTCGGTGAAGGTGCCATACACAATATTGGAGAGCTTGGTGAGGGATATAGGGGCGGATTGGGACATAGACTATGAGTTGGAGTTGGGACTCACCTTGGTGCCCATCATCGAAAATCTTACACTGCCTCTCTCCGCCAAGGGGGAGATCAAGCTCCCTACCTTCTTTAACCTCTTATAGCTTTCTCTTGTTTAATAATGGAATCTAGATCGATCTCAATGGATTTCCCTTTTTGTTTTTATTTTTCCTTTCTTGTAACTTACTTTTCCTGGACTGCTGGGCACTACTTTGTAGCATTTTTTTTATAAGAAATGAGAAATATGGATGATGGATCTGACGTTACTATCTTTATGAACTATATTTTTTTTTGTATATGTCGATCGACCGATCAACTCATTCATATTTGGAAAACATCAACATAAAGGAGCAGCAAATCATTGTTGAGAGGTTCCACACCGAGGGAGAGTGCAGTACCGGGGATGGAGGTGTCACTGATCGATGGCGTTATCTCCATTGAATGGAATTAATTTTAAGTGGAGCGGGAGGGTCATATTATTCTTTTAACAATAGAATCTATTTTTAGGTAACAAAATGTCCAGGGGTAGAATTGTCTACAAAAAGATTAAGTTTAAGACTGTTTAAAAAATGGAACAATTGTACTTCTTTGAAACATTTGAGGGCATTTGTCCTTCGGGTAAACCATAGGGGAGGAAACGGTATTTTTCCCTAAAAGATTTTATGAAAAGAAATATATTCTAAGCAATTGCTTATTATTGAAGGTAGTTGGTTCTCTTGTTCCCTAAAACTAACTACTTCTTTATTTTATCTACTTGTCAAGATAGGCAAGAGTAAGCATAATGGTGATAATTGTGCACTTTCTTGTATAGCTCAAGACTCCATTCTTGAAAACTTGGACTCTTCTTATCGAGTTACATGATCCAAAAACCAAGCACGTAACAACATGGTGTCAAAGCAGAGCTTTACCAAGCAACAGCTAAACCGCTTGGAAGCTTATATGGGCAATTTTGTTGCTGCACATGATCACAAATTGAAGGACATGATGGACTCGATGCAACAACTATTTGTGGTTGTCCATACAAGGTTGGATGATGTAACCGGTAGCAAAAAGCATGTTGAATCATCTCACAATAAGGCATGTAGAGTGAGGGTTGCCTTCATGATGGCCAAAATCCGGATGTAACCAATCAAACCATTGGTTCATATCTTCCTAAAATGGTGAAAGTAGACTTCCCTAAATTTAATAAATAGGAAGACCCAATAAGTTGGGTTAACTGAGCCGATCAATTTTTTATTTTCACTAAACAACCGAAGAGAAGTAAGTTCCATTGGCATCGTTCAATTTGGAAGAAGATGCACTAGTATGGTTTTAGCTCATTAAAAAAGAGCAAAGAACCATCACATGGCAAGTCTTCAAAGAGGTATTTCGCGTAAGGTATGGTCCTTCCTAATTTCATGATTTTTTGGGGGTCCTAATCAAGTTGGAACAAATAGAGATTGTCAAGGAGTATCAAACCTAGTTCGAAAAGTTATTAATTCGTACAGGTCGGCTGACGCAAGAGCAACAAGTGGGTTGCTTTATAAGTGGGCTCATGGATAATGGAAAGGTTGATGTCAAACCAACAAATTTGTCCACTACAATAGGACTCTCACATCTTTATGAACACGCAATGCCATGAAAGTAGAATATAGCAAACCGAGCTTGACCCCACTCGGCTCAAATGGGTCCTCTACACCAATTGCTAGGTTATTTCCAGCAGAACTCAGTGAACGATGAGCTAATGAATCATACTTCAATTGCAATGAAAAATTTGATCCTAGCCACCATTGCAATAAATTTTTTCTCATCGAAGGGTGTCGATCAAACGACAAAGGTGACGAACCAGCCAAACCAGATATAGATAAGGGATGATGAAGACTTTATACCCTTGAGTTACCTTGGGGACAAGGGTGTCATTTAGGGGAAAGGAATGTTGTTTACACCTAGGCAACATGTAAGCTATTACGACATCCATCCAGATAAAGGTTGGCAACATGGATCCAATCAACTTATCCAAATATTAAAATTCGAAGTTTTCATCACCTTACACACAAACAACTGTTCCTAATATATCTCTTCCATTCCTGATATCTCTCCACTTATCCACCCTATCTTATATCATATATTGTAATTCAAATCCAAATATGTTGTAATATATCTTCAATCTATAAAACGAATAACAAATCCTTATGCAAAGCATTGAGGAATTATCTCACACATCAACGTGTTTTGTTATGGTATCAAAGCCATACAAGACTCCTACCAGGAAGAAAAAAAAAAGCCATACAAGACTAACTGTGTCACACCCCAATTCTGCACCAACCAGAATGGTGTGATGAACCGTCAATAAACCAACGGTTCAACCAAGATCTTGAATAGGCTATCCCTATTTTTGTTAAACAAAAATACATTCCACATTAATCAGAGATAATAAAGTAAATAGCGGAAGTCTTATAGATAATGAACTGAGGTCTAGTCATGATAAATAATTAATATTCCATTTATCTCCAAGTAACCAAAACATAATTTAATACATATTACAATATCCAAATACGGAAAATTAAACACTAAGTGTATCCATAGTTGAAACGCTAGCTTAACGAATCACAATAGTCCTCCATAGCTTGCTCATCATAGCCACCACCCATTTACAAGTTGGCTTGTTGACATAATCTTCAACCGTAGTACCTGCAACATCAGAAACTAAAACGAATTGCGCACGCGAGGGTCAGCTCTCCAACTTGAGCTCAGTGAGTAAACAAAACAATGCAACAAACATATGCATGCATTCAATTCATATCTTTGGTCTGGTTCATAAGTTTGCAATGTGCAATAGAAAGGATTGGTGGTCACCGCACCTCTATACGCAGGGTGTGTAAGCCCACCCAACGGATCAAACACCATTGTCATCTACATCCACCCCATCATGGAATAGGGATAGAGCTAAAGTGCTTAGGATCGCACTGCATCACACTTCCCCTGATGCTCTACGCATACTAACACGTAAGCCCCTGTTGGCGAGGGCTTGCAAACTGGGCTCACAACTAACCAATCCTAATGTCAAACAGTGTATCCAAGACCTCACCCCAGCATCCCTCAATACGTCTATAGAGATAGAGCTAAGGCCCCCCGGCAGAGTTAGAGACTACACGGTCCGAGACTCCCTCCCCTGATGCCCTATGACGTAATAGTTTTGCTAAGGTAATGGCGATACGACGATGTCAGTGGACAAGACTTGAGTAGAGATAGGGCTAAAGTGCTTAGGACCGCACCGCATCACACTTCCCCTGATGCTCTACCCGCATCAAGTACACTAACCACATACAAACATTCACATGCCTATTCCTAGCATCATCATCATCATCATGTTATAAATAAACATAAATAAATATGCATGAACATTAATAGCAGGAATATTGCATGACATGTTGAATGCACATTACAAGCATACACGCATAGAATCAGTCATGGCATTGGACTCAATAAATTAAAATAGTTTATTATTAGCCAATTAGTTTAGGTCTTGTTCGCTCACCTTTGATTGACTGTAGATCCTCTTTAAAGCTTTAAGAATCACTTTTATATCACTAGGAAAACCTAACAAGTCGATAGATTTTAATTAGAATTAATTCCAACAATTTTAAGCTTGCTGTATTGCTAGGGTCGCAGGTTGGGTCGCAGGTAGGGTAGCAGTTTTCTACGACCCCAGGATGTAGGGTCGGTCATAGGGTTAGTTATCCATCGACCCTAGGTGCGACCACAACCTCCCCGGACTTCCCGAGAGCATGAGGTCGATCATTTGGTCTGGTAGGGTCGATTACCAATCGACTATACGTGCGACCACACGCAGTTTGAGTAGACCTTTCATCCTACAGTCCATTCTTTCATGTTTGGATCCTTTGGCTTACTTTTATAGTCAATTCTATGACTGTTCTATGACTCAAAAGTCCAAGTTACACACTTTACTTTGTTTACAATGATTTTCTCCATGGATTCCATTGGAATTTATCCATGGATTCCATTGGAATTTATACATAAAGAGGTGGATTTAGTTGTAATTTAATAGTCGTTGTAGGGAGGTATTCGTATTGTTACGGTTGAAAATCGCTCGCCGGTCTGTGATCTGAGTAACCTGCAATCACAGAGATGAGACAAGGGAGTTGGGCGATTAAGCCCCGGGTACACTCCGATGCCTAAGTCAGATTCCCAATGTAAGCAGTCAAGAGATAGCGAAAAGTTATCTCCAGTTTAAAGAGAGTGGGACGATGAAAGAGTTTGAGCGTGCGAGAATGAGAGAGATTGTGAATAGTGATATGATCTTACGAGGCGCAACAAATAGCCACTGCACCACGAATGATCGACTCAATCGGACGGTGTAGATTAAATCCGATCGTCTCGAGAAATGACGTCATAATGTCTCGCCATCATTGCAGGTGACGTTAGCCTGTCACGTCGCGCCGGGCACGACAGGCGATGACCAATACTAATCCGCCACGTGGTCGGAGTCTGAAGAGTCGGTTTTCAAACTCGACGTCTGTAAATACCTCTCGAGTATTTTCATTCAACCATTTGCTTCAACTGAGGTCGGAGTCCTTTCTGCGCGGTCGGAGTTTCGAAAAGCTTTCAAGTATTCGCGCTTCTTCCATCGATTCCAATCAGTAAGTTTACTTTGCTCTGTCCTTCCATTCCGTTTTTCTTCCATTTCATTATTAGTAGCTCCCATTCGTCCAATAGTGTCAAGCCTTTAGGTAGAGAGAAAGAGAGTGAAACCATGACCCAACACCGTACTTCGTCTTCTGAGAGGTCGTCCGACTCAATGGAAGAGTTCTTCGTTGCCCCAGAGCCTCCTCGTCGAAAGAGGAGGACTCGAGACTCCGTTAGCCGGGAGTTTAGGTCGGAGACCACTGAGTCGGTGAACTCTGGTCGAAGGGCTACGGCCCAAAAATCTCTGAAAGTCTTCCCTTCGGCTTCCAATCCGGCCTCTGAGGAGGAACTTGAGCAGGGTTCCTCCGACGCCGCCGAGCGCAGTCGCCCTGCTGTCACTTCCGCTCGACGGGCTCCTCGCCGGAGGAGTGGTCGTCCTATTATTCCTCCTCTCGACAAACTCCCTGCATGGAGGGTGCTGAGCAAGGTCGTCTCCGAGAACGCCTTGTCCCAGATCTGCAGAACTTATCAGTTGGAGGAGCCCATGACTGACATCTTGGTCCGACTCCCATCTTCCGACGAGAGGGCCTGTAGCCTGAACGTCGCGGAGGTCTACGTGTATGAACACGCGCTGAAGTCCGGCCACTGCTTTCCCCTTCACCCCCTCGTTGTCGATATTTTAAAGGTGTACCGCATCGCCCCCTCCCAGTTGACTCCGAATGGGTGGCGGTGCATTTATGCCTTCATCATGTTCGTCCTTCGACTGGGGAAAACTCCGACCGTGAACCTGTTTCGGTCCCTCTTCCAATTCTCTAGTCTGACCGAAACCCGTTCCATGAGCGGGTGGTATTACTTCAGCCAGAGGAGCGTGAAGAAGCTCCCGAAGATCTCCCCGAAGCCTTCTTTCATTCACGGGTAGAATGAGAAGTTCTTTTTCGTGGGCCCTCCGGTGAGTGGCCCTGCTCTTCCTCTATTGAACATATGGCTGGCAGTCGACGCTACTGGGTTCAACAAGGTCCCTTTCTTGACCACGGAGGAAAGACGGGCCCAACGCAAGGTGCTAGAGGGCCAGACAGTCCGCTATGCTGACCTGGCGGATCCCGTGAAATTGGTCGAGCACGGCCTACTAGGTGAGTTTTGGTTCTAACCGTTAAACTCCGATCATTACTTTTATTATTGTTGCTAATCATTTGCTTACTTGTCTCAGTGAACTTCTCCAACGATCAGATTGTTAACCAGATTTTATGGAAGCGGGCCTCCGAGGCTGGCAGGACGAACGATCAAGCTGCTATTCCGAAGGCACCCAGTACCGCAGAGAATGTCAAGGGAAAAAAACCCATGGTGGAGGGCCTGCCAAAGAAGAAGATCCGGTCGGCACAAGATCTGTCGGCCGACATCTACAAAACAAGGCCGGCCGTCCAACTTGGTCCGAAAGACGACCAGAAGAAATGGGCTGCGATGAAGGAAGTCCATCCTACTCACGGAGCCAAGGTGGTCGACCTAACGAGGCCACGAACACCAGAAAGAGGGAGAAAGAGCCCGTGCATCCGACCGAGGGGGCCCAAGAGAATAAGGCGGGGAAGATGGCGTTTTCACCGGCGCTCGGCTTGAAGCCGTCAGACTTCGTCTTCAAGAGTGCAAGGGTGGCTAGGGTCATCCTCACCGAGGGTCGTCTTCCGGAGGAGGTTGCCCTCACCTCTTCGATGGAGAACAATGACTTGTTCAAGAGGATGTTCCTAGCGAGCTCTTAGGTAAAATAATACGATCTCGTAATTTTTTTTTCTCTACTTCAGACTGTTTGCTAACTTAACTTTTCGATTTCTTGATCCACAGGCAAGTAATCTCCTGGCCGAGGTCTGTCAACGGGTTGTGAGCTCGATGATGGAGGTCGAGGAGAAGGAGGAGCTGGAGTCCTTCTTGCGGGCGGCCCTGGAGGAGACCGAAGGCAAGCTGAAGGATAAAACCGCCGAGGCTGAAGGCCTCATTTTGGAGAAGACAAACCTTCAGACGTGTTTGGACAAGGCCGATGATGCTATTTCGGAGGAGCACGAAAGGGTTCACAAGGCCGAGGAGAAGCTGCGGGCAGCGGAGGACGCCAAGCGAAAGGCCGAGGACGACGCCAGAATTGCCAAGGAGGCACTGGCTAAGGCTGAGGAGCTCTGCAAGGAATCCTCCGATCGGGCGATGGCGGAGTACCAGTCGTCTGCCCAGTATGAGGAGGATGTGGATGAGGCTGCCAGCGGGTTCTTCCAGAAGGGGGCTGCGTACCTGAAGGAGCAGCTCGTCGGCATGGGTGTCATCGTCAACTGGTCGGACATTCTGATCCTAGCTGAAGACGATGTGGTGGAACCAACGGCGCCTACGGAGGCTGACAACATGCTGGAGGACGATCTACCACCCTATGAAGTGCCTCAAACGTCAATCGTGGAGCTTCTGGACGTGCCACTGCTTTGCGAAGCACCTACGGACTCGGCTGCCGAGGAAGACCAATCTTAAGACTCCTTCTTGAGCCATTAGTCTGGCAAAGGAGGGAGAAACTTTTCCAATTCCATCTGAGAAGTCGTACTGGATACTTGTAAAATATTTTGTTTTTGTTTGTAATTGTCCCTTTGTGGGTATTGTATCATTGCCCCTTGCGGGCCTTTATAAATAAAACTCCATTTTTGTCATTCCTTGTGCATTCGTGGGTGTTGTTCGTCTTCGGAGTTGAGTGTTCGTATTCGGAGTTGAGTATTTGGTAATGCTCCTACCCCGGAAGTGTTGTCGGCTTGACGACTGAACAGGCCGAGAACACTTAAGTCTTTCTTTAAATGACTAAGTCATTAGAATAGTTGGACGTCCCTCCGAGCAGCTGAGTGCTTAGTTTTGAAAAATTGTTAAGTGTTGAATTTACCGAGATCTGCTTGTGGACCAGAGTAGGCAGATTCAAATATGGTCTGCATGCTACCGAGGTCTTTTTGTGGACCGGGGTAGGCAGATTCAAGTATGGTTTGTATGCTATCGAGGTTTGCTTGTGGACCGGGGTAGGCAGATTCAAGTATGGTATGCATGCTACCGAGGTCTGCTTGTGGACCAGGGTAGGCAGATTCAAGTATGGTCGGCGTGCTACCGAGGTCTGCTTATGGACCGGGGTAGGCAGATTCAAGTATGATCTGCATGCTACCGAGGTCTGCTTGTGGACCCGGGTAGGCAGATTCAAGTATGGTCTGCATGCTACTCTTACTAGCTTGTGGGTAGGGGTAGGCAGACTTGCCAAAGGTCGACGCACTGCTCAGGCCTGCTTGAGATCGGCTGAGCCGGAAGGAATGGCTATGTGGAGAACCATGAAAGACAGTTGTTGTAAGTTGTTGACTGAATGAATGTACTTCTTTATATTAGAAGAAACTAAGCGAATGCCCTCAGGGGGTCTAGTATACAACTGAGATTACTAAAAAAAAATTGAAAAACTCCTACTCTGGCCAAGATGTAGTGGCCGACTAGAAAAAACAAATTGAAAATAACAACCATTGTCGTTCATTGATAGTATTTTCGGAGGTTGGTGGAATACCAAGTCCTCGGAATTTCTTCACCACCGAGGGTGGTCAGCTTGTACGATTCGGGACGTCCAGTTCTGAGGACGCGGTAGGGCCCTTCCCAGTTCTGGGCCATCTTTCCTTGATGCGTGGGGTCAGAGACCGCTGCTTTTCTAAGGACAAGATCTCCGACCCTGAATTGCTTTGGTCGGACTATCTTATCATAGTGCCGAGCGGTCGTCTGTTGGTACGCAGTCATCCGAAATGCTGCTGATTCCCGCATGTTTTCTAAGTTGTCCAGATTCGTCCGAAGATTTTCAGAGTTTGTATCTTCATTGAAGTTTAGCATTCTAAAGGTAGGGTGGAATACCTCGACGGGGACAACGGCCTCCGTGCCGAAGGCGAGCATGAAGGGCGTTTCGCCGGTTGGTGTTCGGCTAGTCGTCCTGTACGACCAGACAATGCTCGGTAACATGTCCACCCATTTTTCCTTCTGGTCCGTTACCATCTTCTTCAGACCGTATAGTATTGTTTTGTTTGTGGCTTTGGTTTGTCCACTTATTTGCGGGTGACCGACCGAACCAAATCTATGGTTGATTCGGAACTCCGCGCAGAAGTTTACGAATGATGCACTTGCGAACTGAGTGCCGTTGTTTGTCACCAGTATTCTGGGCACTCCGAACCTGTAGACAACGGAATGTCCGAAGAACTACTCCACTTTGGACGCGTCAATTTTTGCCACGGCCTCGACTTCGATCCATTTTGTGAAGTAATCAATGGCTACAATGACGTACTGCCACTGATATGTTGCCTTGGGGAAGGGCCCCATGATGTCCATGCCCCAGATGGCAAAGGGGAGAGGACTTGTGATCGGCTGCAAAGGTACGGCCGGAGCATGTGGCACTGGTGCATAGAATTGGCACTTATCGCACTTGTGGACTAGCTCGATGCAATCATCATGCATTTTTGGCTAATGATAGCCTTGTTGGAGGATCTTCTGAAATAGCGACTAGCCTCCCTGGTGCCGATCGCAGATACCTTCGTGGACTTCTTTCATCACCTGCTCGGCCTCGTCTAATAGGAGACACCGAAGGAGTGGCATGGTGTAGGATCTCCTATACAGCACATCGTTGTGAATGGTGTACTGCCTGGACTTGGCTTGGATTCGCCGAGTTTCCTTCCTGTTATCCGGAAGTGCACTCATTTGGAGGTATCGGTATATGTCACTGTACCAGCTATATACTGTCACACCCCAATTCCGTACTATTCAGAATGGTGTGATGAACCGCTAGCAAGCCAACGGTTCAACCAGGATCTCGAGTAGGCTATATCCGTTTTATCTAAACCCCATACATCCATAACCATAATCAGAGTAAATACACAATAGCGGAAGTTTAATAATAAAATGAACTGAGAATCTACTGTGATATTAATATTTAAATAGCAATTTATTCTGTATCAACTGAGACATAAATAATTATCAAATACATGTCTTTATTAAATCCAAATAAAGAAATCTAGAAAATATCTAATCGAATACACATGAGTTGCACTCGCAAGATGAGTCATGTGTATCTACTTCAGCTTCAGCTTCCATCGCCGCTACATTCCCGTACGCTGGAGCATTCATATAATCTTTAATGATATAACCTGCATCATCAACTAAAAATATTCGACGTCGAGGGGTGAGCACACATATCGGCTCAGTGAGTAGACAAAACAATGCAACATTACATATGCATGCAATCAATTCATATCTTTGGTCTGGTTTATAGTTTGCAATGCGCAATAGAAAGGTTGGGTGGTCAAAGGTTAACGTTTATTGACCCTGCCTCTATACACGGGGTGTGGAAGTCCGCCCGAAGGTTTATCATCGTCCCCATCCACCCTAATCATGAACATTATATAACAAAGGTTAACGTTTATTGCTATATAGTACCATACCAACACATAAGCCCTTGTTAGCGAGGGCTTGCAAACTGGGCTCGCAACTAACCAATCCTAATGCCAAACAGTGTATCCAAGAGATAGAGCTACGGCCCCTCGGTAGAGTCAGAGACTACAAGGACCGAAACCACCTCCCCTGATACTCTATGACATAATAGTTCTACTAAAGTAATGGCGATACGACGATGCTAATGCACAAGACTTGAGTTAGAGATAGAGCTAAAGTGCTGAGACCCGCCAAAGGTTAACGTTTATTGACGTTCTCATCACACCTCCCCTGATACTCGCTCGCATCAAGTACATCAACCACACACATACAATCACATGCCTATTCCTATCATCACCATCATCATCATGTTATAAACAATAAAATAAATATGCATGAACAAGTAATAGAAATATTGGATGGCATGTTGTATGCACATTACAAACATATTCGCATAAAATCAAGCATGGCATTGGACTCCATAAAATAGAAAATAGTTTGTTATTAACCAATTAGTTTAGAGTTCTGTTTCCTCACCTTAGCTTGCTAACAGATACTTTTCCAAGCTTTATAATCACCTTTATATTGTTATTGTATTGCTAGAAGTCCTAACAAAGTCGATAGAATTTAATTAGAATTAATTCTGAATTTAAAAACCATTTTGTTAACTGAGGGTCGGAGGTAGGGTCGGAGTCCTGATCGACCCTGGGTGCGACCCTCCCCAAACTCTGAACTTTCCGAACACTGAGGGTCGATAGTTAGGATCACCTAGGGTCGGATGGTGATCGACCCTCGGTGCGACCCTCGGTGTAATTTGGTCAATTTCCCTCTTTTAGTCCATTCTTCGTGCTTGGGATCCTATGACTTGCTCCTACATTCCATTCAACATTCATTCCATGGTCTGGAACCATGAATCATCCACATAAATAGCTTTCATGCATTCTCCTATGATTTTCCATGAAAACCTAACCATGGGTTGATGGTTTGGGTTTCTCCGAGATCACACTCTCATCAATATCTAACCTAAGATCTGTAGAAACTCATGGAATTAGTATCCATACTTGAGAAGAATACTCCTTCTCTGCAACTTTTCTCTTTTGGCTAAATTCTCTTCTTTGCTTCTCTTCTTCTTCTTTTCCTTCTCTTCTCTTTCTCTCAATTCAATTAGGGTTGTGAAATGAGTGAAAGAGGCTTAGGGACGTCATTTAAATAGAGTAGGAACATCCTAAAATAAGTCCCTTTGAGATGAGGAAGGAATCCAAATCGAAAATTAGGAAATTTCCTAATTTCAGTTTCGGAGGCAACTGAGGGTCGATGGGAGGGTCGATGATCCCGTCGACCCTAGGTTCTCTAAGTTGTCTGACCCTCCCTTCAAAACTGAGGGTCTGACTTTCTGTTTTGGGGGGGTCTGACCCTCCTTGGCTGGGTATGCGACCCTCCCCTTAAATTAAGTATTTTTGGGTCGATTTGATACCTGGGATCTCGATCTCCTTCATGCCCTTGGTCCATTTGACTCGACCATGATGGGTAAACCTGGTTCAAGGTGGTAAGACCGGGTTAGATTGACACGGGTCTTACATATACGACTCTGATCGGGGCTACTTCTTCGACAGAGTTGCTTGTGTGTTCCAAAAATTCCACGTACACAGCAGAATCCAATGCATGGATGCCTTCTAGGGATAACCTAGACAGCTCATCTGCCTCGGTGTTCTAGTCTCGGCCGACGTATTGCAGTTCAACACTTCGGAAGGCCGTGATGGCCAAGTTCACTTTGTCTGAGTACTTCTGCATCCCCGACCGTTTAGCCTCGTAATCTCCTTGTACTTGATGAATGACCAACTGTGAGTCGCCTTGGACCAGTAGCCGACGGACAGCTAGGCTCCTCGCGAGTATGAGGCCGGCCAGTAGGGCCTCATACTCGGCTTCATTGTTTGTTGCACGGAAGCCGAACCTTACTGCTGATCGGATCTTGAATCCTTTCGGGCTTGTCAAGATAACGCCTGCTCCTGCTCAGCCATCCATGGAGGATCCGTCCACACGGCTTCGGCCGGCTCGTGCTTTTTTTCGGCCCTTGGCTCAACAAATTTGCCCTATGGTAGGGTGCTTTCGACGATGAAGTCCGCCAGTGCCTGTGCTTTGATGGCGGTTCTGGGGACGTACCTTATGTCGAATTCACCGAGCTCTACTGACCAGTTTATGAGTCGACCAGACACATCGGGCTTTGATAACACCTTCTTCAAAGGTGTGTTGGTGAGCACAACAATGGGGTATGCTTGGAAGTAGGTTCTGAGCTTCCGCACGGCTGTAACCAAGGCAAGTGCCAGCTTTTCGATCGACTTGTACCTGGTCTCGGCGTCCAACAACACTTTGCTGACATAGTATATAGGTTGTTGGACCTTGTCTTCTTCTTTGAGCAGCACAACGCTTACCGCCCGGTCGGAGACTCCTAGATAAAGTTGTAGCTCGTCTCCGGGGCTGGGTTTCACTAGCAGAGGTGGTGAGGATAAGTAGGCTTTGAGATCCTCAAAAGCTCTCTGGCATTCCTCGGTCCATTCGAACTTTCCAGCTCCTTTGAATGTTTTGAAGAACGGGGGACAATGTTCGGCCGACTTGGACATGAATCGACCGAGGGCGGCTATTCGGCCATTCGGCTCCTGCACCTGCTTGGTTCTCGTCGGCGCGGCCATATTCAGTATGGTCGTGATCTTTGAGGGGTTGGCTTCAATTCCCCGCTGCGAGACCATGAAACCTAAGAACTTTCCAGACGCAACTCCGAAAGCACACTTTGTTGGGTTCAGCTTCATGCTATGCCTTCGGAGGACCTGGAATGCTTCTTTGAGGTCGGCCAGATGATGATCGGCCCGCTGGCTTTTCACAAGAAAGTCGTCGACATATATTTCCATGTTCCGACCGATCTGACCTCTGAATATTTTGTTTAGCAACCTCTGGTAGGTGGCTCCTACGTTATTTAAGCTAAAAGGCATGACCGTGTAGCAGAAGTGCCCTTGATTGGTGACAAAGGAGGTGTACTCCTCGTCAGTTCTTCTCATCTTGATTTGGTTGTATCTTGAATATGCGTCGAGGAAACTGAGCAGCTCGTGCCCGGATGTAGCATCTATCAGTTGGTCGTTGCGAGGCAACGGATAGTTGTCCTTTGGGCAGGCCTTATTGAGGTCTGTGAAATCTATGTAAATTCGCCACTTCTCATTTGCCTTGGGCACCATGACAATGTTGGCAAGCCAGTCTATATAATCTACTTCCCTGATGAAGCCGGCTGCTAGTAATTTCTGGACTTCCTCGTCTATCACAGACTGTTGGGCGGATGCGAAGCACCTCTTCCTCTGTCTGACAGGTCTGTATTGGGGGTCGACCGCGAGGTGATGTTCGATCACTTCTCTAGGGATTCCCGGCATTTCAGAGGCTGACCATGCAAATACATTTAGGTTCTGCCTCAAGAACTCTATCAGCTCTTCCCTTTTATTCTCAGGTAGCAGAGAGCCGACCTGGAATGTATTTTCTAGCTGATCTTCTGTCACAGGTACTTGCAACAACTCTTCGACGGGCTCTCCCCTGCTCGCAGGGTCGATGTCCCAAGCCTTTATAACGTTCACCTGTGCTGTTTTCAGAGCTCGCTTACTATTTTTCAGCTCAGTGGCGTACCACCTTCTTGATGTCCCTTGATTTGTTCGGCACTCTCCGACTCCGTCCTCTGTCGGAAACTTCATCACTAGATAGTAAGTAAACATACACGCCTTGAGCATGTTCAGCGAGGGGCGACCGAGGATAACATTGTGAGCGGATGGTCGATCCACCACCATAAATTCGACCATCACCCTCCGTTGTCTGGGTTTGTGGCCGAGGAATACAGGCAATTGGATGCCTCCTTTTACCGTGACCAGGTCTCCAGAAAAGCTGAAAGGTCGAATGTGACCGGTTGGAGCTGGTCGTCCTCCAACTGCATTCTTTGGTATGCATGGTAGAATATGATGTCTACCGAACTTCCTATGTCTACCAAGCACTTGGCGACATTTCAATGTCCGATCCCAGTCGTAAAGACAATGGCATCTTCGTGGGGACCGTGACGTTGACGAGGTCTTCGTCACTAAAAGTGATTATTTCTCCTGTTCGAGCTTTTTTGGATGGCCACTCTGTCTTTGCTACTAGACGTGAGTAAGCCTTGGCCGACCGGTTGGAAGTGTTTCCGGCCGCAGGTCCTCCTATTATTGTGAGGACTTTTTTTCTTTAGCTTCGGGGTCCTCTGGTGATGGCATAAACGCCGTTGTCACCAAGGATGCGCAGGCCCATTGAAGTGTGCGGTCGGTCCTTGGGTTGTGGGCTGCCCATGAACCTCCACTCGGCTTTTCTTCTCTTCGACGTCGGATGAGACTTCTTCCTTCTTCTGCCCTTGCCTTTCGGCTCTGACCAGGACGGGATGGACCCGAACGGGATATGTTGTCGACCTCTGAGCCTTTCCTTTACTGGTATTCTGTCCTGCTTTGCTCCAGACGAGCTTTCGATTGACCCGAACTGGATGGCACCGACCCACTGTCTGGGAGTGGCGTGACCTCCATCAGGGTCTCTGTCATCTCTATGAGCGGCGTTTTGATTGTCGCCGGCATCGACTCGACAGTTGTTTGGTGGCGGGGGTGGTAACCCGCGCTCTCGCAGGGGTGGAGGTGGTAACCCACGCTCTCGCCGAGCGGGAGCTAGTCCTCGACCAGTATCTCTAACAAAGTTGTCGTAGTATCCACGTCGGATGAGATCCTCAATCTCTCCTTTGAGGTATTTACACTCATCCGTCTCGTGGTTGTAGTCGCGATGGAAGCGACAGTACCTGGAACGATTTTTATTTCTTCCGTCGCCCAATGGTTTGGGCGGTGGTCAGAGGTTTCGATCATTCTTGATAACCTCCAGGATCTCCGCCATCGAGGCATTGAGCGGAGTCTAATACTCGAAGGTCTTGTACGGGTGCCGGTATACTTGTTCTTTGTCGGACTTTTGCTTCTTAGGGTTGGTCGAGTTCGACGTCTGGTCGGCCGACTCAAACCTCTTTTTGTTGACAAGCTTTTGCTCGGCATTCAGGTTGTTCACCGCGTTATTTTTCTGGGCCTTCGTCGTCTCGTTTGCGGAGGCGTACTTCTCACACCTGGCAAACAGGTCGTCCAAGTTCTTCGGGGGCTTTTTGGCAAGGGACCAACAAAGCTCTCTGTCTGTTACCCCGGCCAGCAGGCTGGACATGTGCACTGCGGGCTCGACGTCTTTGATCTCTAGCACTTCGGTATTGAAGCACTTGATGAAGTCCCGCAGGGACTCGTTCTTCTGTTGCTTAACAGTCGACAGATGGTATGATGTCTTCTTGCTCACTTGGCTGGCTTGGAAGTGCGTCAAGAATTTGTTTGACAGCTGTTCGAACGATGTAATGCTCCTCGGGGGGAGGTTGTTGAACCATGTACGAGCGGCGCCCCTGAACGTTAAAGGAAACACTCTACAGATAAGGCTGTCGTTGTGGAGGTAGAAAAGCGTCGTTGAGACGAACGCGTCCAGATGTTGCTCGGAATCGGTACTTCCATTGTACGAGTCCAGCACAGGCATCTTGAAGTTGTCAGGAGGGGGGGCACTCATAACCTAGTCAGAGAATGCAGTGACTGCAGTATAGGCCGTCCTCGACGGAGCGACACGACTCTGCTCCACCTGCTGGAGTCGAGTGGTTAATTCCAACAAACGTCGCTCGACCTCGGACTGTGGGGTGTCCGGAGGCGGCGCTGCGACTGTTGCTGGTGTTTCCACGTTAACCCTCTCCTGACGGAGGGCGTCGAGGAAAGACCTCGCGCCTCTCACCGGAGGAGGCGGCGCCGCCGGCGCCTGGTGTTGATCAACTGGATGATGCCGAGCGGCTGACCCAGCCATGCTCCGTGCGGGCTGGTGATATCCCATGGAGGGATTGCTTGGTGTGGCTCTTGTGGAGACTGTCCGCACGGGCTGCGGGGGAGCTCCTTGGGGGGCGTTCGGTGCCGGGGCCTGCTGAGGGTTTTCCCTTGCCCCGACGGCTGAATTACTCGCTCGAGCACCTCCTAAGACTGGCCAACTGCTCGATCTACTGCTTTAGCTCGTCAAATTACTGACGGGTTACATATTAAGGATGCGGTTGCTGCGCAGTCGCCGTTGGTGGCGGGACGGGCGTCGGGACTGGAGTCGGCCCTAGCGTCGGCACGCGGTTCGCCCCTGTTGTACTTTCACTGCTATCTACGTGCACCTACACGGATGGGTCAGATGGGAGATTAGATGCTTGGGCCCGAGTTCTTCTTTGAGTCATCGAAACTCGAGTGCTCGCGCGCTAACCATCAAATTTAGTCAAAAAGGCCCCACGGTGGGCGCTAAACTGTTACGGTTGGAAGTTGCTCGCCGGTTTGTGATCCGAGTAACCTGCAATCATAGAGATGAGACAAGGGAGTTGGGCGACTAAGCCCCGGGTACACTCTGATGCCTAAGTTAGATTCCCAATGTAAGCAGTCAAGAGATAACAGAAAGCTATCTCCAGTTTAAAGAGAGTGGGACGATGAAAGAGTTTGAGTGTGCGAAAATGAGAGAGATTGTGAATAGTGAGATGATCTTACCTTGATGGATTGTCCTCTACTTATAGAGATTGGGAAGAAGCATGGAGGCACCAGGACTCAGAGAAGTAGATCGCCAGTAGGACTGTCAGGTGTCGCTCTGAGGAGCATCCAGGTCATAGACTCCGAGCAGGAGTAGGAGACCGTAGCCAAGGAAACTAAGTCGGTTAACCACAGGAATGACACGTGTCGCCATAAGGTGGTCGTAGGGCCGTGATAGTCGACGTCGTATCATACAAGGAGAAGGACTCCTTTACCGTGACACAGTCGCATTAGGACACTAACCTCCGATCGGAAAATGTGGCCGAATAGGTATGCAACTCTGACCGCTTCACCGCCATGAACGGATAGTGACTTCCGAGCAGCATAGGCCGAGCGCAACATAGAAATAGCGGTCGGCTCCAGAGATGGGCTTGACACGTGTAAGATTTTAAATGGATGAGATTTTTCCCACATAACACGTACTTATTTGAAATGTTTGAAGGCATTTGTACTTTGCGCAAACCACAAGGGAGGAAACAATATTTTTCCCAATCTTTTATCATGTTACATCAATCCATGTAAAGACTCCTTAAGTGGGTTAACAATTGCTTTCCCCCGCGGGGGGGCTTTTGAATTCAATGATCCATAAACTTACTCGGGATTGCCATCTCACCCTAATGATAACACTCCTCCACAACTTTTTAAATTAACTAACATTCCACGATGTACACATGGTTTACTCATTTTTTACTTATGTACATAAATTGTTTCCAGATTTGAACTCATAACAATCAAGTCACAACGGAACAACCTGCCAAGGCCTTCTTTTATCAATTTTTTTTATATACCTTTATATTCAAGAAGAAGATTCGAACATATGACTTATACTATTCAAAAAAAAAAAAAAAGGACTTTTAGATTTGGATCCTCTCACCAGCTAGAAGACCATCAGTGAGGGATCCGACGGCCTAGGATCACTTGGTGCATATCATACATCGATCAACCTGCACGAAGGCCGTCCGATCCTTCACTAAGCGATTCAGCCATTGGAGACGATCTTTGCGTTTCAAAACCAAACTGTCAAATAAGATTACGACAGTTTACCGAAAAAAAAGAAGGGAAGACCAACACTTTAGAAAAAAATCATCTCATGTCGTTTGGACTCCCTACCCATGTCATGGCTGGAGCTCTGCAACGAGTGGATAGGATTTCTATCCAAACCACACAGCACTGACAGTATTCTCACGATTGCCACTCCGTCGTTTGTGTTTTCCCACCGTTTTACCAACCGCTTCACCATGGCGTCCAAATCGTCTACTGCGGTCCTGTCGCCTGCCAAGGGCTGAATTTCAGTCGGCCCACCCCCCAATGTATTGGCAGGCGGCCAGACTGATCCCAAACTCTTGGATCAACGGCAGGAACCGCCTGCCGCAGGAGACGATTTGGTTCCCCACGATGTTCAAATCGTCTCCTGCGATCGTGCCACCTGCCAAGGGCTGGATTTCCTTCACCACGCTACACTCGGCAGTCTGGACAGCGACACATGCCTTTATTCTCCAAAAATAAAATATCCAACGTCGCTTCACTCCCTACTTTCCTTTCCCGATGCTACTGTACTACTTCTGTAAATCCAAATCCATGTTTGGGGGAATTTGTCACCCCATATCCTTCATCTTATAAAGCAACTTGCTTACGAAATCCAAGAAACGGATTTTTTCATTCACAAGCTGTGTAGGGCCAGAACTAAATCGACAACGCGGCCAACTAAAACCGCCACCTTTTCCTTCTTCTCTGACTTCATTTATTTATAGTAACTGAAAGAGGAAGAACGAGAGAGAGAGGGCGGTCGAAGGATGACGAGGCCTGAAATCCAGGTACAGGACCACCAATCCAGGGTTCGACCTTTGACTCGAGCTCCAGCTCAAAGCAAGGTGCCCTTAAAGCGGTTATTCCGTGTTGCTTCGGTGGCTTGCGGAGTTCAGTTCGGTTGGGCACTGCAGCTTTCTCTCCTTACCCCATACGTGCAGGAGCTTGGGATCCCTCACGCATGGGCTAGCTTCGTGTGGCTATGTGGGCCGATGTCCGGATTATTAGTCCAGCCACTGGTCGGGCACATGAGCGATCGCTGCAACAGCCGGTTCGGTCGACGGCGGCCTTTCATCGTCGCCGGAGCCACCTCGATCATCGTCGCTGTTCTGATTATTGGGTTTGCTGCGGACATCGGTCGAATGCTTGGCGACAAGCCGGAGTCGAGGCCGAGGGCTATCGTCGTTTTTGTTTTGGGGTTTTGGTTGCTTGATGTCGCTAACAACATGACGCAAGGACCTTGCAGAGCTCTACTTGCCGACCTCACCGGTTAGTTTTCCACTTCAATTTATTCAATCTTTCATCTTTGATATCATCTACTGAGTTCTTCTTCGTGTAGATTTCACAAAATAGCCCTTCGTATGGAAATTGGAACATATTTAGTAAACCCTAAAGTGAACTCTCGCTGCTTCAATTTTCTTATCTGGTGTTTTGTGAGAACTCTTGCTCCTTGTATACATTCCAAGTTTCGTGTAGGATATTACGGGAACTACCCTTATTAAGTGCTTGATTTTGTCCATTTGGACGATAATGCCCTTACAAACGGATGCAGCCCTTAACTTGCGGATTTGTACGGAATTTTTTTGTCTGGCTTGTATAGAATATAGATATCTTATTGTTCAGTGGTCCTTATCATTAGAATAAGATAAACCCCGGACCCCAAGTTTTTGCTGTTCTATTAAGCATTTTTTTTTTAAACCTGAGGACCCCAAGTCCCAACCCATCCTTATATTTTAGGGAAAAAGACAGTTACCAACTTACCTCCCCTGTAACTTACTCTATTGACAGTTGATCCCTAATGGTTTTAAAAAAGACAGTTACTACCTCCCCTAAACAAATTATTAAAATCCAAATAGCCCCAATTTCTAACTTTTTAAAAATATATTTTTTTGTGGACAATTCTACCCTTAAGTTTTTGAAACCAATATTGCCGGGAAAGAAGAAAAAAACCCCTCTTCCACTCCGGTGGAGAAGACGAAAAAACGGGAAAAAATTGAAAAAAAAAACTGATGAACAGGAACGAGATCTGAGACGCAAGATTAGAAACAAAAGAACTCCAATGGAACGATGCAGATTGGGGGGAGGGGTGAGGTTGACTCCTCTGACTCGGTTTATCCACGCCATGGCCGATACCAAAACCACGGCCATGGTTGTGAGGAAGAAGAAGAAGCCTACCAAAGTTGTTGCTCTGGCAAGCATCGAAGGCCTCTCGGAGGTTTTACAATGTGAACTTTAGGGATCCTCCTTAGAGGCTCAGTAAGGTTCAAGCAACTGCTGGTCGTAAGAATTAAGACTTAAATTTCTCTTTGACAAATCAGGATTGAGACTTAAATTTCTCTTTGACAAATCAGGATTTTGGATGTTGCTCATTTAGAAACAACACATCAAATTGCAGAGGGATTTGAAGAGATTTGCAGGCGGAAGTTGCAGGCGGAGCTCTGAGGCAGAAGTTGCAAGCAGAGCTCTGAGGCGGGAGTTGCAGGTGGAGCTCTGAGGCGGGAGTTGCAGGTGGAGCTCTAAGGCGGGAGTTGCAAGTAGAGCTCTAAGGCGGGAGTTGCAAGCAAAAACCTAAATCTGGTTTCACAGGCGGGCTTCACCTTTTTTATCAGATTCAAAAAACATCTTTTGATCACCTAAAATCAGCTCACGATTTCCTCTCCTACAGCGGGTCTTTGAAAACGACGAGCACAGATGGGTGTCGAAGCACGATAGTTGCCTGGTCGGGAGTTAAAGTAGCAGAGAAGCCATGAAAAACGGTGCTCTTCACAAACTCCTGATAATGCTGGTCTTCCATTATTTCATTTGATTGAAGTTTCCTACTTGAGATTTTGCAAAGAGCGATGGAATTGGTTCCTTTCCATAAGCTGTTCAATCAAGCAAACAATGCTGAACAGAAATCAGCAAAGAGAACGAAGGCAAACAACAAGAATAGATCTGAAAGATGACCAATCACCAAGAAACGCAAGACCATAGATCTAGAAAAAAAAAAGATTTGAGGAAGAGAAGAAGAAAAAAATTCTAGAGCACCGTCAGACGAAAGAGCAATGGAAAAAAAATCATGGACATTGCCATGGCATAGCTAACCATATCCTTGGGGTTTTTTTTCCCTTCTTTTTGGTCAAGAGAAAGCCAACCGCCATCTTCTCCTTGACCTTTTTTTTTTTAATGTCAGTCACCTTTGTAAGGGGTTAATTTGGTCATTAAGGAAATATTGACTCCCACCGTTAGCATCTAATGGAATATTCTTAACGACATGGGTCTATTTGGATTTTAATAGTTTGTTTAGGGGAGGTAACTGTCTTTTTCAAAACCATTGGGGGTCAACTGTCAATAAGGTAAGTTACAGGGGAGGTAATTGTCTTTTACCCTATATTTTATGGGTGAATTAGATAAACCCCGGATTCATGGAGACCCCGATCCTGCAAGAACCAGTAAAGATTGGAGCCCATGGGAACCATGAGTCATTTCATGCGGGTGGCCCAATGGTTAAGAAGAGTTGAACTTAGCATTTCTGCTTCCTTGGCATGAAAATTTTCCTTCTTGTAAAATTTTACTATATGCTCAATTTATTTATTTGCATTTTATGTAAAAATAAACAGAGGAAAAATCTATTTTATTGGAAATTTTTTCGCCATTTTACATGAAAACAAATGGAGCCTTAGAATGGTCGTTGACAGTTTTCACAGGGCCAAGGGGTAGTACTAATACTAGTACCATTGTGGAGAATATCTCGTGAGTAATTTGATCAGTGACCAAGCAGTGCAGTGATTCCACGGGATTATAGGGTCCTTCTTTGACACGTTAACTTTAGTGAAAAAAAAAGTGGGGGGGGGGTAACCAACTCTGTCTTGTAGGAATTGGGAAGTGAGGTGCCCATCATCGAATGATGCTTATGACCATAAGATCAATGAGTTACTTCAATGTAATCAGGCATGATGCACCACTGGCTGTGGTGTGGGTCCCCATTTGATTGATTACTTGCCTGCACAAAGATGATATTTCTGTAATTCTGTACGCATCGACCTTGGAGCATGGTTAGCAGGTAGGTACTCGGCAATCGGCATACATTGGTATGGCAACAAGTTCCTACATAATTTGGTGTTAGGTGGTTAGAAAATGTTCCTCTCATAATTTTCCTTATTAATAAAGTTTTGGCTTTTCCCCTAAAAAGAAGTTAGAAA